>JAQOWZ010000008.1:0-1200000 GCA_035578165.1 Stenolophus ochropezus | reverse complement strand
GAACATATATAGTTGTAGTATAATTTTTTACCCTATTACATTTATTGAGATAGTCATGTCTGAGTTCATAGGTTTGCGATCAAAAATGTTTATAAAGTTTTGGAAGATTCTTGTACCATTGAAAAAACAAATAAAAGGGCTACTGGTATTACATATGGTACATTAAAATTATTACAAATACAAATAATTTATATCCAGTATGTGGAACAACATTTTATTGTTTAGATCATGCTTGGCTTGGATATGAACGAATTATAAACGTGGGACCTTTTAAATTATGTGAATATTGTTTTCAAGAAAATTCTGTAGATAAAACTTGGGTTACTGAGCCCAGATTTGTTATAAAAAAGAATATCATAGTATAAATTTATATGATTTAGAAAATATACCACAAGATTGTTGTCATAATTGCAAATGTGAATTATATACATCATGGAATAAACAAGAATGTGTCAGACAATAATAATGAACAAGAGAAAAGGTATGTATTATTTATTAAATAAAAATATTGTATTATTTTAATTTTTACTTTTTTTAACAGGATTGTATACTTTTACCATATATCTCAGCAGATTTTACTTTTATAAAGCCTACTCTGTTTTAAAAAATATAATAAAAATGTATATAAACAATTGTAATTTTTAATTGTGTACAGATATAAATCACTCTAATTGTTGTTGTCCTATATAAATAAATATAAAACATTTTTTTCTTTTATTCAACCCCTTCCTGCAGCAGCATCCCCAGAAATCCTGGTGTCAGCTGGGAGGGCAGGGGCGGAGGGACAGGGCGGCAAGAGTGAGATCTATATTATTTATCTGCACAATACACACACACATGTAGGATGCATAAAAAAAATAAAATTCAACAGGACAACAGCAGCACACAGCGTTCAAATTTGGAGGAGCGGCCGCACTGTGTACGTTATTTATGTAAATGTATGTATTTTAAAAAATATTGTAAATTACTATTATTTAAAAATATATTTTAAATTAATTAATTTTACAATACAAACAAGGCATGTGGGTTGCATAAAATTCAGGGACAACAGCACGCCGATGTGCTGCGCTGTACACAACACACTGGACGCATGTGGGTTGCGGCGCGCTCGGCGCAGCTCCAATATTGCGAGCGCGCGTTACCAAGCGGAAGTGGGCTCGTACCCGCCGATTATACCTACTAACATAATAAGTAAAAAAATCTTAAAAGAAGTTAATTAAAGCACTCCGTGCCTCTGATAACACTAACCACAAGAGATATAATTTGCTTTAAAATCAAATTTTCTCGTCCTATTACTCATTACAGTTTCTGTAAGTAAATTCTTTTATCTTTATTTAAGAACTTTTATTTAAATAATTATGTTTATTTGATGGATCAATTAAATACACAGATGTATTTAATTAAAAAAAATTATTTAAAAATTGAGCTTTTGAAGAGAAATGAAAATGAGATAGTTTTTAGAGCTCAAGTGTTACACAAATTATTAAATATTGAACAAAAAGTCTAGAGATGATACTGATGACATAATCTTGACAAATAATATATCTTCGCTGGAAGATGAAGATATATTAAATATACTAAAAAATGTTAACAAAGAAAATATCGACATGTAATAATTTGTTTATGTTATTGTTATTATTTTATTAATTATAAAATTTTTTAGTATCATAGATAATGTAAAATTATATAACGATGATGATGAGGAAAACAGTCCAATAATGACTGTGACTGAATCTGTAGATATGATGGATGTAGATATTTCAAATAATCCAATAAAAGAGGATAAAGAAGAAGAAAAAAATTTGACAAAACGAATGCATACGTTGAATAATGATTTATATTTAATTTGTTTTAAACTTAATATTATAAAATTCTTTCCCATTACCTGTTTATATTTTTTTTAAATACAACCTTGTTTAAAAATTTTACTCATTGCTGAGAACCATATTGAAGTAAAAAAAAAATGTTACAAAGGACTTAATACGAGTTTATTCCACCACTTCGTGCCTCTGATAACACCAACCGCAAAAGATATTGTTTGCTTAAAAAGCGCAGACTTTCTCCTCCCATTACTCATTACAGTTTTAAAATTTCTGATTGTAAGTGTGCCTGTGTGACAACTGTAAGTAGATTTTTTTTATTTATTTAAGTTATTTATTAAAACTTTAATATAAATATTTATGTTTACTAGATGGATCAATTAATCCGATCCGAGCTACAATCAACATTTTACACGACGAATTTATACAACGAACAGTTAAGTGCTCTGCATCCTGTTCAACCATACTACGTTGAATCAATGGAGAATTGGGACACCGAATCTTCAGAGCCGACACAAACTCTGTCTTCTACTATACTAATGCTACACCCCGTTCAGCCATACTATGTCGAATCAACGGAGAATTGGGATACAGAATCTTCTACTACACTAATGCTACACCCCGTTCAGCCGTACTATGTCGAATCAACGGAGAATTGAGATGGAGAATCTTCAGAGCAGATGCAAACACTGTCTTCAACTACAATAATGCTACACCCCGTGTTCAGCCGTACTATGTTGAATCGATGGAGAACTGGGATATAGAATCATCATCAGAACCGATAGAAACACAGCCCCCTATGCCGCTACATCCTGATCAACCATACTACGTGAAATCCAGGGGGAATTGGGATACAGAACCTACGAGTACGTATAATCCACCGATGCACCCATTTCAAAATTACAAGATAGAATCCCAAGAGAACTGGGATGACTGTGATGAGCCGACATATAACCCCACATCAGTTATAAAAAATAAATTTCTTTTAATTCCACCCCCAACAAATGCTTCCAGGACTGTTAAAAGAGCACTTCGTGATAATGAGAGAAAAATATTGCAAGAAATAAAAAACCAATCGTAATTATACGCATAGAATTTTTTTATTTATTTTATGTATTCCTATATATTAATGTTTTGCTAAATAAATGTTATAACTTTATACTCGGATTCAGGCATCCAAATATATTTTTCTCATGTTTATTAAGTCAAAGATATTAAACATAATGAACTATATTATATTTTAGAAATATATTTTTAATGTTTATATTTAGTTAATAAAATGCTTTATTTACAATTATTGTCTTTTATTGATATAATAACGAAACATACACCTTCGCAACTAATTAACACACTAGTATACAGGAATTCATGGTTTTGATAATTTTATAAAATATCAACTTCTGTTGTTCATTATTTTTTCCTCTGATTAACACGTGTTCATAATTAACTTGTGAACAGGAAATTATGGTTTTGATAATGTATTTATAGAAAAAATATGGTTAATTATTTTTTCTCAACTGATTAACACACTAGTATAAAATGTTCTGCATGAAAGCAAACATTTTGTAAATACCAAACTCAGTTTCCAGTTCATTCAGATTATGCATATGCAGATCGTAAACAAAATCGACCATGGGGTAAGTATATTTTGCTATTTCTCTTCTCATTTTCTAAAATATTTTTTTTGTTTCATGTAGTCCATGGTAAATGAATAAACACGCTAGAAAACATTTCACACTTGGCCAAATAAATTCATAAGTCCGATCAATCTAGCAAAGGCTGGTTTCTATTACGTAGGCTTTATTGACATCACTCGTTGTGCATTCTGTACTGTTGAACTGTATAATTGGACAGAGGGAGATGATCCTTTAGAAGAACATAAGAAATATAATTATTCATGTGAATTCATAAATAATATGTTAAACAACACAACCGCCACCGCCGCCGCTACCAACTCTACTGCAATTGTTTACAACCAATATTGTTGTGAATTGCAATGTTTCCGTAAACCACTACATGAAGTTGATGGAATCGCATGTAGAATATGTAATTCATTTTGTTACTGCAGATGTAACTGTCTTACATTTATAAAAAAACTAAATTAAATACAATTAAAAATAATTTGTAATAAATATTAACATAAATAAAATATATTTTTATTATTTACCTGACTTACATACACTGTGTGTTCTTACTTCCACATGTATCTGAGCAGATTTTACTTTTATAAAACGTACTCTATTTTCAAAAATATAATAAATAAAATAACTCGTATAAAGAGTAGTATTAATTTTGTTTTGTGTACAAATATGAATAATTGTAATTGTTGTTTTTAACGTATTTGTAATATATTTTTTGTAAATAAATATAAAAGATGTAAAATACATACCCATGGGAGTTCAATAAATTAATAACAAAGATAAAATATATTAATTACTCACCTCACGTCAATCCAGATCCCAGATCCCAAATCCAGATCCAGATCCCAGACCCAGATCCCAGATCAAAAATCATAAAAATTCATATTTCGAGCGCGCGACGGCGCGGGGCGAGAGGCGCCCAGATTCTAGCGCCAGGCAACACAACAGGCACGAGAGAAGCGTGGGGGCACCAGAGTAGCGCGAGGGCGAGTAGCGCGGGGCGAAGGGCCCCCAGCTTCCAGGCAACCCGTCGGGCACGAGAGTGAGGCGAGGAGCCGTCAGGGCAGGCAACCCATTGGGCACGAGAGTAGCGCAAGGGCACCAGGCAACCCGTCGGGCACGAGAGTAGCGTGAAGGCACCAGGCAACCCGTCAGGCACGAGAGTAGCTCAGGCGGCGGGTGCAGGCACTCCGGGCTAAAGTGGAAAGTGCACCCCAAGGGCATTCCGAACTGAAGTGGAGAGTGCACTCCATGGGCACCACCAACTAAAGTGGAGAGTGCACCCCCAGACTATAAAATAATTGAAGCACCAGGAAATATTATTTATTTACCTGTGAACGTTCGAACTATAAGCAACATAACTTATTGTTGATCAAAACGGACAATTGGTAGATTTTAGGGGTGAAGAAGTTACAATCAGATTGCATTTAAAAAAAGTATAGAGGATGGGTATTAATTTTAATACCTGTAAAGTATATAATAAGAAGAAAAGTTCAAATAAATTCAATTCATTGTCAAATGCATACTCGTTAATATGTAAAAATATAAACTTTCTGCAATCACTCGGTTTAAAACTAAAGAAAAAAACAAAAAGAACAATGAATGAACTATTAAACATCAACGAGGGAGTGACATTAAGTACTGCTATTAGGCGTGAAGAATTACATACTTATGATCCATATGCACCCACACAGTATGAGAACAAAGATGAAATTCGAATACCTATACATTATCAAGATATTTACACAGTACCCCACGATAGTTACATTGTAATAGAAGGAAATTTTTTAGAAAAGGATGGGAAAACTCCTATCAAGGCTAAATTAGCTAATAACGGTTTTGCACACCTGCGTTTGACGAAATACGATATGAATTATTTGGCATGGAAATAGATAAAGTAAAGAATGTTAGTATTTGCAGTACAATGAAAGCATATGTTTCAATGAATTCTAATGAAAAATCAATATATGAAACTGCAGGATGGTACAACGACAATATTATTAATGATACTGGAGAATTCATAGTTTCGATACCTCTAAAACTGCTGTTGGGTTTCGCAGAAGATTTTAAGAAAGTTATTGTGAATGCTAAGCAAGAACTTGTTTTAATACGTGCTAGAAATGACAGTAACGTCTATGTTAGTCAACAAGAATTAAAAATTAAGATAAATAAAATACAGCGGCGTATCAAACATATTTATCCAAATGACGAGGAAAAATTGAATTTATTAAAAATTGTTAATAACATAAATAACTCCTTATATATTCCCTTTAGAAGTTGGGATTTACATGAGTTTCCAGTGTTACAAGTTACATCACAACAAACATGGCAAATAAAATCATCTAGTCAATTAGAAACTCCTCGATATGTTATTATTGGTTTTCAAACAGATTATAGAAATAAATTTAATGCTGATATTAGCAAATTTAATCATTGCAAAATTAGAAATATCAAGTTAATTCTAAACTCTGAAAGGTACCCCTATGAAAACATGAATATTAATTTTGAAAAGAATCAATACTCAATACTATATGATATGTATACTAAGTTTCAACTGCACCTTTAATTGTAATTGACTGCTCAAAACAAAGTGAGAAACTTAAATCTTCTACGGTTGACATTAAATTACAATTTGAAGCAATGGAAATATTCCCAGCTTCAACAATAGCATACTGTTTAATATTACATGACAAATTAATTGAGTATACCCCATTGACAGGTATTGTTAAAACTATTTAAAAGATATGTTTTTGAAAAAATACTTTAGTTATTTATTAACTGTTGTAATATGAAGGTGCTCTCTTTAATATTTATTTTATTTACACAATATGTTTACACATTTGACGAAACTGAAATCATAGTATATTTGTATATTTATGGTTACTTAAATTTAACCAATGAGAATAGTTCAAATTTGGAATCATTTGAGTACAAACATGCTTTAAACTTATATCAACAAAAATTTGGTTTACCTGGAAATGGAACAATGAACAATGAAACATTAACATTTATGCAACGTCCAAGATGTGGTGTTCCAGATAATTTACACGCTCTTAATAATAACATAAAATGGCGTAATAAATTAGTAAGATGGAATTCATATCATATGCCTGCATGACAAAACTATTTACTAGAAGAAGCGTTTAAAATGTGGTCTAAAGTAGCAGATATAAATTTTACTAGATATATTTACAATCCAAATATATGTATTTCATTTGGAAGAGGAAAACATTTAAAAGCAAATAGTTATCAATATTGTCCTGATGTTTTCGATGGACGTGGAAAAGTATTAGCACATGCAAATTTACCTAACTATCAACAATCACCTATAGAAATTCATTTTGACATAGATGAAAATTGGGATTATGAGTTACATTATTCAGATAACGATTATTATAAAATTTTTAAAGTTGCGGTGCATGAAATTAGGCATGCTATCGGTTTAGGACACATATATGATGAAGAATCAATTATGTATCCTACATATAATTATAATGTGCTTTATCATAATAATAATAATACACCTGTATTAAGTAATATAGACCAAAAGATAATTCAGAGTTTATATGGTACTCGTTTTACTAAAATATTAAATACAACAAAAATCATGCAGTATACTACTACTCCTGTTACTACACAAACAACGAAGAACGATAAGGAGGAGAAGGATGACACTAAAATACCAAATATTTGCAACATTAATGAAAAATTAAATAAATTTTTAGTTATTTAAGAAAATTTATATATATATTATATAATGAATGGGTATGGATAAAAAATTTGTTAGATAATACTTTTAATTACAAACCCATTCTTTTAAAAAATGGATACCGTTTATTAAAAATTTTAGTGACATTTCAGCAATTTATCAGAGGCCAAACGGTAATATTGTAATTGTTGCTGATAAAATTTATAATATTAAGTTTCCATCATTTGAAATAGAAAATTATATATCCTTACCAAATATAAATAATATTACAGGTATATTCAATTCATATCAAGGTCATACATTTATTTTTTATAGTAATACATTTTGTTCTGAATTAAACGAATGTAATTTAGCTATTAAAGAAAATTCATATGTTTATAAGAAATTTCCAGAAATACCTACAAATATTGATGGAGTATTTCGTTACATTGATGGGCTAATCTATTTTTTCAAAAACAAAAATTACTATCCGTTTAATGAATTTACCAATAAACTTGTAAAGGCAGAACAATTTGATTTATCTTTGTTTAATATAGAATGTGCTAAAATAAGTGTGTTTAAACAACTAAAAAATTTTTTACATAGAATAAGTCATTTATATAATTTTTAATGATATGTACTATTTTTTTTTAATAAATATTTTCATTAAATGTACGTGTATTAATTTATAAAGTTAGACCCTGAATTCCTATATATATATATATATATATATATATATATATATATATATATATATATATAAATATATATATATATATATATATATATATATATAAATATATATATATATATATATATATTTATATATATATATATATATTTATATATATATATATATATATTGAAACGATTCCATATTGTTTCTCATTTTTACATTTAAATTCTATTCTTTAGCGTCACCTTTCTTTTTATTTATTAAAACTTATCTTGAGTTTGCGACCGTGAGCGGCGAACGAGAGAGAGACGTGTTCGAAGATGATTCCGGTGTGTGCGGTCTGAGGCGACAGACACGAAATTTACAAGGTTAACTTTTTCGGGCGATTTAAATTTTTTTTTATCGATTAATATCTATGCCATCTAAATTTAATTGTGGTCTATTTTATTTTACTAGTGATTCTTGTAAATTTATTTGGTAAGTTAAATTGTTTTTTTGTAATTATTTCATTTTTGCGGTGCGAGCCGTACCTCGTGTCGACTCAGATTGCACCCTGGAATTATTCCTTCCCTTATCTTATAACTTTTACTATCCCTGTCCTTCTATTATTGTCCGGAATATTTTAAATTCCTTTCTAGTGTTTTTTGTCTTTGTTCAAAAATTTTCCAAGTCTCGACCTAGGTTCATTTTCTTGCGGTGGAACACAGACTGAGCTCATAGCTGATTTAGCAGTCGTAAGTAGAATTTGTATCGTTCTAATTTTGGTATACCGGCGCGTAATTTTATTTTTATCTTGTCTTGTCGGAAACCAAATTTTTAAATTTTGCTTATTCCACAGCGGAACAATTGAGTACTTTTTTTATTATCTATCGCATATTTTGGTTTCTCAATTGTTGAGTTCACCTATCGAGCCTTTTCTTTTTTTTTACTATTTTTTTCTTTCCTGTCTAATTCTTGCCAGCCTGATCAGCTGGATGGTGTATTTTATGTATGATATTATTTCTCATTAATATTAAAATTCACTATCTTGTTATTACAGTTTATTACCAAATTTAATGTATTGTATTTAAATTTTGAATTCTTGTTAAATTAAAATTTTTATGAATTTCATTGTGAGAATATTTTGTGCTCAAATATTTTTTTATGATTTATGTTCCCTCCTGGTACTGGCCTGGTCGAGGTTCGTTGGTCTTGGAGTACACCCGTCAACCAAAAACATTGCTTAACCCACAGCAGGACGCTTGTGCCTAATTGCAGCACCAGCATCACTGATAGCTTTTGCTACCGTACACAAAAATCAGACATCATACACACTTTCACCGCTGCCACACCAAGCTGCACTACACTACACCGAACACAGAACACACCATACACCGTTCACATTCGGAGCCACATCCGCTGGTTGTTCCTGTTGCTACGTCACTGCTGTGCTACTGCCAATTATCTAAGTACGACTCCTGCCGACGGCCCGTCCAGTCCGGACCCATCAAAAATTGTAACCCCAAGTTAAGTACAATATTTTTTGTAATTTTGAGTACTTTGTATTCCCATAATTTTTTGTTCAAAATAAACTTTAGTCTCGTTCTTTATCAGTGTTGTTGTGCCCACTGTTTCCTTTCAGCACAACTGGCGCCCTGTTTCCTGTCGCAACCCAATTCTCTCTGGAACCCACGACCTAGCGCAACCACAAACACATCTGAGCACCGCGGTATAGTGTGGACGGTGTGGTCCACGGTATATATATATATATATATATATATATATATATATATATATATATATTTACCAAAGAAACAAACAAACGATACACCAAATAGAAGTCAGTTGATGTCTAACTGCTAGACTATAATTATAATATTTTCTATTATGAAAGTCAAATCAGTTTTTAAAATGTTTTAACGGTGTTCAGTCATTATTGTACCTGTTTTCTACCTATTTTTACAAATAATTAGTATTCTAATTTAATATTTATGTACATTGATAACATATTAAAGTAAAAAAAATCATTAAAAAAGTTTATTCCACCACTCCGTGCCTCTGATAACACTAACCACAAAAGTTATAAATTGCTTTATAAGTGCAAATTTTCTCCTCCTATTACTCATTACAGTTTTAAAAATTCTGTGTGTGTGTTTGTCTGGTTTGTGTAAAAAACTGTAAGTAGAATCTTTTATCTTTACATAAGAACTTTTATTTAAATAATTATGTTTATTAGATGAATTCACAGATGCATTTAATTTAAAAAAATTATTCAAAAATTGAGCGCCTTGAAAATGAACTTGTGAAGAGGAATGAAGACGAGATTGTTTTCAGGGCTCAAGTATTAGAAAAATTAATAAATATTGAAAATAAAATTAAGTCAAAAGATGATAATGATGATGATGATGATGATAAAATATTGAGAAACAACATATCTTCGCTGGAAGATGAAGATATTTTAAAAATAGTAGAAATAAAAGTAGAAGTAAAATAATAGAGTGTTAACAAAGAAAATATCGATATGTAATAATTTGTTTATGTTATTGTTATTATTTTATTAATTATAATAATTTTCAGTATCATAGATAATGTCAAATTATACAATGATGATTATAATGAGGAAAAACTTCCAAGTGTAGATATGATGGAAGTAGATATTTCAAATAACAAAAGAAAAGAAGGTGAAGAAGAGGAAGAAAAAAAATTGACAAAAAGAATGCATCAAATGACTTTATACGATAACAATAATGATGATGATGATGATGATGATGATGGGGTATCATCATCCATTTGTGTGCATAAGTATATTTTTGTTTGTTTTTATTTATTTATTTTTCTTCTTTTGTTACAGAACTAAGAAAATTAAAACGAACTATGCAACAGTGTGGGAGAGCGATAAAATATATTTTAAGTTGTAAATATATACACACATACATAATAAAAATTATTGTAAATATATATACACATAATAAATATTATAATATTTTATTTTAAAATATTTTTGTATAATAATTCAAATCTCTTAATCCTTTGTTGAAATCTTTCCCTATCACGTGAATACATTTCCCAATTTCCTTTACGTGCATTCTGTGATTCAAACTGCCACACATAAATGTAATGTACTATTACTTTATCATTAAAACAAACTTTTTTAATATTTTTCTCCATTATTACACATTTATTATAAATATTTAAAAATGTACATCTGTTCTAAAAACACCATCAATCTTATTCATAACTCCATATTTCTGATATTCACCAACTTTCTTTTCGAAAAAATTAGTTTTACCTTCTAGTGAAATTAACTCCATAAAACTAAATGGATTTTTAGAATTATATAGCTTTTCAAATCCTAACTCTAATGCCCGGTTTTATAAACAAAAATTTAATCTCGGATTTCAAAATCCGGGTTTATATATAACTTTGGATTAAATATAATCGCGTTTTATAAAGATATTAGAAGAGCGAATTACGAAACTCGGATTAAATAAAGAGCTAATTGTGAATTTACCAGAAATGTAAGTCAATTGTCAGCTGTCAGTAGAGCACACAGTAGAGCAACGGTTACCAGATTGTGTAAGTCTTGTATTATAATCAATTTGCAATGGCGGGAAAACGGGAGAAATGTAGAAATTACACTGAAGAAGAAAAAATAGAATTATTAAAAATAATTGAGAAGTAAGTAATTATTTTACTTCATTGAAATATGTTGTTTCTATCACGCTCTTATAGAAAGAAAATAAAAGTTGGGTTATGTTTTAGATATTCGAATATTATCGAAAATAAAGCCACTGATGGTAGAAATATTCAACAAAAAAATGATACTTGTGCAAAAATAGCGGAAGAATTTTCGGCGACTATTAAAACTGGAAAAAGAGATGTCCAGCAAATAAAAAATTTCTACAAAAACATGAAGCAGAAAGTAAGAAAGGGTGTAGCTACAAATAATGTAAGTAAAACAAGTTTTAATAAATACTTATATACTTAACGAAAAGGGCATTAATGTGTATATTTCTTTTAAATTTTTAGAAAAGAAAATATCAAGACAATCTGGACAAAGAATTGGAGACAATAAAAAAAATTAAAGTTACTGATAAGGTAAAAACAAAAATATTTGCAGAGGGTTTATTATAATGTTACAATTTAAAATTTATAGAAAGAAATGAACAAAACAGGAGGTGGCAGTTACCATCCACTGCTTACTGAAGCCGATGCCATGGTATTGGCTATAGCTGGGGATCAAATGGAGCCGATTCCATTCGCTTTGGACAGTGCGGGATCATTCTTTGGTAAAGTATTTATATTTTATTTTTAATATTTTAATTTAATTAATTTTATTCAGTACGTATAAAGTATAGATTTACTTTTAATTAAGTATCTTTAATATTTTAGTATATCCTGGTCTAATTTTGTATTATTTAGATTAATCAGAATAAACTTTCTTTAATAGATAATGCAGAGATTGAAATTATTGACCCCGACAACTTCCTCCAATCAAATTCCGTGCAAGAAATCCCATTGCAACCAGATCCTGTTCCAGCATCCCCAAAAGCTCCTCCCACCGTCCCCAGATCAGTACTAAAGAAGAAGAAAACTATACGTACAGCAGAAAATTTAAAAAAGACGTATTTTTCGAAAAAAATGAGTTAGTACAAACTCAGATAAATCTTGCAAAAAGACAAGATGTTTTAGATAGAAAAATAAAAATCCTTAAAATAAAATTATTAAAAAAACAACTGGCAGAATAAATTGTTTAAAGAATTGTATATTTGTTTTATTCAATTTACGTATTAGTTTTATGTATTAATAGAATTTATTGTATTCACAAACAAATTACTTTTATCGTATTTTAAAAGAAATTATAAACTGGTATTTTTAACAACAGTTGGCAACTCTTCTAACCATTGAACTATACTTATACTGGAACGCGTTCTGCTTAACTCTGCTTGTCTTTGTTATATTGCTTTGCACATGCGCGAAGAGAGAACAGTCACCAACACGTAACCATGAACGAATGACAGAGCATCAAAACTCTTGAAAGAAGGACAGAGTTACCCCTTACGGACCTCTCTCTCGGATTGGGCTTGCAGTCCGAAAGCGCCTTCCAGTATAGTTATAGTTCAATGCTTATAACTTTCACGTAGGGATATTTTACTGGGTTTTCAGGGTAAAATCGTTCATTTTATTCTGCAAACGTTGTTCGCAACAGAGCTGCTCGAACCGAAGTATTGTCGTTGTTATTGTCATTTAAAATAACTTCAGGCTGTTCTGCATTATCTACTTCTTCCAAGTTATCCACGGCATCTCTTAAATTGATGCATATATTGTGAAGAACGCTTGTGGCAACAATAACAGGAAGTATATTACTTAAATTTAATTCTAAACGTCTTGATAAACATGGGAATCGTCTTTTTAGAACACCGAAACATCTTTCTATGGTATTTCTTGTAGCAGAGTGCGCTTTATTGTATCTTATTTCTGCTGGTGTAATAGAATTTAATAGTGGTGTTAATAAATATGAACCACATGGGTAACCACTATCACCTAATAAATAGTCGTTTCCATATCTACCAGATTCGAAATCAACTGGCAACGGTGAATTATTAAAGATGGTACTATCATGAACAGAGCCAGGCCATCTTGAAATAATATGTCTAATTCGCAGATTGGAATCACAAATCATTTGCACGTTTATGGAAAAGTAGCCTTTTCGATTTCGAAATAATTCCGCATTAGCACCACCAGGAGATTTTATTGGAATATGGGTGCAATCTACTGCACCGATGATACCAGGAAAACGTCTAATATTAAAAAAACCTTTCTTCACATCAGCGCATTGTTCTCTGGTGGGCATTTGTATGTATTGAGCGCTTTTTTCAGCTATAGCATGAGTCACCTTCTTAATAATACGACATACTGTTGCTTTATTGGCGCCAATTTCATCGCCTAGAAGCTGCTGAAATGCCCCCGTAGCATAAAAACGCAATGTAATAAGCAATTGCTGTTTAGCACTAAAAGATTGGTTCCTTTTAGTTATGGGTTCTAAATTAGGATGTAGAACTTGTAGCAATTCCGTTACAGATTCTTTCGAAAGCCTGTAACGTTGTTTGAACTCGACATCATCAAGTTCTGTAAATGGATTTTTACGGGAACAAAATTTTCGTGGTCGTCGCCTGAATTGAACTTCTATTTGTTCTTCAAAATCTGATAAAGAATTTAAGCTACTCAAGCTAGTTGAAGACATTTTCTAAAGGTGAAAATTAATGTAAAAGTAGTGCTTCTTTAGTATGTATTTTAATAGTATACCTAGGTTATGTTATTTAAAATAAACACTAAAAATTTGAACTTCTCTTTTCTTTATGGTAATCTGTCAATTTAATTCGCCGACAACGCCGAATTACGAAAACCCGAATTATATTGCGATATAATCCGGTGTTTTGTTTTATAAAACGCAAAAATCATATAATCTTAGATTAAATGACAAATTATTCGAGATTATGAAATCCGAGATTATATACCTAGATATTCGTTTTTATGCAACGCGATTTTATATAAAATCTTGGATTATAATTATAATCCTGGATAAAATATTTAATTCGCTTTTATAAAACCGGGCATTAGAGTAATCTATCAGCAACAAATTCAATATATTGACTCATTAGTTCACAGTTTATTCCTAACAAACATACCGGTAATGTTTCTGTAAGAAATTCTTGTTTTATATTAACTGCATCACGGATAATTTCAACAATTTTTTCACAAGATGGTCTCTGTTGTAAATGTTTAAACATTAAGCATGCAAAATCACAATGTAGACCTTCATCACGTGATATTAGTTCATTGCTGAATGTTAGTCCTGGCATTAATCCTCGACTTTTTAACCAAAAAATAGCAGCAAAACTACCCGAAAAAAATATTCCCTCAACAGCTGTAAAAGCTACAATTCTCTCGCCAAATGTAGATGTACTTGATATCCATCTTAATGCCCAATCAGCCTTCTTCTTCACACATGGAATTGTTTCTATTGCATTAAATAAAAATTGCTTCTCTTCAGAGTTTTCAATGTATGTGTCAATAAGTAAACTGTACATTTCAGAGTGAATATTTTCAATTGCAATTTGTAAACCATAAAAGCAACGTGCTCCCGTTACTTGTACTTCGTGACTGAATCTTTCAACAAGATTCTCATTCACAATTCCATCTGAGGCTGCGAAAAACGCTAATATATGTGAAATAAAATATTTCTCATCTTTATTGAGTTTATTATTCCAATCATGTAAATCTTTTGAAAGATCGACCTCTTCAGCTACCCGAAGGAAGCTTCAGATTTCTTATACATAAGCCACATATCATGATACTGAATTGGAAATGTTACAAATCTATTAGGATTTTTACGTAACAATGGTTCCATCTCTGAATCACAGTGTAATTGCTCACTTGTTGTTACATTCATATTGAATGAATGATTATATCTGTTGAAATAAAACAATTTATTACATTTCAAATCATTATTTATTGTCTACATACATACTTTTTGTTTAGGAAATACAACAAATCATTACACTCATAATGTTTATTTATATATTCAAATAAAAGTAATTAATAAAGACTTAATAAAAAAAACAAATGTATCTTATTCAAACATTTTTATTACTTCTTTAAGTATTCTAATAGCTTATGTACATTTCCTGTAGCACAAACAAAATTTTTCTTATGAAATAAACACTTTTTATCATTAATTTTACTATTCTTTAATGTTGGTGCCTCGTCAACGTCTATAATAATGCAATTTATATTTAGTGAAGCTAGAAACGTTTTCTTCTGCTTCCCCTTCACATATATAATTGCTGCATTTTTTAACATTTCAGGTAATATATTACTAATACATTCAAAATAATTTCCTTAAGGATGAATTCATTGATATAGAATCCTTGTATGTCGATGATATACTTCATGATTCGTTTTATGTTCTAAACAAAAAAATATATAACTTAAGTGCGTTTGTAATAGAATAAAATAATAAAAAATACCTTAAGTATGTTTGAATAACTGTAACAATTAAATCTCCCCGTTCAGCTGCTACGACTGGTAATCGTTTTATTTCCTAAACAAAAAAAAATGTATAACTTAAGTATGTTTGTAATAGAATAAAATAATAAAAAATACCATAAGTCTGTTTGTAGAACTGTAACATACGAATCTCTTCATTCAGCTGCTACGACTGGTAATCAAATATACTGGAATTTGCTTTTATAAGTTTATATATGCATAACCTAAATTATAATGATATATCAACTTGTATGTGGTTCATTAGTTTTGTACTGATTAACACGTGTTCCCAACTAACTTGTATACAGGAATTCATGGTTTTTCATAACATATTTATAGAAAAAAATATGGTTAATTATATTTTTCTACTGATTAATACACAACATTTTGTAGTATATAAAACAAACTCAGTATTTAAAACACACAGTAGTCCACAACAGCTAGAATGCAAATTACATCGCACAACAAGCCAAGTTACGAAGTAAATATGATTTAAAATTCTTATTATTTTTATTTTTATTTTATTATTATTTTTTTCAGATTATACAATTGTACAGGCTATGCAGATTCTACATCAAATAAAAAATGATATGACAAATGAAGAAGCACGTTTGGCTACATTTAACAGCTGGCCAAATAAATTCATAAATCCAATACATCTAGCAAAAGCTGGATTCTATTACGTAGGCTTTCTTGACATCGCCCGCTGTGCTTTCTGTACTATTGAACTATAAAACTGGATACAGGGAGATGACCCTTTAAAAGAACATCAAAAATATAATTATTCATGTGAATTTATTCATAATCAAACAAACAACATCGCCACTGCAACCATCTCAGCCGCCAACACAGAAGTTACCACAAACGAGGAATATTGTTGTGAACTAAAATGTTTCCCTATACCTAAAGTAAAAGTTGATGGAATGGCATGCATATTATGTAAATCTTTCTGTTATTGTCGATGTAAATGTGTTACATATATAATAACCAAATTAAATTTATGTACAAATATGAATAATTGTAATTGTTGTTTTTAAGATATTAATAATACTGTTTTTACGCAAATAAATATATAAAATGTATTTTTTTTTCATTTATTCAAACTCACCCCCAGTATTTACCATAAATCATAGTATAATATACACAAACAGATCCCAGATCCAGATCCAGATCCCAGACCCAGATCTCAGATCAAGAAATTCATATTTGAAGTGAAGTGGAGACTGCACCCCCCACAAAAGACACTTCTAACTAAAGTGGAGAGTGCACCCCACAAAAGGCACTCATAACTGAAGTGGAGAGTGTACCCCATAGGCACTCTTAACTGAAGTGGAGAATGCACCCCAATGGGCACTCCTAACTGAAGTGGAGAGTGCACCCCAATAGACACTCCTAACTGAAGTGGAGAGTGCACCACATGCACCCCCAACTTAAGTGGAGAGTGCACCAAATGGGCACCCCCAATTGAAGTGGAGAGTGCACCTCCATAAGCACTCCATTCTAATGTGGAGAGTGCACCTCCATAGGCACTCCATTCTAATGTGGAAAGTGCACCCTCCATAGGCACTACAAACTGAAGTGGAGAGTGCGTCCCAGGGGGCACTACAAACCAAAGTGGAGAGTGCACCCCTAAAGGGGACGAGGGGGTGAAGTGAAGAGTGTACTCCTAAAGGGGACGAGGGTTGAAGTGAAGAGTGCACTCTTAAAGGGGAAGAGGGGGTGAAGTAAAGAGTGTACCCCTAACGGGGACGAGGGGGTGAAGTGAAGAGTGTACTCTTAAAGGGGACGAGGGTTGAAGTGAAGAGTGCACCCCTAAAGGGGACGAGGGGGTGAAGTAAAGAGTGTACCCCTAACGGGGACGAGGGGGTGAAGTGAAGAGTGACGGGGGTAAAGCATTGAAGGGGTTTGGATTCGAAAGGGTTGTGCAAGAAGTACGTGAAGAACTAACACACCGGATGTCTTCAGCTGAAGAATGATAGATGTGGATACCTCAAGTACAAGTTGATGGAATGGCATGCATTTTATGTAAATCTTGCTGTTATTTTCGATGTAAATGTGTTACATATAAATTATATAGCAGAACCACCCTGATTTCGTAATAAGTAAGAACATTACATCATCTTATAATTCATAAGATGCTTAGTTGCAAGGGTGTCATGTTTACTTAGTATAAAATGTACGTGAGAATGTTTTTGTAGTTAGTTATAGTTCATATGTTAACTTTGTAACTTGTAATCGCTTTTCGTAAAATAAAATAATTTTTTTAAAAACGCATTTCTTCGTTTTTAAAATAAAATTGGCGCAGTCGGTAGGATTGCAAACGGCTTCACTGAGTAAATTTACAAAAAAAAAACCTGTGTTAAGCCGTCGATTTCAATCGTTTATTTGCAAATCCGAATCTCGCGAAAAGTGCATTGTTGCCGAGACGATCCGTGCCGTCGCCAAGTCAGAGCCAGCATCCATCTCCAACAATCCGAGTACAACTACAAGGGAACTATCAACTCCTGGTGCCCAGAGTCCGAGCCGTCGCCGAGCCAGAGCCAGAACTAGCCACCAGCTACGAGGACGAGGAACAACGAGCAGCCTGAGGGAACATCAGAGCATCGCAGTCCGTTCCATCCCCGAAACCACAACAGGGCAAATGAAGATTGCCATCAGCACCATAGTCCTTCTACTGTGAGTCGCAAACCCATTATTCAAACTATTATACCTATTTAATATTTAATAAGCCCATAAGCTGAACTTATAATTGTTATTTAAATATTGTTATTATTATATTAATTTAAAATGACTCCACCGCCAACTCCAGACACAGCAAACATTTTCACACATCTCAATAAGGACATACTTATGTTCCTAGACATAATCCCAAATTTTGACGGTAACAGCAAAACTCTAAGTGATTTCATTACATCCACTGAAGAGGTTATTAATATTATTAATCAATCGAGCCCTTCAAAAATTACTAAAAAATTAATATTGCTATCAATAAGGAAAAAAGTTACCGGCCAAGCAAGAGAACTATTATCAGGCACAGCAACAAATTCTTGGGGTGAACTAAAATCATTTTTAATACAAAATTACGGCGATAAAAGAAATGAAGCAACTATTTTGATAGAAATTTGTGACTTAAAACAATTAAATGAATCCATTTTTGACTATCATAAAAAAATATTCGAATTATATTTGATTTATAAGAGCAAATTAGAAATTAAACTTGTAGGACAGGAATTAAAAAACATGATCGCCTTTGGTCAAATTTATGCAACCCAATGCTTTATAAAAAATTGTCGAGAACCTTACAAATCTCAACTGAGTGCCAGACACCCAACATCATTGACTGAAATAGCAAATTTAATAACAAATGATTTGCAATACGTTAAAAATCAGCCTAAACCCTCTGTACAGACTGTACACAAACCAATACCATACCAAGTCCCATCTAATGCCTTCCGAACAACACAACAATTCGTTAATAAACCATCAGTCTCAAATCAACAACCTCAATTCCCAAGACAACCCCCACAACAGAAACCCATGTATAAACCAACTCCAATGTCTATCAGTACCCGCTCGTTCCGACCCAACCAAAATAATAGATTCACACCACAATCCAGACCTACATTTGTCGCCGAAGAACTATATAATATCGAACAAAACCCAGAAATCGAACCTGACTCAGAACAAGATCTGCAAAATTACGAAGACCTCGAATATCTTGAATTAGTTGACGAACAGAACGATAACGAAAACATAAATTTTCCGAAAATGGCCGATCTCAATTTGAATCAATGACCATCAATATGATTAGCAATTTGCCATATCTAAAACTGCAAGACCTATACATTTTAATTGACACCGGATCCTCACAAAATTTCATCAGTAAAGATTACGTCTATAAAAATAAATCCAAGTTTAAAATTTTCAAAGAATCCTTCACCATTAATACAATGAACGGTAAATCTAAAGGAGACGAGTATACGTTTATAAAGTATAAAGATAAAGAATTAAAATGTTACCTATATAAATTTCATTCCAGTTTTCATATTCTACTCGGTTTTAATGGTTTAAAAATATTAAACGCTCACATAAATTTACAAAAAGAGGTAATAACATTTTTAAATAAATACAAACATAAATTCGAATATTTCGATCAAAATTCAAAACACACGGTTTTTAATATGGAAACAATAAACGGAACAAACATTAATATCGAGCATTTAAACGACGAAGAAAAGAAAGAAGTAATAAAATTATTAAATAAATTTAATGACATAATACCTAAAGATAATGAAAAATTAACATTCACAAGTAAAATTAAGCATCGCATTAGAACAAGTGATGAAACACCTGTCTATTCTCGTAATTACAAATATCCAGAGATTTATAAAGAGGAAGTAGAAAATCAAATTTCTAAATTACTGTCAGATAATATAATCCAACCATCGTATTCCCCATGGTCATCCCCGATCTGGGTGGTGCCCAAAAAAAGTGATTCCTCGGGACAACAAAAATATAGAATGGTAATAGACTATCGCCGTTTAAATGAGAAAACTATAGACGACAAATTCCCCATCCCGGACACAACCGATATTCTAGACAAACTAGGCAAAAGTTGCTATTTCACAACAATCGATCTCATGAGCGGGTTCCATCAAATCGAAATGGACCCAAGGGATATTGAGAAAACGGCCTTTAACACCAACAGTGGCCATTACGAATTCACCCGCATGCCTTTTGGGCTCAAAAACGCCCCTTCTACGTTCCAAAGGCTCATGAACTATGTTCTCCGTGATTACATTAATAAGATTTGTTTTGTCTACCTAGACGACATCATCGTACTAGGCACTAGCATTCAAGAACATTCTGAAAATATTGCCAAAATTTTCCAAAAACTTAGAGAAGCGAATTTAAAAATACAGCCAGACAAGTGCGACTTCTTCCGGAAAGAAGTATGCTACTTAGGACATATAATCACTACTCAAGGCATCAAACCAAATCCTGAAAAAATTAAAACGATTCAAAATTTCCCGCTTCCAAAAACCCCAAAAGAAATAAAATCTTTTCTTGGCCTTCTCGGATATTATCGTAGATTCATAAACAACTTTTCTAAAATCACAAAACCATTCACACTCTGTCTGAAAAAGGGAAGCAAAATTGATATTCATAACAAAGACTATTTGGAAAGTTTCAAAATTTGTAAAAATTTATTAAGCTCTAATCCGATACTGCAGTATCCAGATTTTGAAAAAGAGTTTATATTGACCACCGATGCCAGCAATTATGCTCTTGGAGCAGTTTTGTCACAAAAACATAACAACAAAGATTTACCCGTCGCTTATGCATCGCGAACTCTTAACAACCATGAACAAAATTATAGTACCGTTGAGAAAGAGCTATTGGCAATCGTTTGGGCCACGAAACATTTCAGGCAATACCTTTTAGGAAGAAAATTTAAAATTATTACCGATCATAGACCGCTTATTTGGTTAAATTCCCTTAAGGAACCAAATCAAAAATTAATTAGGTGGAAATTAAAATTGGAAGAATTTAACTATTATATCGAATATCAGAAAGGTAATCAAAATTATGTAGCTGATTGTTTGTCACGAATTAAACCTGGTTTCGAAATTAAATACAAAAACGACGATATTTTTGAAAGTAAAAATCCACTCGTTCATTGCATATCAAGAGACTTTGCAATGTCTCAAGGTTTTGCTGACCAAGTGAACCACCGGTACAAGACAAAAGACAAGATAGATAAAATTACATGTGTAGACGATAAGATTGTAATACAACCTAGTAGGTATAATCGGAGGTTTCTGGCTCACTTCCGCTTCCGGTCTTGGTATTAAGCTAGTGTTTGCACGCCTAGGTTGTATGCAACCCACATGCGTCCAGTGTGTTGTGTACAGCACAGCACATCGGCGTGCTGTTGTCCCTGAATTTTATGCAACCCACATGCCTTGTTTGTATTGTTGTGCAGTTTCCCAATAGAGATCTCATTCTTGTGTGGTGCCCTCTCCCTCTCCACCCTTTCTCTTCCTCACTCTCTCTCTCTCTACGGTGTATGAAATTATATTTCGATATATATATACATATATATATTGAACTCTGTACTCTTATGGTCTATTTTTTGTCCGTTCGGTACAAAAAATCTAGTTGTTTTTTATTTACTAAAATTGTTGTCCTTATTTTTAACTGAATGGTTGAGCGTATTAATGTGTATGTCTAACTGTTATTGAAATCATTAAAACTAGAGATCTAGAGTTCAAATCCCAGCGACAGACATTATTTTTTATTTGTAACACAAATATTACAACAGATGTCTCTGGTGTACATTAAAATTACATGTGTATGTATGTGTGCGCACTAGAGAAGCAAATTAATACTTGGTATTATTATTTTTTAATTTAGTTACATTTTTGATGTTCATAAAGAATATTCCTTTTTAACAATGTATATATTATTTTTTATATTATTAAGTTCTTCACATGTTGTTTTAACTATAATTAGTGAATTTAGTGATGAAGATTCACTTATATTTTTGGAACAATATGGTTATATGAACAATGATAATAATACTATTGTGTCATATAACACACAAAATAATTCAGCGTATAGAAATGGTTTAATTTTGTATCAAAAGAGACATAATTTATCAGCAGATGGAATATTAAATAACGAAACAATAAATTTTATGCGAAAACCAAGATGTGGTATGCCCGATATAGACCAATTTACCACACATCATATAAAATGGGGAAATAATACAATATATTGGTATTATCATGGACATGAAGATGGCAATATAATGAATAATATTATAGAAAAAGCATTTAATTTATGGTCTAAGTATACTAATTTAGAATTTTTCAGAACAAATGTTTATAATAATGCTCAAATATTTATTACATTTGGTAATGCATTTCACTACAGATATAAACCTCGTGGAAGTTGTACTTCAAATTTTGATGGTCCCGGTAGTATATTGGGACATGCTGATTATCCAAATATAAATTTTTATTCGGAGATTCATTTAGATATTACAGAAAATTGGTCTTTAGAATTATCAAAACCGGATGATGAAAGTATTATTAGTTTATACCAAGTACTCATACACGAAATAGGACATGTATTAGGATTGCATCATTCTTCTGATACGAATTCCATAATGTATGCAGCGTATAACACACATCAACATATATTTACAATTTATTCAGATGAATTACCTGAAGATGATATAAGAGGAATTCAAAATTTATATGGTAGTAAATTAACACAAACTATTGTGACCGATCTTGTCAATACAACTTTAGTAACAGAAAAAGTACAACAAGTAAAAAATAAATTGCAGGAAAAAGAACAAGATGATGACAATTCTTTTCCATTGTTATGTGATTTGACAGATGTTAAGAATTTTCTTATTGTCAAGAACAAAATTTATATTTTTTATAAACATTGGGTTTGGTATAAAGAACTTAATTCAAAAATTTTTAATAATAAACCAATGTTAATAACAGATTGGTTAACATTTTTACCAGAAAATTTTACAGATATATCAGCTGTATATTTGAGACCTAATGGAAATGTTGTTTTAATTATAAATGATCAAAGTTACAATATAAAATATCCTTCATTTTTAGCTGATTCTTCGTATTCTGGTAATCCTTACAATAAAGCTATACATAACATACATGGAGCAGTAAATAACCATTTTGGTAAAACATATTTATTTTATAACGGTGACAGCTTTATTGAAATAGACGAGTGTAATTTTGTAACAATTAATAATGGTAAAATTAAAGATAAATTTCCAGGAATACCAGATAATATAGAAACTGTATTTAAATATACAAATGGTCGTTTGTATTTTTTTAAAAATAATATTTTTTTATGAATTTAATGAATTCACAAATATGTTAGAACGAGCTGGTAAATTTAATTTTTCTTTATTTGACTTTAACTGTCCTAACATTAGTATATTAGAACAAATTCAAATTTTATTATCAAAATTGTGGAATTACAAAAATCAGTAATTATTGTTCACTGTCAACTAAAGTATATATAATTTGAATTTGAAATAAAATAGTTAGTTATAAAGTAAATCTACATCATGTCAGATTTTAATTTTTCGAAGTTTACTGATGTTAATTATATATTAAGTTTTAAACCTGATAGTGTAACGTATCAAACATTGAAAAAATATTATGAAGCAGACTTAAAATCTATGTTTCCATTAAATTCAATGACCAATGAGGATATTAAAAATCTTCCAGTGGAATTTATAAAATATAAAAATAAAGGAGATATTGGACAATTGAGTTTTGTGTGGGACAAATTACCTGAAGAGTGGAAAAAGGATATTTTTTTTAAAAAATTTGAACCTTGTTTACAACATCCTGATACGAGACTTACTGTGGCTGATTCACCATATGATTGCTTACTTATCACAAATTGTCCATTGTGTTATGAAGATAAAAAATTATCACTTCAGAGTGAATTTAATCGTTTATCTACATTCAGTACGTGGTCAAATACAAATATTTGTGCCAAGGAATTAGCAACAGCTGGTTTCTTTTACAAAAACTATAGTGATTTTGTGCAGTGTGCTTTTTGTGATGTTGAAATATGCAATTTTGAGGAAAACGATGTTGCACTGTTTGAACATTATCGTTGGTCTCCAAATTGTAAATTTCTATTAAAAAATACTACAAATGTTCCAATTAATAAATATTATACAAATTATGTTCTTAGTATTGTTAAGATTTTAAATTACATAAAATGTAGTAAGACTATACATGAAGAAGATAAAGAGAAATTTATAAAATTGTTGAAAGAAAATTATAAACATTTTTATACATTCATTGTACCTGTAATTGAAAAAATAAAGAAAAACACAAATAATTTGTAATTATATTGTTTTATTATATACCTCATTACATAATATTACATAAAATTATCTGAATTTATACAATATATATCATCGTCTAGAATTTTTTTAATTTTATATACATTACTTACAGCACAAACATATGGAATAGAATGTAAGAAACATGTTTTATGAATTAAACAATTTTTTAAAGCTACTTTATAATTAAATTCGCTTAAATCTATAATATTACATGTTTTTACACTGAATGATAATAAAAATTCTTTTTTGACAGCACCTTGTACGTAAACAGTTTTTGATTCTTCTAAAATATTTTTTAGCTCACAACACATTTCGTTATAATTTATATGTCCGTTATCCCATTTTAATCCGTGATGATTTCGACATAACCATGTAGCACATCTTTTGTTATGTTGTGGTAATTCTTCCCATGTAAATGGTGGTTTGATATAAAAATGTTGTTGTTTACTTCCATCTCTTGATAGTATAAAAATTTCTTTTGGTATTATAATATATCCATCAGCTTGAAATCCTTGTATGTCAATAATTAACTCCATTATATATATTTTTTGTACGATGTTCTAATTACTTTGAATGTTTGAATTAAAATGAGCTTGTAACATCACTTGACAGCAGATTATATTCAACTATCTTATCATGTATTATTAGAATGTTTGCGGTTGTATGGTAGGAAATTCTAATATCAGCTGAAGAAGTTTGAAAAGTTTCATTTTTCTTTTGATTTGAGCAATGAAGTACGATGTTCTAATTGCTTTAAATGTTTAAATTAAAATGAATTTCTAACATCCCCTGACAACGGGTTATATTCAACAATCTTATCATGTATTATCAGACAATATGCGGTTGTATTCGCCGGGAAATTAGTGTCTGATTCAAATTCCAATCTAATATCAACTGAAGAAGTTTGAAGAGTTTCATTTTGATTTGAGCAATCAATTACTATTAATGGCGCAATTTCTTTGAATTTCTTTCTATCTAATAATACACCGAAATTTTGTTGATAGTAAGCATTTTGGAAATTTGCATACATGTGATACAGAACTGCATAATTATTATTTGAAAAGTCAATATTTAAGTTGTCGTATGGATAATATGTAGAATTCAAATACAATTTAATATTTGTTAAATTACACGAATCGAAAATGCTTGCATCCTTATCTTTTTTATTTTTACGATCAGTTTGAAATCCTACAATTACAAATCTTGGTGTTTCCAACTGTGTAGACGATTTAATAGACCATGTTTGTTTTTTAGCTGCTGGTAGTACAGGATATTCATATATATCCCAAGAACGATATGCTAATGGCAAAAAACGATTTGAATTTACAATGTTTAATAATTTTAAACGATTTTCATTGTTAACTGACACATGTGGCATGCACCAAACAATTTTTTTTATATTAAATTTTAATTCTGCTGTTGATTTGTAAGCAGCACTATCATTCCTTGCTCTTATCAAATTAAGTTCTTGTCGCACATTTAAAATAATTTTCTTGTTGTCTTCTGCAAATCCGAGTAACATTTTTAAAGGAATGCATACATTAAAATTACCCTCCTTATCCAAAAGATTTTCATTATCAACAATCCAACCAGCATTTATTAAATTTTGACGTTCTGAATATGAATTAGATACATATCCTTTCATTGTGCTTGTTATTCCAACATTTTTAATTGTATCAATTTCAACAGTGTTTAATAAATATTTTATATCTTCAAATAAATAGGAAATACCATTATTAGTAATTTTAGTATCTATAGGAGGTGCAGATCCATCTTCTTTTGTTAATTTGCCTTCAATATATAAGTAACTTTCATGTGGTAATGTATAAATATCCTGTTGTTGTATTTGTATTCGAATTTCATCACAATTATTAAAAGATGAAGCAACAATTGGTTGATAACTATGTATTTGTTTGTTTGATATTGTATTATCAAACACAATATTAGATGTAATATTTAAAATATTACTCATAGTTTATATTTTAAGTTTTAAACCCAATGACTTTAGAAATTTCTTATTTTTTGTAGATATAGTCAATTTTGAGGTTAATAAACGTCTTTTTGACAACACTGACGGTACACTGAATTTTGTCTCTGATAGTTGAGTTCTTTTATAGTCAATACCCATTAGAAACTTTTTTAAGATGAAGTCTCACAGTAATTGTCTCACCACGAAAATTTACTATTCTCCCCTCTTGATCAGTAATAGTTAGAGTAATATTATTTACTCTATGAGTGTTCACTGGTAAATAAATCACATTTTTAGGTACTTCGAGTATTTTATACCCAGGTGCAACTGATGGGAAAAACTCATGAATAATATGTTCCAGTTTACCATTCTTATAAGACCCCGTAACTATATTACATTGAATAAGAATAGAGTTCACTTTAATTATATCAACTGGTAAATCACTTTCATAAATAATATTACTTTCAAGAATCCGTTTTGTAAATCCAAGCAATGCACCAATATTATTTTCCTTCGTAAAATCAATTCTAACTGAACTTTTTATTTCACATCTTAATGTATTATTGTTAGCAATTAGATTAATAAAGTTATTTTTATTTTTCTCTTTTTTTTTTTTTTTGGATTATATTATCAAAATAAACTATATTAGGATCGTTAAGTTCTTTCTTTAAAATTTTATCTAAATCTTCAATTTCATATGAACCCACTGGAATAGTGTATTCTTGAATTGTGTTATCAATATAATAATAAAATTTATTATTAGTTTCATCAACGTTGGGTATTGAATGAAATGTTTCAAAATTAATTAAACCAACAGCATATTCGCTACGATTATTTAGTTCAATAGGTGGAAAAAAATCTGCACTTAATTCTGATTTATTTCCAGTTAATGTAATTGTTATGGAATCCATTATGAAACTAATTTAATTAGAAATTTTCTTTTGAATTTATAAGAAAATTTAAACATAAATGACCACAATTATATGAATTTAGTCTTTGTAATCGTTTATGATTATATCTGATTTTAATCTTATCCCCAAAATAATATACTAACTCTTTAGGTGGTGGTAAATTTCCAAAACTGTCAAAATACAAAACATAATTATTTTTTTTAATATATGCAACCCAATGAGTCCCAGGACCGTAGTTGTTATCTAAGTTAACAATTGCAGCTTCATATTTTAATGGAAATTTCGGTAGTGTGTCACGCATATAGATACCACGAAAATGTTTTATATTCGAACTATATTTCTTTAAATCCCAATTAGTTAACGCCCTGTTCGGCAATTTTTTGATTTTTTTTTTTTGTTCTTTTTAATTCCTGATCCTTTTTTGTACGGCTTTAAATATAAGCCATCACCAACAGTTTTCTTCAACATTTTTTGTACCCCATATGATGCAGCCCCACTTGTAGTACCAGCTATAAGTGCTTTTCCAAGAAAAGGTAATAAAGCTGCAAGTGGTAAAAATCCACCCTTCTTCTTTCGATTTTTTATGACACGACCACGGCGATGTTTTTTCACCGGTTTAGTTTTTATTCCCATACCAAATTTTCGTTTTGCTTTCATCATGTTTGTTACTGTCCAAGCAGCTGCTTTCTCTTTAAAGGATGAATCTTTTGATAATACTCTGTTCCACGCTCTTTCTTGTAAAATTTTGTCAGCTTCGTGTCTTTTTTTTAAATCATTGCTGTGGGAATAAGCAATGTCATGTTCACGACAAGCTTCATCTAACGGGTTGATACCCCGATGACCTAGAGCTAATCTTTTCCTTAATTTCGTACCAGGACCACAAAAATTATAACCAGGTATGTGTAGTTCAATAGGTAAAGAATCTATTACTTTGTTAATTATACCAGCTCCACTGTACGTAATCATTCAGTTCTGGTTTGTAACTAAAGTATAAAACAGTCTTACGTATATATTTATATATATACTCAATAAATAAAAATGTCATTTATTAAGCACAAGCAATCTTTAAAAGTAAAAAATTTTGATTTGAAATCTCTTAAAAATGATATTAGAAATCATAGTAATTTATTACCAAATAACATACGTTGTATAATTATTGGACCTAGCGGTTGTGGGAAAACCAATATTTTGCTTAGTTTACTTAGGCCCGGTATTACAGTCACTACTTAAATATTGGTTTAGCTAAACTTAAACTTTCACTTAAACCAATTGGCAGTATTACTGTGCAAAGTTTAGCTTAGCTTGTTTCGATTATATTTTCGTTTATGTTGGCAATAGAATATTTGTTTTTGACATTGACAGATAAATTATTTCACATGTATTTTGGTATATACACATTATTGGTATATCTGTTGTGAGTTATTGTCTTTGTATTAGATAAATACCATATGGTGACTAAAGTTTTACATTTTAAATAATTTTTATTACATATATTACATATTTTATATCCTCATAAAAGGTATGTAACAATAATTTCCTATCAAAAAAGTTAAAATTAAGAATAAACAGATTATTTTTCAGAATTATAGATGAAAGGGAACGGGCACCTTAATTTTACATTGAAGAAAATAGAGAAATTAAAAGCTTACCGTATAAAAATTTTGACTTATTGTGTAAAGAATAAAATAAATAGTAAAAATATAATATCTTATTGTTAATTGTTGTTGATGCATTCATAGAATGTAAAGCGTGATTCCAAAAATCAAAGTTAACAGTTTACAAAAATCAATATTTTTCAGAAATTGGCACTAAAATCGAGTGTAATTAAAATGCATTTTATTAATGAATTCTTACCAATTACTTTTTTTTAATGTCGCTAAATATTAAGTACGTTATAAATTAAACAAACAGATAATTTTGCTAAACGAAATCTATTAAAAAATTCTTTATCAGACCATATATTTATATTATCAGGCCTAGTGCCTAGAAAGAATACGTTATGGTCATCTAATTATATTGACAATATTTTGCTCGACTTCGACTTCACTGCTGTTGCTCATTTCTTAAATTTCCGTATTATAAATCTCCACAACGTCCATTCTGATAGTTTTATTTTGACAAAAAAAGGTTAAACTTCACCTTAAGGTTTAAGCCGCTAGGATCGACCGCTTAAGTTAAACTAATAAATAAATGCTAAACTCCAACTGTAATACATCGAATTTACTTAAACCGTGGCTTAAACCTAGGATTGAGTTTAAACTTCCACTGTAATACTGGGCCTTACTCATATAAATGGTTTAAAATTTAGAAATATTTATTTATATTCAAAATCAACACAACAACCAAAATACAAGTTTCTAAAAGAATGTGCATCCAAAGTGAAGGGAATGGGTTATTACGAATTTAATGACAATTGTGATATTATATCACCAAATGAAGCACAACATAATTCTGTTATAATTTTCGATGATGTAACTTGTGACAAACAAAATTGTATGCGTGAATATTTTAGTATGGGACGACACAATTTAATTGATTGTTTTTATCTTTCCCAGACATATGCACACATACCAAAACATTTAATTAGAGACAATACAAATTTTATTATTTTATTTAAACAAGATGAAACTAATTTGCGTCATGTTTATAATGATCATGTTAACACAGATATGTCCTTCGATCAATTCAAAAATTTTTGTATAAAATGTTGGCAAGATAAATATGACTTTGCAGTCATTGATAAAGACAGTTGTGGCTTAGGTCGTTACCGGAAAGGATTAGATAAATTTTATCAAAAAGAATGAATGACAAGAACGTTCTACAAGATATTATATCAGTAAGTAAAGTATTACGAAAAAAATTTAATGCTGTAAAAAGAGGACATGTTGACACAGAAGAATTATTACAAAAAACATTTAAACCAATAATTACACCTTTAGAAGAATTCGTTAAAAACAAATCTAGTTCAGAAATAAAGGAAAAAACAGAAATTAATAACGAAACTAAAAAATTTAAACAAAAATTAAATTTTGAAGATTCTCCTAATGAACCTTTTTTGTCTCCAACAATTTCTAATGTAAAAACAGAAAATAAGTATGAAATATCACCAGAAATTTCGCCAATAACAGAAACCAGATTATCAATCAATACACCGCAAGGACAAGAAGAATGGGAAAATTTAGAATTGAAATTTGGAAATGTAGCTTCAAAATATCTCATGAAATATTTATTAAATCATGGTGATATTGATAAAATATATGGGTTAAAATATGATAATGGATTATTTAAATTGGGAAAAAAATATATAGAAATAGATAAAAATGATATCATAATTGACAATATTCAGTATGAAGGAACAGAAGGTTTATACGAATTAATTTTTAAAAAAGATCCACAATTATACACCGAACATGATAAAGAGGTATATATAAATATTCTAAAACAAACAGATGCACATAAAAATACAACAGGAACACGAGTCATTATATCTACATATCCTAAATATTTTAACATTATTAAACCAAATTTTGTATGTACATCGTCCCGTTCTACTAAAGCTAAAAAAAGATATTCACCATCTGTACAAACAAAAATTAAAAAGAAAGGTTATGGATTGCTTCCTAATGACATGGAATTTACAGACTATAAGCGAGAATATGTCTATTGGGATTCTGCTGATGAGTTAGTAGATCGTCTACAATTACTACTGGCCTCGAAACAAGCGGGGAATAATAATGTAAACAATGAAATTATATCCATTATTGAAGAATTAAGAGAAGCTAATATAATACAATAAATATTTAAAATTTGATATTAGTATTAAAATGTCTGTTGACAAGTTCGGTAGACGTTTTAAACGACGAAAAAATTATAGTGATCAGTTTTCGTTGCGGTTAAATAATAATACATATGACGTAAATGACAAAAGATTAGTAAATGTTGCAAATCCAATAGAGCCATTAGATGCAACTACTAAAAATTATGTTGATTTACAAATTATAAAATCTATAAAAGATGTGCAATCACATTCAATAAATATATCAATAGAAGATAATACAGAAGTATACAATGCTAAAATGAAACCAATTGCAAATGTTGCAGTGCCAATTAACAATACAAACGCAACAAATAAAAAGTACGTAGATGAAAAAATTGACTCAGTAATAAACATAGTTCCATCAATTGTAGACTCAAAAATTAATGCAAAATTGAATATATTTAATGATCTTATAGAAACAAAATCAAATAATAATCAACAAGAAATAGAATCAGTAATAAAAGTAATTCCATCAATTTTAGACTCAAAAATTAATGAAAAATTGAATAAATTTTGTGATCTTATAGAAACAAAATCAAATAATAATCAACAAAAAATAGATGCTATAAATAGAACATTACCAGAAATTATAGACTCAAAAATAAATACTAATTTGAACAAATTTAACAAACTTGTAAAAGACATTGAAAAAAATACTAGAACCACAATTGAAACAATTGTAAAATCATTAGACTCAATTGTGGGTTCAAAATTAAATACTCATTTACACAATATTAATGAAAGAATAGAAGGAATAGTAAGAAATATTAATATTGAACAAACAAATATTCGTGACCAAAGTTCTAAAATTGAAAAACAAGATGAAAAAATCGTTAATCTTACGACTATGGTACAGAACATGATAAAAGAAAAAACTATAGTTCAAAACATGTTGAAAGAAAGAATAAAGAGTATTCAACCAGACGAATCAAAAATAGACTCAATTGTGGGTTCAAAATTAAATACTCATTTACACAATATTAATGAAAGAATAGAAGGAATAGTAAGAAATATTAATATTGAACAAACAAATATTCGTGACCAAAGTTCTAAAATTGAAAAACAAGATGAAAAAATCGTTAATCTTACGACTATGGTACAGAACATGATAAAAGAAAAAACTATAGTTCAAAACATGTTGAAAGAAAGAATAAAGAGTATTCAACCAGACGAATCAAAAATTAAATTGATTGTAGAAAAATATCTTAAAGATCATATTAAAATTGGTTTAAACAAAGACGAAATAGAATTATACAACTAAAATACCAAATAAAAAAATATTATTACGAAGAATTATTTAAGAAATATATTGAAAAATTAAAAAACAATGAGTAAACTAAATGTTGCAAGAGAATTACATAAACCTGCACGTCGAAATTTTCAAAGACGAAAAGTTATAACAAAAGGTATTGATGACTTATGGCAATGTGATCTTGTAATTATGATTCCATATCAACGTGAAAATAAAGGATATAAGTATTTATTAACAATAATTGATGTATTTTCTAAATATGCGTGGGCTTTACCAGTAAAAACAAAATCTGGTGATGACGTCACCAAAGCTTTTGTAAAAATTTTAAAACAAGGTCGTATACCAAAAAATTTACATACGGATGACGGAAAAGAATTTTACAATAGCACATTTACGAAAGAAATAAAAAAATATGGAATCAATCATTATTCAACATTTAGTAATCTTAAAGCAAGTGTAGTGGAAAGATTTAATCGTACGTTGAAAACTAACATGTGGCGAGAATTTAGTGTTCAAGGTTCATACAAATGGTTAGATATGTTACCACGATTAATTAAAAAATATAACAATACAAAACATAGAACAATAAAAATGAAACCTATAGATGTAACACAGAAAAAAGAAGATCATTTATTAAAAACTGTATATAACAATATTAAAATTGTTGGTCGTGGTAAGTACAAAATTGGTGATTTTGTACGAATTAGTAAATACAAGTCCATATTTGATAAAGGATATATTCCGAATTGGAGTACAGAAATATTTAAGATTGTAAAAGTAAATATTACAAATCCTGTTACTTATCTTATTGAAGACTATGAAGGGAATAAAATTAGAGGTGGATTTTATGAACACGAACTTCAAAAAACAAACTTTCCAAATATTTACTTAGTAGAAAAAGTTTTAAAAACTAAGGGATCGAAAGCTTTTGTAAAATGGTTAGGTTTCAATAAAACACACAATTCGTGGATAAATAAATCTGATATTATTTAAAAAATATATATTATCTGATCATCACAACAATGAATAATGTCCCCAGGGTAGAGTATCAGTCTGTCCATCAATGATATATCTTTTGTCATCATTATTTGTAAGACATAATTTGTTCATTTCACATGAAAATATTGTGTGATTTTTAGATATTATATTCTGTTGTCTTTTGTACATATGTGAATTTGTAAATAAACAGTCTTTATAACAGTCAATAGTGAGTGTTTTTGTTATTATTCCTGAAATTCCCTTAGCTCGATTGTATGATTTGTTATTTTCCAATGCAAAAGAATACATTTTTGATCTTAAACCCGCAAATTCTGTCATTAGTAACCCGCTATTCTCATCTTTAAACAATCCAACAACTTTTTTGTTCGCTTGTGGTATACCATACTTATTATCTACTGTGTAGTCCGATGTGTCAAATCTGTGTATGTCTTCTTTTATGTGTATGTATGGGTCTTCATTAAATTTATAAATAAATGAGTCAGTGTCCATGTACAGTAATTTTGGCGTTGTATAAGTTTTATGTATGTAATTGTAATGAAAGTCATACATAAGTGTTTTGGATATATCTAATATAGCCATACCAATATAAATAGGTTTATTAAACAAAATTTTTATTTTACTTAGTTCAATTGAAACTAAATTTTCTGTTAATATTACAACTTTTTTTAAATTTGGTTTGACAATTAACTTCCGTGCCCCACCCTTTCCATTCCATTTCGAAACTAATTTTATATCATATCTATTTCTAATATTTTCCATACTTTTCCCGTAAACGGCGTTATTCATTTGTTTAAAGAAGTTTTTTTCAAAATTGTTTTTTGCGTGTTTGCGAAAATTTGTATTTTTGTCAATATACTGCTTAAGCCAAAATGATTGTTTAAATTTTATAACACGATGAATTTTAATTATTTTTAGTCCAAATTCCAATACTTGTTTTAAATTTTTATAATGTATTACATATTTTTTTTTATCATATAGTGTTGTAAGAAGTTTCTTAAATTTTGAATTTGGGGTTTTTTGTTGTTCTGCACATACGGGCAAATCCTTATGTAGGTCGTGTAAGTTTATTGGATATTCCAAGTCAACTTCAAAAATGTATCCATCTAATCCATTGTCAGGTATATTAGTAATGTCTAGTGTTCTAATATTCTCGTCACTTAACCATGTAAAGCCACCATGTGGTAAACATTGTGTCATTGCCCAACCATACAAATTACAAGCGTCAAAGTACATAAGAAACTCTTGCGGTTCTTTTGGGTTAAATGAATTCATATAAATATTGTTTGCTTTGGCGTAGCGGTTTGAACACTGAGAAATACCACCACGTATGCCTCTTTCAAAAAATAATATCATATCAATATCAGTCAGTAACTCCAGCTCTACTTCTGTAATTTTCAACATGGCATCCCATGCTAGTCCTGCAAAACAAAATTATAATAAATAAATCTTATACATGAACAAAAAAACATATTTAGAATATATTTACCTGGAGTTGTATAATAATGAACAGGGTCCAATTCATATGCATTTAAACAAATATTTCTAAAATTTTCAAATACATCAGACAAAAGCAATACATCTGTTTGAAGATACAACTCTAGGTAGTCGCCTAAGTTTTCATGATCAAATAATTTCCACACATTTAATGCATGGTTGTAATCATCATCTGATACAGATTTATCACATAGTCTGGAGTAAAACGATGATTTTGACGGTAGTTGTACTTCTTCTAAACATTCCCATGAATTAATATAATCATATGGAAATATACCTTTTCTTTTTAACATATTAAATTTCCAATCAGTAGGGTAGTACTTATTTAATAAAGTACATTGGGCGGGCACTAAATAGCTCACAAGTTTTTCAAGTGAACAATTAAGAAATCTATAAGAAAAAATATTAATAAATTATAAAAAACTAATCATTTATAACAATACCTGAATGAATCTAAAAAACGAAGCATAATACCATTCACGTTTTTGGAAAATGAAATAAATCTCTCGTTATTCATAGGTATTAATACAATATTTTCTTCATCTACTCCAAATTCGCGTATAAAAAGGTGACTATCATAGCCACCAAGATTATGGAAGAAAATAGGAATATATTTAGGTTTTTTATAACACAAATTACATGATCTATGAGCAGCTCCTCGATATTTTCCTATAATTATTCAATAATAGTTAACAAATATTAATAATTAAATTAACAACTTACCAGAAAAATGACAATGGTCTCTTACTTTATCTTCTCCTAAGATTTTGCGACAAATGTGGCAGATCACAGCTTGATTATAATTTTCCCATTCTTCATTTGTCATTTTCAAAGGAACAATATTTTCAGAAATTGTTTGTATTAATCCTAGTATATCTTTCATCCCATTCATGAACCATTTTGCTGCTTCCGGTCCACGAAATGATTCATAAAATGATAATGTATCATCGTAAGAACATTTTAATTGATACCCGACAGCACATGGTACATGATGTTGATAAATATTTGTATACGAATTGGATGGATTTGGTTGACAGGTATAAACAGGTGTTGTTAGACATTCAAAATCTGCATAAATGACAAAAGGATGACGCTCTTTGTACATAAAATTTTTAAATTTAATCCATTTATTATCTTCATTTGGCATTTCAATTTTAACAGCGTCGAAATTCATACAATCTTTTTCATGTTGTTTTAAAATAGCTTTAGTACCAAAATATTGAATACATCTCTCACAAATAATTTTTTTTTTTTTATTTTTAGATAGTTGAGATGATAAAAGACGAGAAAGTGATTTTATCCAAGCGTAATGTCCCATATTATCTTTTTTCCAATATAAAAGATTAAAATGATTGTCTAGCTTATTTTTTGTGAAATGTAATGGTCCAACAACAACATATAATTTTAATTTCATATCATATTCTAAACCGTAAACATTAATCGAAATTTTATTTTGTTTTTCAAATTTTTCAATGTTTGTCAAATTCATAGGAAAATGTATGTTTTTTAAATTAAAAATTTCATCATGATTTTTAGGATATTTAGACACACGATCATTATTTTTTTTTACTGGATACATAGCCGAAAGGAGTGACCATACAAAACACTTATTGTCACTGTTTTTTACATTAATAACAGCATGCTTATTTTTTATATTTAGTGGTAGTTCTATATACGAAGAACCACCACAGTTTGTAGGATCGTATTTATTTATATTCACCTGTAAAAATTAAATATTTTAATAATAAAAAATATAAAAAATTTGAAAAACTTACTTGTAAGTAAAGAATTCGTTTCAAAGCTTTGCCACTGTCACGTTCTTGGAATTCTGACATTTGATTTAAAATGGGTTGTTTTACATTTCGTTCAAACCATTCAGTAAAATCATCACTTAGACAAATATACCCCATCTTACAGTTATGATAAATATTTGTAGTTATCTCAGTATCACCTTTTTTAATTAGATATTCACACGCAAGCTCACAATTCAATTTCACATTTGATTTCCATTGAAACATAAATTCACCCACTTTGTTTATTAAAATAAATAAACACTGAGTTAAAAATGTTGTTGGATCAATAATATCATCTGTGTTCATAATTCGCCCACAAAATATACGTTTTTTAAAAGACGAACTAATTACGTCAAATGACAACATTTTTTTGTCGAAAATTCAATTGTGTATTTAAATATATATAGGTATATCTATATATATATCATTTTTTGTGGTTTCTTGTATCTTGTGTTTTTACATTGTGTCATGAATGCATAATAGATAAAATAAAAACACTATTTAATTTTTTATTTATTATTTACAAGTAAATAAACAATATTACATTTCAGTAATTTAACTTAAAAATATTTTTTACAATAAATACTATTTATATACTTAATAAATAAAACAATATATAAATATATATTAATATAATACAATGTCTTCTATAATATCGGAATATTCCTGTAAAAATTCTTTCATAGCAATGCTATAAATACTATGTATAGATTCTGTCTTAATAATATTATTAATAGTTTCTGTTTTACTTTCCGCTAACAAGTATGTCGTACCAATTCTATCTAAATAATAATTATAAAAGTTTAAATGTTGTAAAACATTTATATAATTATTTATGACATCTGACAATCTAAATAAATTTTCAACAGATTCTAAATTCAGACATATATTTTCACCATACCATTTTATAAATAATAATTTTATATAATTAACACTATCAAATATTAAGTGATGTTCTTTTAAATTGCGATATTCAATATTACTTTGATTATAAAAGTAACTTAGAATAATGTTTTTAAATGACAAAATTCAAACCAGTCTGTTAAACTAAAACAAATTATATTAGAATAATTTGTATTTGAAAGTCTTACAACAATTTCAAAATTTTTAGTTGGATCAAACCCTACGCTTATCCACTTATTTAATTCTGAATTTAATGAATATTTGTATTCTAATAAAAATTTTCTATTATTTTTATTCATTTGTTGAAAATTTAAAATAGTTGACACAAAACCATCATTGTTGAAAAAAGTAATATTAGACTGTTGTAGTTGTCCTTGTTCTAGTTCTTGTTTTTGGTCTCGTGAATTTACAGATTCTTTATGTGTCTGCTGATTACTGGGCTCTATATTTTCTTTATTGGTAACATGAAGATTTTTCAAACACTTTGATGGTAATTTTTTTTTCGTATTTTTAGGAGTGTTTAGTTTTTTTTTATTCATTCCCATTCCAGTACTTCTTTGAGATTTCTTTTCACTGAGCTGTTTCATACTAATCTAAAATAATTAAATATTTAATTAAAATATATTAGCAATTTAATATTTATAAGTATGCTTACATTGGAATATTTTCTACTTGCTTTGTATATTGTATGTTGAACAATATCTACAAAAATTCATAGAAAAGTATCTTTTATACAAAATATTTTTATCTATCCTATTTTACATTGGTCGTACCAAATATCAGTAGTTTTTTTTATTGGTTATAATAAAAACTATCCTGATTGGTTTTTATAACAACTATTGTGATTGGGTGATATTATTTTTGTATTTAGTTAATATTTGAAAAAATATAAAAAATGTTAAGTAAAATACAACAAAAAAAATAATCATATAGATAAAAAATATAAAAAAGGAAATATTGGTAAACCTATGTAGATTAAAAAAACCAAACCAATATAAAAATTAACTTATCATTGTTTAAAACAAAGAAAAAATGTAAAAATAACAATTTTGAAGGAAATCATGGTTTTTAAACCATAAAAAAACCAAAACCAATATAAAAATTAATTTATCATTGTTTAAAACAAAGAAAAAATGTAAAAATAGCTATTTTGAAGGAAATAATGGTTTTTTAAACCATATATAGATGATAAAATATGTATATAAAGAGGTAATATATTCATAAAAAATATTATATTAATAGAAATTGTTGAAATAACAACAAGTACCTAACTACTCTACTGCAAGTAAGTAATTATTATTTCTTTATTACTTTAGCGTTATTTGTATTTTGTGAATTCTTTTAGAAATGGATTTTCTAAACAAAATTAACAAAATTGGATGTTTAGAACGAAAAATTATAAAATCATTAACAGAACTCGATAGTTCAAAATATAAAATTTGTGAAGCTCGAATAATTCCAACAAAATATGGAAAAGCAATTATTTGTGAATTAGAGGAATTTTCAATATTCCTACCAAATCGTTATAACACTCTAACCGAAGAAGAAGTTCAACTATTGAAAGACAAATACATTCAAGTTAACTTTAACAAGGACAATTATGCTGAAATAAAATTTTACTAAAAAATTAGAAATATTTAAAAGCAAAAAATAAGAAAAAATATAAATAAAAATTATATTATTTTAGTTTCAGATTTGCAGTATAAAAAGTAAACATATTGTTAAAAAAAAAATGTCTGAAATTATAGATTTTCTCGTCCCAAGCGATGATGAAATTTGCTTTAAACAGTTAATAAAAGAAGAGGAAAGAGAAAAAAGAGAAAACATTAGTTTAGATTATTTTAATTTAGATCATTATAAAATATGGAAATATGGAACTTCAGAAAATATTATACCATATTGCTTTAATGATAATAATCATATAAATATAAAATATTATACGTTCTTTTTATCAAATGGTAATTTTTCTTGGATGTGTCAACATTATTGTCGTGTATGTGCAAGATATTGGATGCAAAAACCATTTGTAAAAATATGTAAGGAACAAAGTTTTCTACAAATGCAAGGAAAAATTAGTGGTATTTGGTATTTTAAACCGCTTTTTAAAGATCATTTAATATTAAAAAATTGTGAAATGTTACAATTTTTAAAAGATTTTGAAAATAATTATTGTTATGAATGTAATACACAATTGTTTCAATGGAATTCCTCTGTTACTTGTCCCTGTATTGAATTAAAAGCTATGGAAACTAGCTTGTAACTCTTATTATTATATTATATATTTTTTCTTATTTTTAAATGTGTTTTAAATATATATGTATTACCTGTATTGTGTGTTCTTTTCTTTGTTATTACTCATAATATTCCCAAACCATTATCCTACTAATCTCATTTCTGTATAAGTATGGATACTCCAAAATGCAAATACTGTCGAAAACCCGAATGTGTGGGACTTCCAAAAAAGTGTCCGGGGTGTAAGGGCAAAACAACATGGGTTTCCACACCTCCAACCTGTGAATTTCCGGGGAAGATTTCATGCTACAAAACTTCCTGCATTTATTACACTGGATGTGGAAATGTGTTTCAATTTCATCCCAAATTGGAACTTTAATTGTTCATGATATGTCCTATAAACAAAAGTTATTAGGTTATTTAGTATTATCATTTCTTTGTAACTATTATTTTCATTTAAAAAATGTATATAATTTTTCTTATGTTACTGTTTATAATTTTTTTAATATTTACTATGTACCTTTTTTATATTACTAAATCTTATATATTATTTTTGAATTACCTTTTATATGTAACATATTGTATTTTCTTTTATGTACATTGTAATAAATTGTGTTTAACCAATACCACAAATTGATAAAAAATAATAAGCAAATTTTCTTATACGTTGTTCTATAATGGAAAATTTTAATCAAAAGACCACAACTTGATAAATATTATCATATTCTATAAAAGCAGCTGCTGCCTTATGCATTATTATCAGAAAAATGGAATTTTTTAAAATATGCATGTCTGTTCACAAACATTTAGTTGAGAATTTGAATGTAAGTTATAAAATTATTTAAGTATTTTAAATATAACATTCATAATTTTACTTTATTTATCATATATATTTCAGATGATTGATGTTGAATTAATAGAACTTAACAAGTTGCCTCCCCCAGAGGCAACTCGTATATATAGTGGCATAATAGATGGAATCGAATGGCCACTCCAAATTTGGAGAAGTGGCCGCACTGTCTACGTTATGTATGTAAATGTATGTATTATCAATTTTTTTTGAAAAATATTGTAAATTAATATTATTTAACAAAATATTTTAAATTAATTAATTTTTCTTTTGTTACAGAACTGAAAAATAAATTTTGTTATTTCATAATTGTTTGTTCTTTTTGTTATCACTCCTAATATTCCCAAACAATTTCATAGCATGTGAGTATGAATAAATATATTTTTCTTTTGTTTTTGGTAGTCACAATCATGAGTCTACAAAACAATGAAGTATCAAGTACAAATAATTTATATCCAATATGTGGAACACCACAAGATTCAAACGATGACGCCTGGTACTGCTATGAAATCGTATTTTATTGTTTAAACCATGCTTGGCTAGGAGATGAACGAATTATGGACGTGGGACCTTTAAAATTATGTGAATATTGTTTTCGAGAAAATTCTATAGATAGAACTTGGGTTACTGAGCCCAGATTTGTATATTTTTATAAAAAAGAATGTCATAATATAAATTTACATGAATTAGAAACTATACCACAAGACTACTATCGTTGTCATAATTGCGAATGTGAATTATATACATCATGGAATAGACAAGAATGTATATACATCATGGAATAAACAAGAATGTGTCAGACAATAATAATGAACAAGAGAGAAAAGGTATGTACTATTTATTAAAAGAAAAAACTATTGTATTATTTAAATTTTTACTTTTTTCACAGATTTATTTACACCTCACACACACACACTCAGTGTTCTTATAAAATTCACCAAGTACGAGACATCAGGCAGAGGGATAGTCGCATTAGGACATTGTATACTTTTAACATGTATCTCAGCAGATTTTACTGTGATAAAGCGTACTCTGTTTTAAAAAATATAATAAATAAAATAAAAATGTATATAAACAATTGTAATTTTGAATTGTGTACAGATATAAATCATTCTAATTGTTGTTGTCCCATATAAATAAATATAAAAGATAGAGAGATAGAAAGTGTGTCATGTATACTTTTACCATGTATCTCAGCAGATTTTACTGTGATAAAGCGTACTCTGTTTTTAAAAAATATAATAAATAAAATAAAAATGTAGCAGAGGAATATAACGGTTGGGAGCGGAGGGAGAGGGCGGCAGGTTCGGAAAATATATAAGGAAGAGAAAGGGTGGAGAGGGAGAGGGCACCACACAAGAATGAGATCTCTATTGGGAAACTGCACAACAATACAAACAAGGCATGTGGGTTGCATAAAATTCAGGGACAACAGCACGCCGATGTGCTGCGCTGTACACAACACACTGGACGCATGTGGGTTGCATACAACCTAGGCGTGCAAACACTAGCTTAATACCAAGACCGGAAGCGGAAGTGAGCCAGAAACCTCCGATTATACCTACTCAACCTGATAACAACAGGACGATAATTCATCTGCTAACGAAGAATAAATACTATGAAAAACCCACCATGCAAAATATCCGGCATTGTTTAAACACGTTATTGGACTATTTAATACAAAATGACATAAACGAAATAGACTTACCAAAAATCTGTACGGGATTAGATAAGAAAAAATGGCCCCAAATAAAATCCTTAATAGAAGATATTTTCCAAAACAGTTCAATAATTTTTAATGTTTTTGAAGAACCAAAAGACATCAAAATTAAAAATTACGCTAGTTCAATCGTTGTTGAAGTAGACGATCAAAATTCCTCAAGTACAGAAACAGCACATACAGACGACGAGAAACCTTTGAATGGACTGACTTATATCGAATCACCCGTGAATGTAGGAAGAAATCAAATTGTAGTAAAAGAAGTTAATACCAAAAATCACGTAAAAATCGAAAAATTATTCAACAACAAAATTCAAAGATTTTACCTATACCTTAATAAAGTTAATTGCAATAAAACTATTATGGAATTCATAAAACAATACCTACAGCCCGGAATAAATTACTACTGCCTAATACCTGAACAGTTCATCAAAACCTTTAATGCCGTACTCCAAATTATGTTCAGATCAAATTCATATAAACTAATCTCTTGTAAAAACTTAATAACTGACGTACAAGACAGAGACGAACAAATACTAAAAATTAGCCAATATCATGAAGGAAAAACAAACCATCGTGGTATTACAGAAACTTATCAAAAGCTAAAACAAACAATGTATTGGCCGAACATGCAAAAAGACATACAAAATTATATAAATCAATGCGAAACGTGCTTATTAAATAAATACGAAAGAAATCCGATACAGATACCTAACATTTTAACCCCCACGGCAAATAAACCCCTCGAAAAAATCCACATAGATCTACTATCTCTAGAAAAAACAAAGTTCCTGACCATCGTAGACAGTTTCTCTAAATTCGCTCAAGCCTACGAATTAAAATATCAAAATGCAATAACTATTATCAACAAATTAATGAAATATTTTTCGCACTATGGTATCCCTTTAGAAATAATCGCTGATAACGGCAAAGAATTTAACAATCAAATATTAACTAATTATTTGAATATCAGAAAAATTAAAATCAACTTTACGAGTATTGACAACCCTAAATCAAATGGAATCGTCGAAAGATTTCATAGTACCTTAATCGAACATCTTCGAATTCTTAACCAAAATAAAATATTTAAAGAACAAAAACTAAAAGAAAGAGTAAATTACGCATTAATCGCATACAATAATTCTATACATTCGGTCACTAAACAAACACCCCTTAATGTTTTATTCGGACATTTAAATTTAAATAATATTAATCAAACTGACGAAATACTCGTAGACTCCTACATTCAAAACCATAAAGAAATGATGCAGGAAGTTTATAATCAAATTAAAAGAAATATTGAAATAAGTAAAGAGAAATATTCTAAAGAACCTGGGAACACAATCGACCTACCCGAGCAAGTATATTTAAAACAACATAAAAGAAATGTCGGCAAATGCGAAAAACCTAAATTTAAAATAATAAACGTAGAAAAAATAATTCCCGAAAGATGTCAAATCATTGATAATAAAAATAAAAAACATAAACTAAACCAAATTAAAAAACCACGTGCTGTTGCAGATACACAACCATCGGACATCCCGAGTTGCTCAAAAATGAAACCGGAAACCCCGGCATAAACATAGTAATGTTAGGCGATGCGTACGTTCAAACGCATATAAAGTACATTTTTGTTAATCTAAATCTCGATAACGTATTAAACCAAATAAATAATCTACTAAAGAATAAACATAAACTTTACATTGAACTTCAACCCTTAACCCTATCATCCTCTAACGGCACTTTCAATAACAGCATGAACATCTTAGAAAATATAATCAGTAAAATAGACTCCAAAAAATACATATTCACAAAACGACATAGACGCGGTCTTATTAATGGTCTTGGTTCTATCATAAAAAGTATTAGCGGTAATTTGGACGCTTCAGACGCGGAAAAATACGATAACTTAATAAATAAATTATCCACCAATCAAGAAATTCTAAAAAATAGCCTAAACTCTCTAATTTGGCGCAATAAAAATTTAACAAACCAATTTAATAAACAATTAGATTTAATCAATCAGAATAATATTAATATTATGCAAAATCTAGCGTCATTAAAAAAACAATTGGGATTTATATTAGAAACCCACGAAATTCAACATGTTAAAAATCTGTTTAACGAATTGATTCATATAGCCAATCAACTATATATCACACTAATTCAGATCGAAGAGACATTCACCTTTTGTAGCTTAAACACCCTCCATTTTGGGCTCTTATCGCGAGAAGAAATAATTAATATGATTCAGAATAAAATTAAAGAACCAATAAACAAAATCATTATAAATAACTGGGAAAGTAGCCATTTAATTAAAACATATTGCCAATATGACAACTTGAGCCTAAGAATGATAATAATTATTCCAATTCCTGAATATAAAAGTCACCTAATCCAATTTACTCCAATACCCACTTCTTTGTCCGATAATTACCATACTCTAAACATTATACCTGGATACTACGAAGAACAGAATTGTCAAATTAGAAAATTAAAGGAATGTATTAAAATCGATTTGTCAACCCACTTCTGTCAAAAAGAAAATAATGTTATCGATACTTGCTTAACAAACCTGTATTGTCATCACGATAATAAACATTGTAATTATATTAAAGTCCACAATAAGAACGAAATATTTCAGATTCCCAATACGAATGTAAAATATTTATACTTACCAAATGAAGAAGACATAAAACTTGAATGCGAACAAGATGTATTACAGAAGAAATTAAAAGGAATATATTCCGTAAAGAATTGTAAAGTCAATAATGATAACTACGAATTTCACAAGTCAGTGGGCAAAATACTTAAATTTAACTTCGATAATAAGTCACCCACAAAAATCATTAATAAAACCATAAGCATAAAATCTTTGGAAAAAATTACTTTAAATGATCAAGCCACAGTGAAATTAGATAATTCTTATTCGCATTCGAACATTAACAATATTTGTACACTAATAGTTGTAATAATTATATTAATCGTTATATTAATTAAGCTTTTTAAATTATGTAAAAGTAAATACGACATCTATAAGAATAAAACAAAATTTAGACCAAAAAATGAAGTCATCTCTTTGGAAGAGATACCTTCATCTAACAGGGGAGGGATTATATAGCAGAACCACCCTGATTTCGTAATAAGTAAGAACATTACATCATCTTATAATTCATAAGATGCTTAGTTGCAAGGGTGTCATGTTTACTTAGTATAAAATGTACGTGAGAATGTTTTTGTAGTTAGTTATAGTTCATATGTTAACTTTGTAACTTGTAATCGCTTTTCGTAAAATAAAATAATTTTTTTAAAAACGCATTTCTTCGTTTTTAAAATAAAATTTATATAATAACCAAAATAAATACAATTAAAAAAACAACACCAACAAAATAAACTAACTTAAAGTTCTAATGATGACAGAATAAAAAATGTGAACTCATACAAATATAATTTTCAAATAAATATTAACGCAAATAAAATATTTATTTATTATTTACCTCACTTACACACACAAGCTAAACGTTCTTACGAAATTCACCAAGTACGACAACCCAGATTCAGACAACCACATTCACCCTCCTAGGACATGCATTTCAACAGATTTTACTTTGATAAAACATACTCTATTTTAAGAAACATAATACATGAAGTAAAAATGTATATAAACAATTGTAATTTTGTTTTGTGTACAGATAAGAATAATTGGGCTGTGTGTACAAATATGAATTATTGTGATTGTTGTTTTTAAGATATTTGTAATACTGTTTTTACGTAAATAAATATATACAAAATGTATTTTTTTCTTTTATTCTCACTCACCCCAGTACTTACCATAAATCATAGTACAATATACACACACAAAAATTTACGTGAGACGCGAGGCGTCGGGCGTCGGGCGTTGGGCGTCGGACGTCGGGCGTCAGGCGTTGTCCAGGTTCAAGCGTCAGGGCAGGCAACCCAACAGGCACGAGTGTAGCGCGGCAACCCAACAGGCGCGGGGCGAGGGGCGCCCAGCTTCCAGGCAACACATCGGGCATGAGAGTGAGGCGAGGAGCCGGCAGGGTAGGCAACCCGGCGGGCATGAGAGTGAGGCGAGGGGCCGTCAGGGTAGGCAACGCATCCGGCACGAGAGTAGCTCAGGCGTCAGGTTTTGACGTAGGGCGTACGGGCACTCAGTGCTAAAGTGGAAAGTTCACCCCAAGGGCATTACGAACTAAAGTGGAGAGTGCACCCCATAGCCACTCTGAACTTAAGTGGAGAGTGCACCCCATAGCCACTCTGAACTTAAGAAGGGAGTGCACGCCAAGGGTACTCCGAACTAAAGTAGAGAGTGCACGTCTAGGGTACTCCGAACTAATGTGGAGAGCGCAGGCCATAAGGGTGCATACAGGGGGTGGTCGAATTCGAGAGGGTTGTGCAAGAAGTGGACGAAGAAGAATGGTTGATGAGGATGACCACGGTCATCGAGTTAGAAAACAGGGTGAAATGAAACGGGGTGCGTATTCGAGAGGGTTGTGCAAGAAGTACGTGAAGAACTAACACACCGGATGTCTTCAGCTGAAGAATGGTAGATGTGGATGACCACGGTCATCGAGAGCGAAACATAACCTCAAATGACGCCGAACGTACATAGCTATACTACTGAAGATGGCAATATAATGAATAATTTTATAGAAAAAGCATTTAATTTATGGTCTAAGTATACTAATTTAGAATTTTTCAGAACAAATGTTTATAATAATGCTCAAATATTTATTACATTTGATAATGTATTTCACTACAGATATAAAACTCGTGGAAGTTGTACTTCAAATTTTGATGGTCCCGGTAGTATATTGGGACATGCTGATTATTCAAATATAAATTTTTATTCAGAGATTCATTTAGATATTACAGAAAAATGGTCTTTAAAATTATCAAAACCGGATGATGAAAGTATCATTAGTTTATACCAAGTACTCATACATGAAATAGGACATGTATTAGGATTGCATCATTCTTCTGATACGAATTCCATAATGTATGCAACGTATAACACATATCCACATATATTTACAATTTATTCAGATGAATTACCTGAAGATGATATAAGAGGAATTCAAAATTTATATGGTAGTAAATTAACACAAACTATTGTGACCGATCTTGTCCATACCACTTTAGTAACAGAAAAAGTACAACAAGTAAAAAATAAATTGCAGGAAAAAGAGCAAGAGGATGACAATTCTTTTCCATTATTATGTGATTTGACAGATGTTAAGAATTTTCTTATTGTCAATAAAAAAATTTATATTTTTTATAAACATTGGATTTGGTATAAAGAACTTAATTCAAAAAATTTTAATAATAAACCAATGTTATAACAAATTGGTTAACATTTTTACCAGAAAATTTTACAGATATATCAGCTGTATATTTGAGACCTAATGGAAATGTTGTTTTAATTATAAATGATCAAAGTTACAATATAAAATATCCTTCATTTTTAGCTGATTCTTCGTATTCTGGTAATCATTACAATAAAGCTATACATAACATACATGGGGCAGTAAATAACCATTTTGGTAAAACATATTTATTTTATAACGGTGACAGCTTTATTGAAATAGACGAGTGTAATTTTGTAACAATTAATAATGGTAAAATTAAAGATAAATTTCCTGGAATACCAGATAATATAGAAACTGTATTTAAATATACAAATGGTCGTTTGTATTTTTTTAAAAATAATATTTTTTATGAATTTAATGAACTCACAAATATGTTAGAACGAGCTGGTAAATTTAACTTTCCTAACATTAGTATATTAGAACAAATTCAAATTTTATTATCAAAATTGTGGAATTACAAAAATCAGTAATTATTATTCACTGTCAACTAAAGTATATATAATTTGAATTTGAAATAAAATAGTTAGTTAAAGTATTAAACCTGATAATGTAACGTATCAAACATTGACAAAATATTATGAAGCAGACGGAAAATCTATTTTTCCAGTGGAATTTATAAAATATAAAAATAAAGGAGATATTGGACAACTGAGTTTTGTGTGGGACAAATTACCTGAAGAGTGGAAAAAGGATAATTTTTTTAAAAAAATTTGAACCTTGTTTACAACATCCTGATACGAGACTTACTGTGGCTGATTCACCATATGATTGCTTACTTATCACAAATTGTCCATTGTGTTATGAAGATAAAAAAATATCACTTCAAAGTGAATTTAATCGTTTATCTATATTCAGTACGTGGTCAAATACAAATATTTGTGCCAAGGAATTAGCAACAGTCGGTTTCTTTTACAAAAACTATAGTGATTTTGTGCAGTGTGCTTTTTGTGATGTTGAAATATGCAATTTTGAGGAAAATGATGTTGCACTGTTTGAACATTATCGTTGGTCTCCAAATTGTAAATTTCTATTAAAAAATACTACAAATGTTCCAATTAATAAATATTATACAAATTATGTTCTTAGTATTGTTAAGATTTTAAATTACATAAAATATAGTAAGACTATGCATGAAGAAGATAAAGAGAAATGTATAAAATTGTTGAAAGAAAATTATAAACATTTTTATACATTCATTGTACCTGTAATTGAAAAAAATAAAGAAAAACACAAATAATTTGTACTTATATTGTTTTATTATATACCTCATTACATAATATTACATAAAATTATCTGAATTTATACAATATATATCATCGTCTAGAATTTTTTTAATTTTATATACATTACTTACAGCACAAACATATGGAATAGAATGTAAGTAACATGTTTTATGTATTAAACAATTTTTTAAAGCTACTTTATAATTAAATTCGCTTAAATCTATAATATATTGCATGTTTTTACACTGAATGATAATAAAAATTCTTTTTTCACAGCACCTTGTACGTAAACAGTTTTTGATTCTTCTAAAAAATTTTTTAGTTCACAACACATTTCGTTATAATTTATATGTCCGTTATCCCATTTTAATCCGTGATGATTTTGACATAACCATGTAGCACATTTTTTGTTATGTTGTGGTAATTCTTCCCATGTAAATGGTGGTTTGATATAAAAATGTTGTTGTTTACTTCCATCTCTTGATAGTATAAAAATTTCTTTTGGTATTATAATATATCCATCAGCTTGAAATCCTTGTATGTCAACAATTAACTCCATTATATATAGTTTTTGTACGATGTTCTAATTACTCTGAATGTTTGAATTAAAATGATCTTGTAACATCACTTGACAGCAGATTATATTCAACTATCTTATCATGTATTATTAGAATGTTTGCGGTTGCATGGTAGGAAATTCTAATATCAGCTGAAGAAGTTTGAAAAGTTTCATTTTTCTTTTGATTTGAGCAATGAAGTACGATGTTCTAATTGCTTTAAATGTTTAAATTAAAATGAATGAAGTGTCTGATTCAAATTCCAATCTAATGTCAACTGAAGAAGTTTGAAGAGTTTCATTTTGATTTGAGCAATCAATTACTATTAATGGCGCAATTTCTTTGAATTTCTTTCTATCTAATAATACACCGAAATTTTGTTGATAGTAAGCATTTTGGAAATTTGCATACATGTGATACAGAACTGCATAATTATTATTTGAAAAGTCAATATTTAAGTTGTCGTATGGATAATATGTAGAATTCATATCGACGGTTAAGAAACAATACCTCGTATCTCCAATTTTAGGGTTTTTGAGTTTCTTATGGCATTCGGCCATAGAGGTCATTTTCTGTCGTTTAGAAATACCTTGTAAGGGCTACTGTTATATTAAGAAAAGATATTTAACTTACTCCAATACCTTGTAAGTGCAATCATTTCATAATACCACGTATCTCCATTTACTACGCGCTTTCATGAACATACGAGGTTTTGAGTTAAATGTTTTATTTGACAGATGGACTTACGAGGTGTTGTGTGTTGTTGAATACTCTTGTAAACTATCTTTCTATCATTTAAAACATTATAAAAATTTGCAAAAGTGCAATGGAAAGTGAGAATAATGATATGTTTGATGATGCGTACATTTTTAATGCACTTCGAAACAATGATCTTGAGATAAAATTCATAGGTATGGACATTATAACCTTACTTATTTGGCTTAACTTTAATTTTAATTCTATTTTAGAACCCGTGAATAAATGTGTTGCACCAGATAAAAAAGAAGAACTAATTACTGTATCACAACATGACAATAAAACTGATGTGACTGAAACAGATTCTATTGTGGTTCTAAACAACTGTGAAAATGTTGATATAGAAAATGCTGAATTTGTATTTGTTGATGCAGTTCCATCATCAGAAAGTCAAGAAATAAACAACCATGATGTTGTTCTTGAAAATCAACCTACATCTGTGTCTCTATCCTTTTCTGCAAATAATAATATAAATAGACACGCCGAGAACATTAATATTAATCCTGAAAATGAAGAATGCAGCGACAATATATCTACAACAGGTACATCAGACTCTGAATATCAAGAAAATAAAAAACGTAAGAGAAATATAAATCCCAGTAGAAAATCATGGAAAAAAACTACTAATAAAATTTTGAGGATGAAAGGGAAGGAATATTTAGGTTACCGCAGACCGAAAGAAACCAAACAAGTATTTCACGATACTGTCCGTCCAGGAAAAAAACTATTGCCTTCTTGTACAAGAAAACAATGCTTGACGGCAGCAAATCGATTCTGTTCAGAAATAAGTGAAGATCAACGTATAAAACTCCATGAAGATTTCTGGAATGATTTTAACTGGGACCAAAGAAAAACCTACATCGCTTCACTTGTTAATATTCTTCCCATATAAAGAAAACGAACTGAAAACGATGAATCCAGACGAAGCAAATCCTTTGCATATTTTTTAAAAATTGGAGAGAGTAGAAAACAAGTTTGTAAGAAGATGTTCCTTAATACATTCAATCTTGGTGAGTGGACTGTGAAGAGTTAGGTTGAGCAAGGTGCAGACACAAGTGGAATTCATTTATGTAGGGAGAACAGACGAGAATGCGAAAAGAAACACTTCGTAAATCGAAAAAGAGTGATCTAAAAACACATTTAGAAAATTTTCTTAAAAGAATTCCTAAACTTCCATCCCATTATTGTAGAAGAGAAACACATAAACAATATTTAGAGCCATTATTTTCTTCAATGACGGAATTTTATAATGCATACATAAGTATTTGCAAGGAAGAAAATTTATCGTATTTAAGTCGTCAAGTATTTGATGCAAAAGTTAAAGAATTAAATATTTCTTTATATAAACCCAAAAAAGACGAATGTGACACATGTATTAAATACAAAGTAGGAAATTTAGAAGAGACTGAATATAAAATTCATATTGAAAATAAGACTAGAGCCAGAACTGAAAAACAGAAAGATAAAGATGAAGGAACAGATGGAAAATGTACTGTCCTTACAGTAGACTTACAAGCCGTTAAAATTGCACCCAGTTTAAATGCTAGTGCACTATATTATAAAACTAAACTTTGTGTACATAATTATACGGTGTATGATTTGATTTCACACAATGCTAAATGTTATTGGTGGAATGAAGCAGAGGGCGAGTTAGTTGCTTCAGTTTTTGCCTCATGTTTAGTAGATTACATTTCTCAATTCAAAGAATCTGGAAAACCTATAATTATCTGGAGTGACGGATGCACATACCAGAATAGAAACAATATTATGGCGTGTGCTCTGTTAAATTTTGCAATGGAAACTGGTATAACAATCGAACAAAAATATTTAGAGCGTGGCCATACCCAAATGGAATGCGATTCGGTCCACGCAACTATAGAGAACAAGTTAAAAAATCGTGTAATAAATCTACCCTCAGACTACATTTCAGCTACTCTTGAGGCACGAAAAAAACCTAAGCCGTATGAAGTTACATATTTGAACTATAGTTTTTTTAAAGATTATACTCAGCAAAATTTACCAAGATATAACTCAATAAGACCAGGTTCAAAACGTCATGATCCCACAGTAACGGACATACGAGTTTTAAAATACAATCCATCAGGTATTATTGAATATAAATGCAAATTTGACGACCCTTATCAAGTCATACCGCAAAGAATGAGAAACGAAAAAAATAAAAATATTGAAATTGAGAATCTGTACAAAGAAAGACTCAAAATAAAACGAAATAAATATCAACATTTGCAAGAACTAAAATCAGTACTGCCCCACGAATGTCATGATTTTTATGACAATCTACCACATGATTAACAGCAAAATGAAAATAATATATATTTTCTCTGTAATTTACCTTATACTGTTGTAATAAGTTTATTTTTGTTAATTTATAATAAGATTTAATTTTGTATCTTTGTTCTGTAATACCTCGTATGTGCTGAATAAATAATTTTTAAGATTTCAATACCACTTATGTCCATTTTAATGCCCAAATTAAAATAAAACAACTATAATCACATTAATCATTGTGTATCTGCAATATAATTACGTAAAAGTATAAAAAGTTCAGTAAAAACTGTATATTATACAATTTAATATTTGTTAAATTACACGAATCGAAAATGCTTGCATCCTTATCTTTTTTATTTTTACGATCAGTTTGAAAACCTATAATTACAAATCTTGGTGTTTCCAACTGTGTAGACGATTTAATAGACCATGTTTGTTTTTTAGCTGCTGGTAGTACAGGATATTCATATATATCCCAAGAACGATATGCTAATGGCAAAAAACGATTTGAATTTACAATGTTTAATAATTTTAAACGATTTTCATTGTTAACTGATACATGTGGCATGCACCAAACAATTTTTTTTATATTAAATTTTAATTCTTCTGTTGATTTGTAAGTAGCACTATCATTCCTTGCTCTTATCAAATTAAGTTCTTGTCGCACATTTAAAATAATTTTCTTGTTGTCTTCTGCAAATCCGAGTAACATTTTTAAGGGAATGCATACATTAAAATTAACCTCCTTATCCAAAATATTTTCATTATCAACAATCCAACCAGCATTTATTAAATTTTGACGTTCTGAATATGAATTAGATACATATCCTTTCATTGTGCTTGTTATTCCAACATTTTTAATTGTATCAATTTCAACAGTGTTTAATAAATATTTTATATCTTCAAATAAATAGGAAATACCATTATTAGTAATTTTAGTATCTATAGGAGGTGCAGATCCATCTTCTTTTGTTAATTTGCCTTCAATATATAAGTAACTTTCATGTGGTAATGTATAAATATCCTGTTGTTGTATTTGTATTCGAATTTCATCACAATTATTAAAAGATGAAGCAACAATTGGTTGATAACTATGTATTTGTTTGTTTGATATTGTATTATCAAACACAATATTAGATGTAATATTTAAAATATTACTCATAGTTTATATTTTAAGTTTTAAACCCAATGACTTTAGAAATTTCTTATTTTTTGTAGATATAGTCAATTTTGAGGTTAATAAACGTTTTTTTGACAACACTGACGGTACACTGAATTTTGTCTCTGATAGTTGAGTTCTTTTATAGTCAATACCCATTAGAAACTTTTTTAAGATGAAGTCTCACAGTAATTGTCTCACCACGAAAATTTACTATTCTCCCCTCTTGATCAGTAATAGTTAGAGTAATATTATTTACTCTATGAGTGTTCACTGGTAAATAAATCACATTTTTAGGTACTTCGAGTATTTTATACCCAGGTGCAACTGATGGGAAAAACTCATGAATAATATGTTCCAGTTTACCATTCTTATAAGACCCCGTAACTATATTACATTGAATAAGAATAGAGTTCACTTTAATTATATCAACTGGTAAATCACTTCCATAAATAATATTACTTTCAAGCATCCGTTTTGTAAATCCAAGCAATGCACCAATATTATTTTCTTTCGTAAAATCAATTCTAACTGAACTGTTACATAAAATTATTTTTAGGGAATTAAAACTGGAACTCGAATTTTTGAAATAGATTAACGAAAAGTAATTTTCAAAATACTGCCACCAAGAACGTTACAGTAAAATCACACGTTAAATTTCTCTAAGCAACCCCAAGGACAGACGGCGTAAGATGGGAAGGCGAAACAATAACAACGTTTTCTTATAACAAAACAACTAGTGATATGTGTATTTTAAAGTAAAAATGCAATATTGTACATTCGTAAAAATATAACAAAAAGTCTATAAATTAACTCTAAACAATCTAACAAAGTTAAAAGAGGCAGATTACTTACACGACATCAGCAAGGTTGGCTCCATCTGGGGTAGGCTCTCGTTTCCAGGTTCGAACTTCTCTCTAGGTCTCTTCCAGCAGCTGCTCGGACTCTCTTCTCTCTCTGCAGGTCACTCGTCACCAAAACCTCGGACTTGAATGCCTACTTCCAACTTTCCTTGACTTTTCGTCGCATACGTACTCTGCCTCTTTTTAAGTTACTTAAAATACTATTGGCCAATACTTTGGCCACCTCCCTTATACAAATAAAATTACATAGCTAGGGCGTTAACAACTTCTAAACAAAATACACTACGCCCACCTACTTTTCGGGCAAGGACAAGATTTTATTCCTAAATTTTTTGTCGCATTTTTACCCCAAAAACTTTCCAGTCCTTCCTCGAAGTCGAGATGCTTATTCGAAATGTCGCAACAATAACCACCATAAATCTCACAAAAACTCCATTGTCCCCTGCCTTGGCACTGCACTTAGCAAGTTAGCCGTTACCTCCTGCAGTGAAACAATAAAATTTTTGTAAGCTTGACGGTTGTTGCGATCCTCTTCTTACAGTAATTTTATAATAATTAATTACACGAACGCATGCATATTAATTGTTTGGCACACTGTGACAACTCCTTTCCCCTTTAGATGGACTTATATTCTTGAATTGAATATAACGTCCACTGTCTATCCTGTCAGGCGAGAACTGGGTGGATATTTGGTCACCAACCCAATCGAGGAAACGGCGGGCGTGATGTTGTCTGGATATCCCCTCCCTCTGTGGAAGTTAGCTGCTTTGCTGATTCACCTGTCCACATGGGTGGATTCCTCCGTTGTTGCATCACATTGAATTTTCTTTAAATGCCTCTAGACTATGTAGACCGTCTCTAAAGAAGGTTCCGTCACAAGGGCAGCTGAAACAATTAGTATGCCGGCGGTATCATGTTCTACTAAACTTAATTTAAAATTCCTAAATGCTAACCTGATTCTAACACCTATACTTCCTAATTTTAACCTATTTCTAACGGCTGTGCTAATCTAATATCTAACATGCTTCGTGTTTATTCACCAGTGTTTTACTGGGATGAAGCTTAACAATGTTATCTTAATTGACTTTGTAAAACACTGGTTGGCTACCAACAGATAGGAGCGCCAAATTCCTAAGTCATCTCAACACTAGATGACCCTGGCATCTATTTTCCAGAATCACCAAAACAATTTTTAATATACAGGACGACGTCCAAGTATTGCATTTAATGTAAAGGGTAATTGCGGTTTAGTTTGAGGAGCGGATGTTGGAGGGGCGGATGATTGTATTTGAATTTCGCGGGTGAGCGGGAGTTCTATTTCATCTGGATGATTATAAACTGTAGAGGATTTTGGTTTCCAATAATACTTCTTATATATCAAATAAATTACTATGGTTAACAGTACTATTATTATAAATAAAATTAAAATATAGTGTGTGAAATTATGTGTTCGAGAGCTTCTTAAATTTTGTATATGCTGATGCCACATATCTATGTCAATGCCCCGGTTTAATTCATCAGTATTTATCTTTCCTAATAATTCTTCAATTTCAGCCTTATCTCCCATTTTATGGCTAAGGTTGCTCAAATGTTCAACATTCACTTCTATCGGAGGTATGAAAAGCGGGACTGATTGTTCGGAGTTAATTTTTGAAGTTAATAAAGTGTGAGAAAGCAAGAAATAATTTTGTGTGTATACTGTACATGCAGGTGGTATTGTTATTACCCCTGTTCCCGTGTTTATTACTTTCGTTACGTTCATTTTGGAAATATTTTCTAAACTAGGACAATTAAGGGTTAATAAATCTTTATATACGCTATAGATCCACGTATTTGAACTTTTAGAACGATACAAGACAGATTTCAAGTCAGTTGTTATTTTTTGTTGGCACATTTTTTGCGCATCATGTATATTTCCCGTATATAAGGCCGATAAACAAGAGCTGTCGGAGATTCGGCGGACAGGCCTTGTTGGTGGGCAAATCTTAATGGAACTTTCTTTACACGCTAGTAAATCTGACGTATCTAGTTCCATAAAAAATTGTCCATCTTCTGATATGGCAAGAAAATCAACTTCAGGTTGTATATACGAACGTGTGCTAGAATTAATTTTTGAGGTATACGGTAATGGCAAGGCCTTATATACGTGGAAATATCGGCCAGGTGCTTTAAGTGGTATTTCTACAAAAATTCTAATTGTGTGGTCGAAATAAAATGCATGAACTTTTGCCACCGCGTAATAAAGAAAAACGTCCTTCTCACAATCTAACGTTAATAAGGTTAAACCCCTCGGTAGATTTAAATTAACATTCTTTAAAGCTTGAACCATCATATCTGGGCTAATGAAGAAAGGACTCAGTTGCTGCAGAGCTGTGATTTCAAGCGCATTCCCAAAGTCAGCTACTGTTTCTTTTAAATCGTTTAATATATACTCCGCAGTACGTATAGCTGCATTTAAATTTAGTGTTTGGATCATTTTCGTTTCTAGGCTACGTTTTATGTTTTCTCTGTCAGTAAACATTAATTCCGTTTTATTATTCAATAATTCAATAATAGTTTTAAATTTTCCAAAATTGAGGTTAATTTTATTTTGATTTTCCTGTATATTTTTAATAACTGTTACTTGTTCGTTCATAAGGTTTACTATATCGTCGTTTGTTTTATTTAAATTGTTAATTTGATCATTTAAACTGATAATATCATCTGAATCTGCGGTACCGAAAAGAAATTTTAAAATATTTCCCCCTATATTTATGAGTCCTCTCTTCTCCCTTTTAAATGGGGCGATGGTTCTAACAATGTTTTCTAATTTGGTTTTAACCTTACTCACGTCATTTTTAATTATGTGAATTTCCTTACCTATTATTTCATTGATGTTTTTTCTTGTGCCGTCACTTACATCCTGGCCCCCTCCTACATTTACTTGTACAGCGTCTTGAAGCGTTTCCTCAAAAGCCTGTATTATATTGTTGTATTCGGTTAAGTTAATGTCGGTGCTGAGGATCCAACTGTCCCCAGTCATGAGTATTTCGTCTTCTTTCAGGAATACTATTCCTTTGTCTAAAGATTCCTTTGGTACTACAGTTCTGACAAGCAGCAATAATACTAAAACACAATTATTTTGATTATATGAACTTATACTAATAACTTAAAATACCAATATTTATCTTGTAATCTCCGACTCACTACTATCTACAATTCTTAAAATCTAAATCCGGTTGCTTGAAATCCACGGTAGTTCTGGTGGTTTTCCAGCACTACGTGTGAGATACCTTCTTACGGGCTCGTTATTTTCTCTTTCGCAACCATTTCCAAATTCAACTTCGAAATCTACGTCTGTGGCCGATGTACTGATTGTACTTTCAGAATCAGAATCAGAAGGAAATGGGATAGGAATAGGACGTGGTGAAGCTGCTCTTAAGTAATAGTCTAGATTTTCTTCCGTCTCTGGCAACACTGGGTCATCCAACTCTTCACTTTCACTTAACACTGTCAGGCATAGTTTAAGTCTATTCGCGTGAACCACTTGTTCTTTTTTGGTTTTAGGGTCCGTTATAACAAAATTTACGGGGCTAGTCTGTTTCGTAATTAAAAACGGTCCCGTCCACGGTTTTAATAGTTTCTTTGATAATCCTAATGGGACAGTTGTATCATGTAAAAATACTCGATCTCCAACTTGTAGCGTGACGGGGGCTGTTTTCTTATTATAATATTTTTCTTTCCTGTCTTGGGCTTGTTTTAATCGTACATTAACTACTTCATAAGCTTCTTGGAGTCGTTTTCTGAGATCAAATTCTTGTTTTTTACAAGTCCCCTGATTTGGCAAAAGTACATCATCGAATGGAACTTCAAAGTCGCGACCGTAAAGCAGAAAGAATGGTGTTTCACCGGTAGATGTATTTTTTGAATTTCTTATGGCCATGAGGACATAAGGTAGCCATTTATCCCAGTCACGTTGGTCTTTTTGTACGAAATGTGATAAGCAGTCTATTAATGTTCGATGAAATCTTTCGATGCGTCCGTTGCACATGGGATGATACGCAGTTGTCTGTAGTTTCTTGATACCTAGTAACTTGCAAGTATTCTTGAATAGATCTGACAGGAAATTTGTGCCTCGATCTGTTAACAGTTGTTTTGGTGTACCATGCCTTGAAATAATTTCTGTGACAAAAGCTTGCGCAATCGTTTCAGCTCTCTGATCCGGAAGTGCGATAGCCTCTGGGTAGCGGGTGAATGCATCTTGAAACGTCAGAATGTACGAGGGCGGTCCGATAAGTACTTAGCCTCACCGCCCTATAGCACAACAATCGCAAGAGCAATTTTTTATTGCTTAGAACATCATCGTAGACAGCTACTGTCAAATTTTCAGCCGAATCGGACGCGAAGTTTTGTTTTGACCGCGTGTGGAAGCGAGCGTGTCCGCAGATTTGAGAAAAATGGAAAAAGAACACTATCGGTCGGTGATTTGATTTTTGTTTTTGGAAGGGAAATCGCGCAGCGAAATTAAAGAACGCTTGGATGCTGTATAGGGTGACTCTTCTCCTTCGATGGCGACCGTCAAAAATTGGTTTAACGAGTTTCAACGTGGTCGCACGTCGGTTTTTGATGAGTCACTCCCAGGTGCCCCGAAAACGGCTACCACGGAGGATAACGTAACAAAAATCCACGATTTCGTATTGGCAGACCGCCGATTGAAGGTGCGTGAGATAGCTGACACATTAGGCATCTCAAAAGACCGCGTGGGTCATACCTTGCATGAATTATTGGGTATGAGAAAGCTGTCGGCGCGATGGGTGCCGCGTTTGCTCACTCCTGACAACATGCGCATCCGTGAGACCACTTCAGAGCAGAATTTGACGATGTTTAGGCGCAATCCGAAGAAGTTTCTGAGTCGTTTCGTGACCGTCGACGAAACATGGGTACACTGGTACACACCAGAGACCAAGGAACAGTCGAAACAGTGGACTTCACCCGGCAAACGTGCTCCAAAGAAGGCGAAGACTGTCCTATCGGCCGGAAAGGTTATGGCCACGGTTTTCTGGAATTCAAAAGGTGTGATCTACATCGACTATGTAGAGAAGGGTAAAACGATTACAGGGCTCTACTATGCCGAATTATTGGGCCGATTCGACGCCGAATTGCAGAAAAAACGGCCCCATTTGTCGAAGAAACGAATGCTTTTCCACCGTGACAATGCACCGGCTCACACCTCCGCCGTCGCCACAGCCAAATTGGTAGAATTAGGCTACGAACTGCTACCCCACCCACCGTATTCTCCGGATTTGGCCCCGTGCGACTTTTTTTTGTTTCCAAATTTGAAAAAGTCACTCGCTGGGCAGAAATTTCATTCGAATGGGGCCGTTATCACCGCCACGAAAGCCTACTTTGCACACCTTCAGAAAATGTTTTTTTCAGACGGGTAACAGAAGTTGGAGCATCGCTGGATCGAGTGTATAGAACTCAAAGGAGATTATGTTAAAAAATAAATCGCCATTTTTCAAAAAAAATTGTTATTCTTTTGTAGGCTAAGTACTTATCGGACCACCCTCGTATTTATTTCCTCGATTCGTAGTGCACAAAGGTCCAACAATATCCATCGACTCACGATCAAACGGAATTAAATTATCTGTAAGTTGTTGAAGTGGCGCTGGGCGGGCGTGTGGTGAAGTCTTTCTCTGACTACAGGATAAACACTGCAGACAGTACTCTTTTATGTCACGAGCCATCCCTTTTCAGTAGAATTTCCTTTTTATTTTATCTAAAGTTTGATCGTAGCCTAAATGTCCAGCTTGGGGTAGATCATGATATGTATAGAACAGTTTATTTTTCATGCTCGCCGGGACTACAATGCGCTCCTCTCTCTCATCCTTGGTCCGTTGTTTATACATAATGCCGTCGTTGTCTAGGTAAAATTCACTCTCTTTATTTTGTGTATTTTGTACTAGTTGTTGGACTTCAATATCTCGCTCTTGTTCTGTCCTTATTTTGTCTCTGTCCCAAATAGGTTCGAGCTCCAAAACATTTGTTGTGTTAATCGCTATTCGGGACAGCGCATCGGCATTGCCATGTTTACGACCAGATCGGTGGAGGATTTTGAAATCGTATTCTGCCAAAGTTAGTGCCCATCGTGATAGTCTACTACTTGGATCTTTTATTTCCAAGAGCCATTTTAAAGGGTTATGATCTGTAATTATAATGTATGGCCGTCCATACAAATAGCATCTGAATATTTTAGTAGCCCATACTATCGCGAGACATTCCCTTTCAATAGCTGAATACTTTTCTTCTGCGGAATTCAAAGTTCTACTGGCGTAACATATTGGATGTTCATATCCGTTTATTTTTTGGCTAAGCACCGCACCCAGCGCGAATTTAGAGGCATCCGTGGCTAAAATGAAAGTTCTTTGAAAATCCGGGTATTGTAAAATTGGGCTCTGGATCAGGGCTTGTCGTAATTGATCGAAAGCGCTTTGACATTCTTCGTTCCAAATGAATGGCTCATTTTTCTTTGTAAGTTGTGTAAGAGGTTTTGCTATATCTGAAAAATTTTGAATAAATCGGCGATAGAATCCAATAAGACCCAAGAATGCGCGAATTTCCCGTACTGATTTTGGGGTAGGGTATTTTTCAACCGCTTCGACGTTCGCTGGATCAGGTCTCACTCCTTTTTCTGAAATTATATGACCTAGGTATTTTGTCTCTGTCTGGGCAAAATGACATTTATCTAGTTTAAGTTTCAAATTATTTTTCCTAAGGCGATTAAACACCTGTCGTAGTCTATGTAAGTGTTCTTTTATGTCGTTTCCACTGAATACTATGATATCGTCCAAATACACGTAACATTTTTCACCCGTAAGTCCGCTTAAAACACAATACATCAGTCGCTGGAAGGTGCTTGGTGCATTACAAAGCCCGAACGGCATCCTATTCCACTGGTAGTGTCCCCATGGTGTGCTGAAAGCCGTCTTCTCTCGATCTTCTGCTGCAACAGCTACTTGATGGTAACCACTGGCTAAGTCTAATGTCGTAAACAAAGCAGCGCCATGTAGCTGTTGAACGCTGTCCTGCAAATTTGGTAACGGTAGGAAATCTTTTTTTGTGACCTTATTTAGTGCTCTGAAATCGATACATAAACGAACTTTTGTACTCCCATCTGGCATGGATCTGTTTACCAAAACAACTGGCGCTTACCAAGGGGAATCTGACTCTTCAATAATCCCTGCTTGGAGTAATTCGTTAATTTGCCTATCTAATTCTTCTTTCTGAGCGTAAGGGACACGATATGGTGTCTTAGCTATAGGATGTACGTTCTTCGTAATTATTCTATGTTCTATTCTAGAGGTGCATCCCAATTGACTTCCCTCTACCATAAAAATGTCCCTATATTCTTCTAACAAGTTTTTTGTCTGTTGCTGTTCCGTGTCATTCAGATGGTCCAACTGAATTATTTCCATCACATCTTATTCATTTATTGCACATATTTCTTCATGATTCATTTTTTCGCACTGGTATTCATGAATAGGATATGCGTAACCGACCACGGTGTTTTTGGGAATTTCTATTGCCGAATTATTAACGTTTATTATTTTGATAACTACTTCATCTTCCGAGCATTTTGCTAATATTCTAGCTACCATTATACCGTTTATGCTAATGTCGACCGGTTCGATTAAAATTTTCTCATTACATACTTTCTGACTTCTATTCTTATCTAAGAAGCCTAAACAAATTACTTCAGTTCGTGGATCGATGGTTAATTTTTCTTTCAATATTACTTTTTCTCCTAGGCCACCATCAAATAATGAAGGAACACATGCATTTTCCGACGAGTTTGGCGAAACGTCTTCATTTAACTTATTAACAATCGAAACTTCTCTCTTACTTAAATTAATTTGGGTCTGAACTTCTTTAGTTAGCGAGACTTTTAGGTCGCCCGTAGATTTACGTGAATTTGGCGAAACACAATTCCTACGTTTGCCCTTGGAGTCGTTCCGAAAATTGACGTCTTCGTTTTGATTATTAGCAACCGACTCTCCCTTTTTACTTACATTTGTTTGGGTTTGAACTTCTTTTGTTCGCAAGACTTTTAGGTTGGCCGTAGGTTTATGTGAATTTGGCGAAACACAATTCCTACATTTTCCCCTGGGGTCATTCCGAAAATCCCAATTAGAATCTGTTTGAGTCAAGTTATCCCGTACTACTAATATTTGAAATCGCTCGTTCTCGATTTTTATTTCGTCATCAGCATAATTAATTATTGCTTTAAATTTACTGAGAAAATCTACTCCGATTAGTCCGTCTGTCGCAATTGATATGTTATCATCACATATCACAAATTCATGCTGATGTCGATTTTTCCCAACGTCTACATTTATATTTGCTGCACCTAACACTGGCAACTGTTGCCCTGAAATTCCCGTTATAAGTCTATTTCTCAGTTGGTGCACTACCGTATTTGTCCCCGCGATCACAAAATGTTTAAGTAAACTAACACTTGCACCCGTGTCTATCAAAAATGAATATTGTTTTCCGTTTACACTTAATTTTATCTTGCTGCACTTGGTGTTTTGAGATGGAATAACAGTTACGATATCATTAGTAAACATTTTGCGATGAGAGTCGTTAGATTCGGGGGTATCTAGGACTGATGTTCGTTTAAATCATCGGTAGATGGAGAATTTACTGGATTAGTTACATGTTTCTCTCGACAATAAAATCTTACGTGTCCCGGTTTTTTACATCGTTCACATATCATGGGAGGATTCTGATTTGTACAATCTCTAGCTATATGGCCTAATTTTTCACATTTAAAACACATAATATTGGACAAGTCCCTCGTTCTATTTCTATTTTGACTTTTGTTATTGTTTGCTACCCAGCCATTATTTCGTTGCCTGTAATTGGGGTTCCGCGAAGTGTTTGGATAGTTATTTTGGGGCACTTGATCTATATTATTACTTGATTTATTATTTAATAACAAATTAATTTTTTCTGTAAGGCATGTATTAATAGTATCAACCAGATTTTCTGTGGTAATGTGATTAACAGATGAACGTTCGCCTCGCAACTGGGATTCAATAAGTTCATACCTTCGGGCGATTTCCAGTGCAGCTTCCATCGAGGATGGGTTATTTGCTAATAAATCCCTTTGCAAGTATGGCAAACATCCAACTGTGAATTGTCGTACTAACCTTCTATCTAAACTAGCTTGCCGATACACATTTTCATTATCATCTGTAGCTGGTTCATACAATTGTTCTCCCAAAATGCTCAACCTTTCCGCATAATCATCTATTTTCTCGTCTTTTCTTTGATAGCATCCGGAAAATTTTGTTTCGCTAGTTAAATAATCGTGACGCGGACTGTAACGTTCTAACAATTTTTCTTTGAAAATTTTCCACTCTGTTACCGACTTCATCGCTGAATTGGTTTCTATAAATAGTCGGGCTTTACCCCTTATGCTAGCTTTAGCCAGTAAGATGGTTTTTTCGTCTGGCCATTCACCACAAGAGCTAATTTTACTAAAATCGTATATGAAATCGAAAATTGATTCTCCCGGTTCACCATGGAAGTACGGTAATCTACCGCTCATTCCTTGAGCAGATAGATGAAATCCTAAATTCTCGAATTCACCCATTGTAATAAATATTATTTTTTAAAAGAGGCGTAAAAATTTAGAAACTGCGTGGTAAGCTGTAAGGCAACTGGAATATTCGTATCCTACCGCTTTGCCACCACATGTTACAAAAAATTATTTTTAGGGAATTAAAACTGGAACTCGAATTTTTGAAATAGATTAACGAAAAGTAATTTTCAAAATACTGCCACCAAGAACGTTACAGTAAAATCACACGTTAAATTTCTCTAAGCAACCCCAAGGACAGACGGCGTAAGATGGGAAGGCGAAACAATAACAACGTTTTCTTATAACAAAACAACTAGTGATATGTGTATTTTAAAGTAAAAATGCAATATTGTACATTCGTAAAAATATAACAAAAAGTCTATAAATTAACTCTAAACAATCTAACAAAGTTAAAAGAGGCAGATTACTTACACGACATCAGCAAGGTTGGCTCCATCTGGGGTAGGCTCTCGTTTCCAGGTTCGAACTTCTCTCTAGGTCTCTTCCAGCAGCTGCTCGGACTCTCTTCTCTCTCTGCAGGTCACTCGTCACCAAAACCTCGGACTTGAATGCCTACTTCCAACTTTCCTTGACTTTTCGTCGCATACGTACTCTGCCTCTTTTTAAGTTACTTAAAATACTATTGGCCAATACTTTGGCCACCTCCCTTATACAAATAAAATTACATAGCTAGGGCGTTAACAACTTCTAAACAAAATACACTACGCCCACCTACTTTTCGGGCAAGGACAAGATTTTATTCCTAAATTTTTTGTCGCATTTTTACCCCAAAAACTTTCTAGTCCTTCCTCGAAGTCGAGATGCTTATTCGAAATGTCGCAACAATAACCACCATAAATCTCACAAAAACTCCATTGTCCCCTGCCTTGGCACTGCACTTAGCAAGTTAGCCGTTACCTCCTGCAGTGAAACAATAAAATTTTTGTAAGCTTGACGGTTGTTGCGATCCTCTTCTTACAGTAATTTTATAATAATTAATTACACGAACGCATGCATATTAATTGTTTGGCACACTGTGACAGAACTTTTTATTTCACATCTTAATGTATTATTGTTAGCAATTAGATTAATAAAGTTATTTTTCTTTTTCTCTTTTTTTTTGGATTATATTATCAAAATAAACTATATTAGGATCGTTAAGTTCTTTCTTTAAAATTTTATCTAAATCTTCAATTTCATATGAACCCACTGGAATAGTATATTCTTGAATTGTGTTATCAATATAATAATAAAATTTATTATTAGTTTCATCAACGTTGGGTATTGAATGAAATGTTTCAAAATTAATTCGGATTTATTTCCAGTTAATGTAATTGTTATAGAATCCATTATGAAATTAATGTAATTAGAAATTTTCTTTTGAATTTATAAGAAAATTTAAACATAAATGACCACAATTATATGAATTTAGTCTTTGTAATCGTTTATGATTATATCTGAGTTTAATCTTATCCCCAAAATAATATACTAACTCTTTAGGTGGTGGTAAATTTCCAAAACTGTCAAAATACAAAACATAATTATTTTTTTTAATATATGCAACCCAATGAGTCCCAGGACCGTAGTTGTTATCTAAGTTAACAATTGCAGCTTCATATTTTAATGGAAATTTCGGTAGTGTGTCACGCATATAGATACCACGAAAATGTTTTATATTCGAACTATATTTCTTTAAATCCCAATTGGTTAACGCCCTGTTCGGCAATTTTTTAATTTTTTTTTTGTTCTTTTTAATTCCTGATCCTTTTTTGTACGGCTTTAAATATAAGCCATCACCAACAGTTTTCTTCAACATTTTTTGTACCCCATATGATGCAGCCCCACTTGTAGTACCAGCTATAAGTGCTTTTCCAAGAAAAGGTAATAAAGCTGCAAGTGGTAAAAATCCACCCTTCTTCTTTCGACTTTTTATGACACGACCACGGCGATGTTTTTTCACCGGTTTAGTTTTTATTCCCATACCAAATTTTCGTTTTGCTTTCATCATGTTTGTTACTGTCCAAGCAGCTGCTTTCTCTTTAAAGGATGAATCTTTTGATAATACTCTGTTCCACGCTCTTTCTTGTAAAATTTTGTCAGCTTCGTGTCTTTTTTTTAAATCATTGCTGTGGGAATAAGCAATGTCATGTTCACGACAAGCTTCATCTAACGGGTTGATATTTTCGTACTAGGACCACAAAAATTATAACCAGGTATGTGTAGTTCAATAGGTAAAGAATCAATTACTTTGTTAATTATACCAGCTTCACTGTACGTAATCATTCAGTTCTGGTTTGTAACTAAAGTATAAAACAGTCTTACATATATATATATATATATATATATATATATATATATATATATATATATATATATATATATATATATATACAGAGTAAACACGAACCTAATGTCATAAATTTAAGGGTATATAGTATTTAATGTGTAGATTACGAAACAGAAAGAATTTTTTGAAAATTCGCCTATTTAAGGGTAGTTTTCATGAAGCTCACATTTTTGGTACCACTGGATCACTGGCAACACATTATTTTATAAATAAAAACATAATTAAATACTTAAAACTAATTTACGTAATGTTGAAGGGTAATCAAAACTTCATTATTTTTAATAATATTTATTTTGAGAGTTCATTGCCCCAAAAAACGATAAATATTAACATTTCACTGGCTTATTTTTATTAAAAAAAAAGAACAAACAAAAACACAAAGGATTAATATTAAACTTATAAATGGTAATAATACTATTAACTTACATTTTCTTGTATCAAAACAAAGAATAAATACAAAAATTCATAAATATTGTTCAAAATTATCACCTCTCACAGCCACACACAGTGCACTACGTTGAATTAGTGACACACTACATGCCAAGTGCATATGATTTTGTTGTTGAATAATTTGTACACTATTTTGGATCCGTATCCTCAATTCTTCAATATTTTCGGGCGGGCTTTGGTTATCATAAACTAGAGACTTTAAATGACCCCATAGATAGAAGTCCAAGGGATTGAGATCAGGTGATCTTGGTGGCCACTGCACAGGACCTCCACGGCCAATCCACCTGTTTCCGTAGATATTATTTAAATGCTGACGCAAAATGAGAAGGAGCACCATCATGGTGAAACCATGAATTTTGACGAACATTTAATGGAATATCTTCCAATAATACTGGAAGGATATTTTGCAAAAAATCCAAATACTGATTACCATTTAATGTTTGGGGAGTATGTACACAACAACATGTGGATTTCTTTGGGCCCAATAATGCGAGTTGTGGAAATTATAAACACCGGCACGTGTGAAAATTGCTTCATCACTAAATAATATTGAAGAAGTAAAATACACGTTTGTAGCATTTTGTTCAAGAATCCATTGACAAAATGTCATTCTAGCGTGGTGATCAGCAGGCATAAACCCTTGGATTCGTTGAAAATGATAAGGATGATAATCATTTTTATGCAAAATGTTTACAACAGTCGCCTGAGATATGTCTCCCACAATACGAGATATTTCTCTGGTACTAATTGTTGGGTCGTCATGCACTAGGTCTAGGACTTCATCCTACATGTCGTGGCGCAATCTGCGACCGCCGCCATCACGTCCAGAATTCCTTTTTAAATTTCTCGTGTCGCGAAGACGTTGTGTCACAGTGATAAACATCCTGCAATCAGGGTGGTGTCTTGTAGGATACCGTTCGGCATACAATTCTGCTGCTAATACTGCGTTTTTTCTCACTTCACCATAAATTAACAACATATCCACTAACTCAGAATTAAATACATTTTTTTAAGAACAGGAACGCTGCCAAAATGACCTATGTCAATACTTTCAAGAATAATACTGAAATATTTTATTTATTAAACAATTACGTTCGTCAAAAATTCTATTTAATTAATTAGAATCTTATACCAAGTAATTTTGAACGTACTTCTGTTAACCATATTTTTAATGAAATATTAATTAAAAGAGCAGTAAAAAAAAGTTTTGCTAAGAAAAGACGAATTTTCATTTTTCGAATTTTCAAAAAATTCTTTCTGTTTCGTAATCTACTCATTAAATACTATATACCCTTAAATTTATGACATTAGGTTCGTGTTCACCCTGTATATATATATATATATATATATATATATATATATATATATATAAATTATATGAGGACACCACCCCGAGTTGCATCATATTTCTTCCCGTGAGAAGAGACTGCAGTAGTTTTCCTACTTGCAAGCTCATCTCTTTTAAAATAATATAAATAGTGTAGTTTCGTATTCTAAGTCAGATCTAGTTGCCGTTTGTACTTGTAAACACATATTAAATAATTGTATAAAACATTGTTGTAATCATAGTTAATAAATAAAATTATTTTTTTTAACTAATCTGAGATTACGTGTTTTAACTGGCGCAGTCGGTAGGATTGTCTCAAGGTGTTGTGAATCGAAAATACTTTGTATTCAATTCGTTAAAATTTACACACCGTTGGTTTTAACCATTAGAAAGACAATCGAACTATATTAAAAGTGCAATCGCTGGGTTCGAAGAGTCCATAAATTCAATTCGTTAAAAACCTCAGCAACGGCAACGTCTCCTATCGGTTAAATCTAAAACCGATAGTAAAAACCACATCGAAGAACGGTTCCGCTGTCGATCCAGACGAGGGGTTCCGCCACCAGCACGCACCATCCACCTGAGGGCACATCAGAGCTGGAGACGCGTCGCATCATCCACCTGCACATCGCACGAGGCCAGGCCAGATCCACATCGCCCAACCCCCGGTGTTGGAGACCTATGAAACTCACCATTCTAATACTGTGAGTGAATCAGTTCCACTTATTATATTTACACGTAACCATAATATTGTAAAATGACTGACAAAGACATTGATGATCTCTTAAGCGTCATTCCCGAATACAATGGGAATCCAAAAACCCTTTCTAGATTTGTACGTCAAGTTGACGAAATATTAAAACTAATAACCCCACTAAATCCATCAGAAATTAAAAAGAAAGTTATACTTTTTAAAATTAAAAATAAATTAACTGGTCCAGCTAGCGAATTAATATCAGAACAAAATTTTGACAAATGGTCCGACCTAAAAGCATTTTTAGTAAATAATTATGACGATAAACAAAATATCCAGACTATTGTCATACAAATTTGCCAAGCTCAACAGAGAAATATGACAATATTTGAGTTTTTACGAGACATACAAGAAAAGTACAGTAGATTCCAAGCAAAAGTTAATCTCTCAGAGATAACAGTAGAAGCAAAAACTGCTGTGAACGCATTAATACAATCCGTAGCTGTGAATACTTTTATAAAAGCATGTAAAGATCCCTATAGGAACAATCTAGCCACTAGAAACCCTGGTACTCTATCTGAAGTTGAAAATTTGCTCAAAAATGATTTCCAATATTTGGAAGACAAACAAAATAATCCTAATATTAAATTACAACAAAGTCATTCGAAACCTGTACAACATCTATCACCAATGCTGAAATATTCACCTAAAATACCTCAACAATATAATAAACCCAATATTACCACATTTTTAAATTCCCGTCACAATCAATCAGACCTGTTCCAAAGCAACCAGAACCGACACCAATGTCAATCAGCACCCGCAGTTTTCGACCCAAGCAAAATCAATTTGTTCCTAGATCCAGATCCACCATTATATCAGAGGAAATATACAATACCGAAATCGAAAACGATAATCCCGAATTAGAATCAGACGACCTACAATATGAATATGTAGAGATCGCACCAGAAGAAGAAGAAAATCAAAATTTTTTAGACCAGGAGAACGAACCAAATTTGAATCCCTAACCATTAACACAGTTTCTAAATTACCCTATATAAAACTTCAAAATTTATTCATTCTTGTCGACACAGGTTCATCTCAAAATTTTATTAATAAAGATTATGTTTATAAAAATAAACATTTATTCAAAATTTTTAAAGAAAACTTCGAAGTACAAACCCTAAATGGAGAATCTAAAGGTAGCGAATATACTTTCATTAAATATAAAGATAAGTATTTAAAAACTTATCTATTAAATTTTCATACAAGTTTTCATATTCTATTAGGTTATAACGCATTACAAATATTACAGGCTCAAATAAACTTCAAAAAAGAAGAAATAAAATTACTAAATTGTAAACATAAATTTGAATATTTTCAACAAGATAAAAAACACACAGTTTTCACCACCGAAAGTTTAGATAAATCTTCTGTCAGAACAGAACACCTAAATGAAGAGGAATTAGAATCTTTAACAAAATTATTAAATAAATACAAGGACTTGACTTTAGAACCAAACGAAAAATTGACTTTTACAAATAAAATTAAACACAAAATTAACACTACAGACGAAATACCTACTTACACCCGCTCATATAAATATCCTTCAATTTACAAAGATGAAGTTGAAGACCAAATTTCAAAATTATTAAAAGATGACGTTATACAACATTCTTATTCTCGCTGGAATTCCCCTATTTGGATCGTTCCAAAAAAATCGGACGCTAGCGGGAAGAACAAATTTAGAATGGTCATTGACTATCGGAAACTAAATGACAAGACGATTGACGATAAATTTCCGATCCCCGATATTAGTGACATTTTAGACAAATTGGGTAAATCGACATACTTTACAACTCTTGACTTAACAAGCGGATTCCACCAAATAGAAATGGATCCGAAAGACATAGAAAAAACGGCTTTCTCAACTGACCATGGACATTACGAATTTAAAAGAATGCCATTTGGCCTTAAAAACGCACCTTCGACTTTCCAAAGGTTAATGAACTACGTTTTAAAAGATTTGATAAACAAAATTTGCTTCGTTTATTTAGACGACATTATTATATTAGGATCTTCATTACAAGAACATTTAGACAATATTAAAAAAGTATTAGAAAAACTTCGAGAAGCTAACCTCAAAATTCAACCAGACAAATGCGAATTCTTACGCAAAGAAACAGCTTACTTAGGACACGTTATCACGACAAATGGACTTAAACCAAACCCCGACAAAATCAAAACTATTCAAAACTTCCCATTACCCAAAACAACCAAAGAAATTAAACAATTTCTCGGCTTATTAGGATATTATAGACGTTTCATTCAAGACTTTTCCAAATTAACAAAACCATTTACGCAGTGTTTAAGAAAAAATTCAAAAATAAATTACAATGATCCAGAATATATTAAAAATTTTAACCTTTGCAAAAATTTACTCAGTAATAATCCTATATTACAATATCCAAATTTTGATAAAGAATTCATACTAACAACAGACGCAAGCAACTTTGCACTGGGGGCCGTGTTATCACAGAAACATGATAACGGAAAAGATCTTCCCATAGCGTATGCTTCTAGAACACTCAACGCGCACGAACAAAATTACAGCACAATTGAGAAGGAACTTTTGGCAATAGTATGGGCCACCAAAAATTTTAGACCTTATCTTTTTGTTAGACGATTCAAAATTATAACTGACCATCGACCTTTAGTCTGGTTACATTCCCTCAAAGAGCCCAATCAAAAACTCATACGTTGGCGTCTAAAATTGGAAGAGTATAACTATTACATAGAATATAAAAAGGGAAATCAAAATTACGTAGCTGATGCACTTTCGCGAATCAAACCCAATTTCGAAATTGAATATAAAAACACTGATATCTTTGATAGTAATAATCCAGTAGCTCATTGCATTTCGAAAGATTTTCGCATGGGATTAGGCTTTGCTAAACAAATCGACGAAAAATTCCAGACAAAAAATAATTTAGATAAAATCAAAATTATAAAGAATAAATTACCTATTCAAAACTACAACGGGAAGCGAATATTTCATCTTATCACAAAAAACTGTTATAAAGATAAACCAACTATGGAAGATATATCTCAATGTTTAAAATTATTGGTAGACTATCTTATTCAAAATGACATTTTCGAAATAGACATGGCAAAAATCTGTTCAGGCTTAGATGGAAAAAATTGGGAAGATATAGAAAAAATCATTAAAGAAGAATTCAAGCATTCAAATATCAAAATTAATGTCTATGAATATAACGAAATTACAGAAATTAAAAATTATGCAAGTTCGGTAGTAGTAGAAGTCACAGGAAGTGAAACAACAGACACTTGTCATTCTGATGACGAAAGACCCATAAACGGATTAACATACATCGAATCACCGGTCAATATCGGCAAAAATCAGATAATAATCAAAGAAACTAACAATAAAAGTAACGTAAAAATTTTAAAACTTTTCGACCACAAAATTATAAAACTCTATTTGTACTTAAACCCTATTAACTGCAATAACACACTAACAGACTTCATAAAAAAATATCTACGACCGCATATAAACTATCACTGCCTCATTCCAGAAAAATTCAAATTAAACGTTAACTCAGTTTTACAAACAATATTTCAATCAAATAGTTACCGATTAATTTCTTGTAAAAATTTACTAACTGATGTGGAAGACTCAGAAGAACAACTCCAAAAAATAATAAATTACCACGAAGGTAAAACGAACCACAGGGGCATTACAGAGACATATGAAAAATTAAGACAAAATTACTATTGGCCAAATATGATAAAACACATTCAAAATTACATAAACAAATGCACAATCTGTCTGGCAAACAAATATGAGAGGAATCCTATAAAAATTCCAATTATCAAAACCCCTACTGCTAGCAAACCACTCGAAACATTACATATAGATCTCTTATCCTTGGAGAAAACAAAATTTCTAACTATAATAGACAGTTTTTCAAAATATGCTCAAGCATATGAATTAAAAAATCATAATGCAATCACTATAATAGAAAAATTATTAAAGTACTTTTCTCATTTTGGCATTCCAAAAGAAATTATTTCCGACAATGGGCGAGAGTTTAATAATAAATTATTAACTAGCTTCCTAGCTATGAAAGGAATCGAGATTAATTTTGTTAGCGTCAATAATCCAAATTCAAATGGTAACATAGAAAGATTTCATAGCACCCTGATAGAACATATGAGAATTTTAAATCAGAACAAAGACTTCAAGGAACTCAATCTAAAAAACAAAGTAAAATACAGTATTATAGCATATAACTCCACCATCCATTCGACAACTAAAGACACCCCTTTTAATATCCTCTTAGGTCACTTAAACACAAATATTTTGGAAAATAATGAAGAACAAATTGTAGATTCTTACATTCAAAATCACAAAGAAGTAATGGACACCCTTTATAATAAAATAAAAAACAATATTAATAAAAGTAAAGATAAATATGCCGATGACATAACACAAATTCCACCCATACCATCCCAAGTATACGAAAATATTCACAAAAGAAATACAGGTAAAATCGAAAAGCCTAAGTTTAAAATTATCAATGTAAAAACTATAAAACCAGAAAGAGCCCAAATAATAGATACACAAAATCGAAAAATCAAAATTAATCAAATAAAGAAACCCCGTGTTTCAGATGGACCACCACGCAAATAATATTTGGCTCCCAAATTCAAGACCAAACTATCAATCCAGGCGTAAACATAGTAAACCTCGGAAAAGCTTATGTAGAATCAAATGAAAAATTTATATTTGTAAATATTAGTTTGAACCCGATCCTAGAGCAGTATAATAACTTAATCAATCAAAAAGAAATCCTATATTCCAAAATCCGACTCCTAAAAAACAATACATCCACTAATATCCAAAATAACTATAATATTTTCGAAAACACAATAAGTAACTTAGATAATAAAATTCATGTAATTAATAAAAAAAGATACAAACGCGGTTTGATAAACGGACTAGGTTCTATATTAAAATCAATAACAGGAAATTTGGATCAAGAAGATGCAGATAAATATAATACTTTAATCGAAACCATTCATCATAACCAAGAAAAATTAAAAGATAATTTAAACCTCCAAATTTGGTATAATCAAAATTTCACAAAACAATTCAACAATCAAATTAAAAATATCAATCAGAACAACAAGCTTATAAAAAGTAAACTAAATGAGTTTGAAAAAATAATTGGTTTCGTAATAGACGATATCGATGTTTTACAAATTAAAGTTAAATCAAATCGAAGAAACATTCACTTTCTGTAGTATTAATACTTTACACTTCGGCCTAATATCTCGCGAAGAAATTGAAAATCTAATAAATAAAGAAATTAAGAATCCCATTAACAAACTTTTGTTTAATAATTGGCACAATAATCATCTCATTAAAACCCATTGTAGATATGAGCAGAATACATTAAAAATTTTAGTATCCATCCCTATACCAAATCAAGAAGTAAACCTAATCCAATTTACTCCCATACCTTCTAAATCTGAGAATAATAACTACATAACATTAGATATTTTGCCAGGTTACTATAGTGAAGATAATTGTAAAATAAAATTTCTATCCCAATGTACCAGATTAAATAACAATATATATTTTTGTAAAAAGGGTTCAATAATGGAAGACCATTGTTTAACTGATATTTACTGTCAACATAGTAATAAGTATTGTAACTATGTAAACATCAACCCAAAAAATGAACTGTTCGACATTCCCAACAAAGACATTACTTACATATTTTATCCCAACGAAGATAATGTAAAAATCGAATGTGAACGAGAAATTAAACAACTTAAAATCAAAGGCTTATATTTCACCCAAGCCTGTACAATTAATGACAACCTAAAGTCAATCTCTAAAAACTTTGGAAAATTCATTGACTTTAAAATAGAGATAAAAAATGAACACAATCTATTAAATAAAACCATAAATATTAAGAATCTAGAAACCATTCAAGAAAAAACTCAGAAACCAATAACTCTAGAAAATTTCGAACTCACTCATTCATACTCGAATATAATATTAGTTAGTTTTATAATATTGTTAATAATTATATTTTGTATTAGAATAATAATTAAGAGAAAGAGGAAAAATGATGCAAACATTTCTAAATTAACACAAGATAACCCAATATCATTTTCTTCACTCAATCGTATAGAAAACTCTAACGGGGGAGGAATTATATGAGGACACCACCCCGAGTTGCATCATATTTCTTCCCGTGAGAAGAGACTGCAGTAGTTTTCCTACTTGCAAGCTCATCTCTTTTAAAATAATATAAATAGTGTAGTTTCGTATTCTAAGTCAGATCTAGTTGCCGCTTGTACTTGTAAACACATATTAAATAATTGTATAAAACATTGTTGTAATCATAGTTAATAAATAAAATTAATTTTTTTAACTAATCTGAGATTACGTGTTTTAACTTATATATATATATATATATATATATATATATATATATATATATATATATTGTAACGTTTTATTTATTTAGGTGAAGTGTGAAATTAATTAAAACACTAATATTTATATAACTATGTTTAATTAAAGAAATATGAATTATAAAGAATAAATAAAAATAACTAACACTAAGAATTAACAAATATAAATACTAATTTAAGAACTAATTATTATTACTAAAGACTTAAACACTAAGATAATTTATTTAAATAATTAAAACTGCGCAATATTTATTTCAACACTATTTATATCACCGTCTATTTATTTATATCACCATCTGTACACTACACGTATTACCACAAGACTGTCCTCGCGATCTTTTGCTTGGGGTATTTATATTAAAACAGTTTATTCTAGATTATTCTCTGATTCCTTGAAATCAGAACAATGGGGAGCGAACGGACGTGTTCTGACCTGCTCGCTAGCGGTCGCCGCCCGCGCCGCCGCCCCCGCCGCGACCCTGGGTCCGCTACATTGCCCTCTCCTTAAGACTGTTTCGTCCCGGAACAGTTCGTTATGACGAAATCTGCATGCATCACCCTTGGTGCATCTGGAAGTCTTGAAGAAGTAACAGTCGACGGTCCGTTTGAGCTCTTCTTGGCCGGTAGAGTTGAAGCTGCAGACTAGAATTTCCACTCCGGTAAAGCGGAAGACTGTTTCTAACATGCTTCTAACAATCCTCCAATCCAAACCATCTAGTCCACAGCCTATCTTCGGTACTGCCAGCTTCATGATGTCGTTCTTCAAAATATGGTCCTTCATATCGCACAACGAGTCCCATAAACTGCGGTATGACGGCTTCTGATATGAGTATTGTTTGGTAACCAGGTAGTAAAGGTACCGCTTGTTTTCTACGTTATCATCCTTCAGTTGTAGCGTTTTCCCGACAGTTGGACGTTGGTTGGCCAGTTCTTGTACTCGTCCAAATTTTCTTTTAACAACTGAAGCGATGCCGCGGGACATTTTAATGTCTTTCGCTACACAGTGAGCGAGGGAATATTCTGGGGACACGGTGAACAGATCTCGTTGTTCTTCTCGTGTCACGCCATACCGTGCTTTGTGACTAGTGGAATGGCTTTCCATAAAGTCTTCAAATGTAGGTTCCTCAGGTACAACCCGGCGAACCGTCGCTCCACGATGATCGTCAAAGTTATCACCAGCAAAAGGGGCTAACCGATTGAAGTGGACTACCCTCGGCTTTCCATTAGGTGTTTTCCTAATTCTGTAGACCACATCATTTATTCTCTTTACGATCTCGTAGGGACCTTCCCAATTCTTTTGTAGCTTCGATGATAAGCCACGACGTCTTTGTGGATTGTAAAGCCACACCAAATTCCCAGGTTGAAAACCACCTTTTTCAGCCTTGACGTCATACTGGTCCTTCATCCGAACGCTGGCACCTTGAATGTTTGTGCGGACTTGTTCATGGATGTCATTCATTCTTCTCCGTAAGTTCATTACATAGTCCTCCCCGGCTAGATCTTCAACGGGTTTACTGCCAAATACCAGGTCGCATGGTAAGCGCAACTCCCGTCCGAATAAGATGTTAGCTGGTGTCTGCCCTGTTGTCTCATGCACGGATGAACGGTAAGCCAACAAGAACAGATGAAGATGTTGGTCCCAGTCTCGTTGACGGTTAGAGACTACCTTTGACAAATACCGATTTATTGTTCTATTCATCCGTTCAACCATGCCATCAGACTGCGGGTGTAATGCAGTAGTTCTGGTTTTCTTTATTCCTAATATCTTACAGATATTTTGGAACAAAGCAGACTCGAAATTCCTTCCTTGATCGGAATGTAACTCTCGCGGTACTCCAAATCGGCAGATGCATTCATTTACCAAGACTTCAGCGACCGTTACGGCTTCCTGGTTGGGTAATAGATAGGCTTCGACCCACTTAGTAAAGTAGTCCATTACTACTACTATGTATTTATTTCCATCATCAGTTTCGGGGAATGGTCCGGCCACGTCAATCGCAATGCGTTCAAAGGGACTTCCAACGTTATATTGGCGCATAGGAGCTCTTCTTTTCCTATGTGGCCCGTTACTTCCCGCGCAGACCACACATTTCTTGCACCACTCTTTAACATCCTCCTTGCAATTTACCCAGTAAAATCGTAGGCGTAGCCTCTCGAGGGTTTTATTCACTCCAAAATGTCCTCCACCAGATCCGTCATGGATCTCTTCCAATACTTCCGGTACTCTGTTCCTAGGAATTATCAACTGGTTTCTACTCTCAGTACCATCCGTATTTTCTACGACACGTTTCAGGAGGCCCTCTTCAACCACAATAGAGTCCCACTGCGCCCAGTACGATTTTACACTTTGTGAGTGTCGTGCAACGTCTTCCCAAACTGGCCTGCCATCGCCATGCTTCCAATCAAGTATGATCTTTAAGTCCGGATCATTCTCTTGGTCCCTCCGTAATTCTTCAGGTTGCCATCTTTCGTCCACTACCGTTGTCCTTTTGACGGTGGCAAGTTTCGCTTCCAAATGGCAAGAGTGCTTGCTCTCTTCTTCACGGGTCTTCTCTCTCGCCAGGCTTACACCGTGAACTACTTTCTTCACTCTTACTTCTTTAACAGCAAGAAGAGCTGTTGCTCCTTTTTCACCCGTTTTCTTTTTAAACTTCTTTTCAGTATTCGCTGCAGTATTCTGTGTTTGCAGTTTCCCGCACAGCCTTTGCGGGTGGCCTAGCTCTCCACATTTCCAGCAATGAAGTATCTTTCTTTCAGCATGAATTTCAGATACAACTCGCTTTATCTTGTCTTCAATTCCCTCAGCATCGATATTTTGCACTTGTGATAGGTTACGTGAAGCTTGTTTAGCTGCTTCATACTCTAAGGCGTATGACAGTGCATCAACTACCGTTTTCGGTCGAGCTAATAGTAGTGCCTGCTGAGTTTCATTGCCCCGGACCCCATAGATAAATGCTTGTGTGGCTAGGCATTCCAAAACGCTGTCAGGAGCTGTAGGATGTACGAGACGAACCAAACGAGCTATGTCGGCTTCAAATTCTTGCAAGTTCTCTTTAGAATTTTGATACCGGTTTCTTAATTGCGTCTGGTACACCTGCTCCAGATGCGCATTGCCATATCGCATATCCAATCTCTTAACAAGTTGTTCGTAATCTTCTTGTTCATCTTCTTTTAACGTTTGTAGGATATCGATGGCTTCTCCACGTAGCGAAACTGTCAGCGCAGTAGCCTTTTCTTTGGAAGTCCAGCCATTTGCTTTGGCGGCGGCTTCAAATTGTTTTGCATAATTCGGCCATGATGACTTGCCATCGAATTCGGGTGCTTTAATGTGCAGTTTTGAATTATATTCCGCTTTTACTGTTTTGTTTACTTGAATAATATCTGCCACATTAGAATTTAATACCGCTGGCGTAATATTACAGAAATTTTGCTGCAACTCTTCAACTTTTTTCTCGTAAGTTTCTATTCTCTCTTCTAATATTCTACAACTTTCTTTCAATTGTTCGTTTAGCTTGTCCTCCAAACCTTTAGAATTTTCCATTAATTTCTCCTCCCATATTCTAGAATTTTCTGTTAATGTCGCTTCTAAAATTCTAGAATTTTCTATTAATTCTTCTTTTAAAGTTCTAGAATTTTCTGTTAACTTTTCTTCCAAAGTTCGAGAACTTTCCGCCAACTTTTGTTCTAAAGCTTTAGAATTTTCTAGCAACTCTTCTTTCAATGTTCGAGAATTTTCCTCAGATTTTCTAGAACTTTCCTCGAATTTTTGTTCTAATGTTCGAGAATTATCCGTCAATTTTTGTTCTAAATTTTCTATTAGTTCTGCTTTCATTGTTCTAGAATTTTCCGCTAACTTTTCCTCCATAATTTTACCAAAATCGGTGAAACCACCCGCAATTTCGAATACAAACTCATCTGGATTTTCACCAGCTTCTACTAAAGCTTGCCGTAGACGAAGTTGCAGAACAGCCTTGGATCCCGATGTTTCTAACTCTCGGTCTTCCAGCTCCCTCTTGAGATCGGTTACTTTTAATTCACTTAATTTTACTTGTTTACTCGCCATTTTATTTATTTTTATTTACACTTCACAGTTTATTAATAACCCTCACACCTGACACCAATTGTAACGTTTTATTTATTTAGGTGAAGTGTAAAATTAATTAAAACACTAATATTTATATAACTATGTTTAATTAAAGAAATATGAATTATAAAGAATAAATAAAAATAACTAACACTAAGAATTAACAAATATAAATACTAATTTAAGAACTAATTATTATTACTAAAGACTTAAACACTAAGATAATTTATTTAAATAATTAAAACTGCGCAATATTTATTTCAACACTATTTATATCACCGTCTATTTATTTATATCACCATCTGTACACTACACGTATTACCACAAGACTGTCCTCGCGATCTTTTGCTTGGGGTATTTATATTAAAACAGTTTATTCTAGACTAGCTGTGCCCGCGACTTCGTCCGCGTGGAATAGTTATTTTGGGCATCATTTATTTTTGCAAACAACCTCCTCAGCTTTATAAATTATAGCTGTTACCCACAATTTTGTCCGCGTCATTTTCTGTTATTATTTTAGACAATTTAGTTTTTAAAAGAACATAATTATTTTAAAGTACTTCTGCGTAAATTATATTTTTAGTTTTATTTTCTTGTGGCAGAAGAACATATTGGTTTTCTCCGCAACCTGATCTTGACAACGCGACATATAGTTGGCCGTGTGAAAAGCAGTCTTGACGTAAATCAATTCCTACGTGTTTAAATGTTTGCCCCTGTGATTTATTAATTGTAACGGCGAAAGATAGCTTAACGGGAAATTGAATTCGTTTAAAATTAAAAGGTAAATCATTTGGAATCATTGGGATGCGAGGTATAAGCACTGTTTGACCAACTGCTGGACCAGTCAAAACTATTGCAACGTAAGGTAAATAATTAGGAAACTAATTATTTTTACTTTTATTTGGTACTCACGTAAATCGGATAAAATATATGTCTAAAGAATAACCGTAAAACGATAACTGTATGCTTAAACTAAAACCTAACCTAATAAGAATATTTATGTGGATAACACCTATTTACAGGTATTATATACAACAAAACAAAAAAAAGTGTTAATTATTGCTAAATTATTATAAACAAAATACTATCCTTAAAACAAACAATACTATAAAGAAAACTATGACACCTACTTATAATTAATTATCTACATCAAAATAAAAAAAAAAAGTGTTAATAATTGTGAAATTATTAGAACCAAAATGTTATCCTTAAAACAAAATGAAATAGTATTTAAAATGTATTATTACACGACGATATTGTATCGCAAAAACAAATAACGCTGCATACAACCGTTCAGAAAGGAGCCGACCACGCGTCTGAGCCACGCGGCATGGTACCTCGTAGAGCTACACCCCCCTCTCCGCGTAGCTCGCAAGCAACGCCTCACCTCCTTGCAGCGCGTCATGTTTTTCACATCATGCGGCGCGGGTGAATTTTATATCGGTGTTATTTTAAAATTGTAATAATTATCTTCTAACATGTTCATTGAAATTAAGTGATGTGAAAGACAATTTTGTCCACAATTAAATAATCTTAATCAACAACACATATATTTGGATAAAGATTAATATTATTACGTCGATACAACTCTTAACAAATAATGCATTAATTTCGACCAAATTTGATTACCATAAAAACGGTTCTAGTGAGTTAATCTTAAAAGATAGACATATACTGTTGCGGACATTTTTTTAGATCATTTCAAGAGGAATAATTCTTTCATACATATATTTTTGGTATCTTGAACCGTTTTCGCAGCGCATGCAACGGAAGCCCTTAAGCATGAATAATTTTCCCCGTTTTTTTAACATTTTCCGTTATTTCTTCGCTCCTAATAGTTGCAGAGTGATGTTATATAGCCTAAAGCCTTCCTCGATAAATGGTCTATTCAACACAAAAAGAATTTTTCAATTCGAACCAGTAGTTCCTGAGATTAGCGCGTTCAAACAAACAAACTATTCAGCTTTATAATATTAGTATAGATTAATTAATATATAGCTAATTTTTATTAACTATATTTTAAGGATATAAAGAGTGAAGAAAAGCGGTTAGCAACATTTCATAATTGGCCAAACAAATTCGTAGATCCAAAGGCATGTGCGGAAACAGGCTTTTTCTATAAAGGAGTTCTAAATGTTTTTCGCTGTGCATTCTGCTCTCTGGAAATTTATAACTTTGTAGAAGGTGATAATCCTCATCAGAACCATTTAAAATATAATAAAGCTTGCCATTTTATATATGGTTATGATGTAGGTAATATACCGATTAAACCCTCACGTACTGTTTTAAAGAACTTAAACTATTGCTGTGAAAAAGAATGTTTTATTGTACCAATATTTCAAGTAGACGGTATGGCTTGCACGACATGTAAATCTTATTCATATTGCACATGTAATTGTATTACTATGAAAAATAATAGAGAAATACAAATACAATCTGAGAAAAACCCACGTAGGGTTGCAGATACACTAGCTTCAACTAAAATCAAGCAATTGGGTAAAAAAAAAATTGTGTTTGTGGTGAAGCAAACTGCAATCGTTTACCGAATAAATGTCCTGGATGTAATGGGAAATCTTGTTGGATATATACACCGCCAAGTATATATAGCGAAGGTACAATAGCATGTTATAAAAAATCATGTATTTATGCCATTGAGAGTAATAATGTTTACAAGTATCACCCCAATTTACAATAAAAGTATTATAATTATAAAGTGTAATAATATTAATAATATATATATATATATATATATATATATATATATATATATATATATATATATATATATGTATATACGTGCATTGTTTATTTTATTACCTATACAAATTAATTGATAATATATATATTTATTGCTACTTTTCATCGCTTCAGAAATAATTTGTCCCCGCATTCTTATTATGATAGAACTGCGTACTATGATAATAACAAATTCCAGCGATAGTTATTTCCGTCAATTATCACAGGATGTATTCATATGCACTTGATAATATATATATATATATATATATATATATATATATATATATATATATATATATATATATATATAATTATATTGAAAGTAATAATTTTTTATAAAATATGTTTCAAAAGCGTTGCGAAAGTGCATAGTAATTATCGATTTTTGATAACTACAGAAATTTATGATTGCTGGAACAAAATTTGTGACGATAACGATTTACTTAGAAATATATTTATGGTTAATGAATAAAAGTCAAACAATACAATTTATTTTAGTAATTTAGTACCATAATTTGTTAATAGATGGCTCTGTATGTTCACAGGTATTTCTGATGAACAAAAACAAGCAGTAATAAAATAACTTAGTTGTAAAAGTTTTTAACAATTAATTATTGTTGTTAACAATGTTAATTCTAGATGGATCTGTACGTTCATAGGTATTTCTGACAAATAAAAACAAACACTAGTAGAATAACTTAGTTGTAAAAGTGCGTAATGTTTAATAATTTTCGATAACTATATACTGTCAATTAGCACAGGATGTATTCATATGCACTTGATAATATATATAATTATATTGACAGTAATAATTTTTTATAAAATATGTTTCAAAATTGTGATATAAAATAAAAGTATTATAATTATGAGATGTAATAATATCAATAAATATAACAAATATATATACATTGTTTATTTCATATAGTAGTACATATCGCACACTTGCTACTAAAGTGACGCAACTCAAAAAATGTACTTTTTCAGAAAATGCAATAAACTTGTTGTTCAGTCAGATAATTGTTATTTTGTAATCTAATGATACAGGGTGAAAGAATGCTTTTTTTAAGAGAGATTTATATGTTTTTGACTTCAATTTGTATTTCTTACTCTTCAAAATATAACATTTCTTATTTATGACTATTTTGTTGTTAATGCTACCAAATACTGCTTGAATTATTTCGAGTTGCGACATTTTTGATGTTTTCTACGGGGACAATTATTTATTGTGACACTTTTTAATTTTGTTGTATTAGATTAAAAATTGGTTGTTTTTAAGTTGTGACAGGTTACATAAAATAATAAAATATGAAATACTTATTTTATAATTTATTTCATACAGTATCAAAAGTATCAAAAGCATGTAAGGAACAAAACAGAAAATTAAATATTAGCAATATTTTTAGTAACATTGACTAATTAAAAAAGAAAATAAATCAGTGAAGAATGTGTTTATAAAATGATTCGTAATATTTTTTCGGAATGATGTTTTTGTCAATAAGCTCCTTTATATCTTTGTTTTTATTATCACCTAAAGGAAGACTACTCTCATAAGCATGAATTAATTCCACATCATTCCACTTATCTGGATTTCTAGTTTTCTTCACATTAGAGACGTTAACCTTTTTAAAAGTACCATCTTCATACGATGTTTTATAAAAAAAAGAGTGCGGATGCTCTTTTTCGAATCGAAGAATTTTAATATCGTGCCATTTTACTTTCATTCTGTCAGTGTTCATCGTGAAATTATTTCCCCAATTTTCTTGCAAGTTTTTTAAATCATAAAAATCTGTGTGAGTGAATTCGTGAACTTTATATGGAGCGCCATTTTTTCTTGCCGTTTGAATTAGAGTTACGTATTGGTCTGGCACGTAAATTGGACTAGATTTGACGTAACGTTTAACTTGTTTTTCGATGACGCTATGCACGTTATCCCCTTCATTTTGGGTATGCCCCTGAATTAAATACTTGTGTGTAATACTTCTGACTGCTAATTTATTTACTGCAAATGCATACGCAGATGCTAAATACTTATTTTTCTGTTGGCCACAACAATTATCGGAATAAAATATTAAATCCAAGTCTTGCTGTGACGTCTGGAGCAACATTTTGATGTAGTGTAGTACGCAGCTACCAATTTCAATAGCACCACGATTTCCTTCTACTTCTGTCCAGAAATAGCATTCGACATCCTTTACATTTAAATCACTTACTGTAAAATTAAAACAATTCATTTTACTTTTATAGTAAAATGACGAAACAAGTCCATTAGGTGCAGACATTACAGCTTGTAGATCATACACAGCAACGTGAGCCCCATTCGGTTCCTTTTTGTCTTTTTCTTTTTCTTTACGAGATAGTTCCTTTTCTTTTTGATGTTGGTTGTACAATTCAATTAACATTGCTTTTTCATTTTCGTCAGCATTTTTAATAGACTCGCACAAATCGCACTGATCCTTTTTAGGCATATAAAATGAGATATTGAAGTCATGATTAAATATTCGATTGAACATTATTGGATGTGCAACTGGCAATTGTTGTTTTTCACGGCTTTCTTTATAATCGCGGTACAAATCCGCCAAACTTTTGCCACTTTCTATGAATTCACGCGTGGTTTGAGCGCGTAAATAGTGAGACTCTATTCTTGGTATAGCCTGAATAAAATGTTTCACACTTTCTTTAATTTCAGGACTCACAGTGGGATGGTTCGCATGTTTTCCTCTCTTTTCTCCTTCAATAAATCCGGAATCAGTTTTCTTTTTCAAAGCAGTACGAATAGGTCTATCGTTTATGTCGAGAGTAGCTTTGAAGAAAGTCTTACATACTCGAATACGAAGTCCTTCTACTTCGAAATAAAATGTCGTATTTAAATTTCTATAGTCTCGTGTGCATGAATATCTATACTTTGGTTTAATAGGTTCACAGTGCCTAACAATAAATTCTCTTTGCTTTTGTAAATCGCCTAATTTCCAAAAGTCGGCAAATATTTCTGCTCTGATCTCGTCTTTAATTTTCTCACTACAACGTAATCTACATTTTTCTCCGCAATGTGGTTTTAATTTTCTTTCAGGAATTTGTTTCTTTGTTTTAGCGATTGACGTGTATGCTTTTCCTGAATTTCTCAGTAATTTTACTTTCTTATTATACCAATTCGAAGGATTTCTCTTACGTTTTCTACTCTTTTTCTTTTCTTTTTCAACTTCACAATCTTCTTCGACATCTTTTTTTATCTGAACTACAATTTTACTTACACTTTCCGAAGAACTAGTTTCGCTGGAGGAACTACTTCCACTTTCGAAATTCGGGTCCGCATCAGAATCATCACAATCACTTTCGTTGCTGTGTATGGGAGACGTGTAATATTTTTTTCATTTAATTTAGCTGAACGTTTCGTAGAAAGACTTGCGGAATTATACGAAACTACATCCTCGGAATAGTCTTCAGAGCTACGATCAGTAGCAACTTCATTAACTTCAGGTGTACACAATAAACTTTCAGACTCGGGTAGCTGGCAACCAGTATTTGCTGTTTCTGTGGATTTATCGAATGTATGTTCTTCTGTTTCAAATAAATAAGAAAAAATAAAAAAAAATATCATCTGTTAGTTTAATGAATTACCAGTTGTTGTTCTTAGATCATCACACTGCTGTTTAGCTGCACATTTCTTGGTCGCCAGTTGTATTATGATGTTAGTACGAGATGATAGATTCATGTTAATATTATAGAGAACTGAAAAAATAAATCTCATCAAAAATGACACAACTCAAAAAAACCTCAGAAACTCAGAAAGTGACCTAGAGTAAAATATTGATAATAATATTTCTGCATACCGTAATTGGCAAAAACGATTTAAATTATAGTTGACTAATAAGTTTTAATATTAACAAAACTACAAAAGATTTCTACATTGTCATGAAAACTGACCTAACTAAAAACTAAACTACCTTGAACATCAACACTGTATTAAGTCAAAATATAGCGATATCTTCAGAAACACTTCAATCAACTACACTGTCTTAATTCAAAATAACACAAATTTAGTACTTCACTTTTATAGTGAAAAACGAAGTAACTGGAAATAATGCAGTTTTAAATTATGATGGCAACATGTACCCTCCTTATAAGTCGGATCTCAACTGATATTATGACACTCTTTCTAACAATATTAAGATAAACTGCACAACTTAGAAAATGACATAAGTGCCACCTGACGGACAAATTTTAAACTTAATATGATACACTTTTACTGAAAGATAGAGTATAAAATCTGGATCTTCATAATGGTTTCAACTAGAAAATCGATATTTTTGAGATGTGTCACTTTAGTAGCAAGAGTGCGATATGTATTATCATAATAATAAATTATTCTCCGAGACAGTTGGAGACATATGTTATTCTGAAGTAATTGATAATAGATATCTATTGTTACTTTTCTCTGCTTCAGAAATAATTTGTCTCTGCATTATTTTTGGCAAAGATAAAAGCGTTGATTTGCTTATATGCTGCTGTAGTATATATGCAGCTTGTCGCAATAATGCAGGAGGATATACCGTTCCATCATAGAGTTCTGGTGTTACAACAGTAGGTATTTCTTTACAGAGCAATGGAACGTAACAATCTTGTTCACTACCCATATTTATTATAATAATACTGTTCTTTAAACGAATAATGTTTGCAGACTGACAGAATATTTATAATAAATTCGTAATGATAATCATTCCCACACCATGCAGGAAATAAAACATTTTGCAACAAGTTTATATCCCAACACAAATGTGCTGTGATAAGAAGACTTCTGTTGATAATAAATTCACAGTGATAACCATTTCCGCTCTATGTGGAAAACAAAACATGTTTTAACAAGTTTATATCCTGCACACATGCGTCCTGTGATAAGAGTGTTTCCGTTTGATAAACATTTCCTGCTATAAAAGCTGCATCCTATGATATCGGTATATAACTCGCTGTTATCTCAGCGAAATAACTACCGGTTTCAATACGTAGAAGAAAAGAATGTCTGTTAATAATTATAATTCAAATGAAAGTGTATGAGAGCTAAGTGATAAAGTTGTAAGAAATGTGCAAAATGCATCAATGTTAATAAAAACTGGTGAGGAAGCTGAAATATGGTGTAAAAATATAAATAAAAAAATTTTAACTATAAATAAATGTATTCAACAACCTAGAACCCAACTTGAAAATTTACATAAATTAGAAGCTAATTTATCAATATTAAAATTTTATCGTGAAAAAATTAAAAATACTAAGAAAACAATAGGATCGGGTTTAACTAATAAAAAAAAATGTTTTAATATGGAAGGATATAAAATCTGTATTTAACAAACTTATTACGACAGGTATTATAATAAATAAAGCAGGGTTTAAAGATCCTAAATAATTTTTTGATAAAGCATATACAATTTTTAAAAATAGAATAAATAAAGCATTAAAAATATGTATACTAAAAGTAATAAAAGTTAATGTAATATTCAGCAGTGATTTTATATTACCACATTCAAATAAGTGTGAAATTAAAACATTTAATACAAAAAATAATATAATAGATAATGGCACAAATATAAAGCAATGTTGTACAAAACATTCTAAGAAAACTCGAAGAATTTCAAGAACGTGACTCCGGTTGGGCTTTGTTAGAAATATTACATTTAAAAGTAAATATAAACAGTTATATACCGCTAACCATCGGTAAATACATAGATTTACCTCAAACTATAAAAAAAAAGATGATTACTGTTTTTTGTGGGCAGTTGTATCAGCATTATATCCGATAAAGAAAAATGCAGATCGCGTTACATCATACCCACATATCTCAACAGTTTTGAAATATGACGGTTTATCATTTCCTATGAAACTAAAGGATATATCAAAGTTTGAAATTATGAATCATTTAAATATAAATGTATATACTTTAGAAGAAAAAAACCGCAACAAAGTGGAATCCGATGTAGCGCAGGGGGAAGAAGAGGCTGCTGAAAAAAAAAGAAGATTTGTACTAGTACCAGTCCTACTAACTAAAAATTATTATGAAAAAACAATACATCTACTTATGCTTTATTCAAAAATTGCTGCAGACGGGGAAGAAGAAGAATTTGAAGAGTACTCTGAAGAAGAAGAAGACGAAGAATTAATCGTGAATGAAAAGAAAAAAAACAGCGAATTGACATCATAAAATCATCATCAATTTATCATTTTATGTGGATTAAACATTTATCACGTTTATTACGAAGACAATTAACAAAAAAGAAGTGTAAAACTTTTTTGTGTGATAAATGTTTAAACCACCTTGGAAGTTTAACGATACTCAATAAACATAAAGAATACTGTGATGCAATGAATAAATGTCGATTAGAATTACCCACAAGTAAACAAAATATTTTGGAATTTAAAAATTTTAAGAATGAAGAATTAGTACCGTTTGTTATATATGCAGATACTGAATCGATTTTGCAAAAAATTAACGATTCTTCAGAGTGTATTACGGAAAAAACACATAAACATATTCCTTTTAGTATAGCATACTACATGAAGTGTTCATATGATGATAATTTATCAAAATTTGATATGTATAGAGGTAAAGATTGTATTGATTGGTTCACAACACAATTAGAAATAATTGCAAAAAATGTTGATGCTATTATGAAAAACATAGTACCAATTAATTTAACGCAAAAAGAACAATCAGAATTTTATAAAGCAAAAATATGTTGGATATGTCATAAATATTTAAATAATGATAGAAAAGTACGTGATCATTGTCACTTAACAGGAAAATTTCGAGGAGCCGCACATTCAGAATGTAATTTAAAATATACAATTTCTCATACTATTCCAGTAGTATTCCATAATTTATCTTCTTATGATGCACATTTCATAATAAAAAATATTGTAAAAAATATTGCGGGGTTTACAAAATTGTTACCTATAAATAAAGAAAGATACATATCATTTACAAAATATGTAGAAGATACAAAAATACAATTTAGATTTATTGATTCATACCGATTTATGGCATCAAGTTTAGATAAGTTATCATCATATTTAGATTTAACAGAAAAAGTGATTACAAGAAATAATTATTTATCAGAAAATGAATTTAATTTGGTTATACGTAAGGGTATTTTCCCATATGAATATATAGATTCTTGGGAAAAACTTGAAGAAGAAAAACTTCCAGAAAAACAATATTTTTATGGTACTATTAAGAATGAGCATGTTAGTGATTATGATTATGAATTTGCTAAACAAATTTGGCATACATTTAATATTAAAACATTTGGACAATATGCGGATCTTTATATAAAAACAGATGTGTTATTGTTAAGCGATGTGTGTGAAAATTTTCGGGAACATTGTTTGAAAACGTATAAATTAGATGCTTTCCATTACTATACAGCTCCAGGCTTAGCATTCGATGCTATGCTAAAATATACCCAAATAAAATTAGAACTATTAACAGATATTGATATGGTTATGTTTATAGAACGCGGGATTAGGGGAGGGTCAAGTCAATGTTCTAATAGATATGGTAAAGCTAATAACAAATATATGGGAGATAAATATAATTCAAATGAGCAAGATTCATACTTAATGTATTATGATGTTAATAATTTATATGGAGCTGCCATGAGTTTATTTTTACCATACGCAGACTTTGAATGGGTTAATAATAAAGATATATATAATATTGATATTATGAACATAAGCAACATTTCAAATATTGGTTATATTTTTGAGGTAGATTTAGAATATCCTGAATATTTTCATTGTAAACATAAAGACTTACCATTTTGTCCTGAACATTTTATACCACCAATATCAAAGCAGTCAAAATTAATCGCAAATTTGCATCATAAAATAAAATGTTATTCATTATCAAAATTTAAAACAGTGCTTAAAACATGGTCTTAAAATAACACATATACATAGAGTTTTAAAATTTAAACAAAGTGCTTGGTTAAAAAAATATATAGATTTAAACTTATGAATAATGCTGTCTTCGGGAAAACTATGGAGAATGTTAGAAAACATAAAATTGTTAAAGTGGTAACCAAATGGGGTTGTCGTTATGGGGCAAAAGCATATATATCCCAACCAAATTTTCACAGTTGTACCATTATTGATGATGATATCGTTCTCATAGAAATGAATAATAAATGTTATTTTTAATAAGCCCATTTACGTTGGATTTGCTATATTAGATCTGTCAAAAATATATATTTACGAGTTTCATTACGAATTTATTAAACCAATTTTTAACGATCACGCAAAATTATTATATACGGATACGGATAGTTTAATTTATAATTTCTTTGATATAGACATTTACAACATAATGTTGAAATATATTAATAAATTTGATACATCCGATTATATAAAAGATAATACTTTTAAACTACCTCAAGTAAATAAAAAAGTGATAGGATTAATGATATCATTAAATTTTTTTCTCTGTTCTTGACGGAAGGCTCTTTTTACCGTCTTGGAAGCTTTAGTGGAGGTGGGAATAATACTAATGTATGTTCGATATCTGATGCGGGGTTATATGTAGGTTCATCACACTGATCCCAGTTCTCTGATGATTCAATGCAGTACTCTTGAACGGGATGTAGCGGTGTAGTAGTATCTTCAACGGTATGTTGCTGTGTAGTAGTATATTGTTGTTGAAAGGAGTTATATGCAGATTCATCAAAATATGGCTGAACGGGGTGTAGTTGTTGTTCTGGTTCTGATGATTGTTCAACATCAATTGTGTTAAGTGTGTAATGTTATATGCAGATTCATCATAATTACCCCAGTTCTCCGGTGATTCCACAAAATATGTTTGAACGGGATGTAGCTGTTGTGTTTGAACCGGTTCAGTACTCCAGTTCTCACATGATCCAGGATAATTGAATTGATTGGGTTGTAGCAGTATACGCGATTCTGATGATTCAATACAGTAGGGTTGCACGGGATGTAGCGGTGTTTGCACTAACTTAGAATATTCTTCATCACAATTCGCACTCGACTGAACGTAGTACTGTTGAACGGGATACATAGCGCTTGACTGTTTAACCATTACTATAAAATTTTTCTTATATAAATGCGTTCAACCACGCCATCCGGGAAATGATAACGTTTTTGTTGATAATATATTCATTTGTTCCTGTTTTAAAATGTGTTACTTGTAAGATAGTATAATATTCATAAACACATCCGCTTTGTTTTGATAATTTTTTTATCTATTTATGCAAGCAACGAATGCGCGAAATTTGATAAAAATTTATCTATTCATACCGACACTAGCCATCCGGAAAATGATAACGTTTTTTGTTGATAATATATTCATTTGTTCCTGTTTTAAAATGTTTTCCTTGTAAGATAGTATAATATTCATAAACACATTCGCTTTGTTTTGATAATTTTTAACTATTTATGCAAGCAACGAATGTGCGAAATTATCATGAGAACGCATCCGTTTTCGATTTGATAAAAAAATTATCTATTTGTGCGAACATTTTTGCATCCGTTTCGATTTGATAAAAATTTATCTATTCATACCGACATTTTGTGTTAGAATTATAATTATTTTAGTATAATACAGTCAACATGGTTCGCAGCGTGAAGAAAAATAATAATAATTATTATTATTACGACCCGCAAAAATGTATATATATATATATATATATATATATATATATATATATATATATATATATAAGAATGTGTTCGTGGCTAATATTTAAAAATATATTTTGTTTATGTTTTAGTGTTAAAAATTAATAAAATAGTTTATACTTGCCCAAACTGCTTAAAAAGGTATAAAAGCATGTGGTATCATAAGAAGCATGTGGAAAAATGTTTATTATAACGCAGGTAATTTTTATTATAATAACATAAACTAATAAGTAATACTATTTAATACAAATTTACGGATGAATAGTAAAAATGAATTTAAAAAGAATTTTTATAAACTTATGAATAATGCTGTCTTCGGGAAAACTATGGAGAATGTTAGAAAACATAAAATTGTTAAAGTGGTAACCAAATGGGGTGGTCGTTATGGGGCAAAAGCATATATATCCCAACCAAATTTTCACAGTTGTACCATTATTGATGATGATATCGTTCTCATAGAAATGAATAATAAATATTATTTTTAATAAGCCCATACTCCCAACCCGGAGCACTACAAGTTCAATTACCGTGTAACTGTGCTCTGTACATCAACCAGACCCACACGATACCAGTCCGCGTACCGTGTGGTGAAAACAGCCGTCATCTACAAATTATACACGTACTTCCAGCTACATGGTCAACTCTAAAGTCGCTAAGGATTAATCCGCTAGCACCAGAAACTCATCCAGAATATAATAATCTGTCGGAGTGTCTCAACAAAAACTGGATTTTACATGTGCCGCACTTGAATTTATCAGCTATTAGCGGCACGTACAAAAATTTACCGTACTGCAACGCATTCCCTCCGCTCACATGGACAATCGACGAGTTCTCGCATCATAAGGATGTATTAATTTACATCTGGAATATAATATTGACAATCCTGGTGTTGAAATTATTACATCAACAGAGAGCCGTCCTGTTGGTCTTCATGCCCTTGGTAAGTGCCGAAGGCGCCACTGGAACCGAGATAATCGCATTATACCTGCTGTACATCGTCACCATAGCATTAGTTGCTATCGGGTTAACAATTCTAATTGGTTGGTACGGGATAAAGAAGTGGAAGATACGGCGTTGCCCCTAATGCCGAAGCAAGAGGCAAGAAGAGACTGATCTTCAAGTTACTGAGTGGTCCAGAGGTACGTTGAAGCTGCCTGGTGGACAGAAGGTACCCATTCGAATCGAAGAAGAAAATATAGTCGCAGGAGGGCCGTCAGAAACAGGGGACGGCAGGTGCGAAGCTTAAGATTCCGATACATCTGCAGACTACCCCCGTGTCTGCAGTAGAGGGCGACGCTCGGAATCGACCTCCTCATCAGGTGAGTGCTCTAGATACAGCTGGCCTGGGGCGTCGGCCTGATTGATCACCAGATTCACGCCTTGTACGGCTAAAGGGTTGTATCTATTAGGAAAGGCACGTGCAGTTTTGAAAATTTGCCGCCGGTAAGTGGCCGAGCGAGACCCCGCTGGGCAGGGTTTGTTTTGTAAACGGGTACCAGAACACCTTAGTTTTGTGGACTGGGCGGGGCTAAGCTGCTACGGCTTAGTCTTTTAGGGATCACAGGGCGTGAGCACCCCTCGGTGGTTCAGGTAGAAGAAAAATTTAGTAAAATCGGGGAAGGCAAGGACAATTTAGCAGGAATAGTAAATTTTTATGAAAAGGTTTCTTAGTAAGTAAGGAAAAAAGGGAAACACAACATGTGCGTTATGTATAACAATAATTGTAAATAATAACCAGGCAGGACAAGTCGAGGTAAATACAGGAGCGTATTTCCAAATTTTACCAGAAACAATTACATATGAGACATCGTTACCATTGATCTACCGAATCATCTTCACCAAATCCCGGAACGCCACATGGCAACAGCAATGTTGTCCAAGAAACGGGACGGGCAGGAACTGTAATAATCTCATAACAGGAATTGCAGCCCCCAACACTCAAGAAGCCTTTCTGGCTAATGATGGGAATACAGCCGGATGGGATTTTCAAATAGCATCACGGAATCATGTTCAGCGTATGTTTTCAACACCCGCTAAAATAGACAATTTTATTAAAAAAGTAGAAAAATTTCCTTTTAAATTCGAGACACGGATTCTGGACCTCACGGACGCAAGTAATATTTCGGGATGCGACGCTCACCGCCTCCAAACTCACATAAACACGTTAAGGATCGGGTTGGGTTTAGTGTCACGTCCAGAGAAATGCTCTTTTAATACATGTACTCCTAATGATATAGGCCGCAGCTTATCTTTTGGTTGCTAACCGGAAGCTAAGTTGATAAATCAAAATTATAATTATATACGTTTATAAATTTATAAGGCAGTAAGCCTACGGCCTGGTGCATGCTCTGACGTCTGACATCACTCAACCCGACCCCACGTGTTCCTACCCTTGTTAAGAAGAGTGGGTAACCAACGAAGTATTATTTTTATCCTTCGCTCGTTCACTCTTCTGACAAGTATAGGAAATCCGTCTCCTGCTGAGGTCACTAATCCACGTCAATCAAGTGGTAAGAAACAGTGTTGAGAAATGTTATTTCGGAGTAAAAGTATCGGGTGACGACTACGTGTGGTCACCAGACATCCCCATATTTGAGAATGTTTGACAAAATTAACCTTTGAACGCGGGAGGTTGTCATAACGGATTCAGGCTAGGGGTTCTGGAAATCTGGAATAGACGTCATGTAAAAACCACATGTTAAAATAGTATTTAAGCCTGGCAGTCTGACAAATCGAGGCAGTTATCTCTGTGCTTTGAACGAGATAAATCTCTTCGGTTTGTCCGCCTGACCAGTGTGAAACTACAATTTTGACCGTCGACATGGATCTGTTGAGACGCGAACTGTAAGTGTTTATTCTCTTTATTATTAAAACTTGTTATTAACCAGTACAACTTGCATTATTTTACACCCTTGCACTGAGTATGAGTCTTCATACTTCTACTCAGTATTATCATTTATTTTGATACGACCCGAAATCAGGTGGATGACGTCACGCATCCGGTATGTTATTAATAAATTCAGATTAGAACCGTGACAATATTTACCAAAGAAACTAACAAATAGAAGTCAGTTTATGTCTAACTGCTAAACAGTAATTATAATAAATCTGTTTTAAATGAAAAATTATAATATTTTCCATTATGAAAGTCAAATCAATTTTTAAAATTCTCAAACGGTGTTCAATCATTATTGCACCTGTTTTCTACCTATTTCTACAAATAACTAGTCTGGTAATTTAATATATATGTACATTTTATAACATATTAAAGTAAAAAAATCATAAAAGGAGTTCATTCCACCACTCCATACCTATGATAACACTAACCGCAAAAGATATTGTTTGCTTTAAAAGTGCAGATTTTCTCCTGCTATTACTCATTACAGTTCTAAAATTTCTGTCTATTTGTGTAAGTGTATGTGTGTAACAACTGTAAGTAAATTATTTTATCTTTATATAAGAATTTTTATTTAAATAATTATGTTTATTACATGAAGAGACTAGACACATTTAGCAAACATTTATTAATAAAAATTTATAAAAAAACGAAAGTGAAATAATGAAACAGAACGAAGAAGATAATATTTTTAAAGAACAAATATTTTTAAAATTAGATAAAATTGAGACAGAAATATTAAAATGTAAAGATGATGATAAAATAATACAAAATAATATATCATCGTTAGAAGATGATGAAGAAATTTTTAAAATTTTACAAACAGTCAACAAAGACAACATTGATAGGTAATAATTTCTTTCTGATAATGTTATTATTTTATTTATTAATTAATAATAATTTCAGTATTATAAATAATATTAATATTAATAAAAACACACCAAATTATTCCATGGAAGTAGATATGTTCAATGATAATATTAAAAGAGTGAAAGTTGATGAAGAAGAAGAAGACTACGAAAAAGAAACAAACGTTTTATCTAAAAGGATGAATACCATGAGCATATATGATGATCATGACGATGATTCATCATCTGTTTATATTCATAAGTAAAATTTTGTATGTTTGTTTATTCTTATTTATTTGCTTTTCTTTTTTTGTTACAAAACGAAAAAAATTAAAACAGAATATGCAACAGTTTGGGAGGTTGATAAAATTTATTTTAAATTGTAACATTTTTATTGTTATAAATATATACACAATGTAAGTCAAATATATATATATATATATATATATATATATATATATAATAAATTTTATATTATAATATTTTTTATATAGTATTTATTTAAACAGAAATTGTTAGAAATGTAATGAGTCATAGGTATAAGGAAAATATATTTTATTTTAAAATATTTTCGTATAATAATTCAAATTTCTTAATCCTTTTATTGAAATATTTCCCTATCACGTGAATATATTTCCCAATTTCCTTTACGTGCACTCTGTGAAGCAAACTGCCACACATAAAGGTAATGTACTATTACTTTATCATTAAAACAAACCTTTTAATATTTTCCTCCATTATTTCACATTTATTATAAATATTTAAAAATTTACATATGTTCTAAAAACAACATCAATCTTATTCATAATTCCATATTTCTGATATTCACCAACTTTCTTTTCGAAAAAAATAGTTTTTCCTTCTAGTGAAATTAACTCCATAAAACTAAATGGATTTTTAGAATTATATAGCTTTTCAAATCCTAACTCTAAGAGTAATCTATCAGCAATAAATTCAATTTATTGACTCATTAGTTCACAGTTCATTCCTAACAAACGTACAGGTAATATTTCTGTAAGAAATTCTTGTTCAATATTAACAGTATCACTGATAATTTCTATAATTTTTTCACAAGATGGTCTCTGTTGTAAATGTTTGAACATTAAGCATGCAAAATTACAATGAAGATCTTCATCACTTGATATTAGTTCATTGCTAATGTTCATATTGAAATGTAAAGATGATGATAAAATAATACAAAATAATATATCGTCGTTAGAAGATGATGAAGAAATTTTTAAAATTTTACAAACAGTCAACAAAGACAATATTGATAGGTAATAATTTCTTTCTGATAATGTTATTATTTTATTTATTAATTAATAATAATTTCAGTATTATAAATAATATTAATATTAATGAAAACACACCAAATTATTCTATGGAGGTATTTTAATGTGGTCATTTATGTTTAAAATTATTAAATAAATTTTTAGTTATTAAAGAAAATTTATATATAATATATAATGAATGGGTATGGATAAAAAATTTGTTAGATAATACTTTTAATTACAAACCTGTTCATTTGAAAACATGGATACCGTTTATTAAAAATTTTAGTGACATTTCAGCAATTTATCAGAGGCCAAACGGTAATATTGTAATTGTTGCTGATAAAATTTATAATATTAAGTTTCCATCATTTGAAATAGAAAATTATATATCCTTACCAAATATAAATAATATTACAGGTATATTCAATTCATATCAAGGTCATACATTTATTTTTTATAGTAATACATTTTGTTCTGAATTAAACGAATGTAATTTAGCTATTAAAGAAAATTCATATGTTTATAAGAAATTTCCAGAAATACCTACAAATATTGATGGAGTATTTCGTTACATTGATGGACTAATCTATTTTTTCAAAAACAAAAATTATTCGTTGAATGAATTTACCAATAAACTTGTAAAGGCAGAACAATTAGATTTATCTTTGTTTAATATAGAATGTGCTAAAATAAATGTGTTTAAACAACTAAAAAATTTGTTACATAGAATAAGTAATTTATATCATTTTTAATGATACGTACTATTTTTTTTTTTTAAATAAATATTGTCGGTTGATGTCTAATTGCTAAACAGTAATTATAATAAATATGTTTTAAATGAATAATTATAATATTTTCCATTATGAAAGTCAAATCAATTTTTAAAATTCTCAAACGGTGTTCAATCATTATTGCACCTGTTTTCTACCTATTTCTACAAATAACCAGTCGGTTAATTTAATATATATGTACATTTTATAACATATTAACGTAAAAAAATCTTAAAAGGAGTTTATTCCACCACTCCATACCTATGATAACACTAACCGCAAAAGATATTGTTCGCTTTAAAAGTGCAGATTACTCATTACAGTTCTAAAATCTCTATGTGTTTGCGTAAGTGTATGTGTATAACAACTGTAAGTAAATTCTTTTATCTTTATACAACAACTTTTATTTAAATAATTATGTTCATTAGATGGATAAATTAAATGCACAAATGTATTTGATTAAAAAAAATTACTCAAAAATGGAACGACTTGAGAATGAAATTATAAAGAGAAATGAAGATGAGATGGTTTTTAGAGCTCAAGTGTTAGACAAATAATATATCTTTGCTAGAAGATGAAGATTAAATATACTAAAAAAAGTTAACAAAGAAAATATCGACATATAATAATGTGTTTATGTTATTATTATTATTTTATTAATTATAAAAAATTTTAGTATCATAGATAATGTAAAATTATATAACGATGATGATGAGGAAAACAGTCCAATAATGACTGTGACTGAATCTGTAGATATGATGGATGTAGATATTTCAAATAATCCAATAAAAGAGGATGAAGAAGAAGAAAAAAAATTGACAAAACGAATGCATACGTTGAATAATGATTTATATTTAATTTGTTTTAAACTTAGTATTATAAAATTCTTTCCCATTACCTGTTTGTAATTTTTTTAAATACAACCTTGTTTAAAAATTTTACTCATTGCTAAGAACCATATTGAAGTAAAAAAAAAAATGTTACAAAGGACTTAATACGAGTTTATTCCACCACTTCGTGCCTCTGATAACACCAACCGCAAAAGATATTGTTTGCTTAAAAAGCGCAGACTTTCTCCTCCCATTACTCATTACAGTTTTAAAATTTCTGATTGTAAGTGTGCGTGTGTGACAACTGTAAGTAGATTTTTTTTATTTATTTAAGTTATTTATTAAAACTTTAATATAAATATTTATGTTTACTAGATGGATCAATTAATCCGATCCGAGCTACAATCAACATTTTACACGACGAATTTATACAACGAACAGTTAAGTGCTCTGCATCCTGTTCAACCATACTACGTTGAATCAACGGAGAATTGGGACACCGAATCTTCAGAGCCGACACAAACTCTGTCTTCTACTACACTAATGCTACACCCCGTTCAGCCATACTATGTCGAATCAACGGAGAATTGGGATACAGAATCTTCTACTACACTAATGCTACACCCCGTTCAGCCGTACTATGTCGAATCAACGGAGAATTGGGATACAGAATCTTCAAAGCCGATACAAACACTGTCTTCAACTACACTAATGCTACACCCCGTTCAGCCGAACTATGTTGAATCGATGGAGAACTGGGATATAGAATCATCATCAGAACCAATAGAAACGCAGCCCCCTATGCCACTACATCCTGATCAACCATACTACGTGAAATCCAGGGGCAATTGGGATACAGACTCTACGAGTACGTATAATCCACCGATGCACCCGTTTCAAAATTACAAGATAGAATCCCAAGAGAACTGGGATGACTGTGCTGAGCCAACATATAACCCCACAGCAGTTATAAAAAATAAATTTGTTTTAATTCCACCCCCAACAAATGCTTCCAGGACTGTTAAAAGAGCATATCGTGATAATGAGAGAAGAAGATTGCAAGGAATAAAACACCAATCGTAATTATACGGATAGAATTTTTTTATTTATTTTATGTATTCCTATATATTAATATGTTTTGCTAAATAAATGTTATAACTTTATACTCGGATTCAGGCATCCAAATATATTTTTCTCATGTTTATTATGTCAAAGATATTAAACATAATGAACTATATTATATTTTAGGAATATATTTTTAATGTTTATATTTAGTTAATAAAATGCTTTATTTACAATTATTGTCTTTTATTGATATAATAACGAAACATATACCTGTTCAACTAATTAACACACTAGTATACAGGAATTCATGGTTTTGATAATTTTATAAAATATGAACTTCTGTTGTTCATTATTTTTTCCTCTGATTGAAACTAGTTACCCCTTACTAAATTGGAAATCTTTTAAGGAAACTGCACCTTTAATTGTAATTGACTGCTCAAAACAAAGTGAGAAACTTAAATCTTCTACGGTTGATATTCAATTACAATTTGAAGCAATGGAAATATTCCCAGCTTCAACAATAGCATACTGTTTAATATTACATAACAAATTAGTACACCCCATTGACAGGTATTGTTAAAACTATTTAAAAGATATGTTTTTGAAAAAATACTTTAGTTATTTATTAACTATTGTAATATAAAGGTGCTTTCTTTAATATTTATTTTATTTCCACAATATGTTTACACATTTGACGAAACTAAAACCATAGCATATTTGAATATTTATGGCTACTTAAATTTCACCAATGAAAATAGTTCAAATTTGAAAACATTTTAGTACAAACATGCTTTAAACTTATATCAACAAAAGTTTGGTTTACCTGGAAATGGAACAATGAACAACGAAACATTATTATTTATGCAACGTCCAAGATGTGGTGTTCCAGATAATTTACACGCTCTTAATAATAACATAAAATGACGTAATAAACTAGTAAGATGGAATTCATATTATATGTCTGTACAGCAAAACTATTTGCTGGAAGAAGCGTTTAAAATGTGGTCTAAAGTAGCAGATATAAATTTTACTAGAGATATTTACAATCCAAATATACGTATTTCATTTGGAAGAGGAAAACATTTAAAAGCAAATAGTTATCAATATTGCCCTGATGTTTTCGATGGACGTGGAAAAGTATTAGCACATGCAAATTTACCTAACTATCAACAATCACCTATAGAAATTCATTTTGACATATATGAAAATTGGGATTATGAGTTACGTTATTCAGATGATGGTTATAACTTTTCGTTTCGGTGAATGAAATTGGGCATGCTATCGGTTTAGGGCACATATATGATGAAAAATCAAATATGTATCCTACATATAATTATAATGTGCGTTATAATAATAATAATAATACACCTGTATTAAGTAATATAGACCAAAAGATAATTCAGAGTTTATATGGTACTCGTTTTACTAAAATATTAAATACAACAAAAATCATGCAGTATACTACTACTCCTGTTACTACACAAACAACGAAGAACGATGAGGAGGAGGATGACACTAAAATACCAAATATTTGCAACATTAATGAAAAATTAAATAAATTTTTAGTTATTAAAGAAAATTTATATATAATATATAACGAATGGGTATGGATAAAAAATTTGTTAGATAATACTTTTAATTACAAACCTGTTCATTTGAAAACATGGATACCGTTTATTAAAAATTTTAGTGACATTTCAGCAATTTATCATAGGCCAAACGGTAATATTGTAATTGTTGCTGATAAAATTTATAATATTAAGTTTCCATCATTTTATGTACTATTTAAAAAAAAAATATTTTTATTAAATATATTTATGTACTTATGAAGTTATACCCCGATTTTGTATACAAATGCACAAATGTATTTAATAAAAAAAATTACAAAAAAAATGATCGCATTGAAAACGATATAGCAAAGGAGATTGAAAAAGAAAAAAAATTTAGACAAAAATTTTTAGAAAAATTAAATAAAATTGAAAACGTTATAATTATATACAAAGAGGATGAAATCATAAAAAAAATATACCATCTTTAGAAGATGAAGAAATTATAAACATTTTACTTGATGTCAACACAGACAATATCGATAAGTAATAATTTGTTTATGTTAATGTTATTATCATATTAATAATAAATAATAATTTCAGTATAATTAACAGTGATAATATTAACGACGAAAATAATAGTATGGAAATAGATGTTACATAACCATTTGATAATAGAAAACGAAGAAGAAGAAGAAGAAGAAACAAATTTATTATCTAAGAGAATAAAAACAATGAGCATAAATGATAATGAAGATGATGATGATGCCAATTCATCATCTGTTTATATTCACAAGTAAAGTTTTATATATTTGTTTATTTATTTATTTTCTTCTTTTGTTAGAGAATAAAAAAAATTAAAACAGATTATACTACAGTGTGGGAGAGTGACAAAATCTATTTTAAATTATAAATTTTTTATTTATTTATATAACACAAATGTAATTATGTAATATAAATATAAGAATAAAATTATTTTATAATATTTTTGTATAATAATTCAAATGTTTTTTTTGTTGAAATCTTTCCCTATCACGTGAATACATTTCCCAATTTCGTTTAGGTGCATTCTGTGAAGCAAACTGCCACACATAAAGGTAATGTACTATTACTTTATCATTAAAATGAACTTTTTTAATATTTTTCTCCATTATTACAAATATTTAAAAATCTACATCTTCTAAAAACATCATCAATCTTATTCATAACACCATATTTTTGATATTCACCAACTTTCTTTTCGAAAAAGTTAGTTTTTCCTTCTAGTGAAATTAACTCCATAAAACTAAATGGATTTTTAGAATTATATAGTTTTTCGAATCCTAACTCTAAGAGTAATCTATCAGCAACAAATTCAATATATTGTCTCATAAGTTCACAGTTCATTCCTAACAAACGTACAGGTAATGTTTCTGTAAGAAATTCTTGTTCTATATTAACAGCATCATGGATAATTTCAACAATTTTTTCACAAGATGGTCTTTGTTGTAAATATTTAAACATTAAGCATGCAAAATCACAATGTAGACCCTCATTACATGATATTAGTTCATTGCTGAATGTTAAAAATAGCGGCAAAACTACCCGAGAAAAATATCCCCTCGACAGCTGCAAACGCTACAATTCTCTCGCCAAATGTAGATGTACTTGATATCCATCTTAATGCCCACTCATCCTTCTTCTTTCACATGGAATTGTTTCTATTGCATTAAATAAAAATTGCTTCTCTTCAGAGTTTTCAATGTATGTGTCAATAAGTAAACTGAACATTTCAGAGTGAATATTTTCAATTGCAATTTGTAAACCATAAAAGCAACGTGCTTCCGTTACTTGTACTTCATGACTGAATCTTTCAACAAGATTCTCATTCACAATTCCATCTGAAGCTGCGAAAAATGCTAATATATATGCAATAAAATATTTCTCATCTTTATTTAGTTTATTATTCCAATCGTTTAAATCTTTTGAAAGATCAACCTCTTCAGCTACCCAAAAGGAAGCTTCAGCTTTCTTATACATAAGCCACATATCATGATACTGAATTGTAAATGTTACAAATCTATTAGGATTTTTATGTAACAAAGGTTCCATCTCTGAATCACCATGAAAGTGCACCCCAAGGACACTCCTAACTAAAGTGGAGAGTGCACCCCGAAGAACACTCCTAACTAAAGCGGAGAGTGCACCCCGTGGGCACTCCTAACTGAAGTGGAAATTGCACCCCATGTGCACTCCTAACTGAAGTGGAGAATGCACCCCATGGGCACTCCTAACTTAAGTGGAGAGTTCACCCTGTGTGCACTCCTAACTGAAGTGGAGAGTGCACTCCCATGGACACTTCTAACTGAAGTAGAGGGTGCAGGCCATGGGCACCCCCAACTGAAGTGGAGAGTGCAAGCCATATGGGCGAAGCATACAGGGTGGACGAATTCGAAAGGGTTGTGCAAGAAATTTTCTGATATCTCGACGCACATCTCTGTATTCAGGGTCTCCTTCCACACAAGTAATTGCGACGACTAGAGCTCTTGGTAGATATAGATTGTCACTATTATTAACCGCGATAATTCCTCTTCGATAGCGCTTTCTTCATTGAATGTATTATATTTATTTTGTCTGTTATTTCCTGTGCCTTTTGGTAAACGCACGGTTGTCACACCTAAAGTGTATTATATTAATAGTAAGCGTAGCTTGTTATGTCAGTTAAATTTAAAAATTAGCTAATTATTGGTGTCTACTACTACGTGATTTATAATTCTAAAAACATATAATTACCTAGACAAAACGTATCGGTGTTTAAACCCGTGGAATTTGATTGATAAATCCCACTAAGCACCTGCCACACATCATCAAACGTCACCTCCGATGCAGTAACAAAATTTTTCCATCCTTGACCTATTTAAAATCCTTACTACAAAACGTAAATCCAACCTTATCAGTTGGTTCAACTTCTGAAGTAAGTGTATTATTATATTATTTATGGCGTTACGCACCCATGTAACCGGGTCTTTGCCACTTTGCCTTTATCACAATCAAATTTTCCATTTTTGCTAATCAAACTTCTTCGAAGATTAAATAAGGAATGACTAGTCACCGTTGTTGTTCTTATTTATAATACTGAAACTTGAAATCGAACGGAAAAGAGATATATTTACTAGTGCAAACCAAAAATTGAAAATATTGGATGTGTTTTCCATAAGAAACAATGCTAATTTGCCTTTTAGGTGCTATTTGTAACATTTTTCCATTTAAATACATGTAAAACAAAGGACAGGGTCAGCATTACAAGCACTATACATATAAATACTCATTAAATACTTTTAAAAATTTATTTCGTATTTTAACCCGAAATCGACATAGGGAGTACAGATTTATTTTTTCGATATTCCTCATAGTTTCAGATATATTGGGCACTATGTAATTTTTTCCAAAATTTATTTAATTTTCAATGTGGCCCTAGCGTTTTCAAATTTTAATATCTTATATTTTATCCCAAAAACGACAAGGGTGTACGGGGTAAATTTTGATTTATTTTTCGAAATTCCTCATAGTTTCAGATATATTGGGCACTATGCATTCTTTTCCAAAATTTATTTCGTTTTCAACGGGCCCTAGCGTTTTCAAATTTTAATATGTTATATTTTACCCCAAAAAAAGACAAGAGTGTACAGGGTAAATTTTGATTTATTTTTTCGAAATTCCTCAGTTCCAAAAATATTGGGAGTTTTAAATGCCCCAATTTTAAATTGTATAAACTAACCCTTGTGGTACTTCCTCCAATTAATCACCATACAAAACATTCATGTAACACAGGCTGCGCGTGCGAGAATAAAAACAATACATATGTAAACAAATAAAAAGTTCAACGTCAACTGGGCACCTGTAATTAACACCTGTCCGGAGGAAGTCGGCAACATCATAGAAACCACACAAAAATTCCCAAGATATGCAAAATTTTCGTCTTTTCAAGAACCACGCTGCAAATTCCATATTACCCGTCGCATACATTTATATTTTAATATCAATCATCCTACATTCATGAAACACAGCCCGCGCGCCAACGACCACTCTAACTCAAGGTCAAATACACACCTTTAATTAACACCTGACCGGAAGGCGGCAACATCAAAGAAATTACAAAATTCCCACGGTATACAAAATTTTCCCAGGCCCAACCGCCCCAATACCTACTCCAGAGAGTCTTGTATTGCCTTCCGTATTACTACTTAGCTGCAATAATCAAATTCATGTAGCGCATTGTTGTTAAGTATGTATAAGCTTACCTATTCTTTTAACCCTAGAATGCTACTTGGGGTACACCTTTACCCCAGCCTTATGTAAAACTCCCGCCAATCGGAAATAAATAAAGCTGCGGTTTTGTTTCCCCGAGTAGTTTCAGCATACGACGCGTCAGTTCTTATGTGATATTGGTGAAATTTAGTGCGTTCTTCATATTAGAGATATTACGAGTAGATACTTGGGGTACCAGTGTAGCAGAATAATTATTCACTTTTTCATGTAAGTATATTAGTTTTACTATATTATTTATTATTAACGTTAATATTTGCATAGTTTTGATATTTTTTTAACTTATTGTCTAGATCACACAAAAAATGGCTTCTCGAAATAAGCTATTTGACCTAACAAAACCTGATGATATCGCTGAAATACATCGTATTCTCTATTATTCTGATTCAGAAGGTTCTCAGGGTGAGATTGACGAAGACGACGTCATTATACCCGATTTTAGAGAGAATTTTGAAAAGGAAGAAGAGTCTGAAATTGAAACAGACCCTATAGTTTCTCCTAGTCTAGTCCACTCTCAAGAACCTTTGCCATGGACCTCTGATTCTGAAGACGATGTGCCTTTGTCCCACATACAGCTTGCGAACCAAGACAAGGTTAAAGTTTTAAAAGTTCCCACTAAACTAAGAGGTAAAAATGGATTCAGATGGTCAGGCGTGAAAGGAACAGTTCATCGTACAGCAAAAAAAATCTCGTTTTACATTTACCTGGAAATAAAAATGAGGCAAGGCAAATAAAATCAGGTATGGATGCGTGGCTATTATGTTTTACTAAAGATAATTTGAATAAAATTACGGAATATACTAATAAAGAAATACAAATTCAAAGATTGAAATATGGCAAAAAATAGACAATAGTGATACAAAAGATACACCAACAGTTTATACAACTTCCTACACTAAAGATAGCAACAATATTGAAATTCAGGCTCTCTTTGGTTTATTCTATTATGCCGGCGTAACGAAATAAATGGAGTATTTACCAAAGAATTATTTGATAAATACAGTGGTATCCAGAAAATATAGTGAAAGAATATTTATTACTAACAAAAACATGTATGGAATTAAACGCTTTCACTTTTGAAAACAAAGTGTATAAACAAACATTCGGCACATCTATGGGAAAACCTCTCTCACCCTTCCTAGCCAACTTATTCTGAGCCCATTTCGAAAACAACTTGAAAACTGATTCCGCTTTATTTCCAAAAACCTGGCTCAGATACGTCGACGACGTGTTCGCCATCATAGACAAAGACTTTGATCTTGATAAGTTCCTAAACCTGATCAATACACAATTTTCCACAATAAAATTCACTGTTGAATTAGAAAAGGAAAACACACTTCCATTCCATGATTTAAAAATCATAAAAAATGAAGACAAAATAGAATTCGACATATACAGGAAACCTACTTCAACAGAAAACTTTATTCACTCCTCATCAAACACCCACTACAAAAACAAACTCGCAGCCTTCCATTCGATGGTCCATAGACTTTTTACTATTCCATTAAATAAAACAAGATTTCTAGCAGAACTAAACTACATATACCACTTATGTGAAACCAATGGATACGAAAAGTCAATGATTAATAAACTTGTTAATAAACACAAACAAAAACAAAATTTTAACAACAGTACAACTTTGACAAAAGAACCAAAGAAAACCACATACCGGAAATTCACATTCATACAACATAGCCATCACAATTCTATCTAATCTTTTCAAAAACTTTAACATAACACTAGCTTACAACAATAATTACACCCTCAAAAATCTTTTAACTGATAATTGCCATAAGATGAACAAACTAGATTGCTCCGGTATTTATTCTATTTAATGCACAGACTGTAACAAATTATACATCGGCCAAACGAAAAGGAAAATCGGCACAAGGTTCAAAGAACACATTTACCACTTAAAGAACAAACACATCTTCAACTCAGCCCTTGCCCTACATCATCATAATACTGGACACAATTTTTCAACAAACAATGTCAAATGTCTAAAAAATTGCCCCAATCAAAACCTCAACATCCTTGAAGCCATAGAAATGAAAAAATTCTCAAAACATTTACTCAACACAGATCTCGCTCCTTTAGAAAATCCCTTATTAAAATTCATAAAACCGCTTGGCGAAAATCACCCCCACTTGTCATAGCATTGTAAAACCATTAGTTATTGCAAAACCATTGGTTACTGTAAATCCCCACTGTAATTCGAAACCCGAAACATGTATATAAACTCTGTCATCTGTATGTAATTTGTATCAACTGATGATGACTGCTTAGCAGTTGAAATGTACATTTTGTGTGTTTAATAAACTAGTGAAGAAAGTTACTAAGTGTTATTATTTAATTATTACTTAAACTTCACGCAACTCAACAATTACATCTTTAAAAAAACTGTTTTGATGCTATCGACAATGCATGAAAAATGTGATGAGACCAATACTACTAAATTACCAGAAATCATAGAATTTTATAATTCCACCAAGGGAGGAGTAGACACTTTGGACCAGCTATGTCATACTTACTCTACTGGTAGAAAAACACGCTGTTGGCCATTAAGCCTCTTTTATAATTTACTAAATATCGTAGGCTATAACTCATTAATTCTTCTACGTAGTTGTGATGCACCGGATAAAGAAATTATTAAAAACAGAAGAGATTACCTGAAAAAACTTGCACTTGATTTATATGGAAAGTCGCTTAGAAACTCCAACTTTGAGACGTGAACTCCGTGAAACAATATGTAATGTACTAAAAATAACTCCTGCAGTAGAAGTACCAACAAGGCCACTTACTACCACAGGTAGATGCACATTTTGTAAAAAAAAGCGAAGATCGAAAATAAATAAAATCATATCTTAAGTTTAACATCTTCACTAGGTAACGACAATATTAGAGCAGCCTTAATTGTTTATTTTATATCTAGAATAAAATTAATCTTGTATCAGCCTTAACAATTGTTTAGAAGTTAAATTGCTTGTTGTGGATGGGTCTGTAGCTCACAAATTTATTCCTTTTCTTGAACATCTTATCGTCTCTTTCTTCTTCCGCTGTGCGCTTAGTGTTCTTTTTGGGAATCTTGAAAATTTCCGGGGATTTTGGTTTGTTCTTCTTCGGGCGGTCTGAAGAGAAAGATGTTCATGGGCGTGCTCTTATAATTTTCATCACACGTGGGAATAAATAATATTTCGAGTGCTTCTTTTTTAACCCTGAGATATTATTGTTGTGTTATTATTTACAAGTAACTATTCTGTTAATTTAATGTACCTATATACATTAATAACATATTGAATTAAAAATATTACAAGAATTCTATACGAGTTAATCCCCTACTCTGTACCTATGATAACATTAACCGCAAAAGATATAATTTGCTTAAGAGAGAAAATTTGTCCACCCATTACGCATTGCAGTTGCAGATTACTTTTTGTGTGTTTGTTAGTGCGTATTACGAAATAACAACCGTAAGTAGATGTTTTTTAATTTTACTAAAAGTTTACTGAGCATTTATGTTTATTAAATGACAGATTATTGGTATGTAATTAAAATTTATTGTAAAAAATGTAAATTATTTGTGAAAAAGTTAAAAAAAAAATTGTCAATAAAACATAAAAATTGCTCAGTATGTTTATCAAAACCAGAACCAAAAAGAAATAAAATTCAAAAATTAGAAATAACATTTTGTAAATATGTAAATAATGGAAGAAATATAATTATTGGGGCAATTGTTCCCCCCATAAAATTTTACGGTAAAAAATGAGTAAATTTATTAATATTTTACTATTTTCACTTATAATTTATTTATTTATTTATGTTTTTTTTTCTTTTTTTAGTTTAAATAAACAAGATGGAATCATCAAAAGCTCAAATGTATATAATTAAAAAAATGTATAAAAAAAATATTAATTGATTAATAACCGAAAAAGAACTTAAAAGAAGAGAAGAAGTAGAAATCTATTTAAACAATAAAATTTTATTAAAATTAAATAAAATTTAATCAGATTTGAATGAATTTAAAGAACGAGATAGTAATAACAAAATAATAGAAATAAATGTACCGTCATTTAAAGTAAATGACATACTTGATATACTATTAACATCTAACGGTAATAACAACAAGGAAACAAATATTAATGATGGGTAATAATTTTGTTGTGTATATTAATATTTTTTATTATTAAAAATTATTAACTATTACAGTTTAAATAATACAGATGAAGAGGAGAATGAATACTATAGTAATATTCCATTTCCAAATTTATTAGAAATAGATGACATGGATATACAAACAACTGAAAACGAAGATAACAATGTAACAAACAAAACAAATCTTGATGAGTAATAATTTAAATATATTAAGATTTTACTTTTTATTACTATTAAAAATTGTTAATAATTACAGTTTTATAAATAATATTAATAGTGTAGAGGAATACTATAACAAGAATATACACATATTTGAATTTCCAAATAATCTTATGGAAATAGAAGAAGATAAAGATATGGAAAATATAACAAAAATATTAGATAATTTAAATCTTGATGATTCGTATGTATATATTCATAAGAAGGTAAGTTTTTGTTTTATTTAATATAACATACAATAAATATATTACTTCAAAATACAATAAATTTATTTTACAATATTTCTATATATTATTTCAAATTGTTTAATCCTTTGTTGAAACCTATCCCTATCCCGTGCATACATTTCCCAAACTCCTTTTCTTGCAGTCTGTGAAGCAAACTGCCACACGTGAAAGTATGAATAGGTATCTACAACCATCAATGAAGAAGAGCTAGCACAGAGTCAAGCTAACGACACAGACCTCGCAGCGTGCATAACAAAATCTAGTCTCAAACTGGTAGAAATAAAGACACCTGCAAATGTTGAATTGTACTGCGACACGTCTATGCCCAAACCACGGCTATATCTAACGCCAGAATTTCGCAAAACCGCATTCAACATGTTGCACAACCTGTCTCATCCTGTAATAAAGGCAACAACAAGATTAATATCGGAGAGATATTTTTGGCCCAGCATCAAGAAAGACTGCAAGGAATGGAGCCAGCAATGCTTATCTTGTCAACGTAGTAAAATTACAAGGCATGTCATTACACCAGTCGGCTCGTTCAAAACACCTTCAACACACTTTGAACATGTTCATGTCGACTTGGTAGTCCCACTACCCATTTCGGAAGGATACCGATATATATTTACATGTATCGACCGGTATACGAGATGGCCCGAAGCTATTCCACTCGCAGACATCGAAGCAGAAACTATCGCTCGTGCATTTTACGAAAACTGGATTACACGATTCGGTGTACCGCTACGAATAACAACCGATCAAGGCCGACAATTCGAATCCCAGCTTTTCAAGCGACTCGGAGATATACTTGGATACTCACGTATCCAAGCAACCGCTTACAATCCAGCAGCCAACGGCATCGTGGAACGCTTCCATCGGCAACTAAGATCAGCACTTAGATGTTAAAATGACCTCCAATCCACTGTCGCCGAGCTTGTGTACGGAGAACCACTCCGTCTACCTGGAGAGTATCTTTTGTCTCCGTTGAAAATCAACGAATGTCAGCCAGCAAACTTTGTAACAGAACTTCGCCAGCATTTCCAGGAACACAAGTCGACACCTGGAACCAAGCACGATGAACGAAAGATCTTCATTTTCAAAGATCTCGCTACTTCCTCACACGTTTTCGTTCGCTACGATGGATACAAGCACCCACTGCAGAACCCGTAAGACGGACCTCATCCTGCAGTTACAAGAAATAAAAAATGTAATCATCAAACGAGTCCATCACATCACGGTATCCATCAACCGACTCAAACCAGCATACCAAGATACAAGGTACAAGAGTCAGTTCAGCAACAAACAACTCCATCAACAGCATCATTACCGTTACGAGAAACCACAAGAAGTGGAAGAGTAACTCGCATGCCAGTACGATTTTTATCGTGATTACTAGCATAATCACTAGGCGGAGGGGTACTGTGGCGGCATGCGGATCGAAAGCAGTTTCTACGCTGTCTGAACAAAGCGCTCCCCTACTACAGTCGAGAAAACACGTGTCCGAAGAAATCCAATAGGAATCCACCCCAACGGCGGCTCGGAGTATAAAAGACCGGCCGTTCGAGGGTGAAAATCAATAAGCTAACCTTACCACTGCCGCAAGGTAGAAATTAGGCTACTTACCAACCTTGCCGCAAGGCGGAGAACACTGCCACAAAGCGTAGAACACTGCCGCAAGGCGGAGAACGCTGCCGCAAGGCGGAGAACACTGCCGCAAGGCGGAGAACACTGCCGCAAGGCGGAGAACACTGCCGCAAGGCGGAGAACACTGCCGCAAGGCGGGAACACTGCCGAAAGGCGGAAATAAAGTTTCACACACGACGGCGACGAGAAGCTGGCTCCCGGTTCTTTCCATCACAACCGGCCGAACGCGGCTAAGGCGCGCCGAAACCTTCGACGCCAGGTCGAAGCGGACTGGGCTCTCATCGCCGCACACGAGGTAGCAGTCGTGCCCCGAGCCATCTCGCCGCTGCCGCCTACGCCACCGAAAACCAGGCAGCGTCCAGTTGGCCGTTCCCCGGTGAAGCGACTCACCCGTCTGCCGACCTCACCGAGGAAGCGGAGCCCGAGGAAGTTGCCACCGTCCAGGACACCGGCCTACGTCCTACGGCCCATAGACGTGCCAGTCATTTCCCTGCGGTCAGTCGACCGAGCCCGGGTTCACCCCCTTGACCCACGATTGATATTGTTTATGTAAATATGTATATAGTAAAATAATAAAACACTGATCACAAAATAAAAAGGGAGATTTAATAACCACACCAAGTCCCACAGGCTAAAGGGTTGTATCTAATTAGGAAAGGCATGTGCAAAACGAAATTTTGGAATTAGCCGCCAGTAAGTGAACGAGCGAGACCCCGCTGAGATGGCAAAGTTTATTTTAAGACACTGGTACCTGTAATGCCTTATTTTGTAGACAGGGCGGGGCCGAGCTGAGACGGCTTGGCTTATTAGGGATCACAGGGCGTGAGCACCGCTCGGTGGTTCAGGTAATAAAGTGTATTGAAATCGGAGCAGTGACAATAGTTAAGTGTTAAAAAGTGTGTAAGGGTTTAAAGAACAAGAGATAGTCATGTATAATTATAAAAGAAAACGTATTCGCTTGTATTATTATTTTGATGTATGTAAATAATAACCAGGCAGGACAGGTCGAGGTAAATACAGGTGCATATTTCCAAATTTTACCAGAAGCTCACATATGAGACATGAATACCTTTAATTTATAAAATAACCTTCACACGATCCCGAAGCAGCTATCCATTATGCTGCCAGGAGGGTGGGATGGACAGGAACTTTATAATCACATAACAGGAATTGCAGCCCCTAACACTCAAGAAGTCATTCTAACTAATGACGGGAGTACAGCTGGATGGGATTTCCAAATAGTATTAAGAAATCATGTACAGCGTATGTTCTGAACATCCGCTGAAATAAACAATTTCTTTCAAAAGATGGAGAAAATCCCATTCAAATTCGAGACGCGTTATCGAGCAATACTTCGAACTGCGACGCTCACAGCCTCCAAACTCCCCTGAATACGTTGAGAATAAAAGTATTCATGCTTATTAGTGCATGCCACGCTCCGCACATTACCGGACATGATTGATATGTAGACACTATAAGCGGATTAAGAAAGATTCTCGGCGGCTGTAAAACAAATTGGGTATAAGCTGGCTATCAGTGATGCTGGTAAGTATTACAGGTTGCCGTTCAGCGATTGTTACTCCCGAGACAGCTATCGTGGGATCTTACCTACGCGTTAGAGGCCGAACATGTGGATCTGCCAATCATCCACTACAAAAATAGACGCGTCGATATAGTGCGTCCACTATGTGATCCTCACCGCGACAGGTTATGTCCACTGGCAAAAACATATCAAGCTAGCACAATTACTTCTGCCGCATTGCTGCTCTCGGGGGCAACAGTAAGTGAATTTACTAAATTTTTTTCGATTTCGTGCAAACCAGCCGACAAACCCACCAGTAAATCAAAATCATTATTTAATAACGCATGCAAGTAAAATTAAGGAAGTGCGGAGCGGTAAGCCGAAGAATATTACATTCGATCCAAATTTCGGAACAATCTGGCTCCAATTACCAAGTAATTATCCAGTAGACATAGACGAAAAGGCTGGGGTAACATCTGCATTTCCTTGTATATACCGTAATATAACTTTCAAATATAAACAGATTATTCCAGCAGCGGTGAAGACACTGCGACTTCCACCCTTTGATGAAGGTAGCTATCCTCTTTTCAGTAAGTCACGGGAATGCTTAGATACTACTCTCATAGGAGAACAGGCAACCAGCAAGTTGTCATTACAACAAGCCCTTATTTACGCTCCTTGTCCGGTTATTATAATTATATTAATTATTATGTTTAGAAAATATAAGTGTGTTAGACAGGACACCTATATCCACCGTGCAGCACAACAGGTACTCCAGAGGCCATTTCCACCCACCCCCTCACACATACAACTGGAAGTGGTATCCAGCTCAACAACCAGCACAACACAACACAGAGTGAATTTTTAATTATTATTAGTAATATCAAAAAATCAATAAATTAACTTTTTTTTAATTTATTAAAATTATAACAAATAATCAGATACGTTCCGCTAATTCGCTCTTGAGGGCGCCACCCAGGTTGCCATCATCAAAAGTGTTTTTCCCTCTCCAGAATTTCAACAACCCTTAGCCGCTGACCGGTATAAAAAGGCAAGCAAATTGCTCAATTAGGCAGTTGCTTGCTCCGGTGACACTACTTCACTTCTCTAGATATCGGAAACGGTTCTAGAGACTTCTACCTGCCTCTCGCCTTGCTTCTGAGACAGATCTCCGCGTTGACCGCCGTCCGCTGCAACTTCTACCTGCCTCTCGCCTTGCTGCCGAGCCAGAACGCTACGTCGACCGCTGTCCGCAGACTCGCCTACCTGTCGGTCGCTATGCCGCCGCTGAGTTGCTGTCACACTACATCACCTTGTGGCCGCATCAGTCCATCTCGCTGACGTCACCCGCGCGCCCCAATCCGCCGTGTCAAAGCCCGTTGCACCCGCTGGATCATTGCCCTTATCATTTCTTTTTACACTTATGATTACTGTATATACTTTTAAGCAATATACATTTATATACAATCCATTTGCAAATAAAATTAAGGTACATGATTTTTTATAAAAGTAAGAGACTTAAACAGGCCTATTCGGCTTGGCTCCAAAATATAGATACTGTGGTAATATTGAGTATCCTTATAATATCGAAATATATTCAGGAAAAACTGTCTGAGAAATAGAAACAAGTCGAAGCAAACCTAATAAAAATATAATTTCGATGTGTGGTGTTGATCTATGTATTCAATTGTCTGCAAGATATAGGCCTAGATTGAGATAAAAAGAAAATGGTGGTACAATTTTACACATGCATTAAATTTAGTGATTGTAGTGTCCGTTTTTTATCAACATGTGAATCTTGAAAGCAACATAACGCATTTGGAATTTCGAAGAAATGAGACAATAACACCACATTAATGCACCAAATCCAAAAATAAAACGTCTTTATAAATCAATTTGTTTTGATAAATTTCAGACAAATTATGAAATACTGTTTTCAATACAATTATGAAATATTTTGGAATTAAAAATTTAATAAATTTACTGTTCTTAAGCAGAATAATATTTTACCCTTTTTCATTAGCCAAAATAAAATACTTTTACAATAAAAAAAAATAATTCAATTTTAAAACTACTCGCCTATTAAAATGTGATTACATGTAATGAGTAATTAATTATGTATTCAAGTCTGGGCCAACTAGTCATCAGGACTCAAATAGAAAGAAATTATTTTCTAAACAAAATCTATCCAATATTACGACGTTATAAATAAAATAATACATTAAATAATATTAACACGTTAAGCGCCACAATGAATCTGGAGATATGGCCCAAAAACGCAATTTTTATTTTCTGCGTTTTCTGATTTATGTCTTCAAGATATATATTCAGATTTTCAAAATTTTTCTAAATTCCTATTTTTAATTCAAAAAGAGCCATTCAAAAATAGCGGTCCCTCGGGACCGCTGTCGGTACAGCGTAAATTTTTACTTTATTTAATATAGCGGACCCAGCAGCGGTCCCTTTGCAGGTTGCAATTTGTTGTATAAACATTTCGTACCACACTTAGGTGGGGTACAACAAAACATTTAGTATTCCTAGTGCGGTTTGAGTGTAAAGATGAGCAACAGAACGAGAAAAATTTTAGAATTAGCTAAAAATTACAATGATAATTTGCGTAAGTATAACATATAATATCACTAAATATGATATACCTAAATTTTATTATGAATATATTAGATTCTGAATCGGAATCATATAAACAGCCGTACAGTTCTGACTCTTGTGAAGATCCCACATTTAAAATAAGTAGCGAATCATCAGAAGTTACAACAGATGAAGAATATAACACCGATACGGATTCATGTGAGAAAGTATATACTCAAAATATAAATCCAACCACAGATAATACAGAAGCAGTGTCACTTTTGGCGTTAACAACTAATAATGATGAAAATTCTGCTCTATCTCTCAGATGCAGTGGCCACAAGACAGATTCTCATTTATATAATAAATTTGATGCCGACCGTATAATCCAGAACAGAGAAAATGTATATGCTGTTCCTGTCATTACTGATATAGAGAAAAATTTGACTGCACCTGTCGTTGAGGAACGTGAGATATCCGAAGACGTCTCTTCTTGGACGAATCCTGTGGGCAATCATGAGAATTTTGAATTCAGAGTTATTCATGGAATAAATCCAGAAGTTGCCGCCCACTCTCAAATTCTTCTCCTTTAGAATATTTTGAAATGTTTGTCGATAATTACGTTCTACAACATATGGTAGATGAGACAAATTTATACGCAAATTGGTGTCGGGTAAAGATATTTCGGGGCGATCACGTTTACATGCTTGGGAACCCACAAACATACAAGAAATGAGAAAATTCTTAGGTATTCTTGGATACATGGGTATTGTACAGTTGCCATCAATTATTGGTCTAGAGAAAAGTTATTTAGTATCAGCGTACTGCGTGATGTTATGAGCCGTAATAGGTTGGAGCTACTATTAAAAATTTGCCACTTTAGTGACAATGACCAATGTCCGGAAGGTGATCGTGGGTATAAAATCGAACCGTTAATAAATCTTTTAATTCTTAAATTTCAGTATGCTTACACGCCTGACTCCGAATTTTGTATCGATGAAACTCTATTCCTTTTAGAGGACGAATAATAATGAAGCAATATATAACCCAAAAAAAAAACACAAATATGGTTTGAAATTATTCAAACTTTGTTCCGACAATGGATATACCTGGAATTTAAAGTTATATTGTGGTAAAGAAAAAGATATGCACACATCAGTCCCTACAAATATATAGAGCAAGAGCCCGTGGCCGCCAGACTTTCGTCATTTTATAAAAGCTGAAAGTTCTTCCATATGTGCCTTTAGTATTGGTAAGAACGATCCCCACCCATGTTACCTGGGTAGCGGTGGCTTTGGCAGGTAACAGGTAGCAAAGGTATATAAAATTCCATCTTAAATTTATTAATCTGTAAAACTCAATTTTTTGATATTTTACTCATAATAATATCAAAACTCGCGTTACTCATTGCCAGACACTTCGTATGGTTGCAACCCCCTGCCGGACACCCCTAAACTATAATAATTTGAAATTCTACTTACGTTAGATTATAAAATCTGAATTTTATATATGTTATTCGAGGCACTATTAAATGATATTTTCTCAGTAGCCAGACAGTTTCGAGGGTTCTATTATCCTGCCAGACGCATTGAAGGGGGGAAAAGTTGTGAGAGCGCGGAGTATATGTAGTAACTGGAGTGAGTGAAACAGAGCGTTATGTTTATTGCGCTCTTTTACTGCGCATCAGCTGTCGTTTATTCTGTACTATTCGGTGAACGGTTATTTACTCATAATAAACGTTATAATATTAATTTGTGCTGTTTGTGAAATAAATGTGATTCAGTTTTAAAAAATTGTTATCGTGAGTGACGAAAAAAATGATTGTTTTGTCTGTACAAAAAGTGGTGAAGATTTTATAATATTTTCGGAGGAGACTTTTAATTTGTGCTGCTTGTGAAATAAATGTGATTCAGTTTTAAAAAATTGTTACCATGAGTGACGAAAAAATTGTTTGTTTTCTCTGTAAAAAAAGTGGTGAAGATTTTATAATATTTTCGGAGGAGACTCTTAAAAAATGTAAAACTATTTTAAAATTTAGAAAAATACATAACCTCAAATATAAAGACGTTATTTTACCTGTTGAATATATAGACAGTGGTTATCACCGAGGATGCTATAAAACATTTACAGGTCTGATGAAAAAGTATTTTAGCAGTGAACCTTTAAGTGCTGAAAAAAAAAAGGAAAAAATCAACTAAGTTGTGCAGTAACCGGTAACTCATCTTCAACCTCGTCATCAACCCTTCAGTTGAGTTCAGTACCAATTGATTTACAATCTCCATCAACCGAATCTATAACAAAACCACAGCAAATTTTACCTTCCCAGTCAATCGAAGCCCAATCTTCAACATCACAAGGTGAATCTGACTCACAGCTTGTACCTGCTATAGAATGTTCCACAATATCACAGCTAACTTCAGTTTCTGAATCAATTGATCGAGAATCTTCAACTCTTCAAGGTCATTCTGATTCTTCTCAACCGGATGTTAGTGTCAATGATATTGTAACTCAGGACGTGAATACTTCGACCGATGAAACTGCTGGTAATAATGACGACAGTGTTGTCTGTATATTTTGTGACAGAAAAAAAAAAATTTCCATCAAAAATGCTTCCTCTTCATGCAGCTGATATCCATGAATTTAAAGCTAGTGTCAATTCCAAGATTGAAGGCCATGAAGAGTATAAAGATTTTTCCAATAAATTAAATAATTTATCTGGTTTAAAATTTTTCTATCATACTGAATGTAGAGTTGCTTTTACTAATAAGTTATCTTCTTTAAAAGCACAACCTAGCAAAACGGAGTGGCACTATCAACGACAGTATCACCAAATAGCTTTTAATGAAATTTCAAGAATCATAAACGAAGATATAATTAAAAAAGGACGCTGCTTATTGTTGGTGTATTTACATGACCTATATCTCGATTCATTGCGAGCCATGTTCGAAGAAAATTCTATTGATGTGACCACTTCGTTTTCAGCACACCATCTTGAAGAAAAAATTTTAAAAGTATTCTCTAAGGATATCAAATTTTTTAACATTCACAATAAGAAAATAATAGCTCCAAAATTTTTACAAGCAATAGACGATTCTATTGTTGACAACTTACAAACTGAAAATATTTTACGTAAATCTGCATTGATTCTGAGAAAATTAATACTCCAATTACCGCAAAAAAAAATTACCGAGTAAAAATATTACGTCACAGCATTTAATATCCGGAGAAGTTTCAATACCTGAAGAATTATCCAACTTTTATTCAACCCTTCTTGGTGGATTTAAGCAAAAACGAAAAAAGGGTCTTAAATGTACTCGTCTTGTTCGTTCGTATTGTCAAGATGTTATTTATGGAGTGCATAATGGTCAAGTTAAGACGTCAAAGCATATCATGTTAGGTATCACTCTAAAGAGTCTTACTAGTAGTAGAAAAATAATTGATATCATGAATAGATATGGACACTGTATTAGTTACCAAGGCGTTGAGGAATTAGAAACCGAAAGCACATTTACATCAATAGAAAAATCGAGCTTATGTCCCGAAATAATTATAAAAAAACCAACTCTTTGTACTGGTGTGGCATATGATAATTTTGATAGATTTGTTGAAACGAGTAGTGGTAAGGATACTTTACACGACACTGTTGGAATTATATATCAAAATATTGATGTAGATACCAGTGGAGAATCTGAGATGTCCGAGGCTTTGAATGATAACACTGAAAATGTTACGCCGATTGAAAAAATAACTGAAGAATCTGAGATGTCCGACGCTCCGATTGATGACACTGAAAACACTTTGTTGAATAAAAGAAATGAAAAAAGAAGAAGAAGAACATTAGATGTAATAGATTTTAATGAAGTTCCATACCCAAAGAAGCCTAAAATGATAAGTGCGTTGCAACTATCGGTTGAAGATGTAGATTATATAAACTTTCCAAAATATACTGAACTTGACAACTTATGGATGGTTAGTCACGCTTTGGAATTACCTGATGTACCTATGTGGGTTGGTTTCAATAGTCGGATTGATAAACATGACAGTCCACAACAACTTATATCTTACTTGACTCCAATAAATGCATCGCCAACCAGTACATCAATCGTATTGGAAACTATGAAACAAAGTCAACAAATAGCTGAAGAGGTACAGCAATCCAGCATACAGGTGACTTATGATCTCGCTATAGCGAAAGTAGCGTTACAAATACAAGCTACGGAAAAACCAACGTTTGATAATTTATTTATTCACTTAGGACCTTTTCACATAATGATGGCTTATTTTAAGGCTATCGGTAAAGTAATTAGTGATTGTGGATTAACTAATGTAATGGTTGAGAGTAGTTTGCTGGCAAACGGTTCAGTTAATGGATTTTTAGATGGGAAGCACTTCAATCGCTGCAAAAGATTGCACCCTTTGGTAGCATTAGGACTTGAAATACTTCATTTTAAATCATTTCTATATGATAATAATATCACTTTAACTGATGATATCATAAATGAAGTTGAAAGACTTCAAAATTGTGAAATATCTTCGTTCGAAATTGAAAATGAAAATTTAAGAGAGATGATGAACAATTACGGCATTTACAAGCAACAAACCCTTAACGGGGAACATGGTAAAACATCACAATTTTATTTGATTTATATCAACCTTATCCGTCACTACTTGGACTTATCTCGAAGTATTCGTACTGGAAATTTTGAGCTTTTTAAATCCGTATTGCCTAAAATTACAAATATTTTTTTTATATGTAATCAACCGAACTATTCCAGGTGGACCATCAAATACTATGATAATCTACTAAAGGTTGCCGAAACTCATCCTGATTTATATGAAGGATTTCAAAAAGGCTGCTTTGGAATTCGAAGAACAGCCAAGTCATTTTCAAGACAACCTATTGACCTGGTGCTAGAACAAACAATAAATGCAGACGCGGCAAGAAGGCTGACAGGTGTTATACACTTCACAAATTCGATTTCGGCGAGACAACGGTGGGCTCGAAACCATGACGTGAGATCTACGGTAATAAGTCAAGTTTATCTTGAATTAGGATTACAAATTCATCAAGATGTTTCAGCAGATTTAATCCCTCATAATATCCGGAAAAACAACAAACAGCTGAAAAAATTTATCGCTACTTTTGATCAATTTATTAACCCGTTCAGTGCAGATGTGCCTAAAGATCAACTAGTAAATATTTCATCAGGGAAGTCCGCATCACTACCAGTAGAAGAATTCTTGTTAAATATAGAGGTTAGCGGAAATATCCTTCGAAATACATTTATTTCTGAATGTCAATCTGATATAACACGATTTGAAAAAGCTATTAAAAAAACATCTATCGATAATTTTTCCAAAGATTACGAAAAGAAGAAAAAAGTTCAAATTGGTGGAAAGATTCAAGAAGTAAAAATTCAAAGGGATTTATTTGGACGTATGCTAGGGATTTCGATGGACTACTCTATTGACATTTCAAAAATTTTATCTTACCCGATTACTTCAGTACCATTGTCAATGTGCCATTTGGATGGGACCATTTGCAAGACCGACAAATCTTCTTTGATGAAATGCTTAGAAAAAGAGGTTAAGCATGAAGAACCACTACAAATTGATGTATTAATAATTGACGGATTTTTTTGGTACACACAATGAAAAATGTTCCGAAAAAAATCGGTACCATTTCTAAAAAAATGTTGCAGATGGTAACTCAATTAAAAGCGTCAAGAATTGATGTTGTCTTTGATCAGTATTTTACACCATCTATAAAAGACTACGAACATTCTCAGCGATTCGAAAGTGCCCAATTAGAGTATACTATAGCTGGACCTGAACAAGTTCGTCATAGTGACTTCGCGAAAGAATTAAAAAATTCAAATTTTAAAGAAGCTCTAGTTGAATTTTTCATTTCACATTGGGCCACTGATGAAATGGCGCCATTTATTGGTAACAAAATAATACATATAAATTTCAAAAATTGTCATTCGTTTACTGTTAATGAAGCCAACAAAGTTATGTCAAGTATCGTTGAGGAGTTGTCTTGTCCGGAGCATGAAGAAGCTGATACCAAAATAGTGTACCATGCGTGTAAAATTAACTATAAAGCAAACATTGTAATTCGGACCGTTGACACTGATATTGCTGCTATAATGTTGGGTCATATGCACCGTCTAAATAATGAATCTCACGTTTGGATATTGACAGGAACTGGGAATAATTTAAGATATGTGGACCTAACTAAGATACATGCACAATTGGGAGAATCTATTTGTAAAAGCTTACCTGGATTACATGCAATCACAGGATGTGATTACAATCCTGCATTATTCAGGAAAGCCAAATCAAAACCGTTCAAATTACTAAAACAACATGTAGAATTCCAGCAAGCTTTTATGAATTTTAGTAACAGCGAAATCATGGAAGATAATCAAAAACAACAAGAGATTTTCAATGTAATTCAAAATTTTATTTGCTATTTATATAATGTTGGTGATTTGAATGACGTTGATGCTGCTAGGCTGCAAATTTTTATTGATTCTTATACAGTGTCTGATGTGAACGAAGCTTTTAATAAGAAAAAATTGCGAAATTTTGACGCTAGTTGCTTACCACCTTGCAAAAGCGAATTATTGCAGCAATTTCTGCGAGCAAATTATATATGCTGTATATGGAACAATGCTCATTTAAAAAACCCAACAACATATGAACCAGTAAATAATGGTTGGATTCTGGAAAATGGCCGGTACCATTTTAAATGGTTTGAAGGGGATCAATTTCCAAATTATGTTAGTGATTCTCTAACAACAATATCAGGTATGCAATAATTACATTAAAATATTTTACACAAATTTATAACTATTTATAATGATTGAAAACTGATAATTTAGTATAAAATTTTTAATGAATATTGTTTTAAAAATTTTGTATTCAGACTGTAATAATTTTATTTAATTAAATTTCTTGATAAATTAAAAAAAGATCATGAGAAAATTCAGAATAAACAACATCTGATACGCAGTAAAAGAGCGCAATAAACATAACGCTCTGTTTCACTCACTCCAGTTACTACATATACTCCGCGCTCTCACAACTTTTCCCCCCTTCAATGCGTCTGGCAGGATAATAGAACCCTCGAAACTGTCTGGCTACTGAGAAAATATCATTTAATAGTGCCTCGAATAACATATATAAAATTCAGATTTTATAATCTAACGTAAGTAGAATTTCAAATTATTATAGTTTAGGGGTGTCCGGCAGGGGGTTGCAACCATACGAAGTGTCTGGCAATGAGTAACGCGACTTTTGATATTATTATGAGTAAAATATCAAAAAATTGAGTTTTACAGATTAATAAATTTAAGATGGAATTTTATATACCTTTGCTACCTGTTACCTGCCAAAGCCACCGCTACCCAGGTAACATGGGTGGGGATCGTTCTTACCAATACTAAAGGCACATATGGAAGAACTTTCAGCTTTCATAAAATGACGAAAGTCTGGCGGCCACGGGCTCTTGGACTAATAGTTCTGAAACTGTCAGAAAAATTGCTGAATTCTGGGAGAACAGTTGTGACTGATAATTATTATACTAGTTTAGAACTAGCCAATAAATTATTAGATAATAAAACACATCTTATTGGCACACTACGTACAAATAGACGTGGAAATCCGGCAGACGTAATAAGGAAAAAATTAAAAGTGGGAGAAATAATTGCAAAAGAAAATAATCGTGGCATTTGCATTTTAAAATGGATGGATCGAAGAAATGTTCTAATGCTATCTCCCAAGCATACAGATACGACTGTTACCGTAAAACGACATACAGGAAATGTGGAAAAACCGACAGCTATATGTGACTATAATAAAGCAAAAAGTTCTATAGATATATCCGACCAAATGGCTAGTTATAATAGCGCTCTTCGTAAAACAGTCAAATGGTATCGAAAAATTGCACTCGAACTGCTTCTCGGTACTGCTATTGTAAATGCACATTTTCTTTATAAAAATATCAAACAAACAAGCATATCAATAATATATTTTAAAAGGAGCATTATATCAGATCTTCTCTTTAAAAACAATACTGTTGAAAACAATTTAGATTTGGAAGAACACAATGAAGAACCATCATCAAGTAAAAAGAGAAAGCTAAAAACTCATATACTCAAGAAAAAGGAAGGGAAGTTGCACAAAGTCAGAAAATACTACAAAGGTTGCTATGAAAAAAAATCGCAGGGTTTAATTCCGAAAAATAAGGTTCCAAAAGTCTCAACCTATAGTAATACATGTGATGGAGAACCACACTTCTGTTTTAATTGTTTCGAACAAAGCCATTTATATTTTGTTAATTTATATCACTTGTAGAATACTGTTATTTTGATAACATATATAATATAAGAATAACAAACAAAAAGAAAAAAATATTATAATATAATTTTGAAAATTATTATTAAACAGTTTCGACATAGTAAAGAATATTTTTGATATTTTTATAACTGAAACAGGTAGTGTATAACGGCTGTTATCTCACCAAGAGTAACAGATCCGAATTCCGGGTGAGGTTTTTTTATGAAAGCGCAAAGCAATGGATTATAAAAAATTTTAAGTTTTATAATAAATGAATAACATTAAAACTATTTACTGAACAAAAATATTTACCGGTATAAACCGAACGCATCAACAATTCCTGTGCCTTTATCAAATATCATAAAGGCATAAACATACTCATTACATCCTTCAAAATATTTGGGATTGCTCAAAATTATTTTATCATTAGATAATTCATTTTTTCTTTTCTTATGTGTATATTTATAATAATCTTCATCTGTTGAACAATCTGATGATTCGGAATCATCTTTTATCTTTGGATCAGCTATCGAACAATCTAATGATCCGAAATTACCTTCTACCTTTAAATCATCTTTGCTTTCATTAATACGTTTGAATCTTGCATAACTTTTATCGTACCCAAAAATGTAACGTCCATAAGCAACGAAGATTTTTGAATTGTAAACAAACAAAGTCTTCCTAGTTGGACAAATTGTTCCGCCTAACATTTGTTTATGGGCGGCACACGACTTGTCCAAATTTAAATCCTCACAACTGTTATAACTGTAGCGTATGAATACATCTATTAATTCGTCAATATTTTCCGTATCTGTTTTGCATAGAACGTTTCCTTTTACATAAATAGATTGACAGTTAATGTTCTCACAATCAATATCCCAGTCTATTTCTTTTTTGTTATTAACTTTTGCTATTTTATATTTACCCCCTAACTTTACTTCTTCCATATCATCTATATTAAACCGTCCAAGCTCAATTTCCATTATTTTATTTAATGTTTTTGTTTCAACTTTAATGGTTGATTCTAACTCTGCTGTCTGTTATTCCCGTTATTACAAGGACATTAGAAAACATATATATTTCTTCTTTAAACAGCTGACAGAGTGAATAAAATGCGTGGTATCATTGCAGAAAAAATAAAGCAGTGGTCAGCCGCTTGCACACTACTCGTGGAATTTTTGATGCTGACCGAAATAAATCTGTAACAAAAAAAACCTGTTAACACTGGAGATTAAAATACAAATTAATGAACATAAATATTAAAAATAAATAAATATAAATTTATTCTAAATTTGAGGTTAAGCTATTATTGCACTATTTTTCATAAAAGTAAAGTAGCTTATATGTAACATGAGTAGCTGTATTATTTTTAAATTTTATGTTTCTTATTGTCGTAACATTACACCAACACAATCGTTTATACCTCACTCGAATCCTGTTTTAGTCTAATACAATTAATATATTTTAGGTTCGTAGTATCATAATGATAAAAAGTGAAACGCCAAACCTCACAATAAAAACAATTAAACAAAATTCTTATTATTTTTTTGAAACTTGAACTTGAAACATAATATTACGCAGAAAAAAAAACAAAGAATAGACAGAAAGAGACAGATATCTTAATTGGTTAATGTTAAAACATTTTTCCGAATTTCTGGGGTTATCGAGTGAATTAATACACAGAGAGTAGTAACAAATCTGCAAATTTGTGGATGACATCAAAGTTTTGTCTGGCAAGTAATTTTTTATTTTTAACGCAGCTGTCTTAAGAAACAAATTAAGTGTCTTGCGCAGAGCAAAGAAGCAAAACTGATCTGTACGATAAAATGATAAGTAAATAATTTCTAATTTAAGATAAATTTAAGACATTGGGAACCAAGTCTGTTCTACAATTACGTTCACGACAAGCATTAGAAGCTGGTGAAAATCCTGATGACTTTTTAATCGAAATTACGGGTTGTTTCTCCGATTTTGGTAAAATTCTGGAAGAACTGAAAGAACAACAGAAAGAAAATTCTAGAACATTACAACAAAAATTAGAGGAAAGTTCTATAAAATCTGAAGAAAATTCTCGAACACTGAAACGGGAATTGATAGAAAATTCTATAATTTCAACGAAAAATTCTAAAACCTTGAAAGAAAAATAATGAAAAACTATTGAAAGTTTGAAGAAAGTTCTATCTATTAAAAGAAGAATTAATGAAAAATTCGAGAATGACTAAAGAGAGTTTAACCCTTTATTGGGCAAAGAATAAAATACTAGTCCGAAAATTTTTTTATTTAAAATATGGTCTCCTAATGACTTAAATATTTTATTTTAGATATCTACTTTGCTCTAACTAGCATAAATAATAATGTGGTCCTGTATCTCCTAAGCGGAGCATAGGGCAACCGAACACACCGAGCCGCAGTTCTAACTGCCGTACTGTCGGTTGTTTCATTTGCCAGTGCTACTTCTATTTAAGATGTATAGATGGCAAGTCTATAGCATCCGAGTGTGATACACAAGTAGCTGTGTTTTTTATTTTACGACAAATCACACGTTGTCGCTCGCTGGGACTTGAACTGAGGATCTCAGGTTCGTATGACGTCACAGCGAGCTAGAGATGTGCGCTAGCTCGCTCAGCCATCCAGCCGACAACTAGCATAAATTAGGAGTTTGATATTGTAACCATAAGGTTGCATTGCACGATAAGGGAAAGAGAAAAGTAATAATAATAATTCACAAATATTGCAAATTTATGGTATAATCAGGTACATACATATATAAATATAATATATTCAGAATTATATATTATTTTATGTAATAAATATAAGTTATTTATATATTACAATAAAAAAAATATTTTAAAACTTAACATAAATAAAATATATATATATATAAAATAATGTAATTATTTTTTTATGAAAAGAAATAATAGCATATTATTTAACAAGCATAATATGTAGGCTATATTACACGAGGATGTAATTAAAAATACGAGCGGTAGCGGTAGTTTTTATCTATCGGGTCCGAGACAATGAATTGGCTCAACTACAAACTCTAGTAGAAACACTTTCATATGCCTTAGATCATGAAGCTACCAAATAGCTTCACGTAACCAGTAGCGAGTGCGAAATATCAATGCTGAGAGGGTCGAAAACACCGAGGTCCTAGAAGATAAGAATAACATCTGTAATTCAAGCAGGAAAAAAGAAATTTCGCTGTTGGAATTGCGGCGAAGTAGGTCATCCGCAAAGGCTCTGCAGAAAACAATGAAGAAACGCAGAAGTAAGAAAACAAGAAAAGGAGTCGGCAAACTAAGTCAGGTTGATGCAAAGGGGCAATCATCGACTCGTAATCCAGTAGCCCCAGAATCCATTAGTTATGTCGCATCCCTTCATCATCAAGCTAACAGCATCTATATCGATGGCTCCATCAACAGAAGGCCGCTTAAAATGTTGCTAGATACGGGTGCAACAAGAACAATAATTAGACCCGACTTAGTACGAAAAATAAGCAGAAAACATCTACTTCCAACCAAGTGGCAGATACGCCACAGGAAAACTAGCTACCGCATCTGGAGAAATAGATTTTACTATCACTGTTGGAAAAATGTGCATTAAACATCGTGTGCTGGTAACTGAAGTAGAGGATGAATTCATTCTCGGCATGGTCATAATGATGTTATATATATATATATATATATATATATATATATATATATATATATATATATATATATATATATATGCCAAATTCAAAATTGTGTACTGGTCACTGCTTCAGATCAGCAACAACACTTTTAACTGACCCTGAAGCAGATCTATTGACGGTGGTTGGAGATCAAATTCTGGTGAAGAAGCATATATTGAGACTTCCATTGAGAATGTGTATCAAGTTTTTGTAGAAGAAGATAAACAGGGTCCAGCAATAAAGCTATAATCAAATAGTAAAAGTGATCTATATCAGTAGGAAATAGTGTATACTTGTTGTTAAACATTCTCCGCAACTATTTATTAATATTAAAGGGAATTATATTAGTTTATCTTCAAAAAAGAAAAGCACATGTTATTCGATTCTAAATGTGAGGTTAGAGTAGTGAAAACTGAAAAAAGGGAAGAAAAGTTGTTAAAACTAGTGCAAAAAGTGTTAGTGAGTATAAATTTCGGAAGTTAATCTAAACAGAATCTATATAAGGACACAAACGGTAAAAAATCACAAAAAATTCAAACAATCCAATCTGACATATCTTTGGGCTCAAGTTTTGTGTTCTAAAATTTATATCTAACAATCTTTTCGAATTCGTAGGAATCGTAGGAGAAAAAAACTTTTGTTCTAAAAACTTGGTGGAAATTAGGCTAGTTAAATAGCAAGTTATATTTGTTTAAAAATACGTTAAACTAAATTAAAAGAACAATATTTACAACAAATGTTAGATTTAAAACGGTGGTTTAAATAAAAAAATAATAATAAAAGATTTGGTGGAATAAAACTTTAATTATAAAAAGATAACCGTGAGTTCTAACAAGTGGTAGGAGCTAATAATAAAGGATAAAATTTAATAATAATAAATAAAGGACTCTAAAAATATAATCCTGATAAAATTAAGTTAGTTAATAATCAAGTTACAGATGTTTAAAACACGCTAAACTAAACTAAAACAACGTTATTTACAACAAAAATGGTCTAAAACTTCTGTTCTAAAAATTTGGCGATCCAAAAATCTTTAATAAAAAGTTAACGGCGAGTTATAAGAAGTTACAAGAGGTAATAACAAAGCATAAAGTAAAATAAAAAACTAGTGAAAATTTAAACAATCAAATCTGACAGCTCTTGGAGCTCATGTTCTGTGTTCTAAAACTGAAGATCTAAAAATAGCTTCAAATTCTAATAAGCTGCAGGATCTAAAACATTTGTTCCATGTTTTACAATAAAAGGGATCTAAAACTCCTGTTCTAAATAGTTGGTGGACTAAAACCCTTAATAATAAGTTAATTGCGAGTTATAAGAAGTTGCAAGAGCTAATAATAAAGCACAAAGTAAAATAAAAAACTAGTGAAAATTTATACAACCGAATCTGATAGCTCTTAGAGCGCACGTCCTGTGTTCTAAAACTTAGGATCTAAAAATAGCTTCGAATTCTAATAAGCTGTAGGATCCAAAACATTTGACCCATTTTTTATAATAAAAGGGATCTAAAAGTTTGGTGGATTAAAATCTTTAAAACATGGTAGACGAAGAAAAAATGATATCCCTCCTCAACAAGCTAAGAAGCGATATAAAAGAGGATATAAAAACTGAAGTTAAAACAATAGAAGAGTCACTAAGAGTAAAACTGAATGAACTGGAAATAGAACACGAAAGCCTGAGGAAGACACAGCTAGAACAAACAAACAATCTGAATCACTACGACAGAGAAGCAAGGAAAAGAAACCTAATTATACATGGCTTCTTCATTAACGGAGATATAAAACATAATGACCTAGAAAATAAGATTCTAGATATGTTCAACACAACATTGCTAGTCGAAACAAAGAAAGAAGAAATAGATTTTGTAAAGAGACTTAACAGAAATGCAAACACAAATCCGATGATTCTAGTTGCCTTAACAACTCTCAACAAAAAAATGAAGTTACTCGCAAATGGTAAAAAACTAGCCGGTAGTAATATCACGATTTCAGAGGACTTTCCCAAAGAAATAATAGACAAAAGGAAACAACTTATACCAATAATGAAAGAACTCAGAAAAGAAAACCATGCCATTCTAAAATACGACAAGATAATTGTGAATGGGAAAGCAGTAGAAAAGCCGGAGGATCTCATCAAACTCAAACCCAAAGAAAACAAAAGAAAATGCATCTCTCCGGAAACCAGCCCGTCGAACTTTACGACATTAAATATAAAAAAAGCAAACACTAGTACTGCGACCACAACCCAGAAAGACTCCCATGGGAGACCAAGAGCCAACTCATTTCACATACCACCATCGAATAGAGCAAATATACAAGATATTCGTAATATTTTCGCGAACATCACGGAAAAACAACAATAGCAATTAGCAGACGGAAACGAAACTAAGACGATCATAGACACGCGAAAAAATAATAACTCAGAACCCACATCAAAATCACAAAATAAACACGAAAATAAACAAATTAGAACTAAAACTCAAAATTCAAATTCAAATGAACAAACAAAACAAACTTCATACAAACAAACAAAACAAACTCCCCCAATACGACTGGTCAACGTGGGAGAGAATGACCTGCAACCCCCCCTAAAAACTAAAAATACCAGAAACCAAAACAAACTTTATTTATCCACCTACAATGTCCAATCACTTATGTCCGAAGAGCGCTTGGTAGAGTTCGAAGAAGCAGTCACTGAAACCAACTGGAACATAATAGGTCTAAGCGAGATACGAAGACAAGGAGAAAATATTCTGCAAAGAAAAAACGGGAATCTCTTCTACTATAAAGGCGAAACAAAGGGTTTATACGGAATAGGTTTCTACGTGAAAAAAGAGATGAAAAAATACATTACGGAAATAACAGACGTTAACGAAAGAATAGCAATACTCAAGCTAAAAGTAAACAACTTGACAACAATGTCAATAATACAAGTGTATGCCCCAACTATAAATCACCCTGAAGAAGAAGTAGAAGCATTCTACAATAAACTAAACGAGGTCTATGATCTCTGCAATACAAGATATAAAATTATAATGGGCGACTTTAATAGTAAAATTGGCTTACGAGAAACCGGCGAAGAAAAAATTTGCGGCCCATTTGGATATGGAAAAAGAAACAATAGAGGAGAAACACTAATCCAATTTGCTCTTCAAAACAAACTAGTAATAATTAATACAATATTCAAGAAAAACAAAAAATTACAATGGACATGGCTCTCACCCAACGGAGAACATAAAAACCAAATTGACTTCATAATGGCCAATGACGAAGGCCCTTCACAAACATAGAAGTTTTACAAAAATTCAAGTATAATTCTGATCACAAAATTCTACGAAGTACAATAACACTAGAAAGGAAAATGTCCATACAAAAACTCAGAAGAAACGTCAAAGCCCTAAATGAAGTAAAATATATTCAAACTCTCGAAGAAAGACTTAGTACCACAAATATTGATAAAATGAGCGTGCAAGAACACTACAATTTTATTGAGAATAGCATTAAATACGCCATAAAATATGCAACTACTCAAGAACCTAGCAACAGCAAATCTAACAAACTGTCAGCGAACACAAAAAAAATTATAGAAAAAAGAGAGATATACAAACAAATGAACAATAAAACTCTTAAAGAAACTGTAGAATTTGCAGAATTAAAGAAACTAGCAAGAAAAGAAATCAGAAAAGATTTAAGAACAGCAAATAATGATTTCATCACAAACATTCTACAAGAAACAGGATCAACAAAAAAAATAGAAAAAGAACTAAGTACTGGAACTCCATGGTTTCTCGGCTTGGAACACAACCAAGAAAATATAGCATCAAGGATAGAAATCGTCAACGCAGCAACAAAGTTCTATCAACAACTCTATAAAAGTCACCTAACAAACGACGAGAAAGAAGAATTAAAAATAAGTTTAAATCCCACAGAAACTGTCCCTAAAATAATTCAGCCAGAAGTAGCTAAATCAATAAAAGATCTAAAAAAAAATACATCGCCAGGCGAAGATGGAATTCGAGCTGAACATATAAAGCTAGCGGAAGAAATAATGTCAACCCATCTAACAAAAATATTCAACAGAATAATTGAAACCAACGAAATACCAACAACTTGGTTCTCATCAGTCATTATCCTCTTGCACAAAAAAGGCTCGAAAAAAGACATTAATAACTATCGTCCTATAAGCCTACTACCCACAATCTACAAAATATTCATAAAAGTACTGGATAGACGAATAGACGACACAATAAGTAACAACCAACCTGTGGAACAAGCAGGATTCAGAAAAGGTTTCTCAACGACGGACCACTTGCAAGCAATTAACCAAGTAATTGAGAAATATATCGAATACAACCTGCCATTATACCTTGCCTTTGTGGATTATGAGAAAGCCTTTGATAGTATCGAACATCCATTCATGTTTCAATCATTGAAAGAACAAGGAATAAACGACCAATATATCAAACTTATTAAAAAAATCTATGATAACAGTACAGCGAAAATAAAAACAGATAAATTTGGACCTAGTTTTAAAATAGAAAAAGGGGTTAAACAAGGCGACCCTATATCCCCAAAATTGTTCAACTGTCACTTGGAAACTACTTTCCGTAAAATAAATGACAAACTCAAAGGTATTAGAATAGACGGCAAATATCTATCAAACTTACGATTCGCTGATGATATAGTCCTGTTTGCGAACTCAAGCGAAGAACTACAAGAAGCTCTACAAGCACTGAATGCGAAAGGAACCAAAACGGGATTAAAAATGAATATAGAGAAAACAAAACTAATGACAAACGAAGCCAGAAACCCAATCCGCATCCAGAACAGAGAAATAGATTACACTGATGACTTCATCTATCTAGGCCAACTCATCTCTTTCAAAAACAGAACAACAAAAGAAATTAACCGAAGAATAAAAAACACATGGAAGAGACTCATGCCTACTACCGATTCTGTCGTACGGGACACAAACTCTAAATTTCTCAAAGAAACAAATGCACAGTCTACGGGTATGCCAACGCAACCTGGAAAGAAAAATCCTCTTAATTAGAAAAACACAAAAAATAAGAAACACCGCAATTAGATCGAAAACAAAAATAACAGATGTCATGAAACACGTCAAAACTTTAAAATGGAAATGGGTTGGGCACATGATGCGTTGCAGAGACGACAGATGGAGTAAACGGTGCACTGAATGGATACCAAGAGAAGGACACAGAAGAAAGGGAAGAAAACACCTACGATGGAGAGACGACCTATCAAAATTTAACAACTCCTGGCCAACTATTACCCAAGACAGAGAAAGGTGGAAGAGCATGGGGGAGGCCTTTGCCCAGCAGTGGGATTTATAGGCTCAATTATTATTATTATTATTATTATTGCATTGAGAATAAAAAGAAAATGCCTGTTTAAATTTTGGGAGGAAAAGAAAATGAACTTCCATCCTCAAGTTAATAAACCATCTACGTCGACATCAGGCATCAATTTATATAAATGCAAAAACCGTGTTACAAATGTTTACAATAGATAATATGTTTTCTTGTGTAATTTTCTTAATTTTTTCCTATATTTTATATTACCGTATAATATAACCTCGAAACAATGTCCAAAATACTAAATCCTGATTGGTCTGCAGCAGAGAATGTAGGTAACACAACGTGAAACGATGGAAAACATACCTTTAACTTTTTACGTTACCTATTGCGTCGCGTTACCTTTTGCTTTGCGACATTACAAATCCAGCTTAAGTCAAAAGCAATATATGCGATGTTGAGAAAAAAATAAGAAGTCCGAAGAAGTTCATTTAAAATAGTTTTGAATTTTAAAGATAAGGTAAATGCCTAATCAATTCCTTGTAAATGTAGATACATAATTTTAGGTTGCTAAGACCCTACTTGTTAAACGTTACTAATTTGTCAAAAATATTTGTTTCACTGTTTTTGTAACTGGATCAAATTATTATGATAATTATCAGAACGACTCGTTAATTAATTGCAGAATGCTAAAAAAATGGGATTTCGAAAAAAGTTACTAATAAATATTGTTGTTCCCGACGAGTTCTATCACTGGTTAAGTTTAATGTGATTATATCTGTTATACTCTGTATATTCAATGTTTAGTAATGACAATGGGATCCTCCATATTTTTTTTATATTTATTTGAAAATTTTACAGCATTCGGTGGTATTAGAACTTTTAATTGTTTCTCATTAAGCCATAATCAATTTTTAGAATCAGAGTGACGTAGAAATGTAGATGAAACTTATCTTAAATAATGGGGCTCGCGCAAAATTGTTTCGGCGTAAATTAAATAATTTACTATTGAAAGGTCACTGAAAATATTAGTTTGATTATTCTTTGTTTATTGTTGTAAAATATGTACGAAAATAAACATAATTTGCAATTTATAATATAAAGTCTAAATCTGCTTTATTTGCCACTGACATACCTTAATAAAGTCAATTATTTTATTTTGCCTATTAAAACGACAATAAACTAGAAAAAAAATTTTTATTCATTTTGGTCAAGTGTACTTTGGAAACAAAATCGAAAATCTTTAGTTTGAAACAAAATTTTGACTAAATAATTCTATTACTTAGAAGTTTAATTTGCTCTCACCGAAATAAACAAATTACTTTAAAAACATATCTTCAGCTTCATTCAGAAACGCTACAACCGCACCCAACGTATTTGATTCTGTACTGTAGTAATTTAGGCGAATATTGAATTAATATGTTAAAAATTTATTTGAAACAATAGATTTTCGATTTTGTTTCCAAAGTACATTTGATTGAAATGAATAAAATCAATAATTTTCTAATAACTACAGAACACCAAAATTAGCAAATGTTGGGATATTACTGTACAATGTAACAGTTGATGAAAGTGCACTTACCAGCCGATTCAAAATTGAACTGCTTTTGAACAAATCAAGCAGCACGGCCAGCAGCGTAAAATAAAGGCCAACTGTACCTTATAAAAATTTATACAAATCTTAAATATATGTTATTCTACGTTTATAGCTGTTGTGATATTGTAATTAAGATAGCCAAGTTGACAGTGCATGCGAGAGAGGGCACTAAGAGGGACTACATGAACTACCAACATGTGCTTTTTGTAACAACAATCAGATAAAGTGTTATTGTATTAAAATATCATATAACTAAACAATTGTATTTATTTGTGTTTACCTAAATAAGTAACAAAACATGGCGCAGTCTTAAAGTATGTAAAAAAAAAAGATTGTAAAAAACAAAAGTAAAAGGTTAAGAAAGTTGAAAAAGCACGTGCAAAGAATACAAAATGGATTCCATGCTCAGACAATCAAACCCAATGGTGATGAGTGGAGATTTGGCTGTAAATTGGAAGAAATTTAAAAATAAATACATCATTTATATGAAGACAACAAATGGATGTAATTTACCAGCAGATCGGCAAGCAGCTATATTGTTACATATTATGAAGGAAGAAGCTCAATATATATTTGAATCCTTCACTTTATCTGAAGCCGATAAAAATAATCCGGATAAGATAGTAGAATAGTTTGATGAATATTTTATCCCAAAAACAAATGTAAGTATTGAGAGATATAAATTCAGTACAAGGATTCAAATGCAAGGTGAAAGTTTTGAAGCGTTTCATGCTGATCTCATGAAATTAGCAACTAACTGTAACTTCGGCACGCTAAAGGAAGAATTGGTGAAAAAAAGAATACTGTGTGGTATTGCAGATTCTAGAGTGAAGAATAGATTACTTAATAATAATAATAATAATAATATTTATTTTATTTCCTCAGAATTTGTACAAAAAAATATGGGAAACGTCAGATATAAACATAATACATATTCAAATTACAAATTTTTACAGTGTTTACAAAGTCTTTCGTAGTATAAAAGAAGTTTTCGATTAAATTTTTTTTTAACTTATCTTTAAAACTTTTTGTTGTTAACTTCATTTCAGAAGGTAAGCAATGGGGTATTCCAAGTTTTTTTCATTTTTTAATATGTTATTCTATGCAGAAAAATATTAGACCCGTATTTTTTCTTTTCGCCGAAAGGTTTCAAACACGCTAGAAAAAAATTTTTAAAGTTTCAATAAATTACACCCTAGAAAATCGGCCGTGTGTGTGACGTCACGGGCACTGAGAACATACGTTCGTAGGTCTGAGTGAGATGGATATATGACAAACGCACGGAGTACGTAGTTTCGTACATGAACGCGTAAACAAGTACATAACCTTTAAACACTTGTTGAATTCTGCTCATTCACATCTTTCATAATAAATATTTAACATTTTCAAGGATATTTAATCGAATATTTTGAAGAAATACTGATTGTGTATATAAACCAGGTAAAACATGAGTGCTTTTAGTAAGTTTGGAAATAATTAATAATATTTTTCTATTTTAAGAAATGTACGAGGACGATTTATTATTTTATTATTTTCCTTTGATAGTACAAATTTTATTTTTCCGCTGTATTTGAACATAGCCAATAGCTTCATCGCCATACACTTCTCTAGTTGCTCTGTAAATTTTATTTATTATGTAACTTATTCAATAAATTTGCGCACTAAATATGACATACCTCTGGGTTTTCACATTTCTTATTTCAGCACTAACAAAATTAGGATTTTCTTTGTAAAATAGATTCAACATAATAGCATCAATACATGGTAAATTGCGGCTGTCTGCTTTTACAAATTTAGGATCCATTTCTAAAAAAAGTAAACATAATAATTTTTATATAAATGGGGCCGTTCAAATATTACGTAAGCAGATTTATTACAATTATTTACCCCCCCCCCCCATCCTCCTTGTCAGCAAAAGTAAGCAAAGCTCTTACCCCCTCCCCCATCCTTACGTAAACATTTTTCAATTAATTTTTTTTTTAATATTATAATTAAAATGTTATAATTATAACTTTAAAAATAAGAAAATAGATTTAGAATGGAGATTAGATTTTACTAATACAGTATTCAAGATAGAGTAAGGGACAAAATATTATAATCTTACAAACATAACAAACTTATTTTAAATTTTTGGTACGCATATTAAATTAAAATTAACAGTCTTCAGTCCATGAAACCCCGAATCCACGATTCAATTGTCATCGATTTTTGCACGATTCGGAACTTAGTCAATGAGAGGGTTGCCATTCGTGTTAAAAAGTTAATAGCTACCGATGACGTAATCATCATCTAGACTCCCCTACCCCCCATGTCATCCAAAATAAGCAAAACAAAGACCCCCACCCCCCTATAGTGCTTACGTAATACTTGAACGGCCCCAATAATATTATTACTTTTTTCTTGACTTACTTCTTTTTTCAAAATATTCTTCAATAAAAATCAAAGAATTTCTATACAAATTCTGACTGCTAACCTCAAATGTCGAAAGAAACACGTGTTCTTGCTGGAATGTCACGTTCAAACTAGCGCGAAAATCGGAGGCGTGGCGCGTTCGAACAAGAGCCAATAGGCTGAAACGAGTGCCTACTTCGTCACAACATGGCTGATACTGAATTTTATGTACTCGATTCAAATGCATTACAATTTCATTTTGATATTATGGTATTAAAAATCAGAAAAATAATGATTATATTCACTTTAATATTACTTATATATGGTAAACAATGATATCCAATAAGTATTTCTTTAAAAGCCGTAGGCTTGGAATACCCCATTATAATATTGTACTCCTTTACTTACATTCAGGAGAGTTTCTGGCAATCATCAATCGTTTATTTGGCACTATGAAATTATTTTTGTTTCGAGTATTTCTATTATGTACGTCCCCATGAGTCTTAAATTGTTTCTTATTTTTTAACAGGTAGACACAGAGGTGGTAAATATATAAACACGGCAAAGTTAAAATATTATATTTTATAAAAAGTTCTTTACAAGATGTTCGCAAGGGGGCTTTAGCAATACATCTGATTATCCTCTTCTGGGCAACAAATACATCTTTGAAAGATGGTGATGAACCCCAAAAGCCAATTCCATAAGATAATATGGGGCCAACTTTAGCATGATAAAACATCAGTAATTATGCTTCATTTAAAATATAAATTAAATGTCTCACATGAAAACACGCTCTGTTCAGCACAGAGATAACGTGATGACAGTGGGGCTTCCATAAAAAAAAATCATCCTTGTGTAAACCCAGAAATTTTGTTCGTGATACTCTTGTGATAGGATTATTATTTACAATTATCGATAAATCAGTACTACACGGACTTTGATAAGTATGGAACCTCAGAAAGTGCGTTTAAGTTAGGTTCAGGTACATACAGTTCCTAGAAACCCATGAAAATAACTGGTTCATGGTTTCATTGCAAATATCAACAAGATCCCCATCACATTTACTGGATATAGTTACGGATGCATCGTCAGCATATAGAGTTATATGACAATCATTGTGTACATAGTCATTAAGATCATTTAAATATATTATAAAAAGAATGGGAGCTAAAATTGTACCTTGTCCGACTCCAGTGTTCGAATAACGATATTCAGAATGACAGGCTGAGCCATTTTCAGTTTTGATGGAGACAAATTGTTTTCTATTATTAAGAAAACTACAAAGCCAATCCAGAGGCGCACCTCTTATACCCATTTGTTCAAGTTTACTAAGTAACTTATTATGACTTACACAGTCAAAGGTTTTGCTTAAGGCACAAAAAATACCATTCGGGTGTTACCATTCTCTAAATATGAAATAGACGTTACATAGAAATCATTTACAGCATCTATTGTTGATAAATTCGGACGAAACCCATAGTGGTTGCTTTTTATAATTTTAAATTTACTTAAGTAAGATTCTAAACGATGCAGATAGCAATATTCATAAATTTTTGAGAAAATAGAAGCCATTGATACCGGCCTGTAGTTGTCTAAAATTTCTTTATCATCCTTTTTATGAAGTGGAATTACTTTACATAATTTAAGCATTTCTGGAAATCTTCCACATTCAAAAGAAAGATTAACCAGATATACTAAAGGTTTAATAATGACTGACAATACTGCTTTTATTAAGAAGGCAGGTATTCCATCAGGCCCTGAAGATTTTTTGTTTTTCAACTTGTTATTTATTAATGAAAGCATTTCTACTTCAGTATATGGTAATAGAGCAAAACTATTTAATTGACTAATATTACAATGACTGTTATTTGAATTATTTTCTGTACAATTCTAAATATTATTTAAAATATTCAGAGGAGCATCTCTAAAGAATTGATTAAAAATATTTGAGATGGCTGCCGGATCATCTATTACACTATCTTCATTTTTAACTGAAGGAATAGTACTACAGGTGTTGTTCTTATTAGATATTTCATTAATAACTCTCCACGCACTGCGACATATATTGTCTGCTGCCATGATTTTGTTTTGGTAGTATGATATTGCCACGCACTAACGTAATTTTTAAAATAAAGTCCAATAAAATGTTTACTGTGGCAAATAGGGGATGTAAGTAAGGCGCTAGATGAACTGCAGCCGACTAGCCACTCGCGGTGAGAGGGGAGGTCTTGGTAAACGTAGATGATACACTTAGTTACCATGGGCGCCACGTATTTTCGATACATGCATCCTAAAGTCGGAAAATACGAAAATATAAATTTGAAACAAACAGGATGCACGGGAAAAACACAAATGGTGCGTGGTGGTTTAATTCGACTCAAAGCAAACGCAATATTAATTTAACAATTTCCAATATATTGATATAACCCTAGTGAACGATTACAACCAAGTAACATAAATGCAATAATCCAGAATAAACTTAAATTAAATGAAAGTATGAAGGGGGAAGGTGAAATGAACGCAAGAATGATCTTATTAAAAGCCTAGAAACGATAGTAACAAATTTTAAATTGACCTCTGTGATCTTGACAGTTACCAGTGGCGGCGATACATACAAGAAATCTAAACGTGAGCGTAAATATTACAAAACAATAGTGAGCGCCACGGTAACTTGCCGTTATATTATATCTACAATAATTACAGATAAACAAATACGTAAGAGAATGATTTTACAACTAAATCAACATAAAAAATGGTTAGTAACTTAATTCTGTCCGTTGACAACTACGGCACTGGATTCGTGCAAAATACAGAGAGCGCACGCGCACTAAACTTCACCAAACAGAATGAAGAGATGGGGGAATGAGCGGGAACGAAATTTGTACTCATCTGTAATGGACGGAACCTGGAGAACTTCCCCGGCGGGTTTTCGACCTGCTGGTTCACTCCCTGACTGTCGTCGATGGTTTGGCGCAGTGGCGACCGCGGATAGACTGCTCGGTCGGAATGAGCTGAGCGGCGGAATGGTCACAAAGAAGCACAATATTGTCCAGCACTTTAAATCCCCTGAAGGAGGGCAAGCTCCGAAGTAGCCGGTATTCTTAAATTTGCGATAACCGCTAATAATTTCGGCACTATACCGGCACTCGGAATGTAAAATAAAATGGCCGCGAGGTTCACGTTGCAATTCCTCACTGGCGAGATAAATAGTGGTGTGAACGGTACACTTTCACTTCGATAATTCGGTAATCAAAACTTCACCACCACTATTATATTAGAAGAAACCGTAGGGCTCATTTCTGGAAACCAACACCGTGCTCGAGGACTCAACTGCTACCGCTTTGAAATCTCTCGGCGATCTGCGTCTCGTTAGAATTTGCGCAAAAATTACTAATTAAATGACAATAAACAAAATTCGAAGGGGCAGGACCGTATTTGTAATTTCTCTAGTATTTATTTAAAAAACTGTAAATGTGAACGTTACAAACCCCACCCTTACTAGAAAAAAGGATCTAAACTTCTGCTCGCTTCAAGTCCTTTATGTGCCAATTCCCTTTGGAAATTCCTTGTTCATCCTCCAACTCGTAGGTTGTTGGAGATAGTTTACGTTTGACAACAAAAGGTCCGACAAATTTAGGAGCTAGCTTATGAGAGAAACCTTTACTGCCATCAGAGAGTACATAATTTTTGTGCCACACGATTTGTCCTACATTAAGTTCTTCGGCGCGTCTACGCAGGTCATAATACTTTTTGTTACGTAAGTAAGCGGTGTGCATACGATTACGAACTTCAGAAAATATTTTCGCCATTTTTTCGTCAGTCGGAATATCAGAACGGTCGATAGATGGAATGGGGGTATTATGGGCAAGATTACCAAAATATCGGCCTGAAGAAACAAATTCTCTACTAAAATTCAAAAAATAGGGTGTGTAATGGGTTACTTCGTGTTTCGCCGTATTGATGGCTAGCGCTATTTCTATTAAGTTATCGTCCCAACGCCTATGTTTTCCATCCAGATAAGAACGTATTATGGTTTTAATCACACGGTTACTACGCTCGGTTGGATTACTTTGTGCGTGATACAAAGGATTGTAGATTATTTTGACCCCGTATTTATCCGTGAGTTTTTTGAAATCTTTGCTTATCATTTGACGTCCATTATCACATAAGAGAAACTGACAAGCCCCGTATGTCAAAAATACTTTTTTCTCAACTATTTCGCATAATTTCGCGGCAGTAGCTATACGAATCGGAAAAAGAAGAACAAATTTCGAGAAATAATCGGTTATAACTAGCAAATAATTGTAACCATGAGTTGATTTAGGAAATTCCATAAAGTCAAGTGAAATCATTTGCCACGGCCTATGAATGGTAGGGCGTTTTCCCATAACACCAGCTGGAAGTTTCTGTAAAGGTTTTTGTGACTGACACACAACGCAACGACGGATATATTGAATGACATCAGCTTTCATTTTTGGCCAATAATACAGAGCACAAATACGATAATAAGTCTTATACACGCCAAGATGACCGGCAGTAGGTCGGTCATGACACTCTTCGAATACTTGGGCACGCTGATCTTTGGGAATGACAAGCTTCCATTCTGAGTTACGGACGAGTTTATACAACTGTTCATCAAATATTTTCCATTTCGCAAAGGAATCTGGATCAGCTCGAACTTTGTCTCTTAATTCGCGATACCACGGATCTTTAACGGCGGGTTCAATCTGAATTAAGTTAACCTTAACCTCTGTTGCGCGAGAAAGTAAATCAGGTAGAAGGTGTTCTTTTCCTCTCCGATGGACGATATTGAAATCAAATTGTTGAAGACGTAGTGCCCAACGAGCAAGACGACCTATCGGGTCTTTTAATTGGTTTAGCCATAACAGTGAGTAATGGTCCGTCACCACCGTAAATTTAATGTTTTCTAAATAGGGCCTGAATTTTTCTATCGCAAAAATGACTGCCAGACACTCGCGTTCAGTGGTTGTGTAGTTTCGTTCATTTTTAGTAAGAGTACGACTCGCGTAACAAATAATTTGCTCGTTGCCATCAACAACTTGAAGCAATACGGCGCCTAAGCCATAACCGGACGCGTCAGTCTGTACACTGAAAGGATAGTCATAATTTGGACAGTTTAGAATAGGAGCGCAAACCAACTTTTCTTTAATAAGCTTGAAAGAATTCTCGCAATCGTTATCCCACTTAAAAGAATGATTTTTCCGTAGTAATTTAGTAAGGGGTGCCAGGACAGTGGAATACGCGGGTATAAAGCGTCTGTACCACGACGCTACCCCAATAAATCTACGAACTTCCTGAATAGATTTGGGACTAGGAATGTCTAAAATCGCTCGGACTTTGTCGGGGTCTACGTGTAATCCAGTAGCATCAACGACGTAGCCTAAATACTTAAGTTCTGAGCGGCAAAAATGACACTTCTCTCTATTGATTGTCAAACCGGCCTCTAATAATTTTTGAAAAATGTTATCTAGTACTTCTAAGTGATTTTCGAAGGACGAAGTCACTACAATAATATCGTCTAGGTAGACGAAAACATAGGGTTCAAAAGATATCCCAAATAAATTATCCATTAATCTTTGCCACGTTGCAGGTGAGTTGTGCAGGCCGAAAGGCATTCGGTTAAAATGATAGAGTCCGCGACCGGGAACTGTAAATGCAGTAAGCTCTTTACTATTTGCCGCTACGGGGATCTGCCAATATGCGGATTTTAAATCAATGGATGACAAATAGCGTGCGTTCCTAAGTTTATCCAGGATTCCACTAACATACGGTAACGGGTAGGCGTCTTTTTTAGTCACCGCGTTGAGTTTACGATAATCTATCACAAAACGATAAGAGTTATCCTTTTTCTTAACCAAAAGTGCCGGACTCGACCAGGGACTTCTCGAAGGTTCAACTATCCCATCCTCAAGCATTTTATTTAGTTCGCGATCAAAAATTTCTTGCGTTTTAGGATTAACTGGGTAGTATCGCTGTTTTATCGGGGCCGCATCCGTTTTTATTTCGTGTTGCACCATTGTTGTACAACCAATTTCTTTTCTCATTAGTACAGAATAATTCGATAACAGTTCGTTTAGAGCACAAGTTTGAGATTCATTTAGTGTTTGAATTTTTTGATCACGTGGTTCTGATGTAATACCGGATGCATATGTCCAAGATCCTTCACTTAAGTTTGGTATGATATTCATCGCTGTCCAAAAATCTACGCCTAATATTATCTCGTAAGGTACTGACGGAACAACTATAATTCTCAAGATACAATTTTTGTTTTCTAACGATAGAGGAACATCGACCGAGCCGCAACTCATACAAGAGGAATTATTTGCTACTATACATCGACTAATAACGTTATCTAAAACTAAACCGTACTGCTTTAATAATTCCCAGCCTTTTCCTCCGAGAATTGTCTGAGAGGCGCCAGAGTCTAAAAGTCCTTTAAGGGTAGTACCGTAAATTTTTACCTCTAAATAAGGTCGATTATCGTGTGGAACAGAATGCAGTATAGCGTTAATTTTTGGTTTTAAGAAATACTCTCTGATATGATCTAACCAGGCTTTCCGTTCATTTTGCTGAACCGTGATGTCAGGGCGCGAAAACTTCCGGTTCCGATCTATTTTCCGCCCAACGCGTTTTTTGAATTAGATGAACATTTAGGGCAAGTTTTGGTAGTAAATTCGGGTTTTCCGCAACGGTAGCAAAATTTGGTCTTTGGTGCGCGACAATCTCGAAATCTATGGCCATGACGTTGACAATTCCAACAATTTGATTCGCGCGAATTGGGCTTAACCTCCACAGTACAGGTACGCGACTTCATTGGTGGGCAGGCTAAATCGGGTTCTAAACAGCTGCGTCGCCTTGATTGCGATACATGAGAACTTTCGGCTAGAAATCTATTATTTTCTAAGCGTTTACAAATGTTTAACAATTCGTCAACTGTTTTAATATCAGTCAAACCAGTGTGATGTATGAAATAGGGGTCCATGTTGCGTCGTAAAATGCGTAATTTTTCTTCTTCTGATGGGGGTGAGGGGAGTCTAGAAAATAGGTTGATCATGCACGCGAAAAATGATCCGATACGTTCGGAAGGTCCTTGAATGCGCGATCTAATTTCAGTCCATAATTCAAATTCATATCCGAACGGTTCAAACTCTTTTTTCATTAAATAAACGAGATCATCCCAACCACTGACTTTAGATCTTATGGAACGATACCAGATCCTTGCTTGACCTGTCAATAATTCAATGGCAGAATCGAAAAGTTCTTTAGCAGTTACACGACGTGAAATGCTCAGTTCGTTTACTTGTTCTAAGAACGCATTCACGCTCAAGCCGCTACCATCACCGCTGAAAGACAAATTCCACTTGCTAACGGGGACGTGGTTGCCAGGTATGTACGTAGGGGGTGCGAATATGGGTAATGAGGCGGAAATAGATTGAGTGGGTTGTGCCAAATCAGCTGATTCGTTAGGTTCCATAACCTCCAACGCATCAGTCTCAATATTGTTTACTGTAGCACGTAGTAATTCGACAGATTTATTAACGTCTTCCGTACTTGATTTAATTCGCGCTAGTCGACCTAGTAAGTGAGAAAGTTTAGCCGTGAATTTTCTAATCTCAGTAGGAGTTGGCGTCTCTTTTAATGTATCACGCAATGTCTCTAGTTCGACTACTTTCTGAGTACAAATATTGATTTCCGACTCAACATCGATCTCGCATTCAATTCTAAGTGTACCTAATTTTTCCTTTTTCAATTCGTTTGCTAAAGTTTTCTTCATATCGGTTACTGCTACCGACGATAAATTAGTATAACCACGGACAGTCAGTTCGTATTCCAGTTCGTCGCGAACCAAACGGAAACAATGCATCTTTGAGAATTCAATACAAAAATCTGACTAAATTAATCTCAAACTAAATTTCGTCCCGTCTTTCACCTATATTATAAAACAATAAGTAATCAAAATAGTTATATGTACTCCTAGATAATTTATAACGCGCGTAAAGACAGAATCCAGTTTTACAATATTTTTTTTTCTTTTTAAACTACTAAACAGATTTTCACACCACGCACATTTTTTTTTTGCAAGTGGAGCACAGCAATTGTGCCACCGGGGCCTGCACCTTGGGCGCCAAAATTTGCCACGCACTAACGTAATTTTTAAAATAAAGTCCAATAAAATGTTTACTGTGGCAAATAGGGGATGTAAGTAAGGCGCTAGATGAACTGCAGCCGACTAGCCACTCGCGGTGAGAGGGGAGGTCTTGGTAAACGTAGATGATACACTTAGTTACCATGGGCGCCACGTATTTTCGATACATGCATCCTAAAGTCGGAAAATACGAAAATATAAATTTGAAACAAACAGGATGCACGGGAAAAACACAAATGGTGCGTGGTGGTTTAATTCGACTCAAAGCAAACGCAATATTAATTTAACAATTTCCAATATATTGATATAACCCTAGTGAACGATTACAACCAAGTAACATAAATGCAATAATCCAGAATAAACTTAAATTAAATGAAAGTATGAAGGGGGAAGGTGAAATGAACGCAAGAATGATCTTATTAAAAGCCTAGAAACGATAGTAACAAATTTTAAATTGACCTCTGTGATCTTGACAGTTACCAGTGGCGGCGATACATACAAGAAATCTAAACGTGAGCGTAAATATTACAAAACAATAGTGAGCGCCACGGTAACTTGCCGTTATATTATATCTACAATAATTACAGATAAACAAATACGTAAGAGAATGATTTTACAACTAAATCAACATAAAAAATGGTTAGTAACTTAATTCTGTCCGTTGACAACTACGGCACTGGATTCGTGCAAAATACAGAGAGCGCACGCGCACTAAACTTCACCAAACAGAATGAAGAGATGGGGGAATGAGCGGGAACGAAATTTGTACTCATCTGTAATGGACGGAACCTGGAGAACTTCCCCGGCGGGTTTTCGACCTGCTGGTTCACTCCCTGACTGTCGTCGATGGTTTGGCGCAGTGGCGACCGCGGATAGACTGCTCGGTCGGAATGAGCTGAGCGGCGGAATGGTCACAAAGAAGCACAATATTGTCCAGCACTTTAAATCCCCTGAAGGAGGGCAAGCTCCGAAGTAGCCGGTATTCTTAAATTTGCGATAACCGCTAATAATTTCGGCACTATACCGGCACTCGGAATGTAAAATAAAATGGCCGCGAGGTTCACGTTGCAATTCCTCACTGGCGAGATAAATAGTGGTGTGAACGGTACACTTTCACTTCGATAATTCGGTAATCAAAACTTCACCACCACTATTATATTAGAAGAAACCGTAGGGCTCATTTCTGGAAACCAACACCGTGCTCGAGGACTCAACTGCTACCGCTTTGAAATCTCTCGGCGATCTGCGTCTCGTTAGAATTTGCGCAAAAATTACTAATTAAATGACAATAAACAAAATTCGAAGGGGCAGGACCGTATTTGTAATTTCTCTAGTATTTATTTAAAAAACTGTAAATGTGAACGTTACAATATTTTTGTGTTAGCAACCAGAAGAGAATGTTCAGCTTTTGCTTGTTTATATAGAGTAATTAGTTCAGGATATTTTCGTTGCATCTTATATAAATCCTTTAGTTTATTACTAGATTCCCGAATTGCTGTGTTCACCCAAAGTTTATCATTTTTGCAAATTGTTCTCTTAATTGGAAAATTAATGTAGAAATAATGCATAAAAATATGAAAAAAACTATTGAAAGCTTCGTCAGCATCCAATACTGAAAACAAATTAGTCCATTCTTCATTTTCTAAATCATAATAGAGTTTCTGAATATCATGTTTGGCAAAAACTCTCCTGTATTCACATCTAGGTTTAATATTTCTAAAACAATAAAGTTTAGAATTGAGAATTATAGTCCTATGATCTGAAATGAAGTTATCATTAGAGATGGGATTTTAGTGTTTTTACCTTTTTTTCTACGTGAGTACTATTTTTATATGACATAGATCAAAATCCGTTTTAAGAAAAACGCTTTCATTTGAGCCCAATATGATTTTACCTATTTTACCTAAAATAATGTTTTTCTTTTAATTTGACCTAATTTACCATATTTAAAAACTAAATCATATTTTTATTTACCTAAATCGTGACTTTCAAATTATTTTTTTAATTTTTTAATTCTCACACATTTACAAATATTTGAAATTTTGAGGTTGGCAGTCTTGATCTTGTGCAAATATTTTCATCGCGCACATTTACCAACATTGGTGTGGCGTATTGCAGTTATATTCGTTTTGCAATGGAGCTATATTTTATGCGAAACATTTAGATGATGTTAAAAATGTATTTATTTTAAAATTATTAAATTTTATGTATGATATGGTTTTCTAAATTTAAGGTAGTAATGGAGATTAAAGTTGAAGAAGCTATAAGCGTGAGAAAAGTTCAAGAATTATGTGCAAAGTCAACAATTGAACGAGATTTAATTTATATATCGAATGAAAATATTTAATGCTTTACGAGAAAAAAATAAATCATGGGAAGGAAGGGTAGCACACATTGTTCAGTTAAAAATGATTCAGGTACTAAACAAAAATCCTGGATTTCATATTATAGATACTTTATGTAAAATATATATGGGAGTTGGGAGAGGATATAGATATGCCAGAAAATTTATCCACGAAGGAAGCCAACAACTTTAAATACGCCCCCATAACATCTTGTGACGTAGAGCGGTCATTTTCTCTTTATAAAAATGTACTAACAGACAAGCGACACAATCTTAATGTATAAAATATTGAGAAAATATTAGTTTGTTATAGTTATAAAAATAAATCAGAGTGAAATACGAAAAAGACTGCAAATGTGATTTTTAATTTCAAATCGAGCTGGAATTCTTTAAAAATCTATATCTAAATGCGTAGGTATGTCTCTAGAATTATAAAAATAATTGAATTTATTTAAGAATAAATGTTTATTTATATTATATTTACAAAAGATCAATAAAATTATTAAAAATTTATAACCTAAAAATAATTTTTCGAACCTAAATCCAAAAATTTGGTACCTAAAACAAGAATTTTTTAAACCTATTTAGGTACCTATTTTTGCAAATTTTAAAACCTAAAATCCCATCTCTAGTTATCATGTACATTACAATTATGGTAAAAAAATAATCTAAAATGTTGTCACCTCAAGTAGGTTTATTTATAATATTATGCAGATCAAATGTGGATAGAATATTAGACAGTTTGTTAATATCAGTCGAATCTCTAATAGGATCGATATTAAAATACCTTGGTAGGATAAATTTAACACTGGGTTTGTATAAGAGTTCTAAAACTTGCTTCAATTTTTCAGAGAAAATATAAAAATTTGAGGCTGGTGATCTATAACACACAAGTATTATCGTAGTGGTATTGGGAGCTAGTGTCCAGTAAGCACCGCATATTTCAAATTGTTTTTCTACAGTGTAACATTGTAGATTTATCGCTTTTGTATTTAAAGTACTACTTGACCAAATCCCTACTCCTCCACCTTTTGATTCTGTCGTACAATAGTAAGAAATATTTTTGAAATTATTAAAGTTTATGAACTCTGTAGAGTATTCTGTACACCAAGTCTCAGTGAAAAAGAGAAATTTTATGTTATTTAAATGGAGATATTCCGAAGTAACATAATTAATTTTAATTTCAGATAAAGCTTGACAATTTAATACTAAAAAATTGCAGTCATAATCATCACTTGTATTGGTTAGAGTTCTTTTTGAGACCGCAGGGGTTTCTGAAAAAAACGTGTAACGTATGCGCCTAAAGGCCATTTGTCTTCACATAATGCTTTTTCAAAATTATCAAAGTTTAAAGTCACTTTAAATGAAGAGTAGTGTTGGAAAAATTTGGACTGGAGTTTTGCACACTGGATTTTTGGGAAGTCATCTTTAAGATAATTCACTAAATCTTGCGGTATCGTCTCTGGATTGAGTTTTGAAACAAACGGAAATGATTTCCTCGGTGCAACTTGTATTGAAGATGTCCGAAGGGCATCCACAATGGAAACTCTTTTTATAGGTTTTGTATTATTTTTCTGTTCTTTGCCATTGCTTTGTTTATTTACTTCGCCGACCATTTTGAGATTATCACTTGAGCTCGTAGATGTCTGCGCGGCCGGTATAGTCTTATTAATATTTAACTGTTTACTATTAACATTAACAGATGTCGTAGCCTGTGAGTTTTTAGAGAATGTATTATTTACTTCAAACTTATTTTTGGTTTTTAACAAATTTATTATCAATTCTTGGTCACTTATTCTACTCTCTAGATGCGAAATTAATTTATTACGGATTTTGCACTTTTCAAGAAGAACGTCATATTTATTTAAATTAACTGCACATGAGGTACGGTCAACAGCGTCATCGAAGATATCATCTTCCTTGTCAAATTTATCAGTGGAAGATAATTTTTTTATTATCACACATTCACTGTAATGTCCTGGCACTACACCTTTAGTAAATAAGTCTATAAGTTCGGTTTTCTTGAATTTATTTAAATCACTAATTTCTGCTATAAAACACACGTCAATCTTGGCCGCCATCGTACTTATAGTTACTTAAAGAAGATAACCTTGATTTAGAAAAGACAATACATATTTGCAAAGCAGCAGAAGAATCCAGTAAGAACATAACTACATTACTCATGCAACAAGAAACGATAAACGTTCATGGCATCAGCGAAAGAGGAAGGTACGGGAAGAAGACCCCATATCCAAAGCATCAGAATCGAGAGAAAACCAGTTCTGGAGCTGGAACCAGGGCCAATAGCAGTGAGCAGTTTTCAACCAGCGATGGTCGAGCAGGGGAAATGGGAAACCACTTCAAAGGTAAAAGTAATAGGAACTGTGGTAAGTGTGGTTACACACATGAGTTTGGTAAATGTAGAGCTTATGGGGTAATATATAGAAAATGTAAAAAGAAAAATCATTATACCCGAATGTGTAAAAGCTCTAATGATAATACAGTTGACAGTAGTGAGATACATAATGAAAATTTAAATGATTCAGATTCTTATGAATTATCCGTTGTATATTCAATTAATTGTATTAATAAAAATTGGATTGTCAATGTTATGATAAATGAAAATAAAAAAGTTATAAAATGTAAGCTAGATACTGGGGCACAAATAAATGTTCTGCCAGAATACATATACCTAAATTTAAATGTAAAAGGTAAAATTAAGCCATATGTAGGTAAAGTTACTAGTTACAGTGGAAGTCAGTTATGGTGCAATTAATTTAGAGGTTACAATTAAAAATGTACCTATCACTAGTGAGTTTGTGATAATAAAGACCAATAATGTAGCTGTTCCTATAATTGGTATTGCAGATTGTGAAAGGTTACATCTAGTTAATAAAAATACGGAAATTTTAGAAATTAAAAATCAACATTCAATGGTATTGAATGAATTTAATAATTTTTAATGGTATAGGTAAAATATTCCGAAATGTTCATTTAAACTTAAAAGATGGTTACAAGCCAATGGCTATACCAGCTAGAAAAATACCTTTCAGTTTACGTAATCAAGTTGAAGACGAATTAGACAAGACTTTGTGAAGTAATATAATTTGTCCAGTAACAGAGCCTACTGAGTTTGTAAGTCCATTATTAGTACTAGCAAAGCCAAATAAGAAAATTAGATTAGTATTAGATTCTTATTACTTAAATGAAACATTAGAACGCGAATACTTTCAGATTCCCACATTTGAAGAAATCACTAGTGATATGCGTGGATCTAAATACTTTAGCACATTAGATGCTAACAAAGGGTTTTGGCAAATTGAACTAGATGAAAAAGCTTCCAAATTAACTACTTTCTCGACACCATTTGGTCGATTTAGCTTTCTAAGACTCTCTTTTGGTCTAAAAAATGCACTAGAAATCTTTCATAGAACTTTTAATGAGATTTTTTCAGGTATAAAAGGTGTCAAATTATATATTGATGATTTAATAATTTTTGCCGAAACTATAGAAGAACACAATAAAATTTTAAGATCAGTTTTAAAACGTTCTGAAGAGTTTGGTGTAAAATTCAATAAAGAAAAATGTTTCTAGTCAAAGAATTAAAATTTGTAAGGCATATCTTAACAGATAATGGAATTAAACCGGTCCCGAATAAAATAGCAGCAATAAAAAATATTAGAAAGCCAAATAATTTAAAAGAACTTATCAGATTTCTGGGTATAGTTAATTATCTTTGTAAATTTATACTAAATGTTGCAGAATTAACTCATAATTTACGTGGTTTGCTTAAGAAAGGAGTTCTGTGGACATGGACCATGGCACATGACCAAGAATTTAATCATTTAAAAAATATACTGTCGGAAGATGTCGTTTTAGGTTACTACAATGTCAATGATAATGTAGTATTATCTGTAGATAGTTTCAAACACGGACTGGGAGCAGTACTCCTACAAAACAATTGACTGACAGTGTGACATCGACTCTACGAAAACAGGAGTTGTTATATCGTCTTGAATGATATATATTAAAAAAAATGTTTTTCTATTCATTCGAAGTATAATCTACTTTGTCCATCGCTATAATTATTTATCACGTTACTATAATCTTCAATTCTTGATCGCTTTCCGAATTATAATTAATACTTTATACACAATTTTTGATTGCTAATGCTTATTTTTACTTTTTAAAACCTGCTTACTTGTATGACCGCTTGATATACTTCTTCATCAACATTACTTCTTTCATTAGTTAAGATGTTTTGCAATTAATACGGTTTTGTTTTTTTAAGGTTACCTATTTATGTTACCTGTCAACTAATATTTACCTACACTGTTTCAATATAAATAGTCACTTTACTGTACCTTACTGTTATCAAAACCGGGTTCGGATTTTAAATTTTATTTTTTGAACAACTGTATATTATTTTTAAATACGCGGTTAAACAGCAGTTTACTATTTGTCTGTATCAGTTATTGTAGCACTAATAGCTTTGTGCCATCAAGTGACACTCTTACGTAATATTATGGATTCTAGAATTGCATATTCTGGGACTAAAGAATCGGGGATACATACATTCTTGTTTTGAAGATTCTAGGGCACGTAATTCTGGATTTGGGTTATACGGTATTTGAAGATTCTAGGGATTCATACATTCTCCTTCGGGTTATTGTTACTTTAATTCATGATTTTCATTTTTGTTTTACATTATTGATATTTACCTCTATAACCGAAGGGTAGAAGAGTACACCGATTATACATATTCTCGTACGTCATGGGCGATAGTAATCTTTGTATTAAACCGTTGTTTTGCTATCCCAGGTGTTGTTATCAACAGAGAAAATTTAGAAGGCGGATGCCTATTTATATTTAGATTTTTCAAGCTATCAGGTGCAGAATTTGTAAATGGTATTGAAGAAAGAAATAAGAGCAACAATTAGTTTAAAATGTTATATTCTACTTAATATTAAAATGTTATATTCTACTTAATATAAAATTTATTCATTATACGTTTTATTTGAGTATTGAATTGCTTTGGTACCTTACCATTAAATGTCCAAATTCTAAATTAGTTTTCATTATTCTATAGCTAGTACCCCTCGTATCACTGTACTGTTTTTACTGACTGAATCAATACGTTATTATAGTCATAGTGATTTTAATATATGATATTTTAATGATTTCATTTATGCCTTTCAATAAGTCATTATTTACAACCAAATTTACACAAAATAACAAGAAAATTCTAATAAATAAATCCCTCCGTAGTAACCTAATGGAATCCTTAATTTTTGATGGCGAAATACCTTTTATTTCATTGATTGAATAAGTTATATTTTATATTAGTAATAAGGATTAATAATGAACATTAATAAAATTCCAACTAACGGAAATATTGTCCGAAATTATAGAATTTTTAATAAAAAATTATGAGAAAAGAAAGAACAATAAAACAGCGTGATTAAGAAGTACTAAATATAGTTCGAAAATAAAACAATTTGGATATTTTTTTGTTCTTCAATACGAAAAGCAACATCAGTTAAAAATGAACCAAAAAAATTTTTCACAAACAACATATTCTGAATCAGATATGCACAACCATAATTTTATCCTAAATCATCAAAAAATATCTTCCTAGCAACAAGTTATTTTGAATCGTCAATTTTAACAACCGACAAAACCGCCATCAACTTTTATAAAGGAACAATATATATATTTTTTTAATTGCAACATTATTTTCATAATACAGTAAACATACGAGTAGAAATTTTATCTGCCATTTTCTGTATTCAAAACGATGAAATATTCTTCTCAAATATGTAAAATACAGGGTATTTCCATATCTCAGGAAAAAAAATTATTTAACGTGAACATTTTTTTACTACTAGTTGTTGGCTATTTTTAATAATTAATTCTATTTAAAATTGCAAGTATACAAGTAATTTTTTTACAAAGCGCCTAATTGATGTTTAAATAACAATGTAATCTGGCAATAGCTACATACATACTTTTATAGACATTATTGTTAATCTTCTTTCTTTGTTGGTTTCTTATTTTAAAGTGCAGTTTTTGTGAAAATTAATGCATACAGTGATAGTGAGTTGGTGTATATACTATTAGTTTATGGAGAAGAACTGCAAAATTCACTATTGGCATTTATTCAACGTGCAGGATTATAGGTAGCAAGAAATGGGGATAATATTGAACAATACTTGTAGCCGATAATAAGATCGAGGATATCAAATGTATGCAGTCCTATGTAGGTATTTATTGCTATCTTTACAAATATTCCTTTAAATACAAATATTATATTTAATATTATTGTGTATTCGAAACAATTATCTCTAAATAAAATGGGTATTATGTAATGTAATTTTGATAATTAATTTTTATTATGTTGCTTTCAATAAAATACACTATTCCACTGGTAATAAAAAAAAATCATTTTAAATAAACCGCCATCACTTTTGCGATTTTTCATAAAAATTCTTGTTCTTCTGTGATCAATATATCCTTAACTTTTTTCCTCAGATATAGATAGAAACACCTGTATATAGAAATAACAGAGTAAACGTCGCGTAAACTACATACAGGGTGAAATGCGAAATTGGAAACACCTTCTTTCTCGGAAGTTATTATAAATATCGAAAAATTGTTCAAATAAAGTTTTTAGTATTTTAAGACAGGTTTTTCCACCTTTGGTTAAAGTGCCAGTTACTTTAACCATCGGCTAATAGAGAAATATCGCATTAAAAAAATTGTGTAAATTATCAAAAATATACTTTATTTAATACTACTTTAACAATTGGTTAATAGAAAAATATAGAATCACAAAAAATGATGTAAATTGTCAAAAATATACGTTATTTACTATTTCGATGCGATATTTTTCTATTAATCGATGGTTAAGGTAAGGTAACTGGCATTTTATCCAGAGGTGGAAAAACCTGCCCTTAGAATGCTAACTAAATTTGTATAAATTTAAAAAAAAAAGTTTAATTTTCGTAGATAATGCCATATTTGTAGTTTTTTAAATGGAATACCTGTATATTATTGTACAATGTAATAGAAAATAATTTTTGCTTTAAAAAAGTTTAAGGATTCTTACCTAACCTTATAAACTTGATAGTTTTTGAAATATTAACGAAATATTTAAATGTTTCTTTTTAAAATAAAGCGTGTATTGTATTTACGGTTTGCGGTAAAAAAATTCGACGCATATTTTATTTTGGGAAGAAACATTTAAATATATTCATTAATATCTCAAAAACTATCAAGTTTTGAAGATAAGAACCCTTAAACTTTTTTAAGCAAAAATTATTTTCTTAATTAAAAAAGTACAAATATGGCAATATCTACGGATATTATTTTTTTTTTATCAAATTTATACAGATTTAAGTTAGCTTATTAGAAGTAATACTTTTTTAAACAATTTTTCGGTATCTATAATAGCTTCTGAGAAAAAATGGGTTTCAAATTTCGCATTTCACCTGTATAAAACAACGGTGATGTCAAGGTCGTTATTTTATTTATTTATTTCATTTACACCGTCCAACAGACCTAAGTTCAGTAACCGAACAACTTATAGTGAGTTCCGAACCACTCGAACAAAGCAATATTTATTTTAGGCTACAGGTTTGTCGTCACTATTTAATCCCGATTATAGAAAAGATACTTATTTTATTATATATTCAAATGTATAAAACTTACTTTTAATATCAGTTATAAATTTATTTATTTTTTAAACAACTTACCTGTTTTACAAATCTTGAAATAATGGTTGTCATATAAAATAATCTATGACTTTCAATATTGGAAAATCAGAATATATTTCTTCCTTATATATGTATTTAACAGATAGATGTATCTGAAATATTGTAATATGTTGTATTATAGAAATGCAATTTAAATTCATATTTTAATATTAACAAAAATCAGAAATGTGAAGTGCTTTATCGAAATGAGATAATCCATTTTTTATCTGCGGTAGGAAACTGAAACCGGAAACTACAATACAACTTCTCAGATAAACAGTACCACTTGTTATCTTTCGTTTCAATTCAATAGCAACCGATATTTTCTGGGAAATTTATGTTATTTTCATACCTAATTTATGAAGCCACAATGCAACTAAAATTAATTTATTATTAATTCAGATATACAATTTTATGTTCTAAAACTGTTATTTAAAGCTATTTTATGCAATATTTGCAATGTGAAATTTATATAATGCAATATAAAATTCTAAAAAATTTAAAACTATTATTAAAAATGTACTCTAAAACTGTGTATTTCAATTATTTTTCCTACGACCACTGTTAAAAATAGTCTTTTTAACGGTTGCTTAGCAAGTTAAAAATAACAGTTTATAACACAGTAAATACTTTTAACAGCACTTATGCTCAGTTGTTCGTAACAAATACATCATGACCTGTCATAAATGTCATTCTATATTTTTTATTTACTAATATATAACTAGGGTCGTAGGAAAAATAGTGTATGATATTTGTGTTAAAAGTGATTTTATTTCGTTCGTGGGGTTTGTTACACTCGGCTTCGCCTCGTTTCAAACTTCCCCACTCACTCATAAAATGTCACTTTTAATACTTATATCATAAATAACTATTATGGTGAAATTATAAAAATTTGCAAAAAATAAGAAATTTATAAGTAAAACATTTTTTAAGAATTCTTCAAATTTATTTAAAAAATGTTTTTATCTTTATACAATATACATACTTAAAATAAATATTTTCAATGAAAATGTACATATATTAAATCAAATCTTGCTATATTTGTTTTTATAGCAATGAAATTATCTATTACCCCTCGTATATGTATGTATAAATTCTCAAATTGCCGAATTTGTAGTCATATTTCCCAGAATATAATAATGAATATTATTCTTCTTTGTAAGGATCTCATTTGATATTATTCCTTTTAGTTTTAGAATCACAAATAGCAACACTTTGTTCCAATTACTTTCATTTATTAATAAAAAAGTAAATATTCCTTACCAATTTTTCTTATTGTACGTTTCCTTTAAGATTTATGCTCTTGATAGTTGAATTGTGTCGTTATATAGACGTAGCAGGTTTCCTAAACCAAACATTCGCTAGCCTCTTTATTCGATTACCTATTACTAAAAATATTTACTTATTATATATCGTAATATGATAATATATGACAATTAACTTACTGTATATATATATATGTATCTCCCACTTACGATTCAACAAGTGGACGACACTGATACTGTCAACTGGCAACACAAATTGTGAGTAACGCGTTGATCTTTCTACTCAGATGTTTTGACAATGTTACCAATATGCAAACAAAAATGAAATATAAAACGTGTTTTAATTTCAATAAACAAATCTGAATATATTTCAACTTGGGAAACAAATGACCAATATTTAAATTTGTTAGCTCTATAGAAAATAAAGAAATGCATATAGCATACCATAGCATTATGTCCAAACCTCGAATACGCATCACTAGGATATGTCTGTTAACCAGATTGAAATTGGCGGCGAAATTCTAGCGGCCAATGTAAAACAAATTTATTTGTGAATGTACCTCAGCGACTGCAGACCCGATAGATAATGGTTTAATGATTTTTAATTTTGATGATTTGAGCGTTACTCTACTTAGCGGATATTGTGAAAATGCTGTCAAACGTTAAGTATTGTATGCATTTTATTTGACAAGAAAGTAAAAAATATATTGTTTTTATGTAATAAAAATATCCAACGACTATTGTTGTTTACTGGGGTGTAAATCCTGAATGAAAAAATAGATCATAATACATTCTCATTTATTTCCTGTAGACGGAAGAAAAAGAGTCAAGTATGAAACTAAAGATGGTGTACAGAGAATTCACAGCTATTAAAACATAAAAGCAGAAAGAACACAATACTTCAATAAGTAACATGCGAATATAATATATAATAACAATATATCGAAACAACAAGATCACTTTTTTTAAAACATTTTATGTCATACAATGAAATAAAGTTGTTATCATCAGTGGCGTAATGAGAGTTTTAGGAAGAAGGGAGGGGCCAAATAAAATTTGTCAAAACCACTGGGACTTCGAGAACCGTAAGATATACGAAATCGGTTAAATTTGGAGAAAAGTTGCCGCATTAGTTGGTCATTTTAATTGTGTATTTGTTTTCCCGAAAAAATGCATAGCTCACTAGATATGAGGAAGAACTGATATTGGCATTTTTTTTTTTTGACATAACTTTCTTGTTTCAATTAATACAAGTTTCTAGCACAGACCAACATACTATCTTTCTAGTTTGCACATTCGACAGACATTTTTTTACAAGGTATTGATAGCAGTGGAGCAATATAAAACATATGCATATTAAAATGAAAATAAACTAAGATATTAAAATATTCTTTATTTTATTCATTTCGGTCAAGTGTGCTTTGAAAATAAAATCGAAAATCTTTTGTTTCCAACAAAATTTTGACTAATCAATTAAGTTAGTTAGGAGTTTAATATGCTGTTCATAAGTAGATTACTTTAGAAACATATATTTAGCTTTATCAAAAAAAACTACAACCGTACCCGACGTATTTGCTTCTGTTTTGTAGATTTTTTTTGCGAATATTAAATTGAAATGTTAAAAATTTGTTTGAAACAATAGATTCTCAATTTTTGTTTCCAAAGCACACTTGACCGAAATGAATAATATCAATATTTTTTTAAATTTTTAGTAGATTTTCATTATAATGTACACGTGTTTTATATCATTGGAAAAAGAAAAAAAAACTCTATTTAATAGTACCTACCTACTAAGGCAACTTTGAGTCCCATATAAAATTGAAAGTTAGTATGAATTCCTCAAAAATTGTTGAATTGAATCCAAGCTACAAAAAATTTGTGGACCGCTATTAATTCCTCGTAAGAAAGTGTCTGCAGAATGTGCAAAATAGAAACTTATATAAATTGAAGCAAGAAAGTTATAAGTTAAAAGTAAATTTGCAAAAATTAGTTTTTTCCTAATATCTAGTGAGCTATGCATTTTTTCCGAGATCAAGTTACTAAAAGTTATACATTTTTTAAAGAAAACTTTCAGTAACTTCTCTGTAAAGTTTTGTATCATTACAAATTGTCCTAATTTATTCTTCGTAATGGTAAAGTTACAACAAATTGCCAAAATCCGATTACATCCGTTGTAATAATAAAATAAAACACATAATTATATCTTAAAAAAATATTCGATGCTGCAGTATCCCGGTGTATGCGTTTTAAACGTTGTTCCAATTTTAATATATAGGGCACGAGCGCACTGCTGTCGTTTAGGCTAAAATACCCCAGTGGCCGTGGTCCAAAAAAGAGTGAGAACTTTAAATGAACGTCATGGACAGGGATAGCCTTGGTGGAATTAGTAAGGTGAAGCATTGCGCATTTGACGATATAAGCCAATCAGAACGTCAGCCAAACTGACAGCTTTAAGCGCGAATTTTCAAATACGAAAATTTTAAAATGTTGCATTCCAAATTAATTTGTATTATTTTATTACTTAAAACAATGTAGAAACTTCAATAAACTCTAAAAAAATTGATATTTTTTTTTTATAGATTTAGAAAAAATAAGCCTTTATTTATAACATAAAATATGATTACTTTGAAGATGTTTCTTATAATTAAAAGGAACAATAAATAATGAGTATAATGAAAAATACCTTTTTTTTATTAATAAATATTTTGTTATTTACAATCTGTTAATAATTAACAATAAGTAAATTTTATAAAATATATTACGGTAACAGGAGGAAGTTAGCATCCATTGATGGTTCCTTCTATATCTTAACTAGTTACAATTGACTTATTTGATTTTTATACCTAACATGCATTAATTAAATCTATAGGGTAGGTCGAGCGGGCGGTATCGCTTTAATCTGACGGTGTCTTCGCTGTTGTCTAGTAGGTTTACTGCTGAGTGATTGGGGTGGCTTTCTAGGCGTTTTATGTATTTTTCGCTGTAGTATATTATTTCTTCTTTCACTGTCTTGATGTTTAAGTCATTTTGTATTGTCGAATTCTTGACGTACCAGGGTGCGCCGAGTATAGTTCTGAGCGTTTCATTCCCCTGATCAGTGTTGCCAACTATAAGTATATAAGTTTTAATTTCACCGGTTCGCAACACTGCCTCCGATAGCTAGCTTCTTGTGATAAAATGACAGTGCAAGCTCGATTTCATTTCATTTCAAAATATATGAGAACACAAACACGTGGTAACTGGTAAATGTATCTATCGAAAGCATGAATCACGAAAGCAGGTTATGTTTATATTCAATGCTTGAATTTACGCGGTACTCGTAGCCTAACTTCACTTCAGTTACTTATAGTTCTATCTCATAGCGCACATGGACTATCTTTTTCTAGTCAGGGGAATGACGTCACACCCATTGTCCGTAAACTTTATTAATTTTTTTCTCGGATACTATCAACTTTTTGGAAAAATAAAAAAATATGGGTCCAATATTGTTTTAAAGTTTATCATATAAAAAATCAAAAAATCTTAGAAACCCCTATTAACAAGGACTGCAACCAGAGATTGAAAAACCGGCCCTTAATAGTTTAAAGTAACTATAGCCACTGACAATGGGGGTCTGATACACATCTGCAATTACGGTCTCATCCACATTATGCAAAAACAACAATTCTTCATCCGGTACTACTTCTTGAAAAATATCATTCCCAGGTAAAACATTCTCGTCATTTAAATTTATCAATGTGGTTGACATAGAATAGTTTTCGGTATTTTCTCCAACAGATAAAGCAGCGATTGAATGTTTTCCCAGAATGTACCACTTTAAATGATATTGAATTTACAGTGGTGTTGGGTGATCATATGTTCCTCCCATTGATCTAATAGAGGAAAATAAATTTTCCAAAACATCTTGATTTAATCACCTCGTCAATATATATATTCAAAACGAAAAGAAGCCGTCTTGAATTCTTCTTCTAAGTATTCATACAAACTTTTTAGCGATTCGTTGCACAATACTATACCTTTTTGAAAAGGTACATATCGTTTGTTATTCCCAACTCTTGTGGCATGCATGAAATCGGTCATATTCCTTAATAATTTGTTTTGTTCATCTTTGCATAATTCGTAAGCATGCAAACCACTAAGATTCCCGTATTTTTTCTTTGCATTAAATAAATCAAACCAATCGTTGACAAGTTTCATTATGTAAGCTGTTTCTTTCCAATTTTCAGATTTTATCAAACCATTTTCACCGCAATACTCGATAGCTTTGGAATTTAAATTTGAAAATAGTTTTGTAGCCAGCTTCACCTTTTGTTTTCGACTTCCTTTAACTTCTAAATGCGTCCTCGTCAATTTAAATGCAATCTTGCAATCTAATTTATTCAGTTCGACCAGTTCTTCCAATGTAGATTTTATGATTAATTTATTATCAATTTTGAAGCCTGAATCTAAAAAGTTATTCCGACATAATTTTATTAAATGCGGTACGTCTGCAAATACAAACACCTTGACATTATTTTTTAGTGGATGAGAAAAAAAGCATTGCACTGAAAGCGCAGGAGACTCATGCAGATTAATTTCTATTCCTAATTCTTTCCATAATACCACGTTTGTAGTACCCATATCTGATGTTATATATAGCCACAACTGTATAGTCTATTGTAAACAATGCACTTATTACGTCGAGTAGAATACTTTTAGTCATACGTTGATCAAACTGATAGAAAACAAGTTGTTTCCAAGATGTAAAAAGTCCTATGGCCATAATAAACTGGCAAGTTTTATGTGAGCCGTAAATTTGTTGTTCCTTACGTTCCAGATCTAATTTGTTAGACACATACACCCATTGATTTAATAAATATACATGGATGGAGCTATACGAATAGCTGTACACAGTGAATGGTGTGGCTAACATAAGAGAGAGATAGTTATATATAAAGTTTTGCGGTGGGAGAGGGATAGATGATTTGTACCACGTGACTTGTGGCAAGAAAGCATTAAGGCTGTTCGACAAGTACATTAAGCCAGCAAAACCATTGCAGCACAACCAAAAAAAAAATATGAGAATATTTAGTACTCATTAATTACTAATTAATTACAAAAAAAAAATATTACTGTTATTTTTTAAAAAATAAATGGGGTTGTGCCAGCTTAACCGTTAAGCTAGCACAACCCAAAAAAAAGTAAATATAACAAATTCCTTAATATTCATTGATTACAAATTTATTACTAATTAATTACTACATATTTACTAATTAATTGATAATTAATTACTTATAAATTACTCCAGTAATGAACTTGGATGTTGTTTCTACTGGTCTTCCATTGCCATATTGGCACAATTAAAAAAAAACTATTCTATTATTTAGTACTAATTAATAACTAATTAATTACAGCAAAAATAAAATTATTACCCTTGCTGTTTAAAAACAAATAGTGAAGCTAGCACACCACCAAAAAAAAGAGTAATTTTTATGTTATTATTTAGTACTAATTAATTACTAATTAATTACTACAAGCAAAAATTAATTACCATTATCATTCAAGAGAAAATGCAGCTTTTCCAAATTTCCAAACGAACATAGCGCACGAACGCGAAAGAACATATTCCTATGTGAAAATGCTTCGAAAATAAAATAAAAGTTGACTACTATACCTAACAACAATAATTGTAGAAATAAACTATTTAGAAAAGATTGTGTTGGAGTAATAAATGGTCAAATAATGTTTAGCGAACGGTTTAGATTCAAAGATAGATTTTCGAATAGGTTTTAATCTGGAACTACATTTTGGCAATAGTAATTTTTATAAATGAAGTTGCTAAATATATCCAACAATAATAATTCTCGATATAAACAATTTATGAGAAATTGTGCTGGACTAATAAATTGTTAAATATAGTTTAAAGAACGATTTCCTTGGAAAGATAAATTTTCGAAGAGATTTTAATTTCAAACTAAATTTTGGCAATGGTAATTTTTATAAACTAAGTTGCTAAATATATCTAACAATAATAACAGTCGATATAAACTATTTAAGAGAGATTAAGCAAAATATTTTAAAATTCGACAACGTAATGACTGAAGATAACACGTTACTTGCCACAAGTCACATGGTTTTCTCTCTGTCTTTGTTGCACTATGCTAACCACAGACTGTCTCTCTTTAAGCCCCTTCCATTTACGAAGTATTATAAGTTCTATGCATACACCTCATCAAAGCAAAGGACGATAATCTTGTCTTTAGGAGCAAAATTACTGCCCTTAACTTTCATAATTTCCAGAATATGATGCAAAACTCCCGGTTTCACATTAAAATTATTGCACCAAGATCGCAATGTTGTATCACAAGGTAGAGGAAAATCTTTAGTTCTTAAATATCTGTAAGATTTTGAACTCAAAGCTCGCAGTGAGATCGCAGAAGATATATCTGCTGTCCATCGAGTACGGCCATTGTCAGGTTTTAGGATGAACTTTATTTGACCTGGCGTGAAAAATTTACCTAATAGTTCCTTAATTTTTTCTTCTACTTCCTGATTTTTTCTTTCATCTTGTTGTTTCATTTTCAATTGCATTTCAGAATTTTGCTTTTTCAAACGAATACATTCATTTCACAATTCTAAAATTTGCTCCCGATACTCGCTAATTTGCATATTTCTAAAAATGAAAAATACATTTCATTGTAAAATGAATATTTATTGTTAGGGAACAAAAATGTAGGACTTTTTTAACAACATTTCAAAGTAAATTCAAAACTTACGAATTGGCATTAAAGTCAAGTGATTGAGCTGGTGTTACAACAATTGGAGCAGATTGTTCTACAATGTTTTCATTGTTTCTGAAAAAAAAATTTTAAATGAAAAACATTTATTTTTATTGATGTCACAATTTTTTATAAATATAATAATTCTTAATAAAAACATCTTTTTTTTACCAACAATGAATCTTTAAACAATATATTATAAAATATATATTAAAACACTTTTTTTAAAAATTAATGCATTAGTTTTAAAATCGTTGGTTTACAAATATAAACTCACATCTAAAGTTTGTATAATTATGGTAAACATAAATATTATAAGCAAAGGGTTTGAAATTCGAAACAGTAACAGTGCCTAATTAAGAATAAATAATTTTTGTAGAATTTGATGACACATTATGTTTGTACAAATATTTTTTGATACATTTTTTGTCTTTATTTTGCAACGAAATTTTAATTTCTGTTCCAGTCATTAAATTATCAAATAGGTATATTATAATTATTATGTAAATTAAAAATACTAAGGTCGGCAAAACAGGAGTGCTGTGGTATTTGAAATCCTTTTAAATGTTTAAACTTCATATTAGTATGTCTTTTATTCTTTTTCGAACTACTTTCTGCGGTAGGTCTAAATTTTCCGTTGGAAATGCATAATTTTTCAGTCGTTTCAATGACTTCAATTTATTTTTTGTTACTTTCATTTCAAAACAATTGTTTTTGATATGTTGTTCGCAAATTCGAGCTGCAACAAAAATGTATTTCGATATGGGAGTTATTTAGGTTACAAATATTACAAACTAGAATTAAAAGAACATAAATTTACCAAAATATATTGCCAAACAAATTGTTCATCTTTGTTTGGCAAAAACACAGATTATTGACAGATTTTAGCATATTTTTATCTTACGTTAATTTATTTGTATTGTCAAGTTAAATTATTTGTATAAAATTATGATTGTATAATAGAAAAATGTACTTACCATTATTCGGATTATTATTTTCATTTTGAAGGCACCTGATCCACTTTTATAACATTATTTCACCTTTTGGGAAGGTAAAATATTTAAAATTTTTCGTACCGTGGGTTTTACCGGTATAATTTGTACAGTTTTCTATACAACAAGACGGCATTTTGTACATAAAAACTAACAATTCAAATTGTCGGGATTCACAATCAACTGTGGGGAGACACAATCAATTCAAATTCAATTCGGAACTTTAAATTGCTATATTGACGGTTTCCACGGAAAAGGAAAACCATATGCCCAGTTGCAAAGCATCAGTATGATTTATTAATCAACGTATTAACTTCACGTTATTACCACGGTATCTTATTAAAAATACATTTCTGTCAAACCAAAGATTAAAGTTATCAATGATATATGCAACCGGGCATTTGTCTTTGATAATAGTGGAATTAATAAACATTATCATGTTTATTAATTTATTGTAACACTTATTTCCTTGCCTACGTGCTTTCTTTACATCTTTCTTGCATAAATTAATATTTTATTTTATTAATTAACACAGATTTCGTTTTCATTTCAATCATTATTTATTATTACATGTACTAATAAGCAACATTTTTAAATAATTATACCTATATTATTTTCAATCATTTTTTACATATGTATATATTTAAATGTTTGTTCATATTTAAAACTATGGGATACGTTATAAAATATTTTAAAATGTTCATTATAGCTACTACCATTGTTTAAAATCATAAAATAACTCAAATTTATTTTTACATTTAACATTTTAAAATTTTCGTATTTGAAAATTCGCGCTTAAAACTGCCAGTTTGGCTGACGTTTTGATTGGCCTGCTACTGCGCAACACTCGGACTGCTTCACCTTACTAATTCCACCATGGGGATAGCGATAAATTTAATAAAGGAAAAATATATATTGGCAATAGTTATATAATAAAAAACTAATATAATACATATATATATATATATATATATATATATATATATATATATATATACATGTTATGTAAACGAACTCGGGTGTTCGTAAAAAAAACTAAATTATTTATTTAATTACAACGATTACAGATTCTAATTGTTTACAAAGTTACGACACTTCGGTCTCTCTACTATAACTCTAAAAAATACTAAACACTACAGAGTTTATATAACATGAGATAAAGATTGTTGCAAGATCAGCGGTTCCTGTGGGACTCGGGGATCTAACTCCTCCTTCCTTGGAATTGGGCACCGCCGGTGAGGATCAGCTGGAGCTGTTATTGGGCTGGGGATGATGTCTCTGGCACTGGCTGCATCTCGAAGTTTTGTCTTCTGGATGGATGAAGTCTTCGAAGCAATCTTTTTCTTGTAAATGATGCCAGGATAATGGGGTATTCCAAGTTTTTTTCATTTTTTAATATGTTATTCTATGCATAAAAATATTAGACTTTTTTTTTCTTTTCGCCGAAAAGTTTCAAACACGCCAGAAATAAATTTTTAAAGTTTCAATAAATTACACCCTAGAAAATTGGCCGTGCGTGTGACGTCACAGGCACTGAGAATCAGCTGAGGACATCATTCGTAGGTCTGAGTCAGAGGCGTGGCGCGTTCGAACAAGAGCCAATAGGCTGACGCGTGTGCCTTCTTCGTCACAACAAGGCTGATACTGAATTTTACGTACTCGATTCAAATGCATTACAATTTCGTTTTGATATTATGGTATTAAAAATCAGAAAAATAATGATTATATTCACTTTAATATGACTTATATATGATAAACAATGATATCCAATAAGAATTTCTTTAAAAGCCGTAGGCTTGGAATACCCCATTATTGCAACAAATATTAAAATGCAATATAACGTAATTATTGCATTGTTCGTGGAGTCAATGTATGGAATTTCGTTGATTTTTTCATAATTGCTAGTCGGTATTTTCAAGTCTTCAATGCTATTGATATCGATACTGATTTTTGGAATTTGGTTTGCGTCAAGTTGAACGTGGAAGTCTTCAAGAATTATTGGGTTGCCATCTCTTATTTTTAAAGTTTGATTTCTAAATTTCAGCTGGCAGTTATTACTATTTATAAGAAATATTCCTTGTAGGATCTTCACGGAGCTGATTTGATGACATGAAATGAATATTTTTTCAGGTTGCGGTAAAATAGCTAGGAACTGGTTGATTTCTTCCACTGTTTCGATGTGATTTTTCTTGAGATTAATTTTTGTGTAATGGCAGTTACTATTGTTGTTATATAGTATGATGTTTTTCTCGCACGAGTCATCAGGGGTTTCTTCAATGTTGTTTGGACAATGGTAGACAGATTCTTTCGTGCATATACCATTCAGTGACTTGATTTGGCCATCAAGAGTTTTCAAGAAATAATTTTTATTTGGTATTATAGACATATATTCGGGTTTATATAGGGTAGGAACAGAGATAAGGTGAAAGAGTTGAAATTTTGTATCAAAATTTATTGGTATTTCTAGAAAATAGGTAATTTTATTTGAATTTAGTTTGCAATTTACAGTAATCAATTTTTCAAATTCTAACTTATTTTCGAAAGTAGGTTCTAGAGGAAATTCGTTATTATAATGATTATGAATTTTGTTTAATTCTAAGTAAAGATGTTTAATTTTTATAATACTGGGGTGCATTACATGAAGTCTACAAAAAGTTAAAGAATTTTCAATGTCCTGTAGGATGTTTAAAATCATACCAAATAGAATATTTAATTGGTTACAAATATTATAGATCGCTAATTTATTTAATTGAATGTTTCCTTTTTCAAGAATTTGGAGGCACTGTTCTATTTTTGTTCTTAATTCCTTCTCGTTTGAATTGATTGTTTCAATGGTGTTATTAAACTGCTCTACCAGTTGATGATTGAGAGAATATTGATTTTTAAGTTGCTCATTTAATTTATTTTGATTTTGTTTCAAATGTTGTAGAATTTTATTGTATTTTTTCTCATCTTCTGCATCTAAGTTTCCAGTTATTGCTTTTATAACGGACCCTAATCCGTTTATTAATCCTCTCTTATGTCTGGTTATATTATGATTAATGATTTTATGACTAAGTTTATCATCTATTGATATTTGTAAATAGTTAATAATTTTATTTTGAGTGATTGCTTCTGAAAGACTAATATTGTTTGCCAATATTGCTTGATTAAGTTGGATGTGTTGTTCTCTTAAATTATTGTATTGGTCTATAATTGGTTGTAGGTTATAAGATTGCAGGAATGTGTGTGTTGATTTTTGTAATTTTGCCGGTCCTAAGTCGATTGTCAGTAGTCCATTGTTTTGTGTAATGTTTGTAATATACTTAGCCCTAGCCCATAGGTCAGGGTAATCGAGAAGAACCTGGAAGGTTGGAATTTGAATTAGGCTTTTTGCTTAATTTCCTGGGTCTTTTTATGTTTGACAGGAGTATTTTAGATTGTTTTTTGCTTTTGCAATCTGTAGAAATTTTTGCGGTTTTTAAATTTTGGTCTATTTCTTTAATATTTTCCTTCTTGAATTTTGACGTTTTTGTTTTGTTTACTTTTTGTTTGTTGTGCATAAAAATGGTTTCGAGAATTTCTGGCAATTCTTCGCGAGTCTTTTTTTTTGTATAACAATTTTGTTTTTTCTTTATGATTTTGAATATAATCTTGTATAATTTCTTTTTCTAAGTTGATGTTTAAAGGAGAGTTTGTTTCAAAATGTCCGTTTATTATTTCCATTGGTTTAAGATCGGTTGAACTGTGGTGTGTATGATTGTGAATACAGCGTAATGAACTTTATTTTCTATAGTTTCATTTTTGAAGGAATTTTGAAGGTTAAAAAGCTGGATGTGTTCCACCAATGTTGAATGGAATCTTTCTATGAGACCGTTTGAATTTGGGTGTTGTGAGCAAGTGAAATGAATTTCAATTTTGTGCAGAGTGAGTAGTTCTCTTACAACATTGTTTTTAAACTATAACCGTTATCGAATATAATTTGTTTTGGGATACCATGATGAGAGAAATATCTTACTAATTTATTACATATTTCGATGGCGTTAGTTGATTCAGCTAGATATGCTTGAGCATATTTAGAAAATGCGTCAATAATGGTGAGAAATTTACAATTTTCTAGGCTGAGAGTATCTACGTGTACTGTATGGAATGGTTTATTTGGAGTTGGGGTAATATTATATTTTCTTTTTATCGGATTACGTTCGTACTTTCATTGTAGACAAATTTCGCATTGATCGATGTAATCACTTATATCTTTAAATTGATTAGGCCAATAGTAAATTTTTTTGATTTGATTAATTGTTTCCTGAATACCTCTATGATTGGTTTTTCCTTCATGATAATTCTTTATAGTTTCGGATATATCAAATTTATTTTCTAAATCAATTAATTTGGCATTGCATTTAACAAAATTAATTTCGGAATTTTTGAAATATTTTTGTAAGACTGTGCTAAATCTTTCGTAAATTGGTTGTTCAAAATAAAGGTGATATTTTACTCTAGGGGTAATATAAAGTTTTATGAAATTACTTCATTGTCAAAATTATTTTTGGAAATTTGGATTGTGATTCTCATTTTATCTTTATGTAGTTTAGTGATGTTAGGAATTTCTGGAGAGTGTAGGACTGAGAAGATGAGTTGATTTTTACCAACGTTCACAGGGCTATCAATGATGGGAATTCCCACGATGGGGTGTTCAGGATTTGAGTGTACGGTTACGTCTGGGTCTTCGTGTTCTGTGTTATCATACTCGTGTAGTACATGTGTTATGTTATCTAGTGGTGCTCTATCTCCAGTTTCAACGATAAGAGACTCACTGTCGTCTTGGTTTTGTTGTGGTAATTGTTTAATAAATTCATCCAAATAGTTGAAAAAATCGTCACAATCCGTTTTCTTTGTGTCATTTGTGTTAATTTCATGTATTGGAGGGGTTTTAGTAGGCAATTTGAAAACAGTAATTCTGATATCTGTGTTTTGAAATACAAAATTTAGGATTGATTTTACGTTATCCCATTGTAGCAAATCTTTTCCACAGCCTAATTTGGGAATATTTAAATTTGTTATTTTATTTTTTAAACAAAATGATTTTAATTTTTTGTTATAGTTATTGAAAAAAATGCACCTAGATATATTTCATGTAAATTAATTATATATTATTACGAAATAAAAAAAAATTACAGATAAATATATTTCATATAGATAAACTGAAAAACATTTCAAATAAAATAAAATGTGCAAGACTGCAAGTCCGATTCGCCGTTGTAAATTCCCTGTTTCACGTTTACTATCCAAATCAGAACGAAAATAGCCGAACAGTTGCGATTATAGCATATGAGGCGGAGTTAACGCGGTATTCTGTCACTGTTGACAGCAAATGCTATGTTTATAAATATTTTAAAATTTGAAATTAATTGGTTTTCTAAAAAGCAAAAATAATATAGAGATAAAAAGAATGGGGGCTCGCGAAATCACAAAGAATTTTAACACAAGGCTCGCAAATTATTTAGAATTTTAACAAAGGGCTCGCGCGAGCCCCCTACAGCACACCACTGGCTATTGGTACATCTTAAACTGTTACTAAAATTGTATACATTAGTTTGGTTTATTGTTATGAAAATTTTTTTTTTCTATAGCAGATGTTAAAGTGCAATTTTATCAACTCAAAATAGTGGATAAAGTAGCACTTTAACCGCAAGGGTAGATAAAGTATCACTTTAACAGCAAGGGTAGATAAAGTACTTTAACTTTTGTTTATTAGAAGTACATTTCCATAACAACGCACACTTTTGACATTTTAAAATTGTTTTTAAATAATAATTTAATTTGTCTAATTCTTTTCTATTCAAAACCTACTATAGAAAAAAATAGAATTTTATACACGACGATAAAATTAAATTATCGACTCGCGAAAAATAATTCACTCGCGATTATATCGCTCGTGAATTAACACTTTCCGCTTGTCGATAAAATATTATTTTATCGTCTTGTATAAAAAATAACTATTTGCTTACAAGGTTACAACATAACTTGTCCTTAAATATATGCATTTGAGTTGAAAGTTTGAAATGTTTAAAACAATTTTAAAGTTTTTTAGGTTTTGTTATCCCTAAGTCCATTGCTAATGTTACACAAAATCGAAAACAACGTAGAAAACATGTGTTCACAGCGGGGATAAACGAAACTCTGAAACGTGGGTTAGAACGGAGGCAAAATAATGCTGAAGCGGTAAAATATGAGACTAAAAATTAGGAAGAGTGGGGGATAAAATTGAAAGTTATAGAAAGCGGCATTTTTTAAATTTTGATTTAATAAAGGTTTTTAATATATTGTTCGTTATTTTTATAATTGGTTTTATTATTTAAAGTGTTGTTTTTCTGTATTGTTATATGAAATGTTTCGTATAACAGTCTGGTGTCTCTATATATTACTTGATCTAAAATTTTGAAATTTAAAAAGTCGAATTTATGTCCTGTAGTGCAAGTGTGCTTGGTAAGAGCACTGTGATCAGGGTTATTTTTATTAATATGGTATTGATGCTGATAGATTCTCTTGTAAAGTGGTTGTGTAGTTTCTTCGATGTAAATTTTCTTACACTGACCGCAATTGAATTGATAGATAACATTTTTCTTTTCTGACGGGTTTATGCTGTCTTTTAAGAGTGTATATAGATTTTCTGTATTGTTACGAGAGGTATTGGCTATTTTAATATTAGTACACTCATGTGAGTACTTAGTAAGCTATTAGCCAGTGCGCTGTAAAAAAGTAAATTATATTAATAAAAAAAAATTCCAAAATCATCGTTGTGAAATAAAACAATTTTTAATTTTTTTTAACCAATGTATAGTTTATCTAAAAAACATACATATGTATTTTGACGTATTTATTTATTTAATTATTTGACTGTATTCACGTGCCGTTCTCTATGTTAAAATCATATTTCAATGTACAAACAAAATAAGTTGACCTACACTCCCTGAAGAAGACCCACGTGGGGTTGAAACCGGTAGGAGACGTAGCTTTTTTTAAATATATTGACTGAATTCCACAAGTTTTATTATTTCTCATTCATCCACCAGTCAAGAAGATTTCCTTCCTATTTAAAGTAATAATATTAATTTGTTTTTCTTAGGCATGTAAGAGAATAAAGTTTTTTCTTTATTAAAACAAAACATTGACGTATTAGGTTTTCTTTTTTTTACTTGTAATAATACTGGGGGGATTACCTTTTTATTCTTTCGTAATGTTCCAAGGATAGTCAATTTGTATTGATCGCTTAGTAATTCATCTGCTAACGCTACAGAGGTAAACCAGTTGTTTATCGTGACATTTCTATTACTACCATAAACACTTTTAGTCAACTCCTTTACATAAAAACTTTCCAACGGTAAACCACCAGTCTATGTTGATTATCCCAAATAAGAGCTAGCATCAATAATATATTTTGACGAAGAGTCGCACAACATTACAATTTTGATACCATATTTTGACGGCTTATTGGGAATAAACATTCTAAATGGACATCCTAAAAGTTGTTCATCAATTGTGAGATATGATGAGGAGAAGATCTGCATATTTCTATGAATGTATTCCCTATTTCTCGAATAGGTACAAAATAATCACTTTCTTCTCTCCCGGGTCTTGTTACTTTTGTGAGTAGCCGAGTAAGGAGCGTTTCGGGATTAAAAGGGGAGAATTAAACACACTAAATAACTATTTATTTACACAGTTCAATTAATACAATCTCAGTCATGAATCTATCAATTAATCAATCCATAATTTCTATTTTTATACATAACAACCTTACCTTACTATTTTCTAATTCTAATACATTTTTATTTTATTAGATGAGTAGGTTCTGGTGATGTCAATGTTATGTGTCTTGTCAGTGTCAAGTGTCAATGTCTTTAGTAGTCCTTGCTCGGCTCCTTACACTTTATTGTCAAACCAAAGATACTTTATCAAAAATATAAAACGGTCACAGCTCATGCAAGCTTTATAAAATGAGCCAGATATTGTTGCGTCAAACATCTGTTTGGCATTCAAATGAATATCCTTTTTTACAGCAGACAATATTAAAATTCCGAATAAAGCTAATAGTTCTTGTTTCGTCAAGGTTGACACAGTCGATGAATTATCAATATAATTTTTAGATTGTGTGATAATTTATTCGTTGGTATGGCAGATAATTGTATTCAAAATATCTTCGGAAAAAAAGTGCAGAAAGTATTCAGCAACAATTGAGCATTCTTTGGCTGTTCCTTTGCTTCCTGGTGTAAAATGATTAATATTTCGGCGAGCACTTTTGTTTTATTTGATATTAGCTGAGATAAAGGAATGTTATCCTCAGAAGAACTGCTACTTTTCTCATTTGCTATTGTATTCTCTTCAAGATCGCTTATGTTACTCTCATCGTTTACATCTTCTATTTCCAAATTACCTACTACTTCGCACTCGCTGTTGTTATCTTCATAAAACACAAATCTAGATCATCTTCACCATTCATAATTTTTCAATTTCTTTTTCGATTAAAGGCTTGCCACAAGACGCCATTTTCTAACAATATGCTTATAAATATACATACACAAACAAAATTGATGTAAATGAAATACTTGTTAAAATGATCTTCCATTTAAAGAGAATATAAATTATACTTTGTTACTAGTGTTCGTAAGATTTACGACGCTTGCTTCTAAAACACCAGTTGATTTCAAAAGATTTACTTTCACTAATGTATAGAACAAGAATGATCAGGAAGTTACTAAGAAACTAAGTTCATAGGTCTAAACGAAACATAACGAATTCACACGAAAAAAAAACAGCATCGTAAAATTTACGACACATTAAGATTCTAGAGTTAAAATAGGAGTCATTAACCACGGTTCTTGTGGGTATCCACTATCTCCTAATAACCATGTACTTCTATCTCCTTCTCTAAAACATCTTTCTAATTCTTCTCGAACCCTAGAGTTTCTTTATATAAATGAATATTGAAAGAATGCGTAAATGCGATTTTGCAATATTTTATAATGTAATGCACCTAAAATCCTTAATTCTGGAGCAATTGCAGTAGTTCTAAATATCTCTCTCATGTATGGTACCAAACTTTACATCACCTTATTTATTGGTAACATCTAAATTTTTTTAATATTCTAATAATTATAAAATGAAAATATTATAATTCAGTTTACTGTTTGATTGAGTCACTGCCACTAGTTTATAAATCTGTCAATACAATGCTTTAGTTGTCATTTTTCGCAAGTATGGCCGCAATTTGACTAATATTTTTAGTTTTGGTAGTATCTAACCGAAATACCCGAAGTTGATAACGAACATTCATCAGTGAGGCATGTTTTTAAATTCAGCGCAAATTTATTCGAATATTTCATCGTAAATCTAATATGACGTCACTGATGAATTACCTATGGAGCTGATTACTGGTGAAAAAAGACATAGTTTGATAAAAACTAGTGATGCAAATAATGGAGCCATATATTCTTGCAAAAATAATTTCCGCTGAAAGCTCATCAGAATCTTTTTCTGAATCGTCTTCTGATTCAGAAAGTTCTTATGAAGGTATTGTTACGGTTTAAAATAATTCGGTGACGATAATGTTAGCAACCCATCTCCCATGGAGGTAATCCGGGAATTCTGTTCTTCAACTTGCCTGTGAAGGCTAAGTAACAAGCGTGTTGATCCAAAACGCGTCGGTTTCAGACCGTTAGACAATTGTTCTGAATCTTTTGCCGTGGTCAGATCTATCGCACGGTGATTGAAGAATTTGGATTTTTATTGACTTCAATTTCACGGACCTGTTCCGGATATTTGATAGATCGAGACTGTTGGGGATATAGTTCCTGCGAGTTAAGCTCGGATTTTATACGGCATTAGCACGTGAACCACTCTACAGAACCGCACGCCAACAAAGGTTCTTTTTGTTTCCTTTCTTTATATCATATTCGTATTACGTCCATTAAATACGTGAGTATCTTATTCGAACACATACACCAGTCATCGTTTTCCTCGATTCTGGGAACTTTCGACAATAATATCGCTGTTCGTATTCGAGAACATCTAGGACAGGCAGGAAATTCCGTCAGGATTTCGAGAGATCTGAGACCGCCGTGCGAATCAGAACCGCCATCTTGTGCTGCGTCGTGGTCCCCGCCATACATCCAGAGATATACTACCTACCTCTATTTCTCTGCATACATCACCGGAAGAGCCAGATAAGCCCTATTCCCAATTTATTGTTTATCACATTTATTTATTTTCATCATTTTTACAAGTGATTTATTTAGTATTACTCCTTGTTTATTGAATTTATATATTTGTCAGTATTTTTGCAAGTGATTATTTTCACAATTTATTTAGTATTACTCCTTGTTTATTGAATTTATCTGTTTGTTAGTATTTTTGTAAGTGATTATTTTCACAGTTTATTTAGTATTGCCCTTTGTTTATTGAATTTATATATATATATATATATATATATATATATATATATATATATATATATATTGTTAGTATTTCCTGAGTGATTACTGTCACTTGGTACTTTATAGTACTTATTTGTTTATTGTTTATTGAATTTATTGTTCTGGAAAGCTCATGCGAGTGTTTCTCAATTCCCTTATAGGGTTTGTAACGCGCTAGGAGAATTAGGATCTTGCCTGTCAGTTATTTTATATTTGTTACCTGCGCATGCGCCTAGACCGCTTGGTATACCAACCGACGAAGTGCCCTAATTTTGTTGCGCCATTCATGGCCGTACGTTGTTATAATGCGAGTTCCTATTCCGCCCGGTACGTCGAACCCCTATACGGAGGCTAGTTTATTCTTTTGTTTTTTTTATTTATCGATAACCCCTCGCGTGTTGACCTATTTATATAAACATACTGTATTTTATTTTATATATTCAATAAATTGGCTATCTGACTCTACGCTTACTGTTTTATATAACGATCTCCCACCCTATTGATCATTTTGCTATTACGTCCTGAGACACTTTCGTAGTTGTGTGTCGTTTGTTATTTACAACTACGTGGCGCCCTTAATTTCCATTCCACATTAGTCGTTTCCTTTTAAAAGGGAACCACCCCTTCTCCACTGTCTGAAAGCTGGCGGCCGCATTCCTGCCCACCTTGGATGCGTAGGGGCTACCATTACGAACAGCATTGTGTTATACGTAGCAATATATTAATTAAATTACATTTAAAAAACATATCAAAGATAAAAATATTCAATTATATAAAACATGTAATTCCACAATATACGGATCTTGACTTCAAATCACACTTTAAATTATCGAGATCATCCATAGAAGTAAGTACCTACCTTATTAGTATATATTACAAAATAATCAATATGTCCTAAAATATTTCAGAATTTGAAAATGGAAGATTTAAGTATGCATGGACGTCCGGGAGTATCACTGGCGAAAAGTTTGTTACTTACAATTTGGACCATAAGTAATCAAGAATGTTTTCGATCAGTAGTTGATCGATTTGGGTTGGACAGAGGCCATGCTCACAGGATTTTTATAAAAACATGTAAACATTTAACAAATAATATTTCAAAATATATAAAGTGCCCACAAGAAATCGACGCATTAAACAATATTGAACAGTTCAATCAATTAAGGGGTCTAAATAGTTTTCCAGGAGTGTTTGGTTGTGTTGATGGCACTCATATTCCTATACCGGATCCAAAAAATTATAATTTTTACTACAATAGAAAAGTGTTTCATTCCATTTTGTTGCAAGGGATTTGCAATGCAAAACAAGAATTTATTAATGTATATTGTGAATAAAACATATAGACATAAAATAATGGAGAAAATATGTTAAGACTATATTTTATATTATAAAAACAAACAAAAATAAAAGTATTATACTAAAATGAAAATCACAACTTCTGTAGAAAATACAGGTATACAGAGATACATAAACTATTTTTTTCTTCTGCGATAGCTTTGGCTAATATTACAATTGCATCAATTTATTTTTCTTTTAATATTTTTTTTCCTCCCATTTCTTCTTTTCCATATCCATTTGTTTTTCTTCTCTAGCTTTTTTTGCTTTATTTTCTTCTTCTTGTTTAAATTTGTTTTTATAAAATATTCGATAATAATGTTTTCTTGCTTTTTTTTTGAATTTTTCTATTAGGCAACGATAGAACAGTAGAAGTGGACGATGAACTTTCTGTATTTTTATTTTCGTCACTACTTGGCGAACCTACAATTTTAGATTCTTCAAGGGATTTACTGTCTAAACTATCTCCTAATACTGATTGATGTGGAGCACTTGACGCTTTTGTGTCAAGAATTTTGTAGAAAATTTGAAAATATTCCCACGTGATGGATCTTTCTCTAGTACTACATTGTTTCTTTTTATTAGATCCATAAGTTCTTAATAAATTGCGATATTTTAAATAGCACATTTCTGCAGTAATATTTAATTTTGTTTCATTTTTGAATTCTTGTGCAATCACTTGCCACAATTTTTTTTATTACACATTGGCTTATTGAAATGTGCTTTTTTTACTAATCTTAAATTTGGTAATAATTTTATCAAAGAATTATTCCATCTAAAATCATTCTCATTTGAAGCATCTTGTTTTTCATTTGTTGTTACTGTTATATTTTCGGATGTAGAGGCAATTTCTATTGGGAGTCGCCACTGATAACAGATGGCAGCAGTAAAATGTGAATAGTAGGGAAAACACTGGATTTCACTGCATCGCACAGCCTTAGTTTATAGAGTTTATCTTTCCAAATAATATTTTTACCGTAAATTTTAGTGAGATACAGTACATAAAATATGTTTATTGCATTAGGAGATGTATATTAATTTATGGAGTGTTGTGCGGCCTATGGTTGAATTTATTGTATAATTAAATTATTAGTTTTTCCAGATTAATCATTGTATGATAAAACATTACTCTCACTCTCTTACATTTTTAAAAACATATTGGTATATTTAATATTTGCTGTAACTGTTCTCTGTCTAAAATAAAAATAATTGATTTTAATGTTAAAGATAGACTTTGCAATGTTACATAAATAAATGTACGGTAGAGTGACCATTTTTTTTTTTTTAGAAAAGCAGTACGAAATCTGTCTTCTATAATTATTAGGTCACATGTCAGGGCAAAAAATGGAAAAATTGTAGCAATACTATTGCTTTAATTTTATTGTAATTGCTAAAGTTGCTAGTTATTTTCAAAAGCATACCAAGTCACTAATTAAACGTTAAATCAATTGTGTTATTACTGGAATCTATATAAATAAATTGCAAATATTTAATTAATATTTAAATACCAATTCTAATTGTTTATCAGTTCAAGGGTTTGAAAATAAGAACTGTATACTGACAAAATCATTAATAAGGTATATTGAAATTTATGGAAATTACTTTAAATAAATTTTATGCTTTTATTTTAATTAAAAAAACATGTAACCAAAATATCAGATGCTTTTTGTAGGCATACTTCTAAATACAAAAATATATTTTTTTTTACTGCTGAATGATATTAAAATAGTATCTCCTTCTATTACCACCTTTAAGAATAAATATTAATAGTTTTGAGTATAAAATGCACTACAAAATACTTAGATGAACTAAAATCGTTTTACGAAATGATGGAAACAAACGTTCATGAATAGCGAAATTTTCTTCACAATGTTTAAAATTATTTTCCACAGTTTTTCAAAACTTAGTCTTTTAAGAAATAATGCAGAGATATTTCAGAACTTAAATAATTATCGCACAGTGGTACAAAATAATTATACTAGTTAAATTTTGAAGAAAATATACAGACTCCTATGCTTTTACTATGCGCATCGACCTTATTACACTACTGTATAAGGTCGATGAATATGCGACAGCTACAATGTTTTCCCTACTATTTTTTTGCTACCAGATGTCAGCTACTTTGTTGGCGACTCCCAATATAGCATTCTAAAATAATAATAATAAAATATTGTTGCCTTTTAATTATTAATATTGTAACTAAATTAACTTACCAGATTAATATATTTGATTAATTTTTTTTTTGTAATTTTTCAATAGTTCTTTATCTGTAATTTATAAATTATCTATTAATTTAAAAAACAATATTATAAATATTATTATATTTACCATTTATTAATTCTTTATATGTTTCGTCATCAACTTCAACACAGATTTCAGTGCCTTCAGAATTTAAAATTAAATTTTTTATGGTTTGTGATTTGTATAATGTTGACCAAATTTACTTACTATAACCTATAAACCTGACAGCACAGATCCCCCATTACTCATCCATCGAAAAATTATGAATCCATTGGCACATGGGGTCAATGAATGATATGGATCATCAATAGATAGTGCGCTTAATTTAGCAACGTAATGAGCCTTATTCTCGTGACCATTGTTAGACTTAAAGCATTTGTTCTCTTGAACAATATTGTTAACTTAACAATAAATTTGAAATTGGTATTCCGGTGAACATAACAAATTGTTCAATGAAAAATGAATTGCTACGAAAAATTGTTCATCAATCGTATGAAGAACCTGTACCGATATTACCGATTTAATATTTCCAGTAATGGTTGCAATTTAATTATATCAGGAATAAAAATAGGTGGCAGTATAGGTTCTCGTTTTTCAACTGTATTTTCGTCCTCATTATCATTTTCTGGGTCTTGATTAATTAATTCCTGGAATCAATTTTGAGTATATATCCTTACCACAAAATCAGTTAGAGTTTTTTGTCTGACGTTCCTGCTGTTAATTTCTGGACTGTTTCGTTTTGTTTTGTTTGATTTAACTGTTTGCCATTCTGAGCTACTGTTCGCGCTGTTCGATAAAGGTGGAAAAATCTGGGTGTATCCTGTAGGAGAGTTTTGTGTTTGAGGCTGATTTTCTATTTCGGATATCTGTGTAAAGGGAATTGCAGTATTAGTTTGGAGAGGATTCTGAGAAGCGTCCGTTATGGGGTTGGCTGGGGGCGTATTGCTTGATGAAAGTGTCTGAGGATAAGTCGTAGTTGGTGTTGTATTGGAATTTCTAGGTGGTGAGTGGTTAACAGGCATAGCTAGGTTGGTTGGGGATGTGCCGGGTTGATTTACTGAGCTTGGCTGGTTTCTAAGTACTAACGCTGCATTCTTAAGCTCTGGCGGTGTAGATGTTTTCCCGCTAGGTGGAATAAAAAAAAAGACGCCGTCTCTTTTTGTTATTTTAGCTATTGACTTTTCAATCTTCTTCGAAATACTTCATTGCGATGACCACAGGAAATAAATTTGCACTGTAAGCACACACCGTATGACACACTTTTCGACACTGCACGCGCACGGAATAGAACCACACGTCTGCACTGCTCGACGGTTGTAAGCCAAGTCGATCTTCTTGAGAGTTGGCAATATTTATTATTCATTTAGAATCAAAGTCTAAATTATTATCTCTAGTACGTTTTAATCCTACTAAACTAGTTATTAAACGTGTTGTATTCGCAATGTTAATTGTTCTATTACCGTCACTAGAATAATGTCCAAACTTTTTGACACTTATTGCTAAACTAATTACGCTAAAAAATGTTAACAGGTATTTTATAAGAAAACTCTCTTTATCATTATATATAATTAACTTTATTTAGTCAATGACGACATAAAACGCTAAGTAAAAAAAGACAATAAACTAATTTCCAAACAAGACTCAACACAGTTCGTTTTGGTGGATTCTGAGTCTGATTCAAATTTAGATGGTTCAACTTCAACTAGCACAACTGAAATGCCACCAATTTCAGAAACACCAACAAATAGTCATACTTGTCTTGGTTCTTATCGATCAGGATCGGCAGTAAGTTAAACAGTTTCATCGATAATATAACAGAATCAGAAAAATATGTTATTTGGACAGACTTGGCCAAAGCTATATTCGCTACAGATACACCGCTCAGTATTACAGAAAATTTATATTGGATTAATGTTTTCAAAATCATTCGTTTAGCTTTAGTACTACCATCTTGATACATTTTATCAAACACACTGTTAAGCTCCATGTACTCGGGAGACCTATTCTGTGGCCCATATCACTAGTGATAAGTGATAAGTTTTAGGTGAAAGACGTGCTGCCATCTGTGAGGATTTATGTGAAACCTCGGTATGACGTCATGTTAAGTGGTAGACTTATCACCACCAAAGCAGGTAGTGTTAGATACTTTTCACTAGTGATACAGAGTGGGCGTGTGATACAGTGTATTTTTCTTGGTTTCATTTTGTGGAGTTTTTGAAATTTTAGTTTAGTTTACTTGTGTTTAGGTGAACATACTATTATTTGCTTATAGGTAAGTGAAAAATAAATAAATTTTTCAAAAGTATAATACTTTTTATTTTTGTATTCAAGGAATTATGGCATTTTTGTACGGGCAGATAGCAGTGATTGGAAGAGTTGGATAATGAAGAAAGAAGAGAAGAAGACCGGTTGTTTAGAAGGCATGTGAGGGATATGCAGGATCCGTTCAGTATCTCAGAGCGAGAATTTAAATAGGCACGCCTACTACAATACTGAACAACATGCGAGTGAGTAATCATATCAATAATAATATTTAAAAATAGTATTGTTATATTGTCATACTTTGTTTGTTTCAGATTCTAATTGGATTGAACTTCCTTGCGGTTGGGAGCTACCAACGAAACGTTGGCAACAATTTGTTGACATGTTTCAGGCAGCCGATGGTGAACCGCAGCTTGAAGGAATTTACCAATGTGTTAATAAATGTATGCGACAGTGGATACAATTTCCGAGAAATAATGTCCAAAGACAGGATTTGAAGCATGGGTATTTATTTGTACGTGTATATTTTACGTTCCATTTAATATTATATCTTATTTTTTCAGTATTAATGTGATCCAGGATTGTATTAGAGTGTACCATCTTGCACAATATCACCCAACACTACAATGTCGAGGAGCCAGAACCAGGATACGATGAAATTGATTTAGAAGTTCCACCAGTTGTTGACAACGCCCAGGATGATGTTTTGTATCGACATATATAATATATGTATTTTTGTGTTTTGTATTTGTGTAATTGTTGTATTATGTATTTTTGTATGTTGTGTATTGTATTTTTATAATTTTTGTATTCTATATATTGTATAATGTATTTTAGTATTCTGTATTTTGTGTAATGTATTTTTGTAATTTTTGTATTATGTATTTTTGTATTCTGTATTTTGTATAATGTATATTTATAATTTTTGCATTATATATTTTCGTAATTTTTGTATTCTGTACTTTGTATAATGTATTTTTGTATTTTGTTTTTTGTATTATGTATTTTTGCAAATATAGAAAATATTTACAAAAACGTAGAAAATATTAACAATATATACATTAAATAAATAGTTAGTAAAATTTGTGGAGATACAGAGATCCTAGAATGGCCGCTTGTTATTATGTGATTCATATTTTGAATATTTGAATGTATTGCCAACGTAAACATTTACTGGAAAAAAACTAACCATTCAAAAGAAACTAAAGTATCACACGCTAACTATTACGAACGACGTAATCAATATATCACTAGTGACAGGTGATACTTAGCACAGAATAGATCTCCAGGAGTGTCAGAGGATTACTCGCATCACGTAATTGTCTCCTCTGGACCCCTATTCTGCACAAGTCACTATCACGATGGTGACTTAAAATTGTAATTTATGCAACCCGTAACTCGTGTAATTTTTTGAGTGCTAGTCTAGTTCTTTTAGTGTTACTAGGTTTTAGAGTTTAAAAACTATGTTGGTAATGATATCGTGGGTTTTAAACTTTGTTTACATATTTTATTGCCTTTGGTTTTATTGCGCTTTGTTAAAAAATTTCGTTTTAAATCTAAAATATAGTGAGGTAAGTAAACGTTTGAATAATAAATTGGTATAACTATTAAATTATACAGGTATGATAATATGACGTTGAAATATATATAATATTGTTTTATTAGAAAATAATGGAAGATCGAGGAAGGAAGAAAGAAGGTAAAATTTCCAAAGAACAAAAAGAAATTTTATTAACATTCATGGAAGAGAATTTGGATTTTGCTCGGGGAAGACTACAAACGGTAGAGGGAAGAATATCTTCCAACAATTTGTGGTTGATTTTAAGTCAACAGTTGAATAGTTGTGGAAAAGAAAAAACTGTTCAACAATGGCAAAGAGTGAGTAAATGTATAAAAATGCAATATTCAGTAGTATCATCTTTTTTTGCTTGTAGACCTGCGGAAAAGGTGTCAGCTTCTACAGAATGGGTTCGAGAAACAGAAGCCGAAGAAAGACAAGTCAAAAGAAAAAGAATAGAAGTTGGAAATGTCTCACAGTCATCTGTAAGTTATAAATCTTTATAATGCATTTAGGTGTGTATTATTTGAAATATATGTTTAATCATATTACAGATCTCAGATTCAGAATTTGAAGAAAGTATTGATTCACCAACACTTTGAAGTATGTTCATTTTTAAATATTGTTAATAGAACTCAATATAATACTAATATTTTTTATAATATAGGAGTCAGTCGAACGAGTGTTGCAGCTACTGCCGCAAAAGAATTGAAAAGTCTTTTTGAAGAGACAAATAAACTAATTTTGCAAATGAAAAATAAAGTGTGTACTTTAAGCGACCACTTGAAAAATTAAGTCGAGCAGAACAGAAACCAAGCAGTTCAGCGGGAAAGAACAAATTTCTTATTAGAAAGGATTGCAAAGGCATTGGATGGCCAGACAGCAGAATAAATTTTTATATTTTTAAAATAACATTTATTGTATATTATAATATAGATATGATAATAAAAACATAATAAACATATTAAATTATACACTTTATCAAGATTAATAAAATCATACACTTCTTTCCTCTTTCTAAACAAAATTGAATGTGTGCCTTACTAAAAATTTTCCCAAATATATTGGTTACGTGCAGCTTGACCTAATTGCCTGTACATAATGTCTGCTTCTGCATTGTCCGGATGTTCCAATGGTTCTACATCAATATCATCCAGAACGGGATTTGGTTGTTCTAAACGATAATGTATCGCAATGTTGTGTAAAATGGCGCACGCCATTATAATTCTAGCAGCACTGGATGGTTTATAATGTAGAGTTCTGTCTTTTAAAAGGCATCTAAATCTTCCTTTTAATACGCCAATACACCTTTCCACAGTGCTTCTCACCTTCTTGATTCGCCCATTAAACCGTTCTTCTCTCTCATTCCTTGTATGAGATAGTGGTACCAATAACCATGGCAAACAAGGATATCCTGAATCGCCTACATAAAGCATATTTTTCACATTGATAGTATCAAATACAAATGTATATTTTACCTAAAATTCTTGAGTTGTGATCACCGTTTTCGTAGTTTGCCTTTAATCTTCTGCCAACAATACTACTTCTCCATACGAATGAATCATGACTCGAACCTGGATATCGGGCAAGGATGCTAATGATTTTTAATTCAGAATCACAAATCTGGAAAATTATATTGCTTTAAAAACAAAGAAATAATTAAATATTTTTATCAATACAATTTGCACATTTATACTGTGGTATCCTTTTCTATTAACATAAGCATGTTCATTTTCTGCAGGTTTTACTATTGCTATGTGTGTCCCATCAACTATTCCAATAATATTTGGTAAACGGTGCATTACTCGAAATCTATAAGTAAAGAAAATAATTGTATAATTTTGATTTCCTTTACGTGCTGTGCATGTAATTACTTTGTTTTTAGAACTTCATTTTGAACATGATTTTTTGGAAATTGGACGCCAGTAAATTGTTTCCAATATTCCGCTGGTAGCTACCAACGGCAAAAAAATTCATGGTTGCTAAAATCTAAACCATAGCAATAAATATAATTATATGTTATTATATTATTTATTGTACTTACTCTTAAATGATTCGGAATTCGTAAAGCTGATCCATGCCCGGTTTGCATATGTGGAATTATTTCTTCAAAAAGATCTAACATTGCTCTTTTATTGAGCCGATAATTTGAAATAAACTCCACATCACTCACTGAAAATGGATCTTGAGCATCTCTAATAAATCTTCTAAAAAGACGATCGGCATACAAACGCTCTTCATTTTCCAGTTTTTCGACTACAACTAACGCCCCGTAAATAAAAGCCATTTTTTATTTAATTAAAATATCTGAAATAAAAACAGTAATTCGTCAGTTATACACAAGTTATAAGTATTTTTAACTATTCTTACCGCGTAAGAAACACATGTAACAGCAAAACACGGACCAACTAAAGCAGCAAAACAATTCGAAACGTACACAACACAAGAGACAAGTTACCAGTGACTTGTTTATGTCACGACCTAAAGAGTGGTGACTAGCGAGTCACTTGATATGACGTCATATACAGCTAGTATTGCATATTGGCCGCTAGAATGCGCTTCGAAATGTCACCATCGTGACTTTTTCACACTGGTGACTTGTGTACAGAATAGGGGTCCTGTACGCGTAATTTCTGTCTTAAATATAATTTTCAATAGTTCATGTAAATAATGATGTAAATTACCAAATTTCAGCAACTTGCCTGTTTCTTTGTCTTTCAGCCAGATATAAATAAATTACATATAAATCTAACATGCATTTTTCTCAGTTATTTTGTTATATTAGTATATGATAATTATATCGCTGAATTTAGAAAAAAATACTCTATCGAATAACCTAAAAATAAACATATGTTCCCATTTAAAATAAGAAAGTTGTGTCCCGTATTTTGAGAACCACAGGTCAAAAACAATTTTTTTTTGCTCATTGTATTAGTCTTGTAAAATGGTGGTTCTTTGCTAATTTAAACAACCTCGTAGCTCTTATAGTTCTCGAGATAGCAATGGTGGCACGCTTAAATGGAACACCTGTATATATATATATATATATATATATATATATATATATATATATATATATATATATATATATATATATATATATATATATAACAATTGATGACACTGATTGTGACAACCTCAAAATTACATGTGATTACAAGTTCGCATATGACAAGCGTCTGTGATAATAAACAGAAAATTTCGATGGCTGCTAGAAACAAAAAGTCTCAAAAAGACTAATTCAAATCTATATTGAATATTTTGAAAAATATGAAATATTAAAACGGAAAAATTAACACCAAGTATGCCACCAAATTCACAAGTTTATTGTGGAAGGAACTGGCTGAAAACCTCAACAGTTGTCGTGATGGAGCTGTTAGAGAAGCTGAGATATGGAAAACAGTATGTGAAAATTTTAGGTATATCATAAAAATAAGTTTATTTAATTAAAAATCTTTCAGACTTTTGTAATAATGGGAAAATGAAGAAATTTGAACAATTGAATTTTAAATTTTACTTTAATAAAAAGTTATATATGAATTTAGAATTAAAATGTCGAAAATGGTAGAATTTATGATTGCTGCCACCAGTTTATTTTTAATTAGAATAATCAAACTAATTTTAGAAAAAAAATAATTGAATAAACAAAGCGATAATAAGAAAACTTTAAAATAAAATATATTGAAATGATCTAGAATTTACAAATATGATACCAAGTTAAAAGTTAAAAACTACTACTAAATAATACATACATACATGTGAGAATAACACTAAAAGTTACTTACAAATAAATATTTACAAAGCGAGTCAGGATTGACTCTTCTTTACTCGCTGACTGTCTGTCTGTGACTCCTTTAACTCGCAGTTTACGTCAGACTCCCTTCTCCATGAACGTGTAAATAAGTTGCACTCTAAAGCCTCTAACAGTGTGCAGTTTCAAAACCCTGAGATGTACAAAAAATTAGAAAGTTGGCGTTTTCTGAGAATCAGAAAACGGTTCCGTTCAGGGTTGATGGTTTATGACCGTCCGAAGCAAATCTTTAAAAGCTCTATAACAATAAACTTAAAAGCCAAACGAAATTTCGAAAATCTTTACAAATCTTTGAGCTATTTATTACCAGAAAGAATTTTGAAACAAGTCATCAGCAAGATAATTAACAAAACGAGTATTTGTTTAACTGGATCAGGCGTTGTGTTATTCTTTCATAGAATGGAAATCTCAAATAAGGAAGAGGGCAAGAAGTAGAAAGGATATGACTGAAGTGGAAAAAAGATTTTTAAACGCGTTGGGTCCAGTTGCAATAGAAGGAATGGAAATTGGTTTACCGTCGACACCATCACCGTCAGTACCTGTTGTAGAGTCTGAGGAAACAATGATCCGAAACATGCCCGTGCTTATTGAAATCAGCGATATTAATGATAACAATGGTAATTAGTATGCAAAAAATATTTAAGGAATACAATAATTTTTGATTTTATTTTAGAAATATTAAATGTAGGAGGGAACCTGCAGCAGCTTCTGATTCTGCGGCAAAACTACCTGTAACCCCATCAACATCAGGGAAAGCTAGTAAATTATTATATACATGTTTAAATCTTATATATAAAATTTTATTTATTTATTTAGTACCTTTGAGAAAACAGAAACGGAAACAAAAAAACATATTATTAAAACAGTACACCAAAGGCCACGATGCGCAAAAAGGACTACAAGCGATTGCTGCTGCTCTTTCTGAAATCGCGTTAAGCATAAATAAATAATCATACGTTTTAAAAAATGAAAAAAGCTAATTAGTTTATTGTTTCTTTTTTTAAACCTTTTTACCTCCCGCCTATCAATATATAGATAAGGGAGGTATTGTTTTTGGACAGATTTCTCGAGTGTGAGTTTTCAACATATGAGCACGAATTAGGATCTCTAGAATACGATTTTGCTATTTTTACCGTGATGTCTGTATGTGTGTGTGTGTGTCTGTGTGTGTGTGTGTGTCTGTTACGATTTTTCGTCCACGATAACTCCAATATGATACATGTAAAAAATATAATATTTGGTATTTAAGACTTCTATTGAAATATGATGAACTGATTAGATTTTGACTACAATTGGTTAACCGGAAGTAGTACTTTACTTGAAGCTTTAAACAGTTTTTTCCAAAAAATCACCACTAAATGCCATTTTTTCGCAAATTAAGGTATTATTAAATTTAAAATTTTTTTAATTTTCTACCGATCTGCTTAATTACGTTTATATATAACTTCTAGCTAAATAGAAAAAAATATATAAATTATAATAATTTTATATATCATTTAGGCTGAGGAATTTCGATAAAACAGATGAGTTATTCATATGTTCACAAAATTTGACATATGATGTCACATTTTATGTAAGTAACTGTAAACGATAAATAAGTAAAAATGAAGTAATTTTATTGTAAAATATAAAAAGATGGAAGAAATATATTAGGAATGTATTTGCATGCGTAAATCAAAGTAAGTACGGTTCTGGTTTTAGTAACGTCAAAAATAGCTGTCATATTGGTCATACAAATTTTATAAAGGAAATTTTAGATATGAAATGAATTAAAAGTATTCTGAACTGCAATAACAAACTAATTTTAAAAGTACCAATTAAATGTATTGAATAACTTATATAGAATATATATGTACTACTACAGTTGCGGGAGGTATTGTGTTGGACACATCAGATTTTTTTGTATAATGCCGAATACTATATTTTTTATTTGTTTTATTAATATGTATGTTTTTTAAGAGTATTATTTTATTTTTGTTAACTCAAGACTGAATTGTTATTGTTTTCTGATAAGTTATAAATGTATTTATCTACAACTATTGAAATATGGGTACATTATATGTGTGATACTACATATAATATACTACTCATATTACACAAGTGTAATATGAAATGTTATATTACACGCTACACTTTTCTGTAATAAATAGAGCATATAATTTAACACATAACATTTTAATAAACTGTTAATTTATTAATAATATATTTTTTATTATAAATATCAATATAAATTATTATAAAAGTATAATAAATAAAATTTGAATAGTTATTTTGACATTTAAGTGCTACCGTGGCGTCATCTGTTAAGCTGTATATGAACTACTCACACCTAACTGAATATTTAACAAATAATATCAAATTTTTTATATGCCTGTTAGTTGTAGATAAAGTATAGTATTTGACTCGCATAATATGGCTACATTACATTCGGATGATTAAAAATACTCGCTACCGCTCGTATTTTTAATTACATCCTCGTGTAATATAGCCTACATATTATGCTTGTTAAATAATATACTATAGTTATTAAGCAAAATATATTTTTGATTTGAATAAAAAAAGTGATTTTTTTTATATACAAAAAAGAAACGGGCAATGAAAATTTCTACAGAAGAGAATGAGGAACATTTACATTATTTGCAAATTAAGGCGGATAACTTCGAAAATCTTTGTCAGAAGCTCAATACACTAAAGGGGCCGAAGAAAACCGCATAGATTTTGTACCGAAGGAGGATTACCGTTAAACAAATTTTTATCGGAATTAGAAGAAAAACTTCTAGAAATTACGGGCAAATTAGTTGTTACAGGAATGAACGTTTCCGAGTTAGGACTAACAGAAAATAACATGAAAGGCAAACAGAGAATCTTATGAACAAAAGTGATTTGAAGCCAACAAAAAAGTAAATCTGTAAAATATGCATTAATTTGTATATACTAAAAATTTGACAAGAAAAAACACTACAAAGTATACAACTATTTATTCTTGAAGAAAATAATAATTTAATAACTGCAATGGAAGGTGTAATTGTTGCAATAAAGAATCCAATACAAGTTATTAAAGAAAAGTGTATCAAAACATTTTTTAATTTAATTTACAATTTTATAATAATTACGTTTAATTTTCAAAATAGTTATGTATTATTCGGTTTCTCATAGTTCGATTAATATGTAACCAGTTATCATTTCTGTTATCGTTCATATTTTCATCAACGAGTTTATCTATGAAGAAAAAATATATATTTATTCTTAATAAAATTATTTATCTATTTAAAGTACCTTCATTGTTATCATATAACTCCAGATCATTTACATCCACTTCATTCTTTTCTATGCATTTATTATGAAGGATTGCACATACATTTATTATTTTGCTAGACATTTTAGGATCATAATGTAGAACTCAGTGTTTTAGTAAACACCTAAATCTTGTTTTTAGAACATCGTTTGTTCTGTCAATGACATTTCTAATTTTTCTATGAGCATCATTATATCTCATTTCTGCCGGTGTGTTATTAGGTCCCGTTACTGGTGTCAAAGCCATGGTTCAACAGGGTCTCCAGAATCGCCTGAAAAATCATTATTCAAAGAAAATATTCTATTATTAATTACAACTGTAGTTTTACCTATTAGCCTTGATGACTTATCGCCCTCATTTTATGTATTTAATACGTGCTGTCGAATTGCACTTGTTTGCCATATAGCACTATCGTGCACAGAATCCGGATACCTTACATTTATAGCAAGAATTTTCAATTTGGCGTTACAAATCTAAATTGGAAATATAATATAATGAAATTTTCTTAGTTTTACTGTCAAATAACGTACAATAACAATGGTTCTATTATCTCACGTCTACTTTGGTCAAAGGCCAAAATAGCACCAATTAATACATTTAATATACCCAGGCTTGAGTTACAAGCTTCGTTGCTATTAGCCAAACTTATGCACAAAGTTATTACATCACTAACTATAAATGGGAATCAAATTATATTATGGTGCGATTCATCTATAGTTTTATCGTGGCTACAAACCGCGCCAAATACATTGAAAATATTTGTGGCTAACCGTGTAGTACAAATTACAAAATTATTGCCTAATTGAGACTACTGAGGAAAACCCAGCGGATTTAATATCAAGTGGTATATGCATCACCTGATCACATATCTGAATCTACATTGTGGTGGAATGGGCCTAGCTGATTGTGTGAAAAACGCGAATGTTGGCCAATACAATTAATGTAATTTCTTAAAGAGGTACCGAATTTAAAAATAAACCTACTATGTGTTTGGTAACCAAAAATAGAGAGAAATTTATGTTTAAGTTTAATTGTCTTAGCAAACGAGAAGAACTAAATATAGGTTTTATTTCGGCATATGAAAGACAAGAAGCATTAAATGTGTACAATGTAACTCAAATCTAATAATATTAGCTCCATATCTAGATGAAAATTGTATTGTAAGAGTTAGTGGGAGATTACATATGTCAGCTTTACAATACAATGAAAAACATTCAATAATATTAACCCAGATATAGCTACTGTCCTTTTAAAAGGTCCATGGTTTTATCTCAGTATTGTGATTAGTTAGCATTTTAATTAATAGATGTCGTGTGTTATTGTTTATAGTACATGGTTAAGCAATTGTAGTGAAGATTGTTTTGAGAAAAAAATTGTGATTTGTTTTAAGAAAAATCCAATTTAAGAAAGGCCGGTTTTAATCTGCCAAACATGGATAATTGGAGGTAATTTTTTTTATACTATGACTAATTTATTTCAAATATTTTTATAAAATCTGTATAAACATAACCTTAAAGACTTACATATTGCAAAATTGTTAAATTTTGTTGTATGATTTTGGTAGCAGTAAACAACAAACTTGAGTGTCCTTTTAAAAGGACAATAGCAAAATGGACTGCTAATACATTTATTTTTATCAGTGAAGTTATTTAATTCTAAAAGTGCTTGAAATACACTACCTACTTGAAAAAATCTTCCTGAGCCTATAAATATTTACAGGGACTACAAAAGACCTTTAAAACTACATGAGCTTATTATTTTCATAAATAGAGAAAAAACAAATTGCAGTACCACAACCAAATATTATAAAAAAATATAATGAAAATATGGGGGGTGTCGATAGATGCGACCAAAACATATTTCTGTCTCGCGTTTCTATTAGAGGGAAAAAATGGTATTTCCCACTGATTTGCCATGCCGTTGACATGGCTGAACAAAACGCTTGGCAATTACATAAAATCATTGGAGGTAAACTTGATCATTTAGCATTCAGAAGAAATATAGCAACTAATCTGCTAGAGAGTAATCGAAAATTAACAAAAAGAGCACCGTCTAGAAAATCTGTAAATTTCCGTGAAAATTCAAGATATGATAGACTTGACCATCTAGTTGTCTACAAAGAAAAACAAACCAGTTGTGGCTTTTGTTACAAAAAAGTGCAATTTCAATGTCAAAAATTGCGAAGTTGCTTTGTATCCCAAAGAATGTTTTGTAAAATATCATACCTTATAAATATTTATACGTTAAAATATATGTTTTTACTAGTCATATAAATTATAAGATTTAATTATAATAGTTTTTGTTAATTTAATATAATATAATTTTTAATTTTAATTCTATGAGGCAACAGTAGTATATAAGGCTACTGTCCTTTAAAAAGAACAGCCGGTTTTTTCAAAAACTACTGGTCTAAATACGAAAATTTCACCATATATATATGTAAGCCCTATTATACTAAATAAAAACATATTAAAAACTATAATTTTGCATTAAAAATAATTTCAGCGTTATCTGGGTTAAGTCAAAAGGCACATTTAACTTTGTTAATATTTCGTGATGTGCATGAAGTTTGCTGCATGGCGGTGTGCAACAAATGTTATGTCTTGTAAGGCTGAGCTATTGGCCTATCAAAGCTAGATATTTAGCTAAGCGTGCTGTGAACGAATGTTTAACTTGCTTTCGGGCTAAACCTAGAAATGACTATCCTCAAATGGGTAGACTATCTATGGCAAGAGTTAATCAAGCATTTCCTTTTCAAAATACAAGAGTTGACTATGTGAGTCCCTTTACCATAAGAATAAATACCATCAATATTACATTCTGCAGTACAGTATTTTACTCATTCTACCGAGAACAAATACAATTCTGTCAAATTCTTAAATGGTTACGTGAATATGAAATGCACACGATATGGCATAGAATACAATATTGTATAAGATACAATATTGTTCTGAAAACAATGGGCACCAGAATACTATTTTAGTTAATCATTGTATAGAATACCATAATGGTATTTTATAAATATCGTGGTCTATACAATGGTCACCAGAATCAGGCCGAATAAATGATGAGTTGAAATGTAATAAATTGTTTTATTTCAACAGAAATAATCACTCATTCAATATGAATGCAATAAGTGAACAATTACTCTGTGATTCAGAGAGAGAACCATTGTTACGTAGAAATGTTAATAGATTTGTAATATTTCCAATTCAGTATCGTGACTTGTGGCTTATGTATAAGAAAGATGAAGCTTCCTTTTGGGTGGCTGAAGAGGTTGATCTTTCAAAAGTTTTAAATGATTGGAATAATAACCTCAATAAAGATGAGAAATATTTTATTTCACATATCGCTTGCCTAGTTCTAATACAAAATATTCGTAATTGACTTTTTGATCAATATTAAAGCGAAATGCTATTTTCTATCATGTGACAATACATCGTAACCAACAAAATAAAAATAATATACTTTTTCCGTGTTGCTAATATGTTGTATCGAAATCAGCTGATATTTTTAATTCCAATAGGACGTATCCCTTAGTTGTATCATTGTTTTCGCTAGTCTATATGACGCAGTGTGTTGGTTGTGCTAAGAGCTCAACTTTTTTTATTTCACACGATAAATAATACAAATTTTGAGGTAAGTACGTATAGTTAATAATGTCTATATTGTAATATTAGTATTGTAAATGTCATTATTTCATATTTAATTGTTATTAATAAAAGTTTTAAATCTTATTGGGATACACCTTATTAGATCCGAGCGAGTTACTTGTAGTCATGGGGGTTGCGATAATTTAGACTCTATCAATGCAAATATATTAATTAAAATAAACACTCTACTTGTTACTGTACGGTTCTTAAATTTTAGAATCTCAAGTTTTTTGCAGTTATAATCATTTTGTTTTAGTTGCACGGAAGAACAGCAAAACTGCTGACTTTAGCTCTGAGAGATAAAAATAACCAATCCAATCTGCAGTTAATATTAACGATATCTTACCAAATATTGTCTACGATGTAGAAGTTACTGATAATAATGAGCGGAAAATTGATTAGCAAACATTTAACGTTGTAGAGAAGCCTGAAGCTGACCTTTATTTATTAGAAAACGACTCACCTTCAAAGTCTTCTAAAATATTACTCTTGCTCTTTGACAACGACACTATGATCATTATTGATAACCTACATGTAGATGGTATTGACGCATTAAACGAAATAGAAATAATGTGTAATGAAGACCTCGGACATGATAAGCATGATTTCAATTTAATACATGACTCGGAGATGGAAATACATAAATTACAAAATAGCTCATGTAAGAATTCTTTAGAAACTGCACACTTTATTAACGATAGCAACATGTATAGCAAAATTATGAACATTATCGTCGAGACTAATGATAATAATATGGAGATAAACCAAACTGAATCCAATTTAGAAAAATCCGATGTTGTGTTCCAAAACACAGAGAAGAAAACATGTTCCTGATTATGTACTCATACCAGAAACAAAAGTGGGAACTGACATTGAAAAAATTTCCAAAACACAGAGAAGAAAAGTTGGTAACACGAAATTTTGGGTTAAATATTTAGTCAAAAAAAGAGTATTAAAATATTATCTAGTGTAAGGACAAATAATAACAACGTTGATATTTTTATATTTTATATATTCTTCACACTTTTTTATTTACATAACAACACTACATACTTATATATATTTTAATCGTGAAAATTATATGAGTCAACAGTACTCTCTACGACTACGGAATAAGACACTACTTGACTTAATAATAAAGAAAAGAGTAGGCATGCCGCAAACACCGCCAGGAACTTCCGGGTGAAATACGGTAATAGAAGCAGGAGCAGTATTAACGCCGCTAACAAATCCGATCGTAGATATTCATACACCCGCAACTGCAGTAAATACAGAATCAAAATCGGCAAACCCCGGGGAACGCCGCTAATTTTTCAATGGAAGAAATAACAGTAGAGGCACGAGATATAATGGCTAATCAGGGTCGCGAACAAGATGAAGTTAATATGGCAGGGGATGATATGATCCCCAGGCCAAGGGATCCAAATTTTGTGGAACCGGAGAAATTTGACCCACAATCGGGAACGTGTGCGATAGAATTTGTACGAAAGTTTGAGCGAGCAGCGAAAATAAATAGATGGACGGAGACACTAAAGTTGGCGTATATCGAGATGTACCTAGTCGGTAGAGTGGAAGTGTAATTCCATACTTACACACACCGCAACCAAAATTTATCATGGACAGAATTCTTAGCCGCATTTAAAGCGGAGTTTTTCTCAGTCGGTTACGAACGAAAACTTTGGGATCAATATTGTACACGTGTACAGAAAAAAAGACGAAGACTCGCGTTCATACTATTACGTCATACTTAATATATATGATGAGTTAGAAATCCCTCTAACTGACGATCAAATAAGAGCGACCATAGAAAATGGGGGAGACCCGTGTGTTATAAGTGCCAGGGACTCGGACCATTACGCCTGATCATGTCCGGTGAAAACAATACCAATAACAAGCCGGGAAACAAGACTCACCGTCACGTAGTACCGTGTACCAACATATATTATTAATATTAACAAACAAGACCTTCTTGATTTAGTATAGAAAAACCATATACCGAAATATTATAAATCATTTTACGAACAATTGTAGGTACTTAAAATATTTTGATATAGAAATAAGTCATGCAATTCATGTATTAATTGGTATTTCATTTCGATGGACTTCGTTGCAATATTGTCTTTTACTATTTTAATTTGCTGGATAAAAATATAAAGCCACAAGTAGATATTTGTTTGATAATCGTTGAGTAGTAATACTTTATTTTTAACAATAATGTCACAATTCTTCTTAAGTGGAATTGCAAAACTGATTTTAGCAGCAAGAACGTCATAAGTAAAGCGGTCATTCTGAAGTAAGGGTACCAGTCTGTGGTATACATTTCTGTAATTAAGTCCTGTTCACGTCTTAAAAAAATGTTAGTTAACCAGATGGAACAATGTTTTTATTTTGTGTTACAGTTTTCAAAAAGTAATACATGTTTTAAAACTTCAAATGGATCTTCTGAAAAAATGAGATTTTCGAATTATGACGTTGTTGCAGCAAATGAGCGATATACCTATATACTTAGTCTTAAAGAAAATTTCAATGATTACGTATGGTGGTGGGTTATTAAATGTTATGATTATCAATATAGTTGTCCTGGAACTAAATTAGTTGCTGCATGTCGTTAACATGATATTTCATATTTAAGAAATAGTAATTTACAAAATAGACACACAGCTGATAAAATATTAAAGGAAAAAGCGTGGGATAGAGTAAAATCAAAGGACGCTTCATTCGGTGAAAAAGTTGCTACTTAGACAATAACAAACGCCATGAATGCAAAAAGGATACTTGGAATGGGTATTCAAAAAAAGAAAAATGTAAAAAAACAACTCATAATAAAAACAACTGAACATGGTGGTTTTTTACCATTAGTAGCAGCAATTGCACCATTCATTTTAAAAGGTTTAGCAGCTGGTGCTGCAAGTTCTGCTGCTTCGTAAGGCGTTAAAAAACATATTGGCAAAGGTTTATATTTAAAACCATATAAACGTGGTTGTGGTATTAAAAAAAACAGAAGAAAAATAAAAAACTACTGAAAAAAGCATTAAGTAGTAAAGATATAATTCAATATGCTCGTCTTTATAATATAAAGATTTTTCGTGGTGTTTATATGTGACATAGTTTACTTAAAAAACCCATTCAAAATCAGTGTGCTATTATAAATTTAGACTCTCAAAAAGGTTCTGGAACCCATTGGATGGCATACACCACTAACTAAAAAATTATTTAAGAGAAGCTAATAAAATTACATATAATTATAAACAAAATTTTAATTCTTACAATTGTGGTCATTTATGTTTCAAATTTTTGAATAAATACATAAAACAACTGTTATTTAATTTAGTTTCCACCAATTGATTTAGAAAATAGTGAACATAGACCAGAGATATTATATAGACAAGATGTAACAAGTCTAAGTAAACACATTCTAGTCGCACCATTAAAGTATATTAACAGGTCAATTGATGTAATTTATTAATAGTATTGTGTAAAGGTAAAACTAATATTTAATGACTTAGTACTTGTTGTTCATAGTATATATAGTGTAAGGTAATGGTTGTAAAAGAGGGAGAAAGAGAGAAGCCAGTAGAGAACTAGTGTGGTATAGTTAGCGGTAGACGGCGGTGGTGGACAGAAGTGTCATTGGAGACGAACCCAAATGTAAAGCATTATTTATTATATTTATTTTTATTTTTATACAAATGTGAGTATTCTTTTTAATTCAATATCCATCTCTTAATACTTGCTCCGAATCCGGTCTGACAAAGAACCCATTTATATATATATATATACTTCCCACTATGGGTTTTACCACAACACTTACACTTTTCTTTCTTCTCTCCTTGTCCCTTCTTCTCTTGTGTACTTGTGTAGTTTCCTCTTTTTTTACCCATCTGATTGCTTCTGTGGTTGGCTTCATACCTTGAATTTCTTTTTCTGCTATTTCCATGATACTGGCAATAGCTAATGCTTTTAATTAGTAAATAGAAATATGCAGTTTGTTTATCTTCCGCAACATTATTAGCAATGAAGTATAACTTAAGCCTTTTTACATAGGTCTGAAAAGTTTCCTTTGTTTCGTCGAATTCATTCATTCGACCCACTTGTACTTGTTGAACAGACATTTTGTTTATTCTCGTCGCCAATTGTTGTACTATATTTCTCTTTATTGCACACTTATATAGTACATGTATTTACAATATAGTTTAGAACAACATATATAATATACAATTAACTTGAACAGAACGTTCACACCTATGCTGCCGTAAAGACGCTATCTAGCATACTGTCTGACTTCTTCTTTATGCTCGTTTTCCGTCAGCATTGGCGCCTGTTTTAAACATATATATTACATCCATATCTACGGATCATTTTACCGCTACAAAATAAAATAATGATGAAGAACAAGCGGACTTTTCTAGCGACGATTCTTTACAAGACCCAAATTATCAACCTTTTTAGCATGACGAAGCTACTTCTTTATCAGATGAAGATGACTTAGAGAGCAGTGTTATACAACCTGCTAAAAGTGAATCTAGTAAGAGCCTACGATTTTTAAAGAAAGATAAAAAGTTAAAACGCAATACTGGACAGGTCTATGAAACTTTAAAAGGGAAAATAATTCCTAGCAGAATTATGCAAGAACTCTCAACATGTAAAATGAAATGCAAGGAAAGGATACCTACTTCCGATAGACAAGCTGTATTTGAAGAATATTGGTGCTTGGGATCATATACAAAGAGATCAGGATACATGACTTCGTTAATAGATATTGAAGATAAAGCTACTATAAGAATACGTGTTTCTGATCCAGAGAAACAAAAATTTAGAACAAAAACGTATAAGTATTTTTTGACAATCCATAGAAAGCGTCAACCAGTTTGCCGGGGTTGTTTGCTGAAGATATTGGATGAAAGTGATAATTTTATAAAAATAGTAGCTTTAAAGAAGAGATTGTCGATAGCCAGTACAGAAACAGACATATGTGTGGAAAATGCTTTAAAGAGTACATCAAAAAAATATTTACCTACTACTCATTTGACTCTACAAAAAATGTATAACTTGTATAAAGAGGAATAAATCAAATATGCAGGAATGCAGTCATAAATTTTATTATTAAGTCTTAGGCCGACGTTTCGCTACTATTTGTAGCTTCCTCAGGGCAAACTGGTGAGAAAGATTATAAAATTATAATATGTATGAATTACAAGTAAATAAATTACTTACAGACTAGAGTCACACAATATAACATGTATTTAAATTAAAATTTACAAACATAGTTATCGTCGAATTTTAAAAACAATTTTGAAAAAATTGTAACGCGCGTCATTCGAGAAGACTGTCTGAATTTCGTGAAAAAATCTACAATGGCGATGAAGATGAATATGCAGACAAAATCCTTGCAGAACGAAGGAACCTGATGTAACAAGTAGTGAAGTGAGGATGTCTTTAATGAGCTATGGTGGATGATGGAACAATTTGCAGATCCTGCTATATATTGTGCTTAAATGATCAATGTTGGTTTTGAAATTTATGTCGTTGGATTCGGTTTCAATGGTGAACTGTAAGTGTTGATTCGTTGATTGTAATTGTTGAAGGTTTTAAGTGTAATGTCTATTTGGTCTGCGGGGATGGCTGTAATAATTTTGTCGACGTATTTGAATGTGAAAGGAACTTGAAAGGGAAGTGAGCTGATGGCTGTATCAAGAAGTTGGTCCATTACGAGGCAGGCCGCTATCGGAGCAAGACAGGAACCCATGGCAAATCCTAGAAGTTGTCTGTAGAATTTATCATCGAATCTAAAATATCCTTGTGTGTGACAAAAAGTTGTCATTTCTAGAAAGTCGGTCTGTGAGATATGTGTTTTTAGTTTAATTGTTTCCCATTTCTCTTGTAGAGCTTGGATGACTAGGTTTAGTGGGATGTTTGTGAATAAAGATTTGACATCAAGTGAGATAAGGATGTAGTTCATGTCTAATTTGATATTGGTGACGAGGTCTATGAATTCAAAGGAATCTTGGATGTAGTATTCGTCTTTTTCAAGAGATTTGAGTATGTTTGCTGGAAATTTTGACATGTTAGTAGTTGGTGAAAATGTATCCTTAAAACTCGTTTTTCTGGAGTTTTCCACGATTTTCTCTGAATTTTTGATCCTAAAACAAAACAACAAGAACACGGTTAATTTTACAATTATGTTTATATAATCTTGAAACAATTTCACTATTAGAAATAGATACATTAGCGTGACAAACGATGTAGACGAATACAAATGGGGAATTTATATACAATCGTCAAATTCACAGTTCACCATGTATTTGCCTTGAATATTTTACCAAAGAAAATGTTCATGTCGACCTAATCAAAACCGAATTTAAGCGCTCATTAATTTAAGAGGTATACTCCGGATTATAAACATATTGTTAGTTAGGTTATGTTTGGTTAGGTATTTTTATAATATACAATATTTATAAACAAATTCTAGCATTCATAATATTATTTATTAAAAGATTAATTTTGTTTTCTATTTTCTAACTTAATCTCACTTAACCATTAAAAGCTTGTGTTCCAAAATGTATTAAATTTATTAGCGCCAGAATTTGGCTATTGAATATGTCGAAACAGGAATATTTGCTAACGCATTTCATACAGCAGAATAATCGAAGCAAATACAAGGCAAGCAATGAATATTCGGCAGCTGTAAAGCAACCCAATAAACAAATATTATTATTTTAATAGAGCATTAGGAATTTAATTAATATTTTTATGCAAGGGCTTTAAGTATTTACTTTAATGCCTATATAATGAATTTCTACATTAGTAACGACTTCTTAAACATTAATAAACAGAAATTTTAAAAAATTTCTTGGAAATTCGCTGCTAATTTCAAAAATTTTTGCAGTAAAGTTAAATTTCAATTATATTAGATAATAATTATTTATGTTCCCAAGAATTTAAGACAAATTTCAAAGTGCAAACTTGATGCTAGTCGCCGAGGCGAATAACTCACATAAGACATAAATAACGTAAGTGATGAGGTAAATATTGATTGGTATTCTGAGCACTCGACTAATCTTTAGTCGGCCGACTAACAAAAAACAAGCAAGCGATTAAAATTTACTCAGGCACTAATTGCATGATAATTCTATTTAAAAAAGTACAATAGTCGGCGACTAAGGTAGTCACTCTAAGTCGAGTGCTCGGAGTACCTGTCATTATGATTTATCTGATATTCTTAATTTTAGCTGAAATAGTCACATCTATTACTAAAAAGAATTAAAATTAAGCAGTTGTGAACAAACTACCAATTTACAAAAAATGTGTCGTACAGTGCATAGGTTGATACAAGCATATTTCACTACGCGCCAAACGTCAGATATGTCTAGGTTTATATATTTTTGAATTTTAAAAATTTGAAAAATGAAGAAGTTGGTACTTTGATAAGGCTCTGCTCAATCTTTTAATTTTTGCCTATTTGAATGATTTGCAAATTTATATTTGCGTAAGGCGATAAACGAATATTCGTATACTGCGACCCTACCCATAAAATTTTGAAATTTTATATTTACGCTATATCCTAATATGGTAAGATTTAATTAGATTTTGGTATTAATCCAAACAACGAAAGTGACTCTTTATATGACGCTCTAAATTGTATTTTATTGCAAATACCTGACATCATTTTTCTTAATTATTGGTATTCTGAAAATCAACGGTTTTTAAATTTTTATTCAGACATCAGAAAATAACGAAAGTGACTCTTTATATGAAGCTCTAAATTGTATTTTATTGCAAATACCTGACATCATTTTTCTTAATTATTGGTATTCTGAAATCAACGGTTTTTAAATTTTTATTCAGACATCAGAAAACGCGTAATATAGTTCAATTTGGTCCATCTTAGTTACGATGCAACCCAGGGTCGTATAACTTAAATGGGAGACATTAGGCTCGTTTTGTCCTGGCATCTCTTGGTTGCATCCCAGCAGCTTAATCGAAATAATAATATAGTTGGCTTGCATTTTTGTACAAAACATTTGATTTCTTAAGTACGATTGACAAATTTTTTAATGTCAAAATTTATTTTGTCAGAAATATGTATGTAGCAAATAATGAAAACCACAAATCTTTATTTGCAAATTTTTAAGTCATTTAAATAACTTTGTGTAGTGCAATGAAGAAAATTTTGCAAAAGATGACTCATTCGGAATGGAAGTTTAAAGATATGAAACAATTGGAAGATGAAGTGATGAAAAATCTTGGTAAAAAAATTATTTATGATATAAAGATTTATAACCGAACAGTTAAATATTTGTAGATGATGTAAAAGCTAAAGAACATAAATTTTTGTTATATTGTATGAACATTGAATGCAATGTTACTTTTTATTTAAAATTAAGAAACGAATATTTGTATTCACTGTTAAAGGTTAAAAAGGCGTAAATGATTATAAATTGCAGAACTTCGAAAAAGTATATGAATATAGAAGAGAGAACCACGAGAGACTTATTGTAATGACAGCATGACACAATTGACCCTCACATTATCACAATTTAAAATCAGAGAATTAGTTGGAATAGTTCATACATAAATGTAACAATAATGTTTAATTAAAATATGTATTATAAATTAAATATTAGTTTAAAGATAATTTTTTAAATATAAATTGAAATAAGTAGCTAAAATAAAATTAAAGCATAAATGATGGCCTACAACATGTATTGCTTGGTTGCCTATAGAACAATCAGTTGGGGGAGCAAACATCGAGTGACGCTGAAAGCAGTCCTAACAGATAACATGCAGTTTCGCATCTATAGCACAAAAAAATAATATATATATATAAACTATGATGCAACCTATTTTTTAAACAAAACTGTCGTGGATACACAAATAACAATTAACATCAAAGATATCCTTGATAATTATATTCAAAATTATAAACGTCGATGCCAAAAATTATATTAAATTATTATAATGAAGAAGTACTCGTAACAAAAACTATGCTTATAAAAGAAGTAATTAATAAAAAAAAATATTTAATATAGAAAGATAATTTATTACAATATTCTAATCGTTCTAAGTAACAAAGTATTTATAAACGTTGTAGAATTATAGATTATATTACCTTTTGCTACCTAGGTAAGTCAAAATAATTGCTAAACGTTTGTGTTCAAAAATGTTTTAGAAATCGTTACTAAAACAGTTCCGTACCTATACATTTAAGTAAACACATAAATGTTAGTTTCTCTAAATTTAGTGACTATTTTGTTAAACTTCAGTGCCGATTTTTGATAAAATATGTTATAACCACTTTTATTCAATTTAATTCCCTTATTAATTTAGGAATGTATTTACTATTATTTTTTCTATTGTCTTACGTAAATGGTTACGGGTCACTATTACTTCAACTCCGTAAGTTAATTTTAAATAGTTCCGACTTGATACTCTAATAGTAAACAACGTGAAGTGATTTCTTAGTGAATTCGTATTAAGAGAGCGTGTTGTGACAACAGGTGAGAGGGTTTTTATCTTTTACTTAACGCGTAGTGTGAGCGGTTTTATTTTATGTTTAAAGCGTATTGTGAGATATTTTATTTAATGGTTAATGCGTAGTATGGAATAGTTTATTTGATAGTTAACGTATAATGGGAGATAGTATATTTGTGGGTTAACGCTTGGTTTGAGATGCTTTATTCGACGATCAACTCGTAGAGCGATATAGTATGTGATACGTTTGGCGCGGATGGAGCCTCTTGAGTGTGTCTCGGGGTTGCCTGATATACGGAGCCTCTTGAGTGTGTCTCGGGGTTACCGGTGCGTTTGAATCCGTCGCGGATGGAGCCTCTTGAGTGTGTCTCGGGGTTGCCTGATATACGGAGCCTCTTGAGTGTGTCTCGGGGTTACCGGTGCGTTTGAATCCGTCGCGGATGGAGCCTCTTGAGTGTGTCTCGGGGTTGCCTGATATACGGAGCCTCTTGAGTGTGTCTCGGGGTTACCGGTGCGTTTGAATCCGTCGCGGATGGAGCCTCTTGAGTGTGTCTCGGGGTTGCCTGAACATGGAGCCTCTTGAGTGTGTCTCGGGGTTACCGATAAGTAGAACCCGTCGTGAGTGTGACCGCGGATGGAGCCTCTTGAGTGTGTCTCGGGGTTGCCTGATATACGGAGCCTCTTGAGTGTGTCTCGGGGTTACCGGTGCGTTTTAGTCCGTCGCGGATGGAGCCTCTTGAGTGTGTCTCGGGGTTGCCTGATATACGGAGCCTCTTGAGTGTGTCTCGGGGTTACCGGTGCGTTCGCATCCGTCGCGGATGGAGCCTCTTGAGTGTGTCTCGGGGTTGCCTGATATACGGAGCCTCTTGAGTGTGTCTCAGAGTTACCGGTGCGATTTAGTCCGTCGCGGATGGAGCCTCTTGAGTGTGTCTCGGGGTTGCCTGATATGCGGGGCCTCTTGAGTGTGTCTCGGGGTTACCGATACGTTGTTTGAATACGTCGTGAATGGAACCTCTTGAGTGTGTCTCGGGGTTGCCTGACATATGAAGCCTCTTGAGTGTGTCTCGGGGTTACCGATACGTATTAACTCGTTGTGAGTGTATCTTCGAGTCGTTAGCAGTTGAATCTTCCTGAGTATGTTTCGGGGTTATCGATAGAAATTATTTATCTATTATGCTTATTTAAGCCTCTAACGGATGCGAAATAAATATCGTGTAATGTAAATGTTTTATTTTCAGATAAACCACTCACTGAGTTTATTTACTCATAGATTCTTTCTTTTCAGGAGCTTGATTTTTAAACCTATCCCAGGTGTTATCTGCCCTGCTGAAAGTCCCTGCCACATTGATTATATATATATATATATATATAAGTTACATCGCTGTTCCCACCATCAAACTGCATAGGTTGCAGTTCCCACCGAGCAACCCTACACCCAACCTAGTTTAAGTATAAAATAGCTCTCTTGTAGTTTTATGTCAGTCTTTATTCGCTGTTACTATGCTAGATTTGTTGTAACTTAGAATTGTAAATTAGCAATAAACAACATTGTAATAAATAATAAACAATAAATTGTTTTTAAAAACGCAACGTCCGAAAATTAACTTATTATTGGCGCAGTCGGTAGGATCCGTCGCGACGGTATTAACGAATATAATACCGGTTCATTTTCGATTTACCCGACAACGGACCCAAAAACTTCGTCGTTGTGCCATTTATTGCCGCGAATAAAATTCGTCCGCCGAGCCAGCTGAACGTACATCAGCACCCATCGACGTACCGCCGCTGAACGAACATCAGCACCAGGACATCGAGGCCGAGCGACTTCACGACATCGCAGTACCACCCCAAGGACCAATGTACTGGATTCTCTTGTGAGTACATGTCGTTAAGAGGCAATATTTATTACGCTAGCGAATCATCAGATTCAAATAATAGCGATTCTGACTCCGATCATAACGATCGTATTCCAAATTATTCAAACAGAATAAATTTAATTCGTAACCCCACATTACAAGTAACAAACAAAATGGAATTAAAGAAGGAATACTTAGATATGGTTCCTGAGTTCCATGGGCAGAGAGAACTCTTGCCTAGATTCTTAGAAATAAGTGAAAAATTAGTCAAAAAATTTTTCAATGCTGCTAATCCCAATGATTTTCAAAATGAATATTTAATGCTCAGTTTGTATTCAAAAATTAAAGGTGAAGCCGCAGTAAACATAGCTGCGTGCAATATAAAAACTTGGAACGATCTGAAAAGTGCACTAATCAACACGTACGCTGATAAACGCGATCTCTTTACTTTAAATATTGAGTTAAATGACGCCAAACAAGGACATAATGAATCTGTATTTGAATATTTTAATAGAATACAACACATATTAAATTTAATAATTAGTTATATTAATACTCAAAAAACCGCTGACGAGCAAACAATATTAGGCAGTTATTTCAAAGATTTTGCATTGCGAATATTATTAAGAGGATTGAAAGACCCAATTGGCCAGCTTATGCGAACCAAAAACCCCACTGATCTTAATACAGCCTTAAATATGCTCACTAATGATTTTCAATACGAATCACCAAAATCTAATAAAATAATAATACCGTTTAAAGCAAATAACCCGTCGTTTCATTCAAATAAAAAACCAACACACATTAATAATACTCCCAAAGTTCCCATACAAAATCAATTTCCTAGAATTACACATCAAACACAACCTCAGACACACATACGAAGCCAGCCATTCTTTAAACAAAATAATTCAAATCCTAGACCATTTAATAACCAAAGTTATCAGCCCACACCCATGAGTATTAGTACAAACAATACTTATCAACAAAGACCAAAAAGACCTCGAAATGAATTGTTTAATATAAATCATGGCCAATCATCACAAGAATCTCTTGATCAAAATTATGAATTTGATGAACAAAATTCCGATTTACCCTTAGAACAATCAGAAGTACTTTCTGATCAACAGTTCGATGACCCTAATAATTTTTTAGAGATCGATGCCTCGGAAACCGAACAAAATATTTACCAAATTTCGAATTAATGAATCTCACGAATCAAAGCAAATTGCCTTACATTATATTCCCTGAAAATAATTTAAAAGTGCTCATTGACACCGGCAGTACCAAATCGTTTATTAATCCCAATATAGCGGAAAAATATTATAAAGATTCAATAATTAGTGACCCATTCAAAATTGCCACCGCACACGGGACTTCCATTGAAAATTTCAGTACCTTTGTACCAATTTCTAAAATATTTAAAATCAACAAAAAAGTAAGTTTAAAATATCACATTTTCGATTTCCACGACGAATTTGATTTACTATTAGGTCTTGACAACCTTAAATTCTTAAAAGTTGTAATCGATCTCAGTCAAAATTTAATATCAACACCTACAACTGAAATAAAAATTTATCATCAAAATTTAGAACGCGAAACAAACTCAAACATCGTTACTCACACAAATACTTATACCACATTAAAATCGAATTCTGAAAATGTAGTAAAATTATTAGTTGACCAAGAAAACGGAACTATTTTAATTCCCGAACACACGACAGATACACTGATAATTCCTGAATGCGTTGCGACAGCAAAAAATTATCATGCATTCTGCACTAGCACAAACACTACCGATTCAGATATTAAATTCCAACAGTTAAAACCATTTCACGTTGAAAATTTTGAAAATTACGAAACACACACAAGTCAAAATTTAAACCTAATTGATTCAGAAAAATTTAAATTCGATATATCACAGATTCGGACCAATCATATGAACAATGAAGAGAAATCAGCTATCACCAAATTAATTCGCGAATTTTCAAATATTTTCCATTTGGATAACGCCCCACTCACTTTCACGAACCAAATAAAGCACTCTATTAAGACCAAAGACGAAATTCCCACCTATACTAAATCGTATAGATACCCGGAAATTCATAAAGAGGAAGTGCGATCACAGATACAAAAAATGCTCGAACAAAACATTATTAGACCGTCCTGTTCCCCGTGGTCGTCACCCATATGGGTAGTCCCTAAGAAGCTTGATGCTTCAGGGAAAAGAAAGTGGCGAATAGTGGTTGATTATCGGAAGTTAAACGATAAGACAATCGACGACAAGTACCCTTTACCAAACATCACGGACTTGCTTGACAAATTAGGACGTTGTCACTATTTTACTACTCTGGACTTAGCCTCTGGTTTTCACCAGATAGAAATGGACAAAGACGATATTCAAAAGACGGCATTCAACACTGAGGAAGGGCATTACGAATACACGCGCATGCCTTTCGGCCTTAAAAACGCGCCGGCAACCTTCCAACGCGTAATGGATAATGTTCTACGTGGACTAAACAACGACAAGTGTTTAGTTTACTTAGACGATATTATCGTGTTTAGTACCAGTCTTCAAGAGCATATTGGAAATTTAAAATTAGTGTTCGAAAGATTACAAAATTCAAATTTCAAAATTCAACTAGATAAGTGTGAGTTCCTGAAAAAGGAAGTCTCATATCTTGGCCATATTGTTACTCCAGACGGCGTAAAACCCAATCTAGATAAAATTATAGCAATTCAAAATTATCCAATACCCAAAACCACGAAACAAATTAAAGGATTTTTAGGCTTGTTAGGATATTATCGAAAATTTATTAAAGATTTCGCGAAAATAACAAAACCATTTACAAAATGCCTGAAAAAAGACGCAACTTTTGACATTAAAGACCCCGACTATATAAAATGTTTCGAAACGTGTAAGACCTTACTAACAAATGAACCACTATTACAATATCCCGACTTCTCAAAAAATTTTAATATAACATGCGATGCCAGTGACACCGCGATAGGAGCTGTTCTATCTCAAGGAACAGTAGGTCAAGATCTCCCTGTTGCCTACGCCAGCAGAACCTTGAACTCAACTGAGTCAAGCTATGCAGCTGTAGAGAAAGAAATGTTAGCAATCATATGGGCCGTCCAATATTTTCGTCCCTACATTTTTGGCAGACCGTTCAAAATCTACACTGATCACAAACCCTTACAATGGCTATTATCTATGAAACAGTGTAACCAAAAATTAATCAGGTGGAGACTAAAATTAGCCGAATACGACTACGAAATTATTTACAAAAAAGGTAAAACAAATACAAATGCCGACGCTTTAAGTCGTATCCCACAAATTCAGAACGAAAAAATTATTGTCCAAAATTCAAAAGAACCTTTAGACTCGTATGAAAATTATTTAACTAACAAAATTAATAAAACCAAATTAGATCATAATAATATCCTAGAAGTGGAAGGCGATCTATTTGATTCACCACCCACTAGTAATCTAGCTCATTGTGTAAGCCGCGATTTACGAATGTCAGCAGGAATTGCGGCACAGTTCAGAAATAAATTTGGAAATATAAACAACCTCTATAAACAAAATCCAAAATTGCATTCTCTTGTTTATTTAAAAGACAAATTTCGATTTATTATTTACCTAATTACTAAAGAAAAATATTTCGACAAACCTACAAAACAAGATATGTTTTACACATTACTAAATCTAAAATCATTTTGTATACAAAATAACATAAAAAATTTATGCATTCCAAAAATTGGATGTGGCATTGACCAATTAAACTGGATCGATGTTAAATCCATGTTAGAATTCATTTTCAACGAAACTGATATACTAATCACAGTATTTAAAAAAGCAAACGAAATACCGACATTAGACCTAAACGTAAACGACTCAGACAATCTCAATGCCCTCACAAAATACATAGAAGAATTCAATAAAGAGTTAGAAAATAAATCCACAATTCCAGATAATCAATCATTAATCGTAGAAATAGGCGACAAAGAAGACGACGAATCACCTAGTGATGATGACGTCACAATACACTCTAGTCATGAGAACCCCGTCATTGGTATACCGATCGTAGAATACCCGGTTAATTATGGAAAAAATCAAGTAATCATTTCTGAAGTAGCACATAGCCCAAGCAAACCCAAAATTGAAAAAATTCACGATATGAAACAAAAGATTTACGTACAATTTTCAAAAAGGAAATACGAACAAGAAATGATAAAATTTATTAAAGAATATATAGCACCAAATGTAAAGTATTATTTATATTTCGAACACGATCTTTATGCAAAATTCAGTTTAGTACTTCAGAATTATTTTAAAAATTCCAAAATAAAAATGATAAAATGCGGGAAACAACTAACAGATATCGTAGAAGAAGACGAGATAATTCAAACTATCAAAAACTACCACGAAGGAAAGACTAATCACCGTGGTATAGACGAAACATTAGCCCAAATCAAACAAAGATTTTACTGGCCAAATCAAAAGAAATCTATTCAGACCTTTATAAATAATTGTGAAATCTGCCAACTAACAAAATACGATAGAAACCCTTTAAAATTAAAATTTAACATCACCCCAACGGCAACTAAACCATTTGAAATATTACACGTAGATACTATTACTTTGGAGAACACAAAATTTTTCACAATAGTAGATTCATTTTCAAAATTTGCTCAAGCATACAAATTGAACTCTTCCCAAGGCATCGAAATTGTAAATAACCTAATTAAATCATTCACACACCACGGTATCCCAGATTCAATAATTGCAGATAACGGTTTAGAATTCAAGAACTCACTAGTCCGCGAACTTTTAGAACTGCATAAAATTAACATTCATTTCATCAGCTCCCAACACCCCGAGTCAAACGGGATAGTCGAGAGATTTCATTCAACTCTCATCGAACATATTAAACTCTTCAATAATCAAAATAATTATAAAAATGACCCAATAGAGACAAAAGTAAATTATTCTCTTCTAGCGTACAATAACACTATCCACTCCACAACTAAACTTAAACCCTTTGACATAATTTCCGGCCACCTTGAAACAGACTCCCCCTTTAACATGGACTTAGAAAATCAATTAATTAACGATTATATTTCAAACCATAAAAATAAAATGAAATTGTTGTACCAAAAAGTAAATGAAAAAATTCAACACACAAAGGAAAAAACTATCAATAAAATTAATGACAATCGGGAAGAATTACCTAACATACCAGAACAAGTTTATGTAAAGAATTGCCAAAAACAAAATAAAACGCGGAATAAATATAAAAATGAAAAAATAAAATCTATAAACCCTCATCTAAAGACAGCCAAAATTAAAACGCGACATGGTAACACTACAGATAATATTCACTTATCAAATATTAAAAGACCGAAAAAACTAACCTACGAATTTAAAAATATTCCAGGTTGTTCGCGATCTGTCACGGATCCGAAATAATTAATATTACCGAAAACATAGGACTAATGCCAATCAAACTCGGAGCAGCTAAACTACAAAAATCTAAACATACTTTCGTTCATTATTATGACCTTACTCCAATATTTGATGAATTCGAAAATCTCAATAATCAATACGAACTATTAAAAAATAGTATAACTAATAAGACAAATTTAAACAAGGAATTAATAAATAACAATAAAATATTGGAACACATAAGACAAAACATAATTCAAAAGATAAACCACATAACAATATATTCTAAAGCACGCACTAAACGAGGACTAATAGATGGATTAGGGAGTATATTTAAGCAAATTACGGGAAACCTGGACGCAGAAGATGGCAAAAAATATAATGCAATTTTAAACCATTTAGAAGAAAACCAAAATTCATTGCAAAATCAATTGAAATTGGAATACTCAATCAACCAAGAAATAATAAAGAAATTTAACAACACAATTGAAAACATCAGACATAACGAGGAAATAATAAGAACAAAAATTCAGAATTTAAACAAATTACTTAATTCTGTTAAAACCATTAATGAAATTCTTTATATAAAGGACTTGTACAACCAACTAGGTTCCTTGTATAATTCCATCCTGAATACACTACAAGACATAGAAAACTCAATCACATTCTGCAAAATGAAAACACTTCATCCCTCAATAATAGACCCTAATCAGTTATTAAGTGAACTAAAGAAAATATCCGATCATTACAAACATCAATTACCATACGAACCAAAATTAGAGAATCTATTAGATTTCGAAGCTATACTATCCATAAACTGCAAAATAGAATCAAATCAGATTACATATTTTATCTCGATTCCTATAAATTTCGAAAAGAACTTTGAACTTTACTATTTACAATCATTACCAACAAAATATGGGTCAGAATACGTGACAATTATTCCCAATACAAAATATTTTCTAAAAAGTCAAGACGAAATTAAACCTCTTAGCGATATGTGCATCAAGAGTAGAATCTACCAGTGCAAAAACGAATATCATCCGCACTTCAACCCATCTTGTGAAGAAGACATTCTCACTAAACAAAATACAAGTCGCTGTCATTACACCAAGCTTCAAGTCACCAGCCATATCGAACTAATTCCCCAAACCAATCAATATTTGGCAGTGTTTCCACAAATAGAAACAATTAAAACAAAGTGTCCCGACAAAACTAATATCAAATCCCTCATAGGCGTTTATTTAATACAACAAAACCAATGTGAAATTATATTCAAAAATAAACAATTAATATATCTTGATAAGACATTTGGAAAACCAATATTGATACCAAAGTTGAACTTCGAAATAAAACAGAATAAATTATCCAACATGACAATCAAATTAAAAACAATCAAATTAGAGGACATTGCCTTAAAACCCCCAGTGGAAATCACTAGTGTGCCTGTAATATATCAAGTGCCAAGTATTTGGACAGTATTAATCTATTGTGGACTTTTAATAATTATTATGTACTACGCCTGGAGATGTTTCATAGCAAAACGAGCCGAATCAACCCCACCAGGCCAGCAACCCGATGGACCTCACCTTCCAGGGGAAGCTTCGTTCTAGGGATGGAGGAGTTACATCGCTGTTCCCACCATCAAACTGCATAGGTTGCAGTTCCCACCGAGCAACCCTACACCCAACCTAGTTTAAGTATAAAATAGCTCTCTTGTAGTTTTATGTCAGTCTTTATTCGCTGTTACTATGCTAGATTTGTTGTAACTTAGAATTGTAAATTAGCAATAAACAACATTGTAATAAATAATAAACAATAAATTGTTTTTAAAAACGCAACGTCCGAAAATTAACTTATTATTTATATATATATATATATATATATATATATATATATATATATATATATATATATATATATATATATATGTATTCTGTATTTTGGGTTTATAATAAATTTTTGCAGAATAGGATCAACTTTTATTTTCATCTCTAACAAATATAAATTGCATCTCTTAGTAAATATACAATAATGAACACAAGTATGTGATACAACTGTGTTATACCGGGTGTCCCAGCTCGACCGACACATGGGAGTTTTACATGGGAAATCAGTTCATTATGAATAGTATCTCCCCAGTGCAAGATATTAACTTGAAATTTTGTATGCTTATTGGGGAATATTAATTCTATGGATCACAATTATTTGAAATATGCAATTTCGTCTGCAGGGCGAGGTTTATTAAATTTAAAATCTAATACTTTCGTTCAAAATCAGACAGCCATGGAAATAAAAGAAAAATAATTTGAATAAAGCTGAATGAAAAAACAGGGAAACTTTTATTTATTCACTGGATTATGTATACTTCCTTTGACGGATAAATAAAATACCCCCCCCCCCTCCTTCACACGTAAAATAATTTTTAAAAATACAAACCTCTTTTTCTCGATAAACATAATTTATTCTGTGAAGGGTCTTCTGTCGTAGATAGTAAATTAATATTCTCTTCTACTATAAAATCTTTGGACAAAATTTCTAGAAATATAAATATATATAATTTTTAACTATGTAACATACATAAAAATTGCAGAAAAAGATATTATTAATTTTTTTATACACTTACGTAACTCATTGTTAATGCACCGATCTTCACCAGAATCAATTTCCGTATCAATATTGGCAAGTAAGTATTTTTCTATATCAAGATTTTTCAGATTTTTGTCTTTGTAGGCAGCTAAATCACCTTCATCGACAGCCATAAGAAGTTTAGACATACGAGCGATTTGTAATATTAGTTCTGGTGTACGATAATGGGATTTATGGATAGCAATATCATGGCCCATGAAATCTGCTAATAATTGCATTTCATTTTCATTACGGTCCAAAAGCTGAAATGTTGTAGCTACGTGCTTTCTCAGGAAGGTAGCACGAAGAAGTTCAGGATTTTTCGCTTTACTATAACATGCCTCCCGACATAGAACATCAGTTAATCGAACATGTTCATTATTTTTAAGACCAAATAAATAAATGTTATTTTCTTCAACACCCGCCTCTTTACGAAAACGTAGAAACATATCAATATAATGAATATAATTTAGCCTAAGTAATACAGGAACTCGTCGGCCTAGTTTACCCCGAATTTCGACACGTTGAAAGGAAGCACATAGTACTTGCTCTAAAGTTGTGAGGGTAATAAAATCCTCTCAATTTTTTTCAACAGTTTGTCTGTTAATATAATTTTTTAATAATATTATTTCCGTCTCGCCTGGTCGCTTCCTATTAAATATTAAAACTATCGCAGCTGTAACGTCAATAAGTTTTCGCCAAGCCGTATACGAAAATGATTTTTGTAAACTACTGTGCACTTTGTCAGCTTCCGAAATCAAATAATCTCTGAACATCTTTATATCTGACGTTAGTGGTAATACCTTTGGTGTATTCCATTTATTTTCTTCCAAAGTTTTTCTAGCTGTCCTAGAAATGCTAGCACCATATTCCAGTGCAAATAGTTCTTTAAGATCAGCTACGCTTTTTTTTTCTGCTTCATTTTCTTCAATAAGGCATAGTGAATAATAAACATTCTTTCAAATAAATGCCTAAATGATCTGCCATAGATGGTATTTGAAATTCTCCCGTCTTGGCGTTATATTGGCAAAGTGTTTGAATTCCTGAAATAATTTTATAAAAATATTTAGGTTGTAATAAATCTCTCATATCTAAAATTTCATGATTTTGTTTCTTCACAATAATTGACGTATTTTTTGTCTTGCATAGTGCTTCAAATGCATTTCTTTATTATATTTAGTACAAAGATGTGAAGCAAAACGCAGATGTAAATAGTCGTTTTTTATTATATTTCCTATTTCGTCATCTTTCATTTCACTCAATAGGCGAGGTACATTAATATGCAGATCCATCTTTTTTAAATTTATTTACATTTCAAGACAACGTGACTGAGCTTTAACTGTTTTATTAATTTTAGGTTTATTATTTGCAGGACATGACTTGATATGTCGATATAAATTTTTCGAAATGAAGTAACCACAGCAATGTGGACAAGGAGTATAATCACATGGTAATCGTGATTTATGACCAGATGGTCTTCTTGATACAATCAATTCACCATTATTGTACACCGTGTTCGTATTGCTCGCAAATATGCCTTTATTTCTTAATAAAGATATAAGTCTATGTCTCTCAGGATGTTTAATTGGATATCGCAATATATTTTGTACCTCAATATTATTTTTATGTACATGTACAGTGTGTCTAGCAAAACGATTCACATATTTTTTGCAGAACGTACAGAAATATTTTTTTGAACCGGTACCTGATTGTGAATTTGGTACTTGTAATTCTGACTTCAATACAGAGGAGTTTCTTTTTTTTTGTTTTGTCTGATTATCACAAAGTTTTTTATATAATAATTCACAATCCGAAATTTTTGTGGAAGATGATGAAGTATTAGTTGACATATATTCCGGATTAAAATTTTCATTATTGTCAGTGTAACTATCTGCAAAAGAATTAATACTATGTACCTCGCAAGTTAATATTTTATGTAAATATATAATTAAATGTCATTAATATTTCAGTATGTACCTACTTTTAGTTAACAGTTCAAAAATTAAATGTAAATAGTTAATTCATTTACGACAAAACTAAACATAATTACATGACATTTTATCGAGAAACACTTGGTCAAAACGGAAATTTGAAATTCTAACAAGAGCATATTTTTGTACATATATTAACCAATTTACCAAAAACAAATATGCTGTAAATCATATTAAATACTTAAGGAATGCATAATTAATAATTGTTAAATCATTTAAACTTAACTAAAAACTTAAAACATAAAAGTATTTTAAATTAATACATGAAATATTCAGCGGCACACTGCAACATCACAAATGATATTTGATACGACTTATGTTTATTTATAATCAATATTAAAATTAAAGGCCATTTTATTGAGAACATAAATTCATCCTATCAGCAATAAAAATTACCGATAATAATACGTCCGGTTTAATGTATACAAATGTCGAAATGTCTATTTAAAATAAAAGACTTACTACTTGTAGATGTATAAAATAAATTTCTTCGGCTTTTGTTAGTAATATTGGCTTTATGTTCTACATTGTTTTCTGTAAATATTAAAAAAAAAATGTCAACTATTATTTATTAGGAGCATTTAATCCTTCTGTTCAATTACTTTAATATATAAAGTTGAAACAATAATTCAAATTTTACTTTTATCGAAATGTAAATTGGTCTGATAAATATAACAAAACTTTTACTGACACTAACCCCTTTTGCTTGGGGAACATAATTCATTCTGCGACGGGTATTCTGTAGTAGATAGAAAATTTATACCGTCCTCTTCATTAAAATGTTTGGACAAAGTTTCTGGAAATATAAATATGAATACTTTTTATTTAATACTTAAATGATTTATAATTTAATTTTTGAAGTAATACAAAATTTTTCACTGATACTGGCTAAATACAGCAATATCAAGTTTAAATTTCAAGTTCTTTTAAAAAAATTCAAATTAAAATTATAACATAGGCAATAATTCGTTTGATATTTTTTTGGAACGACTTTTATTTATTTATCATCAATATAAGAAATAAAAGAACACTGAAAACATAAATTCATACTATAAGAAATAAAATTCACTGGTACTAATATAACACAGAAAAAAGTCAATATTTACATTGGCAATTCATATGACTGCTTAATGTGAGCCATCAAACCGCCATATTGGAACGAGCGTGACGTAGTGTTGGACTGCCTTACAGACAATTCCAGATCACATGACTTTGACGGATCGGCCATCTTTGTTGAGGGGCACGCAAACTTCAGTTTTATATGGCAGTAAACATATAATAAGTGATGTAATTGAAATTAAAGTAAATTTTACATTAATTTTAGGTATGTTGAGAATATATATACAAGTAGATGATAATACTATTCTAAATAGCATATTTGTATACTCAACGCAATTTTTGGCCACTTAACATCAATTTTGCAAAAAACGCTCGAAAACGTCAATTTTAGTATAAAGGAGGACACCTGAATGGATTAGTACCAATGGCATAACTTCAACCCTAAAGTGGGGGTGGACTGCACCTCAAAAATTTTAAATGGAAAAGGATGTCAAACACGACACAGTTCGAAAGGCCTTTCAATTCTCTTTTAAAATTTTTTTTTATTTTTCAAATTCGATCATTACTTCGAGAGAAATATCGTTTAAAACAAATTTTATCAGGTGTGCAAACCTGTAATCAAGTAGGCTTAATAATGACGTCTTCGAGCGTTTTTTGTAAAATTGATGTTAAGTGGTCAAAAATTGCGCTGATAATTTTCATTGGGCCACCCTGTATGATTTTTCAAATGTGAATGTCCTCGAATATAATGCAAAAAGTACAGTTGCTAAATGACTACACACTTCGCCCAAACCAGCAACATAAGTGCAATGTGCACAAGATATGGCATCATCTTCTAGAATGATGATACAAACTTTAAATTTTTGTTCGGAAAACCTCTGATAATGTTTAACCTACAAAAAAATATTACGTTGAATATTTTTATAAAAACAGATAGTTTTTATTTACCTGCGCAAGAACTACGAATTTTCCATTTTCGGTTTTCTTATACCCAATATTTTGTAGTAAACCGGCCTCATAATATTTGTACGCTTCTAAACTTATAAAAGCTTTTAATTGTTGACCGGTGTAATAACTATGAGTTAATATTGAATAATTAATAAATAATTAATTAAATAATCATTTCAATATTGGGAAAATTTACGAAATCGAAAGTCAAATCCTTCAAGCAGTAAGGATCGCAGTTATTTATAACAAATATTTTATTTTTATAACGTTCTTCAACATCACCACGTAAATTAGAAAAATATTCATGTTTTTATCCATATTTAACGAATATAAGTGAAAATACTCCAAAATTTAAATAGAGAATCACAAAACACTTGACAACACAACGCTTTTAAACGAGTGATCAAGGCGAATAACAGTTCTATATGCCCCTCAACAAAGATGGCGACGATTCTGTGACGTCATTCTGGAATAGTCTATTGTTTACTTCATTTGAGGTTAATAATAAGTGAAAGCGTGATGATATGAACAGCTGTGGGTTTTAGCGGTGTAAGCATACGACTTGACATCTACCGATAAAATTTAAAGTAAAAATAATTTTATTTACAACAAAATACTTTTTAATTAACTCTAAATTATTTTTAAAAATACAAATAGACGAATGTAATTACAATTGTCGCATAAATTTATTATAGAAATAATCATTAATACCAAAATTAGACATTTATAACTTAAGGTTATATGTCAAAAAATCTTGGAAAAAATATTTTAGGTATTTATTTATCTGTTGCTATGGTTTCAGTATTGAGTAGGAAAATGACATAGGATTGTGTTTTACATTATAAATTAATTTTTTTTATTTAATTCAACCTTCTCAAAGATACGGAAAAATACCTTGTGCCCTACGGAAATATAACGGCATATTACATCCCTTGGCTTTTACATCTTCGGGATGTAATATGCCCATATCTTCCCTTAGGACGCAATATACTATTAATTTTACATATCTTATTGAAAAATAATTACCTTGATATGTAAAAGTCGGTTCATTAGGATTTGATAAAACTTGCATAGAATCTTCCGATTATATATTACTATCTTTTTTTGATTTATTTGGCAAATGTAATATAGTATTTACACATTTAATATAGTGTTAATTTTCTAAAATTTATATAAATTACGAGTATACACAAGTATTTATTGAAATTTCTTTTCGTAAATTACTTATTATATTAAGTATTAAGCCCTAAGAAAACAAGTTTTATAAAAATAAATTACCTATTGTTGACACAACTGAGTCATTCACATTTGGAAAATTAGAATGTAATGGAAATATACTGCTTTGCTGTTCTATAATAGCGAATTCTTCTATTAAAAAAGATAATTCGTCGTTTGTGTTTTGTTCAATCACGTCTGAAAAACATTAATTATTTATAATTTTAACCATACATTTCTTATTAAAAAATTATAACCTTGAGATGAAATACTCCATTTATTAGGATTTGTTAAAACTTGAATGAAATCTTCCGATAATATATTATTATCTTCTTTTGATTTATTTGGCAAATGTAATGTAGTATTTATATATTTATTTTGGTGCTCATTTCCTAAAGTTTATATAAATTATACACAAATATTTTATTAAATATTTTTTTATACTTATACAGCTTAGGAAGTTAGAGTTAAACTTCAATAATTTCATGTTTTTTTTTCTTTTTTAAATTTCTAATTATAATTAAAATAATGCAAACTTAAAACAACTTCAACTTCTTAGTTTAAAATTTGCGGAAAAGAGTTGTGAAACAATATTAAGTATTAACATTATAAATTGAAAAAAAAATTCTACAAAAAATAATTACCTGTTAGTATAACAACTAAATCATTTACTCTTGGCAAGTTAGTATGTAATGGATGTAAACTGCTTTGATGATCAATAATATAGAATTATACAAGAAAATTTCATAAATATATATAAAAGTATCCAAAATCATAATATAGGTTTATACAAAATAATATTCACTAAATAATATTTTAAATTTGTACCCTACCTTTACATATAGGAAATTTAGTTTAAACTTACCTATTTTCTAGCATTTGCAAAATTTTTTTATCTATGGAAGTCATTTTTTACACTACTCACTTCACTTCAAGACCTCACAAACACTAGTGTTAGCCATCGTGAAAATATTTACGCGGAGCCATACATATTGCTGACTTATATTATTTTCGTGATAAAACAAACAGACGATAAATGCTCCTTTGATGAGTAAATTTAAGGCAATTTTTTTTTGAAATAATAAAAGTAATATGCACATTATTAACTTTACATATATTTTAGAGGCAAATTTAATAAAATAATATTTTAGGTAAGCTTTTATAGATTTCAATATATTTATATTATTTTTACCTCTTAATAACTATTTTTTATGTATTTTTATGCATACTTTTCGGAAACAAGATTATCCTATTAAAAGCAACTAAATTACTAAATATACATTAATACATGTAACATATTATAATAAAATTAATAACTTGCAACATTAAATCTGGTTTGTGTTTCGTATACCATTGTCTTGCAATTTTGTCATGCAACAAGCAGTCTACTCAAAGCAACCCCAATTCTAAAAAATACAAAAATCCCGGGATAACAACAGCACTGTCCACTCTACCAGCATAAAATTTGTCGACAACAGTATCTATCATATTTATATTTTAGCAATTAATTTTATTATAATCTTTTTCTTATATTAATATATCAATACATCGATGTTTTTAAAAAATCGATTTTTTAAAGGAAAATATCGATTTTTTTAAATCGATGTTCATGTTTTGATATATCGAGTAAAACATCGAGTTTTTTAAACGATATTTTTAGTTTATTTTTAATATTTCTGTAATAACATTTTGTACAAAATCAAGCAAATTAATACATTTCAAAAAGGTTAATGATAAAAGGCGTAGGAAATGTTTACATTCATCGAATATCATATTTTACTTTTGTAAAACACTAGTCTCTGTTGGTCACTACTTTTTGTTTCGCATATTTTTGTACAATTACATATTTAACACGTTCTCTGTCCCATGCGGCACATGTGCCTCAGAGCTTATTCTCTTCGGACGTCCATGTATCACAAGTGCCCCATATGCGTATTGCTATATTCAGGCATCCGATTTATTGAACGCTGCATGTTTACGTTTTTCTTCTACATGGGCGTTAAGAGCAAGGTTTCAGATGTGGAATGAGTGAAGGAGAGAACAAATTGTGTAAAATCACCAATACTACGTAGCAATGTAAACTTTATTAATGAAAGCAGCCATGTATAAATATTTCAACGTTTTATTGACTTATTTTAAAAAATGGACAAATTTAAAACTAAACTAAAAGATAAACATAAGGAAGTAACATACAAAAATTATATGTATCATAAAATAAAATAAAAAATTAATGTTTTTCTTTGAAACATATCAGACAAAAGGCTTTTTCGCACTTTTGCATTCCGTTGAAACAAGCTTTGTTTTATTTGCAGCAAATTCAGTGTTGTGATCGGTTTTATTTTTCTTGTAGCATCCACTACATCTTTTTCGCCCAATCCGACCACCTGGTCTCCTTGGAATTTCCTCCAAAAAATGTTCGTTACTGGCTTGTGTTTCGGGTTCTTTTTCTATTTCAAAAATGTCACTTATCACCTTTTCTATAAACTCCAGTTGAGTGATGCGATTAGCAGTTTTCAGGTCATTATATATAATCACGCTATTTACAATATTTTTATTTACTCACATGTTTTGGCGTGTGTAGTTGTGTTTTTTTGCTGCTCCAAAAATTTTTCATAAAGTGCCGTTTTTGAAGAAATATTTTTTTTGAAAAACCTCACCGTCAAGATGCCAAAGCCAAATTCATCGCAAGTACAAGAAATTGTGGCTAATGTGCTCAAAGATCCCGATTTTCTCGCTACGTTGGTCGACATGGTTTTTGCACGTGTTGACCAAAAACTCGAAGAGCAGAAAGCACATTATGAAGGTATCATAAGTAAAATGAGCCAGGAAAATCAATCACTTCACATGGAGATCGACCGACTAGAGCAATACTCCAGACGTAATTGCATCAGGGTGTTTGGAGTTCCTGAAGATCCGACTGAAAACGTCGAAAAAAAGGTCAGTGATCTCCTTGAATCTCTTTCTGTGGACCTACCACCAAATTCCATTGATCGGTGTCATCGTGTGGGGAAGAAAAACAGCAGTGTGAATAGTGTTGTGACAAGAAGTGTATCCTCATCTACGCCACTGAATGTAAGGCCTCGCCCCATTATAATAAAATTCACTAGCTACAGATTCCGTAGTCTCGTTCTCAAATCGAGGTATAAACTAAAAGGCACTAAAGTCAATATTAAAGAGGACTTAACAAAAAAGCGTTTACATACCTTAAAACACATATCCAACACAATTGGCTATAAGAACGTTTGGACAATTGATGGCAATATTTTTTACAAACTGAATGGTGTTATTAAAAAGGCTGATTTATTAACTAATACTGAAACATTGTAACACTTTCACTATTATTTCATTTCTTTTAATGTAATATTTTGTGTTTTGAGAGCAGCTCAATCTTATGTCGTATTTTGCAACTGTTTCATTCTCTAGGTCAACGTATTTCGTTTCTAAATAATTTATATTGATAATTACTTGCAAAGTTTGGCATATTTTTGTTCGTTTATATTAGGTAGTTTAATTATAATCTTTTTTATTTGTACGTTTACATTGAGCAAATGGATATTTATTATCAGAATGTTCGTGGATTAAATACTAAGCTAGTTGAGGTTTACAATAATTCTTTTATAAATAATTTTGATATTATAACTTTGTCTGAGACTTGGCTTTCTGATTCAGTCAGCAATGCGGAGATTTTGGATAACTCCAAATATACAGTTTATAGAAAAGATCGTGACAACAATATTACAGGTAAAACAATGGGAGGTGGCGTATTATGTGCTGTTAATAATAAATTTAAATCATCTGAAATTAAACTAAATTTAAATCATAATTCTTTTGCTGATATTATATGTGTTCGAATTTCTCTCTTATCTGGTGAGAATCTCATTGTTGTGGTGATTTATTCCCCCCCTCCAATTACACTTGATCAACATATCATGATTTATGAATGTCTTGAGTCCTGTTATGAGATTATGCAGTCCAATTTTATATTACTTGGTGATCTAAATATTAGCAAATTGATAGATTATTACAATCATGGATATAGTAATTCGTGTATCACCAGATTTATAAATTTTTCTAATTTTCTTAATTCAACCCAATTCAACTATGTTCTTAACTCTGACTCCCGTTTACTTGATGTGGTACTATCTAATAAAACTTGTTCTGTTTCTCGTAGTGATATATTTTTAACACGTGAAGATCCTCTTCATCCTTCCTTATTAATATCTATAAATGTTTGTCCATCTCGTGTTTCTAATTCCACATTTAACAACACCTTTTCTTTTAACTTTCCTTCAGCTGATTTTGAACTCATGTATACTCTTCTGAATAAAGTCGACTGGAATTTTTTATGGGAATATGACGACGTAGACCAAGCATTCAGCAAATTCTATGACGTACTTGATCATGTTTTCCGGGAATGTGTTCCACTTACGTGTAAAAAAAGATCTTCCTATCCTCCTTGGTTTACTAAACAAATTATTTCTGATATCAAATTGAAAGATAAATTTCGCACTTTGTATAAAAAAACGAACATAGAATCATATTATTTACAATTTAAAGCTCTAAGATCAAAAATCAAGAATAATATCAAAAAAGAATATAAAAAATTTGTGCATAGATCTGAAGATATGTTAATTAGTGAACCAAGAAAATTCTGGTCTTTTATTAATAAAAAGAAAAAATGCACACGAATACCTGGAAACATGCATTGGGGTGATAAAAGTTATAGTAACACTGAATCTGCTGTCCAAGGATTTGCTGAATATTTTTCTACGGTCTATTCTCAAACCACAGTTACCGATTTTTCAAAAATTTACAAACCAATAACTTCTAATACCGTCTTACAAATAAAAGAAATCTCAGAAGATGATATATCTGCATCTATTAAATCATTAAAAGTTTCTTGTTCTCCTGGTCCTGATTTACTTCCTTCCTATATTATAAAAGGCTGCCGTGAAATTTTCGTTAAACCGTTATATATTCTTTTTAATTTAATCCTAAAAACTAATAAATTTCCTGACACTTTAAAAGAATCTCTTATTTGCCCAATTTATAAATCTGGTGACATGTCTGATATTTCTAACTACAGGCCCATATCTATTATTTCTAATATTTCTAAATGCTTTGAAAAAATTATATTTAAGTATATTTATCAGTTTACCAGTAATGTAATTACACCTGTGCAACATGGTTTCATAAAGGGCAAATCTACTACTACTAATCTCTGTCAATTTACTGAATTCATAATTAATGCTTTCAGTGAAAATTCGCAAGTAGATGTGATTTACACGGATTTTGCCAAGGCTTTCGACACCATAAACCATGAAGTCCTACTGTTTAAATTGGAGCATCAATTTGTTTTTTCACCAGATTTGCTAGAATTAATGCGATCCTATATTACTAATCGTAAACAAATTGTCCAGTACAATGGCCATAAATCAGCTTTCCTTACTCCACACTCAGGTATCCCTCAGGGATCTAATTTAGGACCTCTACTCTTTGTTTTATTTATTAATGATATTACTAAATGTTTGGAGTTTTCAAATGTTCTTTTATATGCTGATGATTTGAAGCTATTCAAAGTTGTAAACACAACTAATGATTGTCATGAACTTCAAAAAGATATTAATAATCTTATAGCTTGGTCTTCCTCTTCATATCTATCTTTCAATTTTTCTAAATGTAAAATAATGTCATACTTTTTAAAACACAGTCAAGTAATTACTCCATACTGGATGGAGGGCCAGTGTCTAGACAGAGTGAATTTTCAGAAGGATTTAGGAGTTGTATTTGATTGTAGACTACATTTTGATTTACACTACAATTATATAATCAATTATGCTTATAAAAGCTTGGGTTTCATTATACGACATTCAGAATTTTTCACAAATCGGGAAACTCTTAAATCCTTGTACTACTCTCTTGTACGATCGAAACTTGAATACTGTCTTGTAGTTTGGAATCCAATATATGTCTCACACAGTAATAATATTGAGTGGGTTCAGAGAAAATTTATTCGTTATTGTATTAGGAAAACTTCACCGAACTTTAATCCACTTAATTACAGTTATACATATGCTTTGTTCGATCTCAATATGTTTACTTTGGAGTCTAGACGTAAGATGTATTCTTGTTTCTATCTTTTTAAACTAATAAGAGGCATAACTGATGACACTGCAGCCCTCAACAATGTACATTTTTGGATACCTCGTCTTTCATCCAGAACACATATTCCTTTTCATATACCTCATCTTAGGAGGAACTATTTTTTGAAAAGTCCTATTACTCGTCTGTGTTACATTTTCAATGACATTGAAAGAAAAATAGATATGGAAATCGATATTTTTCATCTTGAATTTGCGACCTTGAAAAATATTATGCTGAACTATTTTCGAGCATTTTGATGATAATAAGTGTTCGTTTGTATATTTCATAAATGTTTTGTTTAATTAGACTTTTTTATGTAACTTTACGTCAAACATGTTAAAATGGTATCATTATTGTATTACTGACCTCCTTGTAATTGGGATTTGTATCCTGTAAGAAGGTCAATAATAAATAAATAAATAAATAAATAAATAAATAAATAGCTACCCCACAAATCAATTCAACTGCGACTTTTTTATACCAAATGAGTGATTTCCTCAGACAGCTATAGTAGCTACTCATTTGATCAGACAAGTCTATACCTTGCTTTCCTTTATTATACTCTAGTACTATGTTTGGTTTTCTTAGAACATTTCCTTTTCAGTCTTTTCTCACTTCGACCATGTTACTTCCCTCACAAGTTGATAAAACTAGGACATCTCTCTTATCGTGCCATTTTAGAACCGTGATATTTTTTGTTTGCATTGCTATAATTTCGCCTCGGTTCAATTTTGTATCTATAACATTTTTGGGGAGGTGCTTCCTGTTCTTTCTTAGTGTTCCACATAAATCTGTATTCCTTGCTTTTAAATACATGGCCAATGGAATACTTGTATAGTAGTTGTCTGTAATAAACAATCTCCCTTCATTGAGAAGTTTTTCACCGAGTTCTATTACTACTGAGCCTGGTTTATCCAAATTGTCTATTACGGGATCGTCACCACAATATACCTTAAATGCCCAAACAAATCCATTGGGAGTACAAAGTTTATATATTTTTATCCCATACTTATGTGATTTACCGGGATTATACTGGCGAAATTTCAGTCTTCCGCGAAATAAAATCATAGACTCGTCTACTGCCACTGTATCGCCAGGGGTATATATTCTTTGTATGTTAGAAGTTACTGCGTCTATCAAAGGCAAAATTTTGTACAGCCTGCCAGTAACTTCCCTCGGTTGCGAATTATCTGCAAAGTGCCAACATCGTAAAAGTGTAGAAAACCTATTATAGCTCATATTTATTTTATGTAGAAGAGAATGATAGTACAATCTATCCTTTTTCCAATAGTTTTCTATTTTGGGGTAATTTATAATTCCCATAAACAAAAGTAGCCCCAAAAATGTTTTCATTTCTTCCGGATCGGTATCTTTCCATCTATTCATTCTACTAGAGCGAGTTAAACTTTTGCCCCCCCTTAACTGTTGTGCATACCTGTTAGTTTCGGTAACCATAAGCTGTATGACATTTTCGTTTACTATAGAAAAAAATATATCTTTCGGTGTTACATTTGCATTGTTCTGCGTTATCTCGACTTGAAGCCCTTTTTGTCCCGTAAAATCAAATCTTGTCAACTGTTTTACAACATTCGACCATTCAAGAGAAGATATTGTGTCAGAAGTTGTACGGTTTAGCTCTAAATCAGGTTCTTCGATCAGATGTTCTTCTTCTAAATCAAGTTCTTCCCCTTCCGAATCATTATCGGCAGAAGATGGAATAAAGTTCGGATCCATTACACTATCATCGCTGCTACCTTCATCATCATTGCTGCTACCTTCATCCATGGCTTCCATCGCTAATTTTTCTAAGTCTTTTTGTGTTAGAAATTTTTTTGCCATGCCGTCTAAAACTTATTTATTATAGTCTTTTAAACAATACTGTATTGCTTATATATTAATTTACCATGAATTTATAATCTATACAATTGATAAAAATGTATCTATATTCTATGAAAGAACAGAAAAACGTGTACATAACCTCAACTGTACAATGTGCGCATGTGCTGCATGAACGCGTGCAGATCACCACTGAAGTGACACGCCCATGAGGCACAGATGATCATGTACATATGTGCCTCATGAACGTGTAGAGTTGACCACTGAAGTGACACGCCCGTGAGACACATATGATCATTCACAAAATAAATACAAAATGGCGACTAAACGCACTATGTATATAGGAATATGATAAAAAACATAATTTTAAAACAATATTTTTAAAAAACTACGATGAGCGTACGGATGGAAAAATAACCTTATATGGGAACAGTGAACGTGTTAACTTTTATTATATTACAGTTTGTTTACATTTATTTTGTTTTGTTTCTTAATATATTTTTAAATATCGATTTTTCATTTCCGATGTTTATGGCTAATCGATTTCTTTTTTCGATACATCCTATGATGTGAAAATAGATTTTTTACATTTTTTGGCCATCCCTATTAGATACACAATTTGTAACTATAACTTTAAGTTATTATTTAATATTTTGTTGTAGCAATTAAACGAGAAAATAAATGTCGAATAGATTAAATTTGTTACCGATTGGTCTGTAACTTATTTTATAATCATAGTCTGTTTTGTGAATCTTTCTCCATAACAAAAACACACGTTTTATAACTAATTCAATCTATGGTCATGCGTATTGTATAAATATTGCCCTTTTATTACTGTTTATAAATAATTACCGAAATGTGCTTTATATGAAAATTAAGATTTTTGTTTTTATAAAATGTTAGTAATTTTTATTTATGCATTTCTTATTTAGTAATTAATTAATAAAATTCATAAATAATAATAACAAATTCACATTTAACCACTTTAGCAAAATTTACAATAGTTAAAAATAAATTACTCTGATATTTTTTTATTATTAGTTTATATTTTATTCATTGAGCCCTTTGTTTATTTTTATGTTTTGTGTTAATCGAATTTTATTGTTTCTAAATAATAATATCATAAATGCTACAACTTTAAGAATAATAGATATAACTTCAGTATATACGGATAATTCAGTTAAAAATAAAATAATTACTAATCAGAATTTTTATTATTTGAAGTCAACAACTCAAAACAAAAGCCTATATTAATTAAAATAATCAAAATTTTAACTATAATATTTGTGTTTGAATATATTTAAGAGCCGGGCATTAAAAATGCTGTATGCGGGCACCGAAACCATCGGTTGCCGATATAGCTGGTCTATTGAATCCCATTGTTACATAATAGCTATTTATGTATTAAGGGCGAAATGATATAGATTTTGGCCCGCGGTGCAAACAAACAATGCACCTAGGGCCAAAATATATTTCGCTCGTAATACACACAATATTTTTTGCACATCCGAAGTATTATTACTTCATCACCGCGATCAAAGTATAACGATGTTCAAATCAAATTCAGATCATAGTAGTCTATTTGACATATGTACGTTGTCATGGATAACAATGAAAACAAGCAAGTAGTAAGTAAACAAAGTAGCAAAAAAGCGGTGACACGTCAAAAATTTATTATAAAAAAGGGTGAAACTGGGCACGAAAAGTTCTAGGGCGAAAAAGAGTGTCATTTCGCCCTTAAAACAATGTTATTTGTCCGACTTTTACGCCCGGATGTGCAAAAAGATCTTTATAGAAAGTATCGTGTCTTATTATACTTCAATTATATGTGTACATACTTTGATTATTTACTTCTTGCAAAAAAGTTTTGATTTCGGTAAAAAAATTGCATATTAAGCGTTTAGTAAATGATAACGTAAAACACGATTTAATTATTTTCGCGATAATGTCTGTGAGTATATGTTTGTATTATCCAAATTATCAGTTTATAGTCTATATTTAATTTTTAATAAAATTAAATATATAAAGGTATAATATTATCACACTTTCTATATCACGCTGCTCGTTATTATTTTATATGAAACTTAATGACGATTAATAAATATCTGGCGAAAAAGTTCCTTATATTAAGAAAGATGTGATTTTTTAAATTTGTACAAAAAGTTTGTGACGTCTGTTTTACAATAATTGAGTTTAATTAAAACAAATATAAAATTCTTTGGTCAGTTTTATAGAATTTACACTTAGAATAGAACATGTGACGTCACGAAATATTTAATTTGGTATGACTTTTTACATAAAACTTTACTTTTTAATCAAAAATTATTTTACGAATTTAATATAAATTTGAAGTATTTTGATTACAGTTTATGGTCCAATGAAATGTCAAATGTGTATAGTAATTTTATGAGAAATATTTTGGAAACTTATTTTTACAAAAAGATTATGAAAGAAATGTTAATATGTTGTAAATGCATATAAAGTTTAGAAAAAAGTCTGTATATATCAAATGGAAGTAAAGAAGATAATGTGGGGGCCACATCGGCATTCTTACAGACATAAAAAAAAAACTTCAAAATACAATAAAATTAGAATTAAGAAATTATTTATTATTAAAAACGTTGCACTAACCAGGAATTTCATGCATTAATTAAACAAAATTTAAACTGTACCAGCTGGTAGCGTACGAGTAGGTACTTGGAAACAAATCATGCATATTTTTGATCTAATAGAGTCTAAGTCTATGCCAGTGTAGACCATATTTAAAAAGATATTTCATCTTTCTTTTTATTTAATATAATTCAATTTAACTTGGTGTTATATAACGGAGCCAAAATGTAACACAAGAATACGTACAACGTGCTACAAAGGAATAAATTATTGTTAATCGTTATAAAATAATCTATAGCTATAATCAAAAGTTGTTATCTATTTATTATATATATATATATATATATATATATATATATATATATATATATATATATATATATATAGTGGTTTAACACTCCGTTGTGGAGTTGCACCGCTTTTACTTAATCTTTCTAGATCCTTTTTTGGAGGGGATCGGACTCCGTTTCAGTTATTTATTAAATATTCTTCGCTATGATGTTCCATTTCTTCCTATCTCTTGTTTTATTTTTCCAGTTGTTAATTCCCGCTCTTCTTAAATCTTCTTCTACTTCTGCTAGCCATGTTGATCTGGGTCTTTCTCTTCTTTTCTTACTTCCAGGGCTCCATTGCATGATTACTTTTATTGCTTCTTTTTCGTCAGCTCTGCTTACGTGTCCTAGCCATTTTACTCTTTGTTTCTTGATTATTTTTATTATATCTTCTCCTTTTAATTCTTTGTCAATCTCATGGTTCATTCTTACTCTGTATTCATTATCAGATATCTTCTTAGGTCCCAGTATCGTTCTTATTATTTTCCTTTCTATTATTCTTAATTTTTCTTCGTCCTTCTTTGTAAATGTCATTGTTTCGGCTGCGTATAATGCTATTGGTCTTATTATTGTTCTATATACTCTCATTTTTGTTGTCTTGCTTAAAATTCCGTTTCATAGTAATTTTTTATTGGCTTGGAAAGCTCTATTTGTAGCAGCTATTTTTTCTTTTATTTCTTCATCTCTTTCGCCTCTATTTGTTAACATTACACCTAAGTATTTGAATTTGTTTACTTGTTCAAACTCTGCTTCTCCTATTTTAATAGTCTTTTCTTGCACTTCTTTTCCCATTACTATTATTTTAGTCTTTTTTTGGTTGATTTCTAGTCCTATTTTCTTTCCTTTTTTTACTATCTCCTCTAGCATTTTTCTCATTATATTTCTGTTTTTCGTTATTATTACTATGTCGTCTGCATATGCTATTATTTGACTTCCCCCTGTTCTGAGGGTTCCTTTCTTTACTTTTCTCATGGTATATTCCAGTGCTAAATTAAATAATGTGGCAGATAGGGCATCACCTTGTTTTACATCTTTATTTGTTAATATATCTTCCGTTTCTCCTTTTTGTGTTTTAATTCGTATTTTTGATGTTTTCATAGTCATTGCTATCAATCTTCTTAATTTGTTTGGTATTTGTAGTTCTTTTAAAGCTTTCATTAGTTGCTGTCTTTTAATTGAGTCAAAGGCTTGTCTGAAGTCAGTGAACAGAATCTCGGTGTTTATGTTGTACTCAAGTGTTTTTTCCATTATCTGTTTAATAATATGTATTGCGTCCGTGGTAGATTTTCCTTTCATAAAACCACATTGATAATTTCCGATAATTCTTGCTGATTCATTTGTTATTCTTTTTTGTATTATTGTTGACATTATTTTATAGGTAGTGTTCAGTAACGTGATTCCTCTGTAGTTTTCGCATATTTGTTGGCTTCCTTTCTTATGTATTGTTACAACTTGTCCTGTTTCCCAATCTTTCGGAATTTCTTCTTCCCTCCATATTTTTACTATAAGTTCATTTATGTGTTTCTGTATTGCTTCGCCTCCGTACTTTAATAATTCCATATTAATATTGTCGCTTCCAGGTGTTTTACCGTTGCGACTATTTTTTATAATTTCTTTTACTTCCTCTAGAGTTGGTTCTGCTATGTGTTTTTCGTTTTCTTCTGGTAATTCACTTTTTATTTCCTGTTCCTCTTCTGTGAGTAGTTCCTTAAAATAATCTGTCCATTTTTATCCTTTATCCCATTTGTCTTGGTCTTATATATTTTAGTTTGTTCTTTTATTTCCTTGTAAAATCTTTTTGTGTTTCTGTTTGCTCTTTCATTCTCAATATTTTTTATTGTATTTTCTATTGATATTCTTTTATTTTTCCTAATAATTTTATTACATTCCTTTCTTTTTTTCTCATACTTCTCCTTGTCCTCTTTTTTATATGTTCTTAAATATGTTAATCTTGCGTTTCTCTTTTCATCTAGTATTATTTTAATTTCTTCATTAAACCAGGCTTTTTTATTTTTTGCATTCTTATTTTCATGTTCTATCCATTTTTGAGCAGCGTCGTTAATACATCTTTTTATCCAGCACCATTTTTTTTCTATATCTTTCATTTTATGTTCTTCCTTTTTTATGTTTTTTTCTACCTCCTCTTCGTATTTCTCTCTCGAGCTTTCATTGTTTATATTTTGTATATTCCATTTAATTCTCGTTATATTTTTTCTATCACTTGTTTTAACTTTGTTTCGTATCTTTGTTGTTACCATGTAGTGATCCGAGTCGGCACATGCTCCTCTGTATGTCCTTACGTTTAGTATCGAAGATTGCCTCCTTTTCGTTACTTGTACGTGGTCTATTTGTGTTTGAGTCTTATTGTCTGGTGCTGTCCATGTTACTTTATGTATTTTGGGGTGTTTATACTTCGTGCTACTTATTATCATGTTAGTCTTTATTGCTAATTCGCATAACCTTTGCCCATTATCATTTGTTCTTTCATGTATTGTGTGTGTACCTGTTGCTTGTTGTATGTAGTTCTCTCTTCCTATCTGTGCGTTAAAGTCGCCCATTATAATGCTAGGTCTTCCTTAGGTATTTTTTCAATTTCCTCTTCCAGATTCTCATAAAAATCTTCTTTCCTTTCATTTGTTGCATTCTCCGTAGGTGCATACACATTTAATATCGATATGTTGACAGGTGATCCTTCTATTCTAATGTATGCCAACCTTTCATTAATTGCTTTAAATTCTATTATTTTTTCTTTTAATTTTTTTAAAACTATGTATGCTACCCCAAATTTCCCCTGTTTATCTCCGGAATATAATGTTGTATAGTAATTCTTCTTGATTATACCTTCACCGCCCCATCTTGTTTCCTGAATCGCTGCCAGATTAATATCATATCTTTTCAATTCTTGCGCTACTTCTTCCATCTTTCCTGGTTGGAGCATCGTTCTTATATTCCATGTACTAAATTTTAACATTTTGTTCTTTTTCCTATTTACTTTTTTCGTTTTATTTGTATTTATTGCCTTTCCCTTATCTTTATATCCTTTTCCTCGCTTTCCGTATTCCATATTGCCATCCTCGTTCTCCATTGTTAGTTGTTTAAGTTTTTTGTAGCTTTATCTTCCTGTTTTTCTATATTCATCTTCTCTTCATCCCATATATACCAAGTCTCATTTATTTTCAGTTTTTTATACCCTATTCTTATTCTATTTCCTTTATTTTTCTCATCTTTCGCCAATTTTAAGATTTCTTTTTGTATTTGCATCTCTTTATTAGTCATTTCACTTTCTATGTAAGTTTTTGTCCCTGTAAGTTTGTTTTTATTTTTTAATATTTTTATTTTATCTTCCCAATTCTCTATTTTGACAATGGTAACTTTTTTATCCTCTTTTCATTTCTTATGGGTTTCTTTAACTCTGATGTCTATTCCTAATTTGTTTTTTATAAGTTGTTCAACATCCTGATTGTTGTTTATATTCTGTTCTCCCTTAATTACGATATTGTTACGTTTTTCAATTTTTTCTTTCTTCTCTTCCATTGTTTCTAAAGCTATTATTTTCCCTTTTAAAACCTTTATTTCCTCTGTCATCAATTTTTCTTTTGTTTTTAAATCTTTGACTTCTTGTTTTAATGTATTTATTACTTCATGGAAACCTTTATGTAATTCCTGCATTTCCTCTCCTATTTCTGTCCGTAATTCTTGAGTTTCTTCTCTGTGTTGTTTGTTTTCTTTCTTCATCGATTTTATCTCCTCGTTTATTGTTATTAGCATCCTTACTATTTCATTTTCTTCTGATTCTATGACTTTGCGTTTAGCAACTGGTGATCTCGATGTCTTCCTACTTTTACTGAAGACCATATTATCACTTATGTTGCTGACACTGGAACTTCTAGTAAATTTACGTTCGTCATCTTCCATCTTTGTACGCCTAGTTGGAAACCTTTGTTAAGGTTTGCTTGTTATTATTTTTAGGTTATGTTATGCTTAAAATTTTTAAAGAGTACTTTTAAAAAGGATACGGCTTCTTCTGCACAGATAACACTTCCTGCTCTTTATCTGACCTTTAACTACCACTTCTTTAGCAGATTCTTCTTTTCAGATTTAGATATTAATACAAATTTGTTTTTATATTGCGGCTATTCAAACTATCAACTGTCAATCAGCGGTCACCTTGAAATATATTATCTATTTGTTACTAATGCACAAATTATAGAAATTCTTCGTAACTATAAGGACAGTATTTTAGTATTTCTAGTTAAAGTTTGGAAGCAATACAGAATTTATAATTTTTATTTTGCTTTTTAGAACAAAGATTAAGCATTTTCAAGATTCATATATTTATTTTGTATAAGATATGAGTCCCCAAAACACACTAGATAACTTTACTAACTCAACTCATTCTTTCTTTATCTTTTTAAGGAACTTCACCTAATATTGCTCTGAATTATTATTTTGGTGATATAAAGCTGGCACAGCCATATTGGGACAATTAAAAAAATATGTATTCTATTATTTAATACTAATTAGTTACTATTTAATTACCGCAAAAATTAATTTATTACCCTTACCAATTAAGATAAAATGGTGACTGTGCCAACTTCTTAGTGAAACTAGCACACCACAAAAAAAAAGTAATTTTAATGTTAATATTTAGTACTAGTTAATTACTTATTAACTACTATATGCAAAAATTAATTACTTTTATCGTTAACGAAAAAATGCTACTTTTCTATATTTTCAAATGAACCTTACGCACGAATGCGCCATAATACATGTCCTGTGCCAAAATGTGTCGAAATTCAATAAATGAAGTAGATAATTGTATATAAAAATATTAATTGTTGATATAAACTATTTAAAAGAGATTGTGCTAAAGTAATCAGTTGTTAATTATTGTTTAGCGTACGATTTCCATTGAATGATATAATGTCGAACAGTTTTTAATATGAAACTGAATTTTGACAACGGTAATTATTACAAATTGTGTTCCTAAATTCACCTTACAACAATAATTCTCGATATATACTATTTAGGAAAGATTGTGCTGGAGTAAATAATTGTTAATTATTATTTAGCGAACGATTTCCATTGAACGATAGAATGTCGAACAGTTTTTATTCTGAAAGTAAATTTGGCAATTGTATTTATTATACCTTGTGTTGCTAAATACACCTAACAACAATAATTGTTGATATAAACTTTCTAGGAGAGATTGTATTGGAGTAATCATTTGTTAATTTTTTAGCGAACGATCGATATGAGTTTTGTTGCTATATATATATTAGGTATAGATTATTTATACTATTGTAATAAATTGTTAATTATTGTTTAAAGATCGGTTAAGTGCTATACATGCTGTTTGTTTATAACAATTCCATTAGAATTAATAACAAAACTATCGAACTTCTATGCAAAAAACAATTGATTACTCCGGCACAATCCATCCTAAATAGTTTGTATCAATATTTATTGTTGTTAGGTACATTTAGCAACACAATTTATAATAACCGTTACCAAAATTTAGTTTAAGATTATAAACTTCGTTCAATAGAAATCATTCCAGAATCTATAATTAACAAATTATTACTACACCACAATCTCTCCTTAATAGTTTCATATTAAAAACTGTTCGATATTCTATCGTTCAATGGAAATCGTATGTTAAACAATAATTAACAATTAATTACATCAGCATAATCTCTCTTTAATAGTTTATATCGACAATTATTGGTGTAAGGTATATTTAGGAACACAATTTATTATAATTACTTTTGCCAAAATTTAGTTTCAGATTAAAAACTGTTCATTCAATGGAAATCGTAACAAGTTATTACATCAGCACAATCTGTTCTAAATAGTTTATATCGACAATTATTGTTGTTAGGTGTATTTAGCATCACAATTTATAATAATTACCGTTGCCAAAATTTACTTTTAGAATAAAATCTGTTGGACATTCTATCGTTCAATAGAACTCGTACGCTAAACAATAACTAACTATAATTACTTCAGCCCAATCTCTCCTATATAAACAAATATTGTTGTTATATACAGTTATCAACTTCATTTATTGAATTTCGACACATTTTGACACAGGACATTGTAACAAAATTGTCATTTTATTACCAGAATTATATTATTTCCTATTGTTAACAATCGTTTAATATTTGAACTTCTTATATCTAGTGAGGCTGCTTCTACCTAGCCGTACCTGCAAACACTTATTGTACTATTCTTTTGCTATTTATTTATCTTATAACTTACCATGGTATCAATCTTATCTTTTAAATAGCTGAAAATCTCTCTATCATGTTTGTAGGTTATAGTTTATCTGTCATTTGCGAATTGAGTTGGCAACTTTATTCCCCAGACTTAGTGATTATTTTTCCAAACCTTTTGTTTATTTTAAATAAATATAAAATAATTAGTAGACGATTTATCCTGTCCTGCTACAGTTGTAGTAAAAATCTTACATTTTTTGGAAATAATATAAATTAAATAAATAATTCCCTTATTACGAAGAAGAAGAAATTCCGAGACGGGAATACAGCGAACGGAGGCTTGTGTCTCGTTCACTTTGGCTTGATCTTTGAGAGACGACGGAGTAATCTGGGAAAACATTTTTCTGATCACAAATTTATTAGTCATTCGGTAGTAAAGTTTTGATTAATATTGCACAAACATTGGAAGATCGGCAGGTAAGAATCATTATTTACTTTTGTTTAAATAACGTAGTGTTTTATTTAAGATATTTGGTTATTGCGCAGTACGCACGTGTTATATTCACACGTTGTGGTAAAAATGATTCTTGCCTAATGATGTTTTTTACCTTGATCTAAATTTTGTACTAGTAATTGTTTTAATGATTCCCAATTCACTCTGCCGGCGTATCACCTAAATTTTAGCTTTTATCAAAAAAAATAAATTTGTCCGGCTTTATTTTTTTTCTCTTTGTTCAAAATTTTAGTACTGATATTCTGTTTAACTTTGCCCGAGCTTATTAACCGTATAGCTCTAGTGTCCCTGTGTTATAGTACACATTCAGTTTTGTTCTTTTACCATTTAAGATTGTAATTCTGCTTAAATTTATTGAATTCAGTGACCTTCAGTTCAAGGAAGCTTTTAACGTGAGAACACGTCCTCATTTTTGCGAACACCCCATTTTAGTAATCTCTGTTTAACTTTTTCCTGGCCGTGGACTTTAAACTTTGTTTACGGTTATGATCAGAGGCGCCGATTTTTGCCGGGGCCCTTTGAGATGTGAATTAGCCTAGTTTTCCCTATCCCGCCTACCCTTTTATGTGAGTTTTTGTTTTGACTGACATTACTCTGGACCAACCGACGGCTCGGCGTAGTTTTGCCATTGTTATAGCTGCTCAGCCCGAGAAGTTATTGTAAATTTTTGTTGCGGACGATTGTTTTTTCCATACCGGAACTTTATATTTTTTGTCGTCGCGACCTTGGTCACGCGATTGGGGGTTGGTTTGTACAAAACTGAAGCTTTGCCGTTTGTTTTGGGGTTATAATTTTTTATTCGGTGAAGGCAAGCTTAAGTTTTGATTTGTCAGCGTTTAGTCATTGTTTTCATTATCCTTTTCTAAACTTTCTCTTCTTTCTGTCCTATTTGGATCATTAAAGTACAATATTACTAACGGGCGTTTCTTTATAAGTTTTGTAGCTTAAACAATTTTATATATTATTATTATTATTGTAATTTTTTATGCTTGTAAAATTTTTGGTATTATTCAGAGTACTGAGTCGCGTTGTTCTGCTAGTAGATTTCCTAAGATTGTACCAGGAGTCTTAGCCTTCCTCTTTCGGCACCATTGTAATAGCAACCAGTCCTTCAGACATTGTTGTTACTCCTTTTGGAGAACTGTTGATCTGCCGACCATCTTTCAGGTTAACCAGCTGTGGGATTTTGGGGTTGCGTCGTGCTGTGGAGGGGACCACTCCTGAGACATCAGGAGCATTGACACCAGGGATTCCGGCCTCCAGGTCGCTCGTAAAGGACGTAGGGCCCTCCACATACAAAAAGGGGTAGAAGATCTTGAGTTTACAGCGATCGCGAGCTCACCTAAAGAGTTCAGGGCCGTGACAGGACGCTAGTCCGTACCCTTATTGTGGACCGTCCGACGAGGATTTCCCGAGCGAAAGACCTAGTGTGCTGCCTCGACGCCTACTACCAGGAGTCCAGCCCAGTAGTTCCGTTCCCTCCATGGTGGGGCGTAGCTTTGGGTCCCGGAGTTTGGTTCTTAGAATATCTGGTAGGCGACTCCTGTTTTTTTTCTCATTACCTAATTTTTTTTTGTACATTTCTTGTAAGCGACGACATCTCAGTCTCTCTGACGTAAATAAATCTTAATCTTTTCTGTCCATTAAGTAGCTTTACTTAATGTTTTTCCCTTCATTTATAAAGCCTGGCGCCCTTTTTTTTAACTATGTTCAGTTCCGCGTTAGTTTGACCTTAGTTGATTTAGATTTCGATTTAATTTTTGGCTAAACTTTCGGCTTGAGTTTTTTATTCCAAACACCGAACAAATTTCAAATCCCACGACCAGCTCTCCCCCTACCATTTCAGCCAGCCGGAGCACTTTGTATGGGGAAGGTAGGTTGATAAATTTTATTACCCATACTTTCGTCACAACATATATTGTTGCGCGTTCGTGAATTAGCTTTATTTGGAAATCTAGAAAAAATACGTTTTTTTCCTTGAAGATAATAGTATTTCATTTTTGCATATAGTAATTAATAAATATTTAATTACTACTAAATATTAATATAAAAATTACTTTTTTTTTGGTGGTGTGCTAGATTCGCTGAGAAGCTACTACTACTACTACTAGTTTTTCTTAATCAGTAAGGGTTTCATACCGTGCGATTAGTAGGCGATCGTATCGAGATCTGTTCTTTAATACCTACCTGGGTGTTGACCGTGCCCGGTGACCCGTGTCGGTAGAGAGTGGAATCCTGGTAGTTGAGGAAGCCCCAACACACTACTTTGACCCATGATTTACCTAAACGGGAGGTCGCAGTCTAACCCAACTGTGGCCAATCGGTTCCCATCCCGTTTGAGGCTGGCGGGTGAGTTTTCTTGGGGACGTGGTGGGATCACCGGAAAGCGGGCGTGCGTGGAGTCTTGCGGCGGCTTTCATGATCTCTCCCGTGAACCGGCTCTGCTGCCCCCTGGGATGGCTATAGTCTCGTGGAAGCCCTGGCGCTACTTCGGCTTGCGGCGTTAGCGTCCCTTTTGAGGCTCCGTGGAGGGTGGGGATACCCGAGACCGAACTTCTGTTACTATGAGTATGGGTAAACCAAAGCCGCCCACCGGTTCTCCGTCCGGCAAAAATGGTGCGTCAGGGGCCACGTCAAAAGCTCCCGGGGAGAAAACCTCGTCACCAAACAAGACTTCCCAATCGGGGACAAGTGGGCAGAAAGAGTCTACTGTAGACAACACTGCTGCCAGAGTTCAGGCTGCCATCGAGGCAATGACAACAAAAGTAGGTACGAGCCAGGAAAAGTCGTCTACACCTCGGTTCCTGGTCGTCAAAAATCTAAGTGGGTCCTTTGAAAAAGTTAGTCCTTTTATAATACAAAAAGCTCTATTTGGCGTAATAGGCAATGTTAAAAACGTTAGAAAAACTAGAGAAGGTCTTTTCATAGAGACGGTATCGTCTGCTCAGGCAAACCGGCTTCTTGAAGCCAAAAAAATAGGTACATTCGATGTAGAGGTGACACCGCACAAAACCTTAAATTCTTCTAAAGGTGTAATTTTCTGCCATGTTCTCCTTAATTGTGCTGTTGAGGAGATCTGTGAAAACCTAAGCGACCAAGGCGTTATTGAAATCCGACGAATTAAGAGGCGTGAGAATGGTTTGTTGGTGGACACGCCAACTTACGTTCTCACTTTTAACACCCCCAAGCTGCCGACTAATGTAACCGTTGCATATTACAATCTGAAAGTTCGTATGTATATGCCTGCACCAATGCGGTGTTTCCAGTACCAGCGCTTTGGTCATACGACACGAACATGCAACAATCTGCAGATTTGTGCCTGCGGAAAAGATCTGCATGAGGGTGAGTGTGAAGAACCTTTACGGTGCATAAACTGTAAAGGTAACCACTCCGCCCGCTCTCGAAATTGCCCAGTTTTCAAACAGGAAGCAGCAATACAGGAAGTTAAGACGAGGGAAAAAATTTCTTACTTCGAAGCAGCGAAGGAGTGAGCTATGCGGCAGCAGCTAGTAAAGAACCAGCATTAAACAATTCCATAACATCTTCGCTTGTGAAGGAACTTTTGCCGCAGTTAGTCTCTGCTTTGAAATCCGTATTTCAAACCAGAGACAACTTTGTTCTTCCAAGAGCAGAGTTATCTCGTGCCCTCCCGAAAAGGGCACCCAGTCCAACACCCTCTGAGGTGGACAAAAGAAAGAGGACTAAAGGAGGGGAAGATTCTCTTTCTGACGGAGACACATCCGTCTACTCCACCACCTCACAATCATCTCAAACATCCCAGAACCCCAAACGCACTAAAAAGCGAGGTCCGGGATGGCCGAAAGGTATGGCGAGGAAGCCGAAAGAAACTCCAATACAAGATGTCTAGTTCTTCTACACTCAGAGACAGTGACTGTATCATTAAGTAGAACATTAAGGGATGCGTTTACCACTACTGCGACCTGAAGATGCTGCTATCGGAATTCAACCCGATATGCGTGTGTCTTCAGGAAACGCACTTTAGACCCAGCCAACCTTACGAACTCAAGAACTACAGTGTAGTGAGATGCCGACCCTCTCATCCGGGTCAACGGTGGTGTGGCTATCTTCATAAGGCAAGATGTAAGCTACGAGCAGGTTCCTCTCAACTCCAACTTTCAAGCTGTTGAGGTCAGAATGTCAGTCCCTTTTAACGTTACAGTGTGTAACATCTACCTCCCAATATTTAACTGGGACTTGACTGACATTCTTGATATCATTCGCCAGCTTCCAAGACCCTTTATCCTCATGGGCGACTTCAATGCGCACAGTCCCCTGTGGGGTTCCTGTCGTGCGGATCAAAGAGGAAAGATCTTGGAAAACCTGCTCGATGACCCCGCTCTTGTTCTTATGAATACGGGGTCGCCCACCTACTTTAATGCCCGCTCAAGGGATTTTTCACGCATCGATCTCACTATTCTATCTTCTTGTTTAGCCACACGTTATTCCTGGCAGGCACTTGACAGTCTTTATGGCAGTGACCATTTTCCTTTGGTCATAACTACGGATTCTCCGAAATCCGAACAAGTGTTTCCTGCCAGGTGGCTCACGTCGAAAGCTGATTGGCTGAGGTTTAAGCAATCCCTTAATGTACCAACACTGTGGAATGATAATAGTCTAAATGTAGAAGAACTGACATCTGTTATTCTATCGGCAGCCTCCGCTGCCATCCCTGCGAGTAGGCAAGCTACCCACAAAATCTCAGTTCCCTGGTGGAACAACGAGATTCAGGAGCTGGTCCGTAGGAAAAAGATGGCTTTCAACCGATTCAAAAGGTATCCTTCGCAAGACAACTTGATTGCTTTCAAAAAAGCAAGGGCAACAGCCCGACGTAGTAAGCGTAGGTCGTGGAATGAGTATGTGTCTGGCATATCCTCCACCACTACAACGCAAGAATGCGTTAGGCGTGACCTGTCTGAAGCTGGATGAAGAAACTTACACGCGAGATGCTCTCACGATCACCGAAATCATGGCAAACCAGTTCGAAGAGGCGAGTAGTTCAGCGAACTACGAGCCTGCTTTTGTCAATAGTAAAGCTGAAAGGGAGATACCCTTAAACTTCTCCACTATTTGTACTCTTCCGTACAACGAAAAATTTCAGCTCTTCGAACTGGACCATGCACTAAGTCAAGCTAAATCTTCTTCTCCAGGACCAGATAGGGTCACTAACGACATGCTTAAACACTTAACCCCTGATTTCAAGCTATACTTACTCTTAAGCTCAACATTTTAAAAATGTTAGCGGGTACTAGATGGGGGGCAGAACCTAAGATGCTTATTAGGTTGTATAAATCTCTAATCTTATCAAAGATTGATTATGGGTGTGTAGTGTATGCGTCCGCTAAGCGAACAACCCTTAGCAGGCTAGACCCCGTACAAAACCAAGCTCTTAGGTACGCTCTTGGAGCGTTTCCTAGTACCCCAACGCTAAACCTTTGTGTGGAATCAGGACTGACGCCACTTGACATCCGGAGAAAGAAATTTACACTGCTAAATGTTAACAAAATACTCTCGTTGCCAAGTCTTAAAAACAATCTAGTACTTTTCGGTGACAGGTGCAACAGAAGACAAATCACTACCAAACCCTTATTTGTCCGGGCTAGAGAAATTGTAGATGCCATTGAGTTTCGTTTACCTCCTACGAACTCAGTCGGGGAATGTGAAGTACCGCCATGGCTCATACCAGAGCACCAAACGAACCTTGCTCTGACAAGGTTCGATAAAGAGAACACGCCACCTGTTCTCATACGATCACATTTCCTCGACATTCTGGACAAGTATAGGGAAACTGTTGTGATTTACACAGATGGTTCAAAAACTCATCTAGGTGTCGGTTGCGCATTTGCCGTGAATAACACCGCATACTCTTGGTCACTACCCCCTCTCTATTCAGTTTATTCAGCAGAGTCATACGCAGTTCTGCAGGCACTACGCTACTGCGAGTTTGAAGCATCCACTTCACGCTTCCTCGTAGTTAGCGATTCTTTGAGCGTTCTTCAAGCCATCTCAAGTACCTTTTCCGTAGACCCAATAATACAGAGCATCCTGTCCCTCATGAAACATCTTCATGATGTGGGGAAGGATGTCTCTTTTCTCTGGGTTCCAAGTCACGTTGAAATTAAAGGTAATGAGATGGCTGATGAGGCAGCCCGTCTTGCTGCTAACAACGACTCTGCTGATGTAGATCTAGTTCCAGCTTTAGACATTGCCGCGAAGCTAAAGAGAGAGGTGACCAAGTTATGGCAACGACACTGGAATGCAGTTCAGAACCATATGAGAACCATTAAGCCTTCTGTTGCACCTGTCTTGTTACCTAGTGATCTTGAAAGACGGGATCTCGTCAATATCCATCGTCTGAGGATGGGTCATGCATATTTGACACACGGGTACCGACTCAGTCGGAGTAATGCTCCTCTGTGTGTCAACTGTGGAGTCACACTCACCGTACACCACATCCTGGTAGCGTGTCAACAGTATGACCCAATCCGTAGGATATACGAAATAGATCATGATATTTCAAGCCTACTTCAAGATCCTAGGAAACTGAGAAATGTACTCAGGTTTTTAAAGGCAATCGGCCTATATGTCAGTGAGTAATTTTTTGAGATTTTTTCTATGTGTCTGTTTATTATTTGTTATTTATTTTTTATTTTATATTAACGAATGACGAAGGTACTTACCTGAAAGATTTTATCTAATCATTTTAATATGTTGTGACTGTCCTGAAACAATAATAATAATATTTTAACTTGTGTTTTAATGGCACCTCTCTGAAGGCACTAACTGGTGATACTTACTGTGATATTATATTGACGAAACTTACCTGATTTCTTTTAACATGTTGTGATCGTCTGAAAATAATAATAATACTTTATCAAATCTTTTAACTGTGATTGTCCTTACCTGTGCAGAATACTGTATTCTGTACCAGTTAAACAGGCTAATGGCCCTGGCAGCCGACGCCTTTAACCTAAAAAAAAAACATATAATGTTAAAAGAATAAAAATTACGGTATTTTTACGTTAATCTGTTTGCGGTTTCTAGTAATATAGTAAATATAATTCTCAAGTTATAGCCAGATGCTACTTAATTTTTAATCTATGTTGCAACAATATAAATAATATACTTTCTATATAAATAGCATTTGATATATTTTGAAAAACAATTTATTACAAAACATTGTCATACATGAGGCAAAGTTGAAGTCACGTCAATAATGCGTATGTCTTGTTAAGTTAGGGGGTAATTTACGTAAGTGCATCTTTATGCTATTTCTTGTGTATTTTCATGTACTGTCGCTTTCTACTTTTGTTTGTAATTTAGCATGTTTTATTTAGTTAAATGGCTGCTTAATTTTTTTTAATTAATGCTTTAATTTCTAAAATTGTAGCATTGTAGGTGTTTGTAATTTTATAATTATATATTCGTTAAACATTTAAGCATAGATAGTTGAAGTCACAATAAAGTTTATACAAACAAATTAGAACATATTTGAAATTTAGCTAATAAAAGAAGAGAAAAAGTGAATATTTTCCCCTTCTTTATATTTCTTATCAAGTGTCATGGCTCTGGTTTATTCGCGTTCGCATTCGCGCCCTTCCAGTATTATCAAACCGACAACAAAAGTGTAAAGACTTACAAATTTAAACACAGCTCTGTGTTTCGAAATTTCGTCATTTAAAGTTTTCAAGAAGATTTGTTCTGAAAGTAAGTTCTTTTAAAAATATGATAAAATATTTTTACATTATTTACTTCAAATAAAATATTACATATATATTTGTTCTATTTTTGGTTATTTTAAATAATTATTTAGTATAAACAATGCATTTAGTAAAAGTTGGGACTTCTATTTGTTTATTCTTACGTATAATCTCTATATTAGTAATATTTTAGAAATATAATGTTCTTTATAAAATGTATTGTTGCAATATTTGATAACTTTTACATAATTTATTTTATTTCAGATGTCCCAGAAGAATTGTTTAATTTGCCTTTTATTACTTGGAATGTACAGGCCGACAATAGCAGTCAATTTACCATGCACACGTTCACCCACTGCAGCGGACCTACAACTTGCAAGAAATACTCGATACCGCTATACCACTGAGGTATATCTTAGAAGATTTGCATCCCGAAGTAAATACAGGCAGAAATCCTCATCGCTGGATTGGACATGTCGTAAGGAATGACAATAAATACGATAGTGGTTGTCTGTATCTTCAATCTGTAAAAGTTGATTTTAAGAAATATTGCCCACAAGGTAGCGATATAAATGCAATCAAACTAAGAAATGTTGCTGAAAACGAAATTCTATTTATTGAGTTTCTAGTAAATTGTTATTGTACTAATGTTGCCCGAAGAAAGCGAAGCCCTTATCATTTTTGTAATTTACAAGGCTATACACAAGAACCTCATAAATGTTAAGGAACCATATAAAATAATTATCTAATTGAATAAATAAATACGTAAAAATATAAACATCAAGTGCCGTCGACGGCTGGGTAGAGTTTTCTTTTTTGTTCACTTCCTACGGCTAAATCACATAAGTGTAGAATACTTTTTTTTGTACAATAAAATATTTAATTTACTCTTGTCTGTCTGTGCTAACCCCTGGCCCAACCGACCTAGAGCTCTCGTGGCACAAGTCATTTCTCCCACAGGTTCCGCAGATTGGCGCCCGAGTGAACCCGACGTCCTGGGAAAGAACCACGACATCACGGACCGATATATATATATATATATATAGATATATATATATATATATATATATATATATATATATATATATATAAAAGTTATGTTACTATTCTCATAAGTCACACCACACAGATTCTTATTTCATATTTCCTACAAAATATGAGAATCTGCAATATCAGCTTCCTTTGTGAGAAACTGTAATAATTTGTATTTTAGACGTTAACATTAGAATTAGAATGTATCTGGCATCCAAACCGAACAGTTGTAATCCGCGTTAAACTTTAAAATAATTTTTTTAAAAAACTTGGTTGTTGTTTCCATAATCTTAACTGGCGCAGTCGGTAGGATAGTTAAGAGGTTTGCTACACCGAAATTCAATAAGAATCAATTCGTTAAAGTGTACAAATCGTTGGTTTCAACCATTTACTTAACAACTCCAATTTTAAAATAAATTTCCAACGGCAAGTGCAAAACCTGCAATCCTGAGGAATCAACCTACGGGTCAGCAACCACAGGCGATACAACCAGATTGGCGATCATCCGAGGGCCTCCAGAGGTACAACTCGTTGAAGGTGATCATCTGCAGTTCTGTACGAGCATTCTCCTGGTCCGGCAGCTCAACGCCCCCAGTCCCATCCCCCTCAGTAACAAGCAGCCCCATGAAGTTCTTACCCTTACTTTTATTGTAAGTAAACTTTTATTTATTGTAAAAATTGTTAAATAATTAGTGCAGTCAAAATTGACCAATTAATTAATTCACTAAATACCTTAAATATTAATAATACTACCAGAATGACTCCCCCTCTAACTGTACCAGGTGTTCTGGCTAATCTTGACACCAGTGTGTTAAGAATAGTAGATTTAATCCCTGAATATAATGGAGAAAAGAAAACCTTATCCCATTTTATAAAATCTACAGAGGAAATTTTAGAAATTATAAATCAACCAATCCCTCTGAAATAACTAAATCACTAACACTTATAACTATTAAAAAGAAAATAAATGGAAAAGCTAGTGAATATTTAACAACCTGTCCATCCATTCAAACATGGAAAGACTTGAAAGACTTTTTAATTTCACAATACCAAGACAAAAGGAATGAATGTACTTTGATGATTGAATTGTGTCAATTACAACAGACTAAAGAATCAATCTTCGATTTTCTAAAAAGGTACAATGATTTATTTCTACTCTATGTCAATAACATTGAAAATAAATATTGTGTGCAATCAGTACAAGATTTCAAAAAGTTTGGCCATAAATTTGCGACACTATGTTTTATAAGAAATTGTAAAGAACCTTTTAAATCTCAATTAGCAGCAAGAAATCCGTCCACTTTGGATGAAATTAATAACTTAATTACAAACGATTTTCAATATTATAAAATAAATACAACTCAACATAACTCTAACGCGACAAACACTCAACCCAGACAGTACACATCTCCCATGGTGAAATATCCTTAAAATAAGCCAACGCAACAGCAAACAACATACCAATCTCAACCCCATCCAAATTCCCTTCACAACCAATTAAAATTCAACGCTCATCACAACCTACACCAATGTCAATTTCAACTCGCTCGTTTAGACCAAACCCAAATTATTTTAAACCTACGGGAAGACCAAATTTTATTTCGGAAGAAATTAATAATGTAGAAAATTACGATGAATTCGATCCAGAAAATCCGGACGAATTAGAAGACAATACAGAATACACAAATGAGGAAAATTGCAATGAATCAAACGAGCATGAAAATTTTCACATAGACCCGTGTCTCAACTTGAATCCTTAGCTATTAATATGATTTCAAAATTGCCATACATTAAACTACAAGACTTATTTATTCTTATCGATACTGGATCATCCCAAAATTTTATAAATAAAAACTACGTTTAAAAAATAGAGCAAAATTTAAAATATTTAAAGAACACTTCAATATTCAAACGATGAACGGAGAGTCAGAAGGTTCAGAATACACATTTATTAAATATAAAACTAAAAATATTAAATGTTATTTATATAATTTCCACAAATCATTTCATATCTTACTTGGTTTCAACGCTTTAAAATTATTGCAAGCACAAATTAATTTAAATAAAGAAGAAATAAAACTATTAAACAATAAACATAAATTTAATTATTTTAATGAAAAGTCTAAACCAGTCTTTAATACAGAAATATTAAACACTTTAAAAATAAGACACGAACATTTAACTCGGGAAGAATTAAACGAATTAACTAAAGTATTAAATCAATATAAGGATCTGACCATTTTAGAAAACGAGAAACTGACATTCACATCTAAAATAAAACACAAAATCTTAACAACCGATGATATTCCGTCTTATGCTAAAAATTATAAATTCCCCGAAATTTATAAAAAACAAGTAGAGGAGGAAGTTGATAAATTACTACAGGATGGTATTATACAACACAGCTATTCACCGTGGAACAGTCCAATTTGGGTGGTTGAAAAGAAACCGAAAGCCTCCGGTACAAAAAAAAATCCGCATTGTAAACGATTTTAGAAAATTAAATGAAAAAACTGTCGATGATCGGTTTCCCATACCTGACATAATTGAAATTTTAAATAAACTTGGTACATCTGCATATTTCACTACTCTCGATCTCACTAGTGGATTCCACCAAATCGAAATGGTTCCCAATGACACAGAAAAGACAGCATTCTCCACTGAAAAAGGTCATTTTGAATATAAACGCATGCCATTCGGCCTAAAGAACGCCTCCGCGATGTTTCAAAGACTAATGAATTTTGTTCTGAGAGACGTAATTAACAAAATTTGTTATGTCTACTTGGATGATATTATTGTATTAGGTTCATCACTTCAGGAGCACATACAAAATTTAAAATTAATATTTAACATATTGCGTGAGGCAAATCTAAAAATTCAACTAAATAAATGTGTATTTCTGCGGAAAGAAGTAGGCTATCTGGGGCATATCATAACAACAAACGGCATTAAGCCAAGCTCGGAAAAAATAAGAGCTGTACAAAATTTTCCACTACCAAAAACGACTAAGCAAATAAAATCATTTTTAGGCTTATTAGGTTATTATAGGCGTTTTATACAGGATTTTGCCCGAATAACAAAACCATTCACAAATTGTCTAAAGAAAAATAGCAAAATTAACTATGAAAGTAAAGAGTATCAGCAATGCTTTGAAAAATGTAAATCTCTTCTTATTAACAGCCCGATTCTACAATACCCAAATTTTAATCACGATTTTATTTTAACCACAGACGCGAGTGATTACGCATTAGGTGCTGTTTTATCACAAAATATAAATGGCAAAGATCTTCCCATTGCGTACGCTTCTCGGACTCTGAATAATCATGAAGAAAATTATGCCGCAATAGAAAAAGAATTGCTAGCTATTGTGTGGGCGACGAAACATTTTAGGACCTATTTGTATGGTAGAAAATTCAAAATTGTCACCGACCACAAACCTTTGACTTGGCTAGAATCATTAAAGGAACCTAATCAAAAATTCATCCGGTGGAAGTTGAAATTAAAAGAATATGATTATTCCATAGAGTATAAACAGGGAAAACAAAATTATGTTGCTGATGCGCTTTCCAGAATAAAACCAGATTTCGAAATCATTTATAAAAGCGAAGATATTTTTGAAAATAAATTACCGCTGGTTCACTGTATCTCAAAGGATTTTCACATGTCGCAAGGATTTGCCTTACAAGTAAATAATTTATATAAAACAAAACAATTGCAGGATAAAATCAAAATTATTGATAATAAAATAGCTACTCAAAATTATAATAATCAAATTATAATTCATTTAATAACAAAAGATAACTATAATTCTAAACCGTCTTTAGCAAAAATAAAAAAATTGTTTAAATAAATTATTAGAGTATCTTATTGAAAACGATATATACGAAATTAAAATGCCAAAAATTTGTTCGGGACACGATAAAAAGAACTGGTCAACAATAGAAAATTTAATAAAGGAAACATTTGGAAATTCTCATATCAAAATTAATATTCATGAATTAATCGTAACCCAAGAAGTGATGAATAATGAGAATGATAAGGACAATGATAACCAGTCACTCCAAGTAGAACACTCAGATACGGACTCAGTTACAATTCATTCGGACGATGAACGCTCCATTAATGGACTCTCATATTTAGACGGTCCAATAAACTACGGCTATAACCAAATTATTGTAAAAGAATCTGATCGAAATTACGTTGACATAGAAAAATTATTTGACACAAAAAAAACGAATATATTTGTACCTTAACAAAATTAACTCCAATAAAGCTATTTTAGAATTTATAAAAACTTATTGTCAGCCTCATGTAAATTATCATTGTTTAATTCCTGAAACATTCAAATTAAACTTTAATACTGTTTTACAAACCTATTTAAAAGCTGGATTTTACAAATTCATACAATGTACAAATTTACTTGTTGATGTCCAAGATAGAGATGAACAATTAATGATAATAAGAAACTACCACGAAGGAAAATCTATTCATAAAGAAATTTCTGAAACATATGCTAAATTAAAATCAATTTATTACTTCCCTAACATGATAAAAGAGATTCAAAATTTCATAAATAAATGTGAAACCTGTTTAAAAAATAAGTACGAAAGAAGACCGATCCAAGTTCCTAATATTCTAACTCCAACTGCATATAAACCACTACAAATAATTCATTTAGATATTTTATCATTAGAAAAACAGAAATTTCTTACTATCATTGACAGCTTTTCGAAATTTGCACAGGCTTATAAAATTCAAGATCTAAATTCAATTACTATCATATCTAAATTAATTAAATTTTTCTCACATTTTGGCTTACCCGAAAAGGTAATAACCGATAAAGGAATAGAATTCAATAACAAATTATTAACAGAATTTTTACTTACTAGAAATATAAAATTACATATTACTAGTACCAATAATCCGAAAGCAAATGGAAATATAGAACGATTTCATAGCTCTCTAATTGAAACTATTCGAATTTTAAACAATGAACCAAATTTCAAATCCTTACCTTTAAAAGAGAAAGTAATCTATAGTTTAATTGCATATAATAATAGTATACATTCTTCAACAAAAAATTCACCCTTCCAGATCCTTTTGGGTCACATAAACAATAACCAAATATGTCAACCAGAAGAAGTAGTGATTGAGGAATATAATATTAAACATTCGCGTATAATGGAGGAATTGTTTAAACAGATGAAACAAAATATTATAAATAAAAAGGAAAAGTATAGCGGACCCATACAAATGAACGTAGAAATCCCTCAAACTGTCTATATTAAACAACATAAACGAAATAGCGGAAAGGTAGAGAAGCCTAAATATAAAAAAAAAATTAAAAGAAATAATTACTGAACGCGGACAAATTATAACAACTAAAAATATAAAAACTAAAATAGATCAACTAAAGAAACCTTGTATAATTTCAGATATTTTAATATCGAAGGGTCACGGGGAGAACACTTCCTCAACGTAACCGAGAATGCCGGAATTAAGGGTCTATTCGATGCGATTCCCAAAAATACGTGAAAAATTGCATATTTCTAACGATAATGCTGACATTATTATACGTGCGGGAATTTAAATATTTACGTTTTTAGAAACTATGAATAGTACTTTATCAAGTGTCGGTTAGCATTTTTAAAATAATTGTTTAAATATTTAGAAAAAAATCATTGAAAATAGGTCATGTTCAAAACAGTGACTACTTTAAATAACAATTTTGACTGACCTACAATAACAATCTTTTGAATTTATCAATATATAGAAAGATTAAGGTTGAATTAAACAATTGCCGGTTAAAAAATTTAGAATATCATATTCATGTAAAACATATTTGCAATCAAAAGTACAAATAATTGCATATTTTAAAATACGTAAATCTAACATTTGTATAACGAATTAAGGATTGAAATTTATGCTCAGTATTAAGCATCATATAATTTACCATTTTTAATAAAAACAATATTGGAAACTATCTTATTTATTAAAATATTTGCAGAAATCTAAAGTATACTTTAGTATAAGTTTAGCTAGTTTTACAAATTTTACTTTTCTACCTGCTATTGCAACCAGTCTCCTCCTACGACCCTTCCACAAAGCGAATGGAAAAGAAGATTTGAATTATCCGAGCATGCAAGCCGCAGACTATTTCACAGAGCACCGAAAATTTATGTTCGAAAAATATTTGTATTAATATCCATTTATTACAGAAAAATTAAAAATTAGATTAAACGTACCAAATATCTTATGACAAAACTTGTTCGAATTTTACAGTAAGAGAAATTAGGGAATTCCTTGTAATGCTTTAGAATTATCAAAACCATTATTATTGTTTGTTTCATAATTATGTGCTTAAATATAAGCTTCTCATTTTCAAAATACCGAATTAAGATGAAGAATTTAAAACTGGCTAGGGATACGTAATGTGCTTGCTTCTAAGATTTTATTCGGACTTTAAAGAAACAGGTACCTAATCTGCTTACTTCTAACAAGATAATGCTCAAATTTTTAATTCTAAACAATTTCACTTCTTACATTTTTTTCATCCGTAATAAAGTTCTGTGTTCTTTAAATGTATGTTATTTTTCAAGCTTTGCTCAAATCGAATACTCAACAATATAAATAAATAAATAAATATATACATATATATATATATATATGTATATATTTATTTATATATATATATATATATATATATATATATATATATTATACAGGGTGTTCATTTTATTTGTCCACTATTGCTATCTCGAGAACTATAAGAGCTACGAGGTCGGTTAAATTAGCAAACAATTTCTATTGTACAATTCTATTAACATGAGATAAACAAATTTTTTATTAAACCAGTGGTTCTCAAAATACGGGTCCCAACTTTTTTATTATAAATGTGAACCTATTTTTTTTATTTGCTTGTTCAATAGAGAATTTTATTCTGAATTCAATGATATAATATTCCTCCTTTGCAAAATCCAATACTATTTGAAATCTTTGTATTTATTAACATTGTTGCTAAATTAAAATTTTCATAACATTTTGTACAATATTAAAAGAAAATATTAGTTATTATTTACTCATCTTCCAGATTTAAAATAATGAATATTCGCATTCGCATCCGAGAACATCGATGACAAATATTCGTATTCGCATTCGCATTCGCGAATATTTAAAAATTGACATTCGTTACATTACTAATATATTTACATGTACATATTTGCTGACTTAGTCTCAGTGGATTATGTCCTTTATTATTGAAAATATTAAAAAACGGTGAAGGGAAAATTTGTTGCTGCTGAAAAATTCTTCAAAATATTGAGAGAAGTTTTGAGCTTTTTATGTTTTAAACTGCTAAAATATAGTTTGAAAATAAGTTTTGTTGAATAAGTAATGTTTATTGATATATTTATATTATGTAGCTAAGATGAGTTTTCGCAAGATCTATACGTAACCAGATACAGGTACATAAAGATAATAGTACCCCTTCCATTACTTATGATTTTTGTGAAAAATCAACTACGATCTGATTGGTTCCACAGATTAGTGTTTCATTTTTACTTATAACAGATTGGTAATTCCAAAATCTTCTGCCAAAATCATCTCTGATTGGTTTGTAGTACAGTATTTATTTGCATTGAAATAAAAATTTAGTTAGTTTCCAATTATACCTTGTAAGTTGTGAGTGGAAATTTTAAAGCGAGAAATATGGTACGGAGTGTGAGTTCTTATAAAAAAAGGAAAACAAAAATCTCAATGAAGAGATTATCGATGAAAAGATGGTAAGTAAAACTATTAACATCTGTTCTTTCAACCTAATTTTTATCCAAATTTAACATTATTTTAAAAAATGAGAAATGGCTGAAATATATTTTAAAACATATATTGCATATTTTAGGCAGACGACTAGGGAAGAAAACGTAGCGTTAGCAGAATTTGTAGCTGAGAATGAAGAGGAACCGAATTTCAGTTGTTCAGTTAGCAATAAAGAAAGGTAACAAAATATTTCTACAGATATTGAAATCCATATAAAATTTTGAAAATCTTAACATTTTTTTGTTCATGTTTGAAAAAAGTAACCAACAGTTTTCATTAATAATTATATCTAGTAATTTTGTAAATATCATTTTAGTATGGAGGTTGACGTAACATGTTCGCAAACGACAGAAATAATTCCAAACTTGCCGGAAATATCCCAAATAAGTACATCGCATTCATTACCAGTTGAGACCTGTGATACTAATAGGAAAAAGATTTCTGGAAGACGGATAATAGACGTTGAATATTTTTTTAAACAATTATTTGAAATCGGCGAACATAAACCATTTTCTTGTAACATCATAAACACGGAAGTTATTGCAGAAAAAAATATTGAAAAATTGAATATTGAAGAGGCAATTTCCAAAAAAAATAATAAAATGTGCCAAAATTCTGAACGGTCATTTAAAATTAAATGAAGAAAATAATTATATGTACCAAATACAGGGACAGCTACAAATTACGAAAAAACGATTTTGTTATTTTATAATTTGGACACCCCAGGATTTAAAATTTCAGAAGGTGAGTTTCATAGTTTTGTCACAATCTAATCTTGAAGTAACATTCTTAACAAATTAATTTTCAATACTCAATGTAACATGTCATTATATTTTGAATTATTACGTCCCTATTTTTTTTTTTTAATTTGAAAGTAAATGCTAACGTAATTAGTAAAACTCATTATATTGTAAAAATTTATCTATATATTTCTTGTTTGCAGATTGAACGTAATGACCACTTCTGGGAAACAAAAATGGAACCTAAATTAATATCTTTTTATGATAAATGTATGTTACCTGAATTAATAGATCCACGGTACACCAGAAATATGCCAATAAGAAATCCCCCTAGATAACATTGTTATTGTAAATATTATATTTATTACATATTAAACCTTTATTTAATATACCGTTTTTTAAATAAATAAATATGTCTAAATAAATAAACATGTTAATTTTCTCTATCCATATTTCATTTCAGTGGTACTATCGGGTGATGCTTTATTATTGCGAATAATAAAAGGTGCCAAAAGTGTAAAAGAATTTATCATCATTTGTTTTAAAATTAAGTTCGATTTTTTTTAATAAGGAATGTATAGTGATTCTTTTTTTTTGGATAGCCTAAATTTATTTCATCAATTTGTCATATAATGTATAGCTATATTTTCAGAAATAGTGGAGTAATAACTTTTTTAAGTTGAACATTACTAGTCCCACCCATCCACTACCTCCCCCTTTACACTTGCAAAACCGTAGATGGTAAGTGACTGTCGTAGTAGACCCTTAACATAATTAATTTAGGTAATGCCTATATTATTAATAATTATAATTATATTTGTGCTAACATATCATTTAATAATATTAATAATAATTATAATAATTTAATTAGCTACAAAAATGACTTGTATACTCAAATGGATAACCTAACTACACATTATGAAAATGATAAAACTTTATTGGATAACTCCATTAACAATAATGAAATGAAAATCCATATTATTCAAAAACCCAACAGGGTTAAAAGAGGCCTTATAAACGGACTCGGTACCGTGGTAAAAAGTATAACCGGTCTTTTGGATCAAGAAGATAGAGAAAATTATGATAAAATAATTAACAAAATAAGAAGTAATCAAGGAAATATAATAAGTAATATAAATGAACAAATCGAAATTAATTAATTAATTTAACACACAAATACAATTGATGAATAAAAATAATAGAACAAGAATTAAAATCAATGAATATAGCGATGAAACAAATTTATAATGAAATGGACATAATAGCTATACATCAATTATTTCAAAATTTATTAACCTTGAGTAATCAAATTTATTTAGCACTTTTGCAAATCGAAGAAACTCTTTCTTTCTGCAGTCTAAATACACTATACTTCGGATTAATTTCTCGTGAAGAAATAAATCATTACATGAACAAACACACCAAAGAACCAATAAAATCCCACTGGCTTCTATTCAATTGTTAATAAAGAAGTTTATAAATTAGAACATTGCATTTATATAAATGATAGACTATTTATCTGTAAGGAAATTAATATTAACGAAAATTGTCTGTCTGAGATATATTTTAATAAATTAAATACTCACTGTAAGCAAGTCATTCTTGAAAAGCATAATTATATTATAAAAATAGATTTTACTAATATTAAGTATATAATATCTCCATTTGAAGGAGAATATAAAATAGAATGTGAGAGCGAAATAATTAATAAAAATTTACGTGGTATATTTTTCACACATAATTGTAAAATCGTTAATGTAAATGAGAAATATTCTCTCAGTTTTGGAAAAATGATAAATTTAAAAGTAGATCGTAATAAACACGAATTTCTTCCTACTATTAGAACATTCGAGAAATTACAAAATTTAGAACTAATAACTATAAAACCTATAAAACCTATAATAGAAAATAATGATAGCTCACACTCTATTTTCAATAGTGTAATTATAAGTATTGTTTTAATTATAATATTAATAATTATCATAAGGAAATTATTTAAGAAATATTGTAACAAGGGAGCTGACAATGAACAAAATTCAACAAATATTATTGAAACATAAATTGTTTGAATAATATTTAACTTAAGGGGGAAGGAGTTATGTTACTATTCTCATAAGTCACACCACACTTCAGATTCTTATTTCATATTTCCTACGGAATATGAGAATCTGCAATATCAGCTTCCTTTGTGAGAAACTGTAATAATTTGTATTTTAGACGTTAACATTAGAATTAGAATGTATCTGGCATCCAAACAGAACAGTTGTAATCCGCTTTAAACTTTAAAATAATTTTTTTTTAAAAACTTGGTTGTTGTTTCCATAATCTTAACTGGCGCAGTCGGTAGGATAGTTAAGAGGTTTGCTACACCGAAATTCAATAAGAATCAATTCGTTAAAGTGTACAAATCGTTGGTTTCAACCATTTACTTAACAACTCCAATTTTAAAATAAATTTCCAACGGCAAGTGCAAAACCTGCAATCCTGAGGAATCAACCTACGGGTCAGCAACCACAGGCGATACAACCAGATTGGCGATCATCCGAGGGCCTCCAGAGGTACAACTCGTTGAAGGTGATCATCTGCAGTTCTGTCCGAGCATTCTCCTGGTCCGGCAGCTCAACGCCCCCAGGCCCATCCCCCTCAGTAACAAGCAGCCCCATGAATTTCTTACCCTTACTTTTTTGTAAGTAAACATTTATTTATTGTAAAAATTGTTAAATAATTAGTGCAGTCAAAATTGACCAATTAATTAATTCACTAAATACCTTAAATATTAATAATACTACCAGAATAACTCCCCCTTTAATATATATCGGAGTGCAAATACGGGTGGTGCAAGCGTACCATCGCCGCGAGAGTAGACCCATTCGCCAACGCACTCCACGTATTTAGATTTGATTTGTGATATTTTGGCATCGCGTAATGCCTTCAGGTTCATCTAACGGATCCTGAGGTATACTGACTTTTGAGCAGGACGAATTGCTCCTCCTCAGTTTCCCGCATGGAAACCGGAATCTCAGTCCCCAGCTGTGCGTTTATATGCACACCGAATTTTGACTGGGGAACATCCCCGCTGTCCCAATAACTCGCGTCGGACATGGCCTGGACCCTCACCAGACACTTCTCGCGAGCACTCAACGAGTCATAGGGCTTATGCTTGAAAACAGACTGATAAGGATTGTCGTCGGGTTATTAAGCACAATCCGTTTTCCCCGCAGAGTATACATCAACAATGAGATGTAAACAGTAAGGCCCCCTTCATTGCTCTCGCTCGTCGAAATATCTACTGACGGACTGGTAACTGATGCCTCCTCGGTATCGCCCCGAGTGCGATCGGATCTACGGAAGAAGGAGTAGGTGGGGCGCAAGATGGGTCAGGAGAATACTAAAGTTCGGGTTCTGTCACTGTGGTCTGCTTATAAATCGCTGAATAGTGACGCGATTCCGTGTTCATATCCAGAATCTCCAAAAACGAAGGGAACCAGCGCTCCGTGCGATTCCGATAAAGCATATCGGTCAAATCGAACGGGCTCACCAGTCCTCGAAGTTCGAGGAACTTCGGCCGGAATCCCCGTAATAGGGCCTCTGCTTGCGTACAGGGTCTAGTTAAATGATCGAGCGTATCCCGAGCGAGATCTATCGTGCTCAGTAGAGATTGTCATCTCCGGAGCGTTCGCCAGAACTTGCCCTCGTCGCTCAGTATCTGATACGTTGTAAAGATCCAATTCTCTACTTCCGTAATCATCGGTAATACCAGATACCGAACCGCGAAGACCACGAATTCCGCGGCCCTATTAGTGGCCTTGCCCCGCGTCAATTCGCGCATCTTTTTAATATTTCTTCTCTCTCTCTGTCCATTGACCTAAATAATTTTGAAACAATTTAATTGAAAGTCAAATTGTGCAGCTTTTAATTCTTTTTATTTTTACTTTTTAACCCGTACTTTTATTATTATTATGCATTAATTAATTAATTTATTTTTTAATTTGTGGTTTATTTCAACCTTGTTTTCAGTTACTCCCGTCTTTTTCTTCTAGGTCTGTCTCTCCCTCGTCCCCCTCATTATCATCTTCATCGAGAACTTCCTCCTCGATTCTCTGTAATCTCGTTCTATTGCGAGTCACTGGTATGATTACCTCTGGCCGCCAAGGCTCGTGATATGGCTTTAATCGTGCCACATGTACCGTTTACTGCGACCTTTACCCTTGGCGATTACATATGAGACATCAGACATTTATCACTTTTGCCCACGAATTTCTCGGGGCTATACACTTTTACTTTTTGTCCGATTGTTTATTCGACTTCTCTGTGCTTACCGTCGTACCTTTTTTTATTTTTAATTTGTTTATTCTCAATTATTGTTTTGGCCTGTTCTCGAATCTCGCGTAATTTAGTCTGAACCTGCGCCACATCAGTTGTAGTAATTTCGACGCCTAATTGCACTTCTGTCGGGAATACTGGTTCTCTACCATACATCAACAAGAAAGGTGATATCTTAATTGCATTTGAGACGCGCAGTATTGTATGCGAACGTGACGTGAGGTAAATATTCGTCCCAGTCCGTTTGTGCAGTGTTTGTATATAAGCTTAACATATCGGCTATTGTTTTATTTAGCCTGTCAGTTAAGCCATTAGTCTGGGGTCGGTAAGCCGTTGTGAAACGTCTTTCCGATCCCATGACTCTTAACAATTCTGCCACGACCTGTGATCGGAAAACCTTTCCCCTATCACTTAACAATACTCGCAGAGACCCGTGTCGACAAATAATTTGCTCTAAAATGAATTGTGCTACAGGTTCAGTTTTTCCACTGGGTAAAATTTTAGTCACTACCCACCTTGTCGCGGAATCCGTAGCCACTATAATAAATGTCTTTCCTTTTCTACTTCTTCTAAACGACCTCAGTAGATCTATGCCTACCCTATCAAACGGTTGCCCGTTTGACAGAGGATGCAAGAATCCAGCTGGTTTCGCGTTAGATACACCTTTTCGTACTTGACAGTCATTAAATCTTTTTACATATTTTTCCACGTCTTTGCGCCTATTTTCTCAATAGTATCGTGCGACGTGCCGTAATCAGGATTCTGCCTTTATTAATTCCGCTAAATCATCATCCTGTTTTTGTAATGCGCTTTAGGTATAATTACGTATGTAGCAACATCCACCGCCTCTTCTTCGTCCGTTCGGGTTGCCTTCACCGCTGGAATAACGTGATAAACAGTCCGCATCCGTATAAGACTTCCCACTTTTGTGTAAGATCTCATACTGATAGTCCTGCAGTTTCACACTCCAACGGGCTAGACTCCCCACCGGGTCTCGAACAGTCTTTAACCAACATAAGGCGTGGTGATCTTTTGCGAGACGAAACTTTCTACCCCAAATGTATGGCCGAAATTGTGATAACACATACACGAAAGCAAAACATTCTTTCTCTGTGATTAAGTAATTTACTTCCGCGGTAGTTATTCGCCGTGATATGTACGTGACCAGATGCCATGCGTCATTAACATATTGTAATAACACGCCTCCTAGTCCCGCATTACACGCGTCAACTCTAATTTCGATATCGGCCTTAGGATCGTAATGAATGAGCATGGGTGCAGTGGTCAATTGTTCTTTTAAAGTTTCCATCGCTTTTAATTCCTTATTCTTAACTGGAAACTTTACATCTTTCTTAGAAAGGTTATACAGAGGTCTTTTATAAATTTCCGATAATAATTACAAGTAGTATAACTAAGCTCGTTCTGCGGCATTTGAGGTTATGTTTCGCTCTCGATGACCGTGGTCATCCACATCTACCATTCTTCAGCTGAAGACATCCGATGTGTTAGTTCTTCACGCACTTCTTGCACAACCCTCTCGAATCCGCACCCCTATTGCACCTAACTTCGGATGACTGCATTCTGTTCTTCATCTGGTGTCTTCACCCACTTCTTGCACAACCCTCTCGAATCCAAACCCCCTGGGTGCTCCGCCCCTTTGGAAGTACACTCTCCAACCGATTTGTGTTCACTCTCGATGACCATGTTCATCCGAAGAGACCATGGATCTACGTTAGGGGTAATTCTTCAGCACTTGTTGCACAACCCCTTGACCGTTAGGGATGGGTTTTTTACCATGGATCTACGTTAGAGGTAGTTCTTCACCCACTTCTTGCACAAGCCTTTCGAATTCGACCACCCTATATGTTCCGCCCCTATGGGATGCCCTCTCAACTTTAACAAGGAGTGTGCACTCTCCACATTAGATAGGAGTACCCGTCGGGATGCACTCTCAACTTTAGTATAGAGTACCCGTCGGGGTGCACTCTCTACTTTAGTTATGAGTGTCCGTCGGGGTGCACTCTTCACTTTAGTTATGAGTGCCCTTCGGGGGTGAACTTTCCACTTTAGCTAGGAATATCCTTTGGGGTACACTCTCCACTTTAGTTATGAGTGCCCAGGTGCCCTCTCCACTTAAGAATCTGGAACCGGGATCTATTTCGTCGCGCGCGCGCAATTTGAATTTCTTGATCTGGATCTGGGATCTGGGATCTGGATCTGGAATCTATCTCCCACATCCTTCGTATTTTTTTTTAGTTGCTGTGATTAGGAAGAGCGGTGAGGTAAATAATTAACATATTTTATCTTTGATAATATTTATTTAAAATTATAACCCCATTGGTGTGTATCTGTATACAAGTAGTTTATAATTCGTTTGTCGTCAAACGGACTTAAAGCTAACTTATTTTGTTTTATTGTATGTACATGTTTCTTAGATCTAACAGAACATTGATTTATACTTATTGTTTTATTATTAAATAAAAAAACAAAATATACCATTTAATACTAGTATAAGACGTGAAGAGTGGCATACGCATGATCCTTATGCATCTACGCGATATGAAAATAATGATGAAATAAGAATTCCAATTAATTATCAAGATATTTACACAGCACCATACGACAGTTATATTATTATTGAGGGTAAATTTTAAAAAAATACTAATTTAGATTTGGATCCCACAACTCAAGTTAAAATTGCCAATAACGGTTTTGCATTTCTTTTTGATGAAATAAGGTTTGAATTGTTTGCAATTGAAATAGATAAAATTAAAAGTGTTGGTATTTCAAGCACTGTTAAAGGATATATATCTATATCATCTAATGAGAAATATATATATATATATATATATATATATATATATATATATATATATACATATATATATATATATATATATATATATATATATATATATATATATATATATATATATGCTCATTCATTACGATCCTAAGGCCGATATCGAAATTAGAGTTGACGCGTGTAATGCGGGACTAGGAGGCGTGTTATTACAATATGTTAATGACGCATGGCATCTGGTCACGTACATATCACGGCGAATAACTACCGCGGAAGTAAATTACTTAATCACAGAGAAAGAATGTTTTGCTTTCGTGTATGTGTTATCACAATTTCGGCCATACATTTGGGATAGAAAGTTTCGTCTCGCAAAAGATCACCACGCCTTATGTTGGTTAAAGACTGTTCGAGACCCGGTGGGGAGTCTAGCCCGTTGGAGTGTGAAACTGCAGGACTATCAGTATGAGATCTTACACAAAAGTGGGAAGTCTTATACGGATGCGGACTGTTTATCACGTTATTCCAGCGGTGAAGGCAACCCGAACGGACGAAGAAGAGGCGGTGGATGTTGCTACATACGTAATTGTACCTAAAGCGCATTACAAAAACAGGATGATGATTTAGCGGAATTAATAAAGACGTGGAAAAATATGTAAAAAGATTTAATGACTGTCAAGTACGAAAAGGTGTATCTAACGCGAAACCAGCTGGATTCTTGCATCCTCTGTCAAACGGGCAACCGTTTGATAGGGTAGGCATAGATCTACTGAGGTCGTTTAGAAGAAGTAGAAAAGGAAAGACATTTATTATAGTGGCTACGGATTCCGCGACAAGGTGGGCAGTGACTAAAATTTTACCCAGTGGAAAAACTGAACCTGTAGCACAATTCATTTTAGAGCAAATTATTTGTCGACACGGGTCTCTGCGAGTATTGTTAAGTGATAGGGGAAAGGTTTTCCGATCACAGGTCGTGGCAGAATTGTTAAGAGTCATGGGATCGGAAAGACGTTTCACAACGGCTTACCGACCCCAGACTAATGGCTTAACTGACAGGCTAAATAAAACAATAGCCGATATGTTAAGCTTATATACAAACACTGCACAAACGGACTGGGACGAATATTTACCTCACGTCACGTTCGCATACAATACTGCGCGTCTCAAATGCAATTAAGATATCACCTTTCTTGTTGATGTACGGTAGAGAACCAGTATTCCCGACAGAAGTGCAATTAGGCGTCGAAATTACTACAACTGATGTGGCGCAGGTTCAGACTAAATTACGCGAGATTCGAGAACAGGCCAAAACAATAATTGAGAATAAACAAATTAAAAATAAAAAAAGGTACGACGGTAAGCACAGAGAAGTCGAATAAACAATCGGACAAAAAGTAAAAGTGTATAGCCCCGAGAAATTCGTGGGCAAAAGTGATAAATGTCTGATGTCTCATATGTAATCGCCAAGGGTAAAGGTCGCAGTAAACGGTACATGTGGCACGATTAAAGCCATATCACGAGCCTTGGCGGCCAGAGGTAATCATACCAGTGACTCGCAATAGAACGAGATTACAGAGAATCGAGGAGGAAGTTCTCGATGAAGATGATAATGAGGGGGACGAGGGAAAGACAGACCTAGAAGAAAAAGACGGGAGTAACTGAAAACAAGGTTGAAATAAACCACAAATTAAAAAATAAATTAATTAATTAATGCATAATAATAATAAAAGTACGGGTTAAAAAGTAAAAATAAAAAGAATTAAAAGCTGCACAATTTGACTTTCAATTAAATTGTTTCAAAATTATTTAGGTCAATGGATAGAGAGAGAGAAGAAATATTAAAAAGACGCGCGAATTGACGCGGGGCAAGGCCACTAATAGGGCCGCGGAATACGTGGTCTTCGCGGTTCGGTATCTGGTATTACCGATGATTACGGAAGTAGAGAATTGGATCTTTACAACGTATCAGATACTGAGCGACGAGGGCAAGTTCTGGCGAACGCTCCGGAGATGACAATCTCTACTGAGCACGATAGATCTCGCTCGGGATACGCTCGATCATTTAACTAGACCCTGTACGCAAGCAGAGGCCCTATTACGGGGATTCCGGCCGAAGTTCCTCGAACTTCGAGGACTGGTGAGCCCGTTCGATTTGACCGATATGCTTTATCGGAATCGCACGGAGTGCTGGTTCCCTTCGTTTTTGGAGATTCTGGATATGAACACGGAATTGAAATAGATAAAATTAAAAGTGTTGGTATTTCAAGCACTGTTAAAGGATATATATCTATATCATCTAATGAGAAATATATATATATATATATATATATATATATATATATATATATATATCAAACTGCCGGTTGGAAAAATGATAAAATAGTTGATAATAACGGTAATTTTACAGTTTCTATAGCATTAAAATTGTTAGGATTTGCGGAAGATTTTCAACAAATTATTGCAAATTCGAGGCAGGAACTTATTTTAATTCGTCCTAAGAATGATAAAAATATGTATATCAATGATGATGAATTACGTATAAAAATTAATAAAATACAGTGTTGTGTAAGACATATTTATCCGAATGATGCTGAAAAATTACAACTATTGAATATTGTTAATAAAAAAATCATTATTATTAATACCTTTTAGAAGTTGGGATATTTATGAATATCCTGTTTTACCAATCACAACAAAACGAATTTAGACAATAAAATCATCTACACAATTAGAAACACCGAGATATGTATTTCTCACATTTCAAACGGATATTAAAAATAAACCTTATACTGATTCCAGTAAATTTAATCATTGTTTTTTAACAGATGTAAAGTTGTATTTAAATTCTGAATATTAGCCTTATGATAGTGAATTAAATATTAATTTTAATAACAACCAGTATACATTACTTTATAAAATGTATATGCATTTTCAAAAGTCTTATTACAATAAAATATGTAACCCGATGTTAAACTGGGAGGAATTCAAAACAACAGCTCCTTTAGTTGTAATAGATTGTTCAAAACAAATTGAGAAAATGAAATCAGCCATAGTTGATATACGTTAAGAATTTGAAGCATCTGAAAATTTTCCTGCACATACCACTGCATATTGTTTAATGATAAAGTGGTTGAATATACACCTTTAAATGAAACAGTAACTATTAAAATGAGTTTATAACAATATTCTTTTAGTTGTTGAACAATTTTTATACAGTAAACATGTATATAAGAATTACAATCATATTTTTATTACCGTTAGTTTACAAACTAAATGCGTTTAAATTATTAGTTGATTCTATAAGTTACTTGCATACATATGGATATTTAAATTTTACCGCTTCATCAAATATAGAGAATGTTAATGCTAGTAACATAAACTTTATAAATGGCTTAAAAGTTTATCAAAAAAAAATATAATTTAACTGTAGATGGCAGGCTAAATTTGGAAACACACAATTTAATGAAATCGCGAAGATGTGGGGTATCAGATTTATATTATGTTGTAGGGAGAGATAAATGGGTAAACAAAACTATAGTATGGTATATGTATCGAACAGATAATAAATTTTGTAGAAAGTAACATTAATTCTAATAATTATTAATTTAGTTTGGAAGAAACAGACGTTGCAATTCAAAATTATTCTCATATTGTAACGATTATTTTGATGGCAATAAAGGTGTATTAGTTCACGCAAACAGCCCAATGTTTGATCAAAGACAGGTGGAAATTCATTTTGATTTTGATGAAAATTGAGAATTTGAAATAAAAGAACCGAAACATGATGATATTACAAGTTTTTTTGAAGTAGCAGTACATGAGATAGGCCATACTTTGGGAATACAACATTCATATAACCGTTGGTCATTAATGTATGCATACTATACTCCTAAACCTAAAATACTTAATCAATTAAAACTTCGTTTACATCATGATGTTGCTGCAATTCAAAAATTATATGGTATACGTGTACATGAACCCACAACATTGAAACCGATAAAAACAACTACTGAAACAAGAATTACACCAAAAGAAATTATAGGTGAAAGCGGAAAAAAAATTGAATCCCCCACCTCATATATGTGATATACAAAAACAATTAATTTATAAAATGTATGTGGCCAAAAAATTTAAATGATAATAATTTTAATTATATTGCCACATCATTAGAAACGCTGTTTCCATTTTTGTTTTCAAAGGAATTTTATGAAATGTCTGCTCTTTATGAAAGACCTAATGGAAACGTAATACTTAGATCTGATAAAATATATAATATCAAATTCAAATCTTTGCAGTTAGATAATGATATATTTATAAAAAACTTAAATAATTTTACCAATATTTCAGGTATAATTAATACTTATAGAGGATAAACATATGTTTTTTACAAAGATTTGACTTATTGCTCATCAATTGATGAGTGTTTGTTCAGTTTTCAAGAAAATTCCTATATTTATAAGAAGTATATTACAATATAAAATAAAAAAAATCTGCGGATGTTCTAGTGATATGATTATCAAAAATGTCTTATTATTCTTTATAAGCTAAAAATTCATGTGCATATACATATATTTTCTATTAAAGTATTTTTGTGAGAACAAGAGCAAGTGTTTATAAAATGACTGAAGAAATATTTTATGTGAGCAGCGGTAGTGAAAGTGAACATGAAGTAGAACCCTTCGACATCGAGCATGCTGCAATTTTGCAGCCTGACTTAATCGAACAGCGTGAAATGGATGTTGATTGGATTAATGTAAACTTAATGAATATTCAAAACGCCGTTCATTCAAATAATGAAGTTGCGTACACCCTAGATAGATATAGCGATGTTGGATATAATTCTGATTACGATGTTTATTATCCTTAATTGTTAAGGAAATATTGGCGGGCGCCGCCACTGGTGCTGCATCGCATGGTGTGAAAAAAATGTTGGGTGGTTTAGGATTTTATTTGAAACCCTATAAAAATGGAAGTGGTCATTCTAAAAAAAAAAAGAGAAGAAAGAAAAAAAAACATTAAAAAAATTACCTGATCGTGTGTTGACAAATCACGATTTATTAAAGTACATACACTTCTGATGGATCTGATACGCATTTGGTTGCTTGTAGAAAAAAATGGAAATTCTGTTATGTATTATGATAGTTTTGGTAAATTACTCCCACCCCTTGAATTAATAAAATATTTTGGTAATAATGTAAAAATAAAATACAATTACAATACTGATCAAAGTTATGATTCATTTACATGCGGTCATTTATGTTTAAAATATTTATATAAAAAATAATCACTTTAGTTTAATTCATTTTACTCAAAATGTCGAGAACGATAACACTATCGGGAAAATCAAATATACTAAGTGTAGATTTTTTCTCACCTATTGAATTAAACAATGAACACTATGTAATAGGTCTAATTAATTTTGAGTACATATAATTCATAAACAATTATGATGTAATAGAATTGCCCACGAATAATTATGAAATTAATGATATATATTACTTTTTACGTTTGAAAATTAGTGACCCCAGTGCAGATGACAATTTTGAAAAAAAAAATTGAACTATCAGAATTATATTAAGAAAAGACAGAAAGAAAATTTACTAACAATTAAGGCTAACACTACTACTTTAAAATGTCAAATTGCATCTACATGTGAAATAAATTTCGAACCCCATGATAGTATAAGTGAATTACTAGGTTTTTCCAAACGAAAACTGATACCAAATGTAGTTCATACTGATTTTCCTATCAAAATATTGAAAGTAAATACAATAGCAATTGAGTGTAATATTGTTACTGGAGCATATAGAAATAACGAATTAGTTCACACAATTCATGAGTTCAATCTTTCTGTTCCCCCAGGATATAAAATAATAGAAACACCAGGAAATATTATTTATTTACCTGTGAACGTTCGAACTATAAACAACATAGATTTTAGAGGTGAAGAAGTTACAATTAGATTGCATTTAAAAAAATATAATTTCTGGGTATTAATTTTAATACCTGTCAAGTATATAATAAGAGGAAACATTCAAATAAATTCAATTCATTGTCAACTGCGTACACGTTAACACATAAAAATATCAACTTTCTGCAATCGCTCGGTCTAAAACTATAGAAAAAAAAAACAAAAAAAAAACGAATGAACTATTAAACATCAATGAAGGAGTGAGATTCAATACAGCTATTAGGCGTGAAGAATTACATATTTATGATCCATATGCACCTACACAGTATGAGAACAATGATGAAATTCGAATACCTATACATTAACAAAATATTTACACAGTACCCCGCGATAGTTACATTGTAATAGAAGAAAAATTTTTAGAAAAGGATGGGAAAACTTTTTTCTAGGCTAAATTAGCTAATAACGGTTTTGCTCATTTATTTGATGAAATAAGATACGAATTATTTGGCATGGAAATAGATAAAGTAAAAAATGTTGGTATTTGTAGTACAATGAAAGCATATGTTTCAATGAATTCTAATGAAAAATCAATATATGAAACTGCAGGATGGTACAACGACAATATTATTAATGACACTGGAGAATTCATAGTGTCGATACCTCTAAAACTGCTTTTGGGTTTCGCAGAAGACTTTAAGAAAGTTATTGTGAATGCTAAGCATGAACTTGTTTTAATACGTGCTAGAAATGACAGTAACGTCCATGTTAGTCAACAAGAATTAAAAATTAAGATAAATAAAATACAGTGGCGTATCAAACATATTTATCCAAATGATGAGGAAAAATTGAATTTATTAAAAATTGTTAGTAACAAAAAAAACTCCTTATATATTCCGTTTAGAAGATGGGATTTACATGAGTTTCCAGTGTTAGAAGTTACATCACAACACACATGGCAGATAAAATCATCTAGTCAATTAAAAACTTCTCGATATGTTATTATTGGTCTTTAAACAGATCACATAAATAAATCTGATGTTGATATTAGCACATTTAATCATTGTAAAATTAGAAATATCAAATTAATTTTAAATTCTGAAACGTACCCCCAGGGGCGGATTAACGAAATTGCCGCTCGTAGGCAAACTAAAATTTAACGACACCACCCCCCCCCCCCCATTTTCTTTTTTTAAGTTGGTATAATTAAAATAGAAACAAAAAAATAATAATTTTTAGATTATACGAAATGAAATTCTTTCACAAAAAGGAAATATTCTTAATTTCCTAATTTTTTAAATATTCTGATTGATTTTGTAAATTTTTTTGAAAAAACATATAGCGCCCGAAAAAATTGCCGCCCTCAAAATTTTGCCGCCCCAGGCACGTGCCTGCTGTGCCTGTGCGTAAATCCGCCCCTGCGTACCCCTATGGAAACATGAATTTTAATTTTGAAAAGAATCGATACTCAATACTATATGAAATGTATACTAAGTTTCAAGCGTCATATTATAACGAAACTAGTTACCCCTTACTAAAATGGAAATCTTTTAAGGAAACTGCACCTTTAATTGTAAATGACTGCTCAAAACAAAGTGAGAAACTTAAATCTTATACGGTTGATATTAAATTATAATTTGAAGCAATGGAAATATTCCCAGCTTCAACAATAGCATACTGTTTAATATTACATGACAAATAAGTTGAGTACACCCCATTGACAGGTATTGTTAAAATTATTTAAAAGAAATGTTTTTGAAAAAATATTTTAGTTATTTATTAACTGTTGTAATATGAAGGTGCTCTCTTTAATATTTATTTTATTTACACAATATGTTTACACATTTGACGAAACTGAAACCATAACATATTTGAATATTTATGGCTACTTAAATTTCACCAATGAAAATAGTTCAAATTTGAAAACATTTGAGTACAAACATGCTTTCAATTATATTATATCAACAAAAGTTTGGTTTACTTGGAAATGGAACAATGAACAATGAAACATTAACATTTATGCAACGTCCAAGATGTGGTGTTCCAGATAATTTACACGCTCTTAATAATAACATAAAATGGCGTAATAAACTAGTAAGATGGAATTCGTATTATATGTCCGTACAGCAAAACTATTTGCTGGAAGAAGCGTTTAAAATGTGGCCTAAAGTAGCAGATATAAATTTTACTAGAGCTATTTACAATCCAAATATACGTATTTCATTTGGAAGAGGAAAACATTTAAAAGCAAATAGTTATCAGTAGTATAGCTGGACACGTCCGGCGGCATTTCACATGCTCGATGACCGTGGTCATCCACATCTACCATTCGTCAGCTGAAGACATCTGGTGGGTTAGTTCTTCACGTACTTCTTGCACAACCCACTCGAATCCGCACCCCCCAGTTATTTCACACGGTTTTCGAACTCGATGACCGTGGTCATCCTCATCTACCATTCTTCTTCGCCCACTTCTTGCACAACCCTTTCGAATTCGTCCATCCTGTATGCTCAGCCCCTATGGCCTGCACTCTCAACTATAGCAAGTAGTACCCTTAGGTGCACTCTCTATTTAAGTTAGGAGTACTCCTGGGGTGCATTCTCCACTTTAGTTACGAGTACCCCTGGGGGGCACTCCACTTTAGTTAGGAGTACCCATGGGGTTAACTCTCCACTTCAGTTAGGAGTGACCATTGGTTGACCTGGAGTCCAACGCGTTACTCTTGTACCTGTTTGGACACCCCACGCAACAAGCCCGACGCCCCGCACCCCGCGTCTCACGTAAATTTTTTTTTGGTATTTTATAGGATAGGAGTGGATATATGGGGGTTAAATAATTAATATAGTTTATTTTTGTAAATATATTTTTTGAAAATTATAACCCCAAGGGTATGTGTCTGTATATATGTAGTTTATAATTCGTTTATCATCAAAAGGATTTAAAGCTAGCTTATTTTGTTTTATTGTATGTACAATATGTTTCTTAGATTTAATAGAATATTGATCTCTATTTATAGTTTCATTATTAAATAAACAATTATAGTAGTCATTAAAAGTTATAGTATTGACTGCTGCACCTGTTATGCCTTTCGCTTTTTTATTGATTTTTTTCATTATTGTCATCTTGTAAGACTTTGTATGTGTACAATTTTGATCTCAAACCAATAAACTCTGTCATAATTTTATCGTTGTTTTCATCTTTCATGAGGCCAATAACTTTTTGTTAACAAGAGATATGTTGAAAATGTTATTAGGCTGATAATCGGAAGTATCAAATTTATAAATATCTCGTTTCATGATCTTATAGATATCAATATTTTTAAATAAGTAAATAAGACTATCTGTGACTGTGTATAATAATTTAGTATTGTTACAAACATTTTTCTTAACATAATTGTAATGAAAGTCGTAAATGTAAGTTTTTGAAATGTCTAAAATAGAGAAACCAACATATATGGGTTTATTGAATTTCATAGATTTTTTACTCATTTTTATTAGTATGAAATCATCATCAAGTATTGTACAGCTATGAAAATTTGGTTGTTGTGTATAAGATTTTGCACCGTATCTTCCCTCTCATTTTGAAACTAATTTTATATCTTTATATTTCCGAACGTTCTCCATTGTTTTACCAAACACGGCGTTATCATTAATTCTTTTTGAATTCATTATTGAATTGTTTTCGCAAGTTTGTATTTAGATCTATATATGTTTTTAACCATGGGCTTTGTTTAAATTTTAGAACTTTATGAATATTAGATAATTTTAAACCTAATTTTAAATATTGTTTTAAATTTTGATAATGAATCACATAGTTTTTTTTATTATTATGCAAATTTGTTATTAATTTCGGTAGTTTTGATTGAGGTGGTATAAAGTGTTCTGGGGCTAGCGGTAAATCTCTATGATTATTGTGTAATTCTCTAAGGTACTCTTAATCTACTTTGAAAATATATCCAACAGGTGATTCATTAGTTAAATTCATTAAATTAATTTTGTTTATGTTTAAATTATTAACATCAACCTATTCAAAATCTGCATACGGTAAATAATTATTCATTGCTGCACCATACAAGTTACATACATCGAAATAAATAAGAAAAGAATCTGATTTGGAATAAACCTGTCGCCCATATATTTATTATTTGCTTTCGCATATCGATTACAGCATTGTGACACTCCACCCCTGATTCATTTTTCAATGAACAAAATTTTGTTAATGTCTAATTGAATTTTACTGCATTTTAACATGCTATCAAAAGCTAATCCGGGTGCTGTATAATAACGTAATGCATCTAAATCGTATGTTTCTAAACAACTTTCACGAAAATATGTCGCTTAGTAACAAAACAGCAGTTTTTATATATAAATCAGCATATTGTCCTAAATTTTGAACTTCAAATAAATTCCAAATATTTATAGCATGCTGATAGTCTTCATTTGAAATGTTACCATTATCGGCTTTGAGTGAATCTGTACTCGGTAGTTGTTCTTCATCTAGTTTTTCCCAACTATCTAGATATTCATATGGAAATATTCCTTTTTTCGTAACTAATTTGAATTTCTCTTCTGAATCAGTGTAAGCTCTTGTTATCAACTTTTCACTATCTGTTAGATATGAAGCCAATTTTTCAAAACTGCTCACCATAAAGCTGAAAAGAGTCTATAAATCTGAAATTAATTTCTATATTTTTTACGTATTTTGTGAAGGATATATAACGTTCTTTGTTTATTGGTAATAGAGATACATTGCCTGGAATTTTTGTAGTTAATTCTTTTATAATAAAGTGTGCATCATACGAGGATAAATTATGAAATAAGGTACAACAGGCACAACATGTGAATTTGTATAATTTAAATTGCAATGTTGATGAGCGGCTCCTCTGTATTCTCCAGTTAAATGTGAATGATCACGTACTTTTATGTTGTACAGTGTGAATTCTTCATCACAAATATGACATTTTTTACTATTTATAAAATTTATTTCTTCATTATAAGTTAATTTCATCGGTTTAATATGTTTAAGTATATTATCAATTTGGTTGGCTATATTGTTAAGTTCTTCAACAAACCAGTCAATACAATGTCTTCCACGGTAAATATTAAATTTTGAGTATGAGTCATTGTATGAGGATTTCAGGTAATATACAATACTAAACGGTACATGTTTTTGTGTATAAACAGTATTTTTGCCATGTGCTTGTTCAACTTTTTCCAAATTGATTCTATATCTGTATATAAAACAAATGGTACTTTTTCTTTATGATGAAAGTTTTTAAATTTCAATATTTTATTTTCTTCTGTGGGTAGTGTTATTTTACACTCATTAATATTTTTACAATGTTCTTTCTGTTGAGTTAAAGTGGTTTCAGTCTTAAAATGATTTACACATCTATCACAAAAGAATGATTTAAGTCTTGTAACATTCTCAGTGATGTCAACATCCATGCTGTCATTATCTTCAATCAGATCTTCCTCTGCTTCTTTTTCCTCCTCCTCTTCCTCATCTCCAGCATACATCATCAGTAAATGTATTGTTTTATCAAATTCGCATTTGGTAAGACGTACTGGTACAACGTCATTCTTTTTCTTGCCAACCTTTTCAAGTGTGTAGACATTTATGTTAAGTTCATTCATTTCTTCGAATTTCACAATGCTTTTTAATTTTATTGGAAATTCTATTCCATCATACTTTAGAATTGTTGAAAAATGTGGGTATGCAGATGTACGGTTAGAACTATTATGTTAGAAGTAATACGACAATTTATGCAGTTGTTATAATATTAAAAATAATAATCAAGTAAGTTGTATTTTGAAAATTGTCAAAATAAAAATATTGTCAATAAAAGGATTGATCAATTAGATAAGTCTTGTGTGTTATATATGTTAGTATTAAACTAGCTGGAAGTTAATAGGTTATGGGCCCAGAAGAACTATAAATAGAAATAAAAATGTCAGATACATCTTTAACGAAGTTCTGCGTAGCAATGTAGAGTAAAGCTCCTACAACCTGTCTGTAAATTTTATTATTCAGTAGATCAGATCATTGTCTTCATCTAGCTTCAAATAACTTGGATCCATCCGAGTTGTTGATCCTTTTGCTTCTTCTAAATTATATTTCTTTATGATTTCTTTAAATTTTGTACTTTGGTGCCATAAGAAGTTGCCATTTTCTTCTCGTTCAACTTCAATGCCTAAATAGTATGTAATATCTCCCAAATTTTTCGTTTCAAACTTTTGATTCAGTATTTCTCCAAAATTAATGATTGCTTTTTCATTAAAATGTACTATCAGCAAATCGTCAACATGTAATAATATATATATATATCCAATTATCATCTTCGAATTTTGAATATAAACAGGAATCTGCTTCACTTCTTTTAAATCCTTGCTTCAATATATAATCATTAATAGCTGTGTTCCATGATCTTGCAGATTGCTTAAGTTTATAAATTGATCGCTTTAGTCGACATACTAGATGTTCTTGCCCTGGCTTTACGTATCCTTCAGGTTGTGACATATATATTTCTTCTTCTACAGTACCATTTAGAAATGCAGTTTTCATATCAAAGTGTTTAACCTGCAGGTTTCGTGCAGCTGCAATTTTTAATAAGGTTCTAAATGTACTTTGTTTTGCTACGGGAGCAAATGTTGCATCATAATCCTTCCCATACTTTTGAGAGTATCCCTTAGCAACTAATCGTGCTTTATATCTTGTTTCTTTATTCTTCGCATTTTATTTAATTTTAAAAATCCATTTACATCCCATTGGTTTTCTACCCAAAGGTAATTCCGTAAGATTCCAGGTTTCCAATTTTTCTAACGATTTCATTTCTTCGTTGGCTGCATCTATCCATTTCTGCCGTTCGTCAGCAGACAAGTTTTCCAAATCTTTCCATTTTTCAGGTTCAGATAGAAGTGTAGATTTAGCCATATACGTAAATCGTTGGGGGGGAATACCTTTAGTTTTCCGTGAAGATATTCGTTTTAATTGTTTATCTGAATCATTCTCGATATTATCATCTTTCATTACAGACTCTTCTTTAAAATTTTGATTGCTTGAATCTTGGTTTTCTTGTGTTTCTCTCTTCCTTCATGATACTTCGATCTGATTTATGTCATAATTATTTTCGAAGTTCTTAATTAACGGTTCTTCATTTATTATTACACTTCGACTTTCTATTACCTTCTTACTATTATTTAACAAAATCCTGTAGCCCTTTTTATTTACACAATATCCTACCAAAATTCCCTCTTCTGCATGATAATCCTATTTTGTCTTCTTTTCTTTGGGAATGTGTACATAAGCCTTACTTCCAAAAATTCTTAAGTGTTTAATGTTCGGTTTCAGTCCATTCCAAAGTTCATAAGGTGTTTTTTCAATGGCTTTGCTGGGTAGACGATTTTGAATATAACACGCTGTGTTGATAGCTTCTGCCTAATATGTTTTCGGAATGTTGGCTTCAAAAAGCATTATCCTAGCGCTGATACATAGAATTCCATTTTTCTTTTCTGCAACTCCATTTTGCTCAGGATTGTAAGCTATTGTTGTGTGGTGTATAATTCTATGTTCTTTGAAGAATTGCTTAGATGTTTCATATTCTGTACCATTATCACTATGAAACATTTTTGGCATTCTTCCAAATTTATTATGAACATAAACTATATATTCACGTATTTTATCGTCAACTTCGTCTTTTGTATGAAGAAAATATAACATTGTAAATCTTGAAAAATCATCTATAAATGTAATAAAATATTTCTTCTTACCCGGAGTTTCAGTTTTCATCGGTCCACATACATCTGAATGAATCAAATCCAATGGAGCCTCTGAACGGGAACTACTTTCTTTGGGAAATGACTTTCGTTTCATTTTTCCGTGAATGCAGCTCACACATTTCTTAATTACATCACATTTGTCAATAGTAACTCCTTCTGTTAATCTTTCTCGAAAAAGTTTCTTTATTGCCTCTGGATCTCTGTGTCCAAGTCGTTGATGCCACCGATGTATACAATTGACATGTTTTTCTGATTTTGCAAGATTTGCTATTTCTTTACATTCTAGTTGATACAAATTATTTACAATTTTACCTTTAGCTACTGGAATGTTGTTTCTAAAAATGCTGCAGTAATTATCTTTGAACATCACTTCGTTGCCATTCTGTGTCAATTTCTTTACAGACAATAAATTGCTCTTCAAATCTGGGACATACAATACATCTCTAATCAAGATTTTTCTCGAAATTTTGGGGTTTATTTGACAATAAATATATCCATTTCCTACCCCTTCTGAAACCATTTGCTTTCCATAAGCAACAAATACCTTGTGTTTCCGATTTTTATCTAATGTATCAAAAAACTGTTCATTATTTGTCATATGACTTGTGGCACCGGAATCAATACACCAAACATCTGACTGCAAATGATTGACATATGTCACAAATGTCATGTCATAATTATCAGAAGATTCTTCTTCATGAACTGCACTTTTGGCCTTTTGTTTGGAGTCTCTATTCATTGTGTATTTATTTCGTCCTTTTAATAATAGGCAATTAAATTTAATATGGCCTACATTTTTACATTAATTACATTTACGCATATCTTCATTTTCATAATTATTGTGGTTTTTCTTAAAATTACTTAGTGCAGAGTCTGTCTTACTTGCATGTGTGCTACTTGAGTTTTCAATTTAATACACTCTAAATCTAAAATTAAAGATTTCCCCTCATAAAAATTTAGATCTTGTATGTTACGTTGACGCTGCTTGGCAGGAGATCCAAAAGACAGAAAATCTTTAAGTGGGTATATTTTAAAACTTAGTGAATCTAGTATTTCATGGTCAAGTAGAAAACAAATTTGTGTCCGTCTGTCATCCACTGAAGCTGAGTATGTTGCTGCTGCACTCGCCAGTCAAGAAATCGTTTGGATTCAACAACTTTTAAGAGATCTCGGAGAGCCTGCAATCCTACCAACCATTCTGTACGAAGATAATCAGGGATGTATCAAATTAGCAACCAACGAGAAGAATAATGCCAGAACAAAACATATAGATGTAAAGCACCATCATCTGAGAGATTTAATTAAACGTAATATTATTTTAATTCAATATTGTGAATCCCAAAATATGATAGCTGACATAATGACAAAACCTCTCACTAGATCTAAATTTGAAAATTTGAGATCTTTCCTTAATCTGTTATAATTATATTTTTCGAGAGGGGGTGTTAGAAGTAATACGACAATTTATGCAGTTGTTATAATATTAAAAATAATAATCAAGTAAGTTGTATTTTGAAAATTGTCAAAACAAAACTATTGTCAATAAAAGGATTGATCAATTAGATAAGTCTTGTGTGTTATATATGTTATTATTAAACTAGCTGGAAGTTAATATATTACGTATTGGATAGAGTGCTGATGTAACAGCCCAAAGAAAGCAATAATCGTCATTATTCTTGATATTTATAATTGCTAGTTTTGCTTTTATGTCTGAAGGTAACGATACATAACCAGAAGCAGTGATGGGTAAATAATTGTTAATGTTTACTTTCAGGTGTAGAACTTCATATAAAGCCCAACCTGAGTCTCGTTCTTGAAACTCTTCTAAATTGTTCATTATTTTATCTAATACATTTTCTTTATACCATTCTTTTATGTTTGTTGAATTGTCAATTATTTCGTTTCTTGTATTGAATGTTTTAATTTCACTCAAATACAACATTCACTTTTAATACTGATGACTGTAATGCTTTTTTAATTTTATTTTTAAATATTGTAATTACACACTGTAGAAATATTTTAGAATCCTTAATTCCCGCTTTATTTATTATTACACCAGTTTTAATACGTTTTTGAAAAACAGATTTTATATCTTGCCATAGTAAGTTATGTTTTGGATTTCCATTCTTAGACAATCCAGATCCAGTTTTAGTTTTTAAGTTTTTTATTTTTTCTTTATATGTTTTTAAAATTGTTAAATTAACTTCAAGTTTTAATAAATTTTCTTCTTTATTATTTTTATAGCCTTTCTTTTTTATATACAGGCTGGCCCAGCGAAAATTATCAGCGCAATTTTTGGCCACTTAACATTAATTTTTCAAAAAACGCTCGCACACGTCAATTTTAGTATAAAGGGGGACACCTAAATGGATTAGTACCAATGGCATAACTTCAACCCTAAAATGGGTTGGACTGCACCTCAAAAATTTTAAATGGAAAAGGGTGTCAAACATGACACAGTTCGAAAGGCCTTTCAATTATCTTTTCAACAGTTTTTTTATTTTTCAAATCGGATCATTAGTTCCAAAGAAATATTGTTTAAAACAAATTTTATCAGGTGTGCAAAACTGCAATCAAGTAGGTTTAAACAAATGAAAGAAACTCAAGTATCAGTTTATTAGGTGTTCAAAATAACTACCACCAACTTCCACATAATAATAAAGATTTTGCTCAAAATTTTGGAACTGCGGTACGTTGCCGTAAATCTTCTAAAGATACGGGTAGCGTGGCATAAACTTTAGACTTCAAATAACCCCTCAAAAACAAATCTAACTTACAAATTACTTGTCTATTAGAAACAACTTGTCGAAAGAATTGTTTATTTAGTTTCTGTCATTTGTTTAAGCCTACTTGATTGCAATTTTGAACACCTAATAAAATTTGTTTTAAACGATATTTCTCTGGAACTAATGATCGGATTTGAAAAATAAAAAAACTGTTGAAAAGAGAATTGAAAGACCTTTCGAACTGAGTCATGTTTGACACCCTTTTCCATTTAATTTTTTTGAGGTGCAATCCACCCCCATTTTAGGGTTGAAGTTATGATATTGGTACTAATTCATTCAGGTGTCCCCCTTTCTACTAAAATTGACGTGTTCGAGCGTTTTTTGAAAAATTGATGTTATGTGGCCAAAAACTGCGCTGATAATTTTCGCTGGGCCACCCTGTATTTATTTAGTAATGAAATTATTTTATTTAAATTTTTATCTATTAATTTCATCAATTTTTTATATACTAATAAGCAGAGAGAACATCATTATATTATTTTATTATTATTAATATTATTACTTACATGAATACTTCTTGTATTTCGATTTTGGGTAAGTTTTAAATCTGTGTATATTTATAATGTATATACTTATCTGAACTATTGTTCTTGTTTGTGAGAATTCACTGTCAATATATATATATATATATAAAGGTTAAGAGGTTAAGGACATATAAGAGGCTAGAGTTTATCTATTTGATAGCGATTTGAAATTATTTTAGGAATTTAATGTGTTTTCGTAAACAGCACATGTACGAAAAGGTTAGGGGGTTAAGAACATATTTTGATAAGTTTAAGATGTATATAAATGGGATTGCGTGTGTGAATTGTATTACATATTACAAAGAATCCTATATACTAAAAGGCATGTGTCCCAATCTATATTTATTTTCATCACGACGATCGCCAAATTTTCGGACAAACCTACAGCCTTAACCATTTATGAAATTGATATGTATAATAATATCAAATTGTAGAGAATGATGCGTAGGTGTGCCTTTTTGGTGTTTCATATTTTTACGTCGAGCAGTTTTTGCGTAAATTAATAAAAACCACACATTTTTTTCATTTTGAAACAAAAAATTGTTTAAGGATCCTAGTAGCCATGTCTAAATTTAAAAAGAAACAAGCTGTTATCTGTCACTTATGACAATCAGTCTATGAACTTTAAATGATTGTATTTTCAAATAGAACATTGATATTAAAGAAGTGAATACAGTATCATGAATAATAATCTTGAGCAAAAGTGTTACAATTAATTTAAGTTTAAAACATAACGTATTTATGTGTCGTGATGTTTATTTTCATCACGACGATCGCCAAATTTTGTCAAAAGCCAAACTGCCTGAACCATCAAAGGGATTGTTGTAATTTTTTTTTTAGATTGCAGGGAATAATGTGTAGTTGTGCCTTTTGGGGGTCTCATATTTTTACTGTGAGTGGTTCTTGTGTAAAAAAATACAAACTGTGCAAAATTAATAACTTGAAACAATGGATCCTAGTAGCCATGTCTAAATTTAAAAAGAGTCACGAGGTCATCTGTCACTTTTGACAATCTGTCTATGAACTTTAAACGATTATAACTTTTTTTAGAACATTGATATTAAAGAAGTAAATACAGTATCAAGTATATTAGTCTTGAGCAAAGGTGTTACAACTAATTTAAGTTTAAAACATAACGCATTTAATTAATATAAATTTTGACGTTTCCAATGTCAAAAGTCAATGTTGCCAAATGTGTGATGAAGTAACTAAATTTAAACCGAATATTCCTAAACACTCTGCTGTGTTTGATATCAAAAGAAAAAAAACCATAAGGGCTGGTTTTGAAATGACAAAAAAAAAATATGTCACGTCGATCTGCATTTGTTTTGCACAAAAAGTTGTTACAAGTAGGTCGTCCTTGGATTTTAATGAAACGACACAATGTGGATTGGAGTGCACGAATGACAAAAATATTCTACGTCGATTAGAATTTGTTTTTTGCAAAATGTTATCAGAAATATGTGTTTTGTATCGAATGAAATGTCTCGGTGAGGGCTGGTGTACAAAAAAGAAAATTTTCCTTGTTGATCGGCTTTTGTTTTATGCAAAAAGATAATAGAAGTATGTCGTGTGTGGTATCTAATGAAAGGTTTCGTAGAGGGCTGAAATGTAAAATTGACAAAAATGTTCCATGTCGATCGGCTTTTGTTTTTTGCAAAAAGTTGTCAGAAATATGTCGTGTTTGGTATCGAATGAAAGGTCTTGGCGAGGGCTCGCGTAGAGAATTGACAAAAATGATCTATGTCGATCTGCTTTTGTTTGATGCAAAAAATTCTCAAAAGTATGTCGAGTTTGGTCTCAAATGAAAGGTCTCGTTGAGGGCTAGCGTGTGGAATTGACAGAAATGTTCTATTTCGATCGGCTTTTGTTTTCTGCAAAAAGTTCTTAAAAGTATGTCGAGTTTGGTCTCAAATGAAACGTCTTGTAGAGGGATAGCGTGCAGAATTGACAAAAATGTTCCATGTCGATCGGCTTTTGTTTTTTGCAAAAAGATGTCAGAAATATGTCGTGTTTGGTATCGAATGAAAGGTCTTGGCGAGGGCTCGCGTAGAGAATTGACAAAAATGATCTATGTCGATCGGCTTTTGTTTTATGCAAAAATTTCTTAAAAGTATGCCGAGTTTGGTCTCAAATGAAACGTCTTGTTGAGGGCTAGCGTGCAGAATTGACAAAAATGTTCCATTCTGATCGACTTTTGTTTTCTGTAAAAAGTTCTCAAAGGTATGTCGAGTTTGGTCTCAAATAAAACGTCTTGTTGAGGGCTAGCGTGCAGAATTGACAAAAATGTGCTATGTCGATCGGTTTTTGTTTTTTGCAAAAAGTTGTCAGAAGTGTATGGTATTTGGTATCAAATGAAATGTTTCAATGAGGGCTGGTGTGCAGAATTAACAAAAATTGTCAATGTCGATCGGCTATTGTTGTTTTGCAAAACGTTGTCAGAAGTATAGAGTGTTTGGTATCAAATAAAAAGTCTAAAAATAAAAATAAACGGCCTGATTCTGGTGACCATTGTATAGAATACGATATTGTATAAAATACCATTATGGTATTGTATACAATTATTTGTTGAAATGGTATTCTGGTGACCATTGTTTTCAATACAATATCGTGTCATACACGTTTATTGTATTCTACACCATAACATATGAAATTCGTATTCAGGTGACCATTTATGAGTTTGACAGTATTGTTTTCGTTACCATTATCGTATAGATTTATGGTTTTCGTAAAGACAGATCTCAGCTCGATTTATCATCATTGTTTAGGTTAAGAGTAAGAATTATTTTTAACAAAAATGAATAATAACAATTTTATATTTATTATTGATATGTTGGAAAATGAAAGAAACAGGTAAGTTGTTGATATTTCATTAAAACAATAATTTAGCTATTTATTATTGATACATTAGACACGAATTACTGATAGAGAGAAGGCAATTACGAGATATAAGTAATCCTCTCTCACTCCCGGAAGATGTTTTTAGGAGCATTTTTCGATTGTCTCGTGAATTAGCGAACGATTTAATAATTGAGCTGGATCCACATTTTCGAGCTCCACAACGTGAAGCGATTGCTATTCCGACTAATTTGAAGGTACGTACACACATATGTATAACTAAAAATTTTGGTCATTATTGCTTCGAAAAAACTTACAAATTTATTTATTTATTTTAATTGTAAAACCCTCACAGATCCTAACAACCTTGCAATTTTTTGCTCACGGCTGTTACCAGAAGCCAACTAGTCAAAATTTTCTACTAGCCATGAATCAATCATCAGTTAGTAGATGTATTCAAGAGGTAACTCAAGTTATTATGGACCAAATGAGTTACGTCGTACATTTTCCAACTACAGTCGAAGAAAGAAATGTAGAAAAGCGCAAGTAATTCACAAACATGTATTGTATGAAACAAATTATTATTAGTTACTTTTTTCAGATTTGGAAACCTTCTAAATGGGTTTCCAGGAATAATTGGGCTATCGACTGTACCCATGTTGCCATTATAACACCACCAATAAATCATGAACAATATCCTGCAATAATCTTTTTAAATAGAAAGGGGTATTACAGCATAAACACCCAAATAGTAATGTATTTATCATTGAAACAATATATATTTAATAAAGTTATATTTTTTAATTTATTTTTTTCAAAATACTCAACGAATATTTTAATTTGATCTTTAGATACCTACTTTTTTTTGTAGTCATAATATTTTTATCTGTGTAACGTTTAATATCACAAGCTGTCAACTTCAATTTTAAGGTTATGTCGGAATCAGTGTTACCAGTCGTTGTAAACATTAATACTTTGTTTTTCAAGAGAATTCAACTATATACATATTTCAATTTATTTAATTTTACATAAAATATGAATTTTCCACAAGAATGTATGTTAATATTGAAGTAATTAATTATTTAAAAGTATATATGCTTTGTTATTCTTACATTGTTTTAAACGGTTGGCTTCACTGCAATTTGGCGATTACAATATCGTATTCAATACAATTACGATTACCATGTGTACACCGGAATACCAAATCTTTACAATATCTTATAGCACATTGTAATCGAAATCGTATAGATTATAATATCGTATTCTATACAATGGTCACCAGAATCAAGCCGCATAACTGTTCAAAATTAATAACTTGAAACAATGGATCCTAGTAGCCATGTCTAAATTTAAGAAAAGTCACGAGGTCATCCGTCACTTTTGACAATCTGTCTATGAACTTTAAACGATTATAACTTTTTATAGAACATTGATATTAAAGAAGTAAATACAGTATCATGTATAATAGTCTTGAGCAAAGGTGTTACAATTAATTTAAGTTTGAAACATAACGTATTTAATTAATATAAATTTTGACGTTTCCAATGTCAAAAGTCAATGTTGCCAAATGTGTGATGAAGTAACTAAATTTAAACCGAATATTCCTAAACTAACTTCAGTGAAGACGGTGGCAGTTGTATTAGGATTGACAATATTAATTTATAAATTTAAGAATTAACTACTACTTTTTAACACAAACAGTGTTGCCAAATTATGAAGTAGGTAACTAAATAAAAATAAAATATTCGTAAATAAAATAAATTGTACACTTTGCTGTGTTTGATATCAAAAGAAAAAAAACCATATGGGCCGGTTTTGAAATGACAAAAAAAATATGTCACGTCGATCTGCATTTGTTTTGCGCAAAAAGTTGTTACAAGTAGGTCGTCCTTGGATTTTAATGAAACGACACAATGTGGATTGGTGTGCACGAATGACAAAAATATTCTACGTCGATTAGAATTTGTTTTTTGCAAAATGTTATCAGAAATATGTTGTGGTTTGTATCGAATGAAAAGTCTCGGTGAGGGCTGGTGTACAAAAAAGAAAATTTTCCATGTTGATCGGCTTTTGTTTTATGCAAAAAGTTGTATAAAGTATATCATGTTTGGTCTCAAATAAAAGATCTTGTTGAGGGCTCGCGTGCAGAACTGACAAAATCGGTCTATGTTGATCGGCTTTTGTTTTATGCAAAAAGTTAATCGAAGTATGTCGTGTTTGGTATCTAATGAAAGGTCTCATTGAGTGCTGATGTCGAGAATTAACAAAAATGTTTCATGTCGATCGGCTTTTCTTTTTTGTAGAAAGTTGTCAGAAGTATATCGTGTTTGGTATAAAATGAAAGGTCTTGATGAGAGCTGACATGTAAAATTAACAGAAATGGTTCATGTTGACCCGTTTTTGTGTTTTGGAAAAAGCTGTTAGAAATATGTCGTGTTTGGTATCAAATTAAATGTCTTGATGAGGGCTGATGTGCAGAAGTGACAAAAAATTGCCAAGTTGTTCTGCATTTGTTTTTTTACAATTACTTGCCGGAAGTATACCGTATTTGATATTAAATGAAAGCATTCGACAAGACCTGCCTTGCAGAAAAAAAATTAGCTTTCAAATGTTAATATTTCACTGACGCCGGAGGCCTAGGGAACGCTCAGCGTAGCTGAGCATTCGCTAGTCCTATATACTAAAAGGCATGTGTCCCAATCTATATTTATTTTCATCATGACGATCGCCAAATTTTCGGACAAACCTACAGCCTTAACCATTTATAAAATTGTTATGTATAATAATATCAAATTGTAGAGAATGATGCGTAGGTGTGCCTTTTTAGTGTTTCATATTTTTACGTCAAGCAGTTTTTGCGTAAATTAATAAAAACCACACACTTTTTTAATTTTGAAACAAATATTTTTAGAAGGATCCTAGTAGCCATGTCTAAATTAAAAAAGAAACAACCTGTCATCTGTCACTTACGACAATCAGTCTATGAACTTTAAAGGATTATATTTTCAAATAGAACATTGATATTAAAGAAGTGAATACAGTATCATGATTAATAATCTTGAGCAAAGGTTTTACAACTAATTTAAGTTTAAAACATGTCGGTGATGTTTATTTATTTTCATCATGACGATCGCCAAACTTTGTCACAAGCCTAACTACATTAACTATGAAAGGTATTGTTGTAATTTTTTTTAGGTTGCAGGGAATAATGTGTAGTTATGCCTTTTGGGGGTCTCATATTTTTACTGTGAGTGGTTATTGTGTAAAAAAATAAAAACTATGCAAAATTAATAACTTGAAACAATGGATTCCAGTAGTCATGTCTAAATTTAAGAAGAGTCACGCTGTCATCCGTCACTTTTGACAATCTGTCTATGAACTTTAAACGATTATAACTTTTTTTAGAACATTGATATTAAAGAAGTAAATACAGTATCAAGTATATTAGTCTTGAGCAAAGGTGTTACAACTAATTTAAGTTTAAAACATAACGTATTTAATTAATATAAATTTTGACGTTTCCAATGTCAAAAGTCAATGTTGCCAGATGTGTGATAAAGTAACTAAATTAAAACCGAATATTCCTAAACACTTTGCTGTGTTTGATATCAAAAGAAAAAAAACCATAAGGGCCGGTTTTGAAATGACAAAAAAAAATATGTCACGTCGATCTGCATTTGTTTTGCGCAAAAAGTTGTTACAAGTAGGTCGTCCTTGGATTTTAATGAAACGACACAATGTGGATTGGAGTGCACGAATGACAAAAATATTCTATGTCGATTAGAATTTGTTTTTTGCAAAACGTTATCAGAAATATGTGTTTTGTATCGAATGAAAAGTCTCGGTGAGGGCTGGTGTACAAAAAAGAAAATTTTCCATGTTGATCGGCTTTTGTTTTATGCAAAAAGTTAATAGACGTATGTCGTGTTTGGTATCTAATGAAAGCTGTCGGCGAGGGCTCGCGTAGAGATTTGACAAAAATGATCTATGTCGATCGGCTTTTGTTTTTTGCAAAAAGTAGTATAAAGTATATCATGTTTGGTCTCAAATAAAAGGTCTTGTTGAGGGCTCGCGTGCAGAACTGACAAAAACGGTCTATGTTGATCGGGTTTTGTTTTATGCAAAAAGTTAATAGAAGTATGTCGTGTTTGGTATCTAATGAAAGGTCTCGTTCAGGGCTGAAATGCAAAATTGACAAAAATGTTCTATGTCGATCGGCTTTTGTTTTTTGCAAAAAGTTGTCAGAAATATGTCGTGTTTAGTATCGAATGAAAGGTTTTGGCGAGAGCTCGCGTACAGAATTGACAAAAATGATCTATGTCGATCTGCTTTTGTTTTATGCAAAAAATTCTCAAAAGTATGTCGAGTTTGGTCTCAAATGAAAGGTCTCGTTGAGGGCTAGCGTGCAGAATTGACAGAAATGTTCCATTTCGATCGGCTTTTGTTTTTTGCGAAAAGTTCTCAAAAGTATGTCGAGTTTGGTCTCAAATGAAACGTCTTGTTGAGGGATAGCGTGCAGAATTGACAAAAATGTTCCATGTCGATCGGCTTTTGTTTTTTGCAAAAAGTTGTCAGAAATATGTCGTGTTTGGTATCGAATGAAAGGTCTTGGCGAGGGCTCGCGTAGAGAATTGACAAAAATGATCTATATCGATCTGCTATTGTTTTACGCAAAAAAATCTCAAAAGTATGTCGAGTTTGGTCTCAAATGAAAGGTCTCGTTGAGGGCGAGCGTGCAGAATTGACAGAAATGTTCCATTTCGATCGGTTTTTGTTTTCTGCAAAAAGTTCTTAAAAGTATGTCGAGTTTGGTCTCAAATGAAACGTCTTGTAAAGGGATAGCGTGTAGAATTGACAAAAATGTGCTATGTCGATTGGTTTTTGTTTTTTGCAAAAAGTTGTCACAAGTGTATGGTGTTTGGTATCAAATGAAAGGTTTCAATGAGGGCTGGTGCGCAGAATTAACAAAAATTGTCAATGTCGATCGGCTTTTGTTTTTTGCAAAAGGTTGTCACAAGTATATAGTGTTTGGTATCAAATGAAAAGTCTTGGTGTGGGCTAGCGTACAGATATGATAAAAATGTTTCATGTCAATCGACTTTTGTTTTATGTAGAAAGTTGTCAGAAGTGTGTCGTGTTTGGTATCAAATGAAAGGTCTCGGTGAGGGCTGGGGTACATAAATGACAAAAATGTTTCATGCCGAACGGGATTTGTTCTTTGCAAAAAATTATTGGAAGTATATCGTGTTTGCAATCTAATGAAAGGTCTTGGAGAGGCCTGAAGTGCAAATATGAAATAATTGTTTCATGTCGATCGGCATTTGTTTTTTGCACTGACAGCGGAGCTCTAGGGAATGCTCGGCGTAGCCGAGAATTCGCTAGTCCTATATACTAAAAGGCATGTGTCCCAATCTATATTTATTTTCATCACGACGATCGCCAAATTTTCGGACAAACCTACAGCCTTAACCATTTATGAAATTGATATGTATAATAATATCAAATTGTAGAGAATGATGCGTAGGTGTGCCTTTTTGGTGTTTCATATTTTTACGTCGAGCAGTTTTTGCGTAAATTAATAAAAACCACACATTTTTTTCATTTTGAAACAAAAAATTGTTTAAGGATCCTAGTAGCCATGTCTAAATTTAAAAAGAAACAAGCTGTTATCTGTCACTTATGACAATCAGTCTATGAACTTTAAATGATTGTATTTTCAAATAGAACATTGATATTAAAGAAGTGAATACAGTATCATGAATAATAATCTTGAGCAAAGGTGTTACAATTAATTTAAGTTTAAAACATAACGTATTTATGTGTCGTGATGTTTATTTTCATCACGACGGTCGCCAAATTTTGTCACAAGCCAAACTGCCTGAACCATCAAAGGGATTGTATTAATTTTTTTTTTAGATTGCAGGGAATAATGTGTAGTTGTGCCTTTTGGGGGTCTCATATTTTTACTGTGAGTGGTTCTTGTGTAAAAAAATAAAAACTGTGCAAAATTAATAACTTGAAACAATGGATCCTAGTAGCCATGTCTAAATTTAAAAAGAGTCACGAGGTCATCTGTCACTTTTGACAATCTGTCTATGAACTTTAAACGATTATAACTTTGTTTAGAACATTGATATTAAAGAAGTAAATACAGTATCAAGTATATTAGTCTTGAGCAAATGTGTTACAACTAATTTAAGTTTAAAACATAACGTATTTAATTAATATAAATTTTGACGTTTCCAATGTCAAAAGTCAATGTTGCCAAATGTGTGATGAAGTAACTAAATTTAAACCGAATATTCCTAAACACTCTGCTGTGTTTGATATCAAAAGAAAAAAAACCGTAAGGGGGACAAAAAAAAAATATGTCACGTCGATCTGCATTTATTTGCACAAAAAGTTGTTACAAGTAGGTCGTCCTTGGATTTTAATGAAACGACACACTGTGGATTGGAGTGCACGAATGACAAAAATATTCTACGTCAATTAGAATTTGTTTTTTGCAAAATGTTATCAGAAATATGTGTTTTGTATCGAATGAAATGTCTCGGTGAGGGCTGGTGTACAAAAAAGAAAATTTTCCTTGTTGATCGGCTTTTGTTTTATGCAAAAAGATAATAGAAGTATGTCGTGTTTGGTATCTAATGAAAGGTTTCGTAGAGGGCTGAAATGCAAAATTGACAAAAATGTTCCATGTCGATCGGCTTTTGTTTTTTTGCAAAAATTTGTCAGAAATATGTCGTGTTCGGTATCGAATGAAAGGTCTTGGCGAGGGCTCGCGTAGAGAATTGACAAAAATGATCTATGTCGATCTGCTTTTGTTTTATGCAAAAAATTCTCAAAAGTATGTCGAGTTTGGTCTCAAATGAAAGGTCTCGTTGAAGGCCAGCGTGCAGAATTTTAAGAAATGTTCCATTTCGATCGGCTTTTGTTTTCTGCAAAAAGTTCTTAAAAGTATGTCGAGTTTGGTATCAAATGAAACGTCTTGTAGAGGGATAGCGTGCAGAATTGTCAAAAATGTTCCATGTCGATCGGCTTTTGTTTTTGCAAAAAGTTGTCAGAAATATGTCGTGTTTGGTATCGAATGAAAGGTCTTGGCGAGGGCTCGGGTAGAGAATTGACAAAAATGATCTATGTCGATCTGCTTTTGTTTGATGCAAAAAATTCTCAAAAGTATGTCGAGTTTGGTCTCAAATGAAAGGTCTCGTTGAGGGCTAGCGTGTGGAATTGACAGAAATGTTCTATTTCGATCGGCTTTTGTTTTCTGCAAAAAGTTCTTAAAAGTATGTCGAGTTTGGTCTCAAATGAAACGTCTTGTTGAAGGATAGCGTGCAGAATTGACAAAAATGTTCCATGTCGATCGGCTTTTGTTTTTTGCAAAAAGTTGTCAGAAATATGTCGTGTTTGGTATCGAATGAAAGGTCTTGGCGAGAGCTCGCGTAGAGAATTAATAAAAATGATCTATGTCGATCTGCTTTTGTTTTATGCAAAAAATTCTCAAAAGTATGTCGAGTTTGGTCTCAAATGAAAGGTCTCGTTGAGGGCTAGCGTGTGGAATTGACAGAAATGTTCTATTTCGATCGGCTTTTGTTTTCTGCAAAAAGTTCTTAAAAGTATGTCGAGTTTGGTCTCAAATGAAACGTCTTGTAGAGGGATAGCGTGCAGAATTGACAAAAATGTTCCATGTCGATCGGCTTTTGTTTTTTGCAAAAAGTTGTCAGAAATATGTCGTGTTTGGTATCGAATGAAAGGTCTTGGCGAGGGCTCGCGAAGAGAATTGACAAAAATGATCTATGTCGATCGGCTTTTGTTTTATGCAAAAATTTCTCAAAAGTATGCCGAGTTTGGTCTCAAATGAAACGTCTTGTTGAGGGCTAGCGTGCAGAATTGACAAAAATGTTCCATTCTGATCAACTTTTGTTTTCTGCAAAAAGTTCTCAAAGGTATGTCGAGTTTGGTCTCAAATAAAACGTCTTGTTGAGGGCTAGCGTGCAGAATTGACAAAAATGTGTTATGTCGATCGGTTTTTGTTTTTTGCAAAAAGTTGTCAGAAGTGTATGGTGTTTGGTATCAAATGAAAGGTTTCAATGAGGGCTGGTGTGCAGAATTAACAAAAATTGTCAATGTCGATCGGCTATTGTTGTTTTGCAAAACGTTGTCAGAAGTATAGAGTGTTTGGTATCAAATAAAAAGTCTAAAAATAAAAATAAAAACTGTTCAAAATTAATAACTTGAAACAATGGATCCTAGTAGCCATGTCTAAATTTAAGAAAAGTCACGAGGTCATCCGTCACTTTTGACAATCTGTCTATGAACTTTAAACGATTATAACTTTTTATAGAACATTGATATTAAAGAAGTAAATACAGTATCATGTATAAATAGTCTTGAGCAAAGGTGTTACAATTAATTTAAGTTTGAAACATAACGTATTTAATTAATATAAATTTTAACGTTTCCAATGTCAAAAGTCAATGTTGCCAAATGTGTGATGAAGTAACTAAATTAAAACCGAATATTCCTAAACTAACTTCAGTGAAGACGGTGGCAGTTGTATTAGGATTGACAATATTAATTTATAAATTTAAGAATTAATTACTACTTTTTAACACAAACAGTGTTGCCAAATTATGAAGTAGGTAACTAAATAAAAATAAAATATTCGTAAATAAAATAAATTGTACACTTTGTTGTTTGATATCAAAAGAAAAAAAACCATATGGGCCGGTTTTGAAATGACAAAAAAAATATGTCACGTCGATCTGCATTTGTTTTGCGCAAAAAGTTGTTGCAAGTAGGTCGTTCTTGGATTTTAATGAAACGACACAATGTGGATTGGTGTGCACGAATGACAAAAATATTCTACGTCGATTAGAATTTGTTTTTTGCAAAATGTTATCAGAAATATGTTGTGTTTTGTATCGAATGAAAAGTCTCGGTGAGGGCTGGTGTACAAAAAAGAAAATTTTCCATGTTGATCGGCTTTTGTTTTATGCAAAAAGTTAATAGACATATGTCGTGTTTGGTATTTAATGAAAGGTCTCAGCGAGAGTTCGCGTAGAAATTTGACAAAAATGATCTATGTCGATCGGCTTTTGTTTTATGCAAAAAGTTAATCGAAGTATGTCGTGTTTGGTATCTAATGAAAGGTCTCATTGAGTGCTAATGTCGAGAATTAACAAAAATGTTTCATGTCGATCGGCTTTTCTTTTTTGCAGAAAGTTGTCAGAAGTATATCGTGTTTGGTATAAAATGAAAGGTCTTGATGAGAGCTGACATGTAAAATTAACAGAAATGGTTCATGTTGACCCGTTTTTGTTTTTTGGAAAAAGCTGTTAGAAATATGTCGTGTTTGGTATCAAATTAAATGTCTTGATGAGGGCTGATGTGCAGAAGTGACAAAAAGTTGTTCTGCATTTGTTTTTTTACAATTACTTGCCGGAAGTACACCGTATTTGATATTAAATGAAAGCATTCGACAAGACCTGCCTTGCAGAAATAAAATTAGCTTTCAAATGTTAATATTTCACTGACGCCGGAGGCCTAGGGAACGCTCAGCGTAGCTGAGCATTCGCTAGTTCTAATACTAATAACGGTAAGATTATAAATATTTATAAATTGTTTATTTATTTATTTATTGTATAAATATTTAGATATGAATACCAGTCACGCTCAATACTATGTGGAATGTAGTGAGAACTGGGATAATGATGATCAACATATAGCAACCAGCTGCAGCAGCCAGCTACATACATTATTTTTTTGTTAAAAAATAATTTGTGACAGAAAACCTGTTGGTTGTGTCAATTATTTCATATAATGTGTAATATATAATTTGCGCTAAGTTGTACATAAAGCAGAACAAAAAAAAAATGATGAAAGGTTAAATGTTATCAAATTACAAAGTTTATATGTATTAATAAAAAATTTTTTTTAGATGTCAAAAAATGAAACAGCTACCGTTGCTATAAATCAGTTGCTACAATCATTATCTAAACAAGAAAATAATTATTGTTGTGCATTAAAATGCTTTGTTATACCAACCGAACAAGTGGATGGTATGGCATGCACAATTTGTCAAAGTTTTTCTTACTGTATTTGTAAATGCAAAAACAAGGAATTTTGTTGAGCATAAATAAATTGTGGTGTAATATTTTAGATAAAGAATCTATATTTGTTATAAAGTTAAAATGTTATAATTAATAGGAATTGATAAGATTTCATCAAAATAAACACGTTCTTTTATATTTAAAATATTTTCAATCATTCTTTTCTTTTTTATACAATATATATAATTAGAACACTTGCAGAATGATGTACGAAGTTTTAAATGTATATAAATAATGAAACTAATTAATTAACTTTTTTTTTGTTTACTTTTAGTTTTAATTTTTAAAAATTTTATTTTTTGTTAATAATAACACTTTAAATCCTAAAGATTTTAAGTAGTTCTTATTTTCACTTGTTAACTGCGTCGGTGTTTAATTAACATTACCTTCTTTGATAATATATTTTTTTCTTATATATGATTTAGTATGCGTATTATATATTATTCCCATTTTGTTTTAAAATTTTTTTTAAATGTAGTCTTACTGTGATAAGTTCTTCTCTGAAATTGATTAACTCACCGCTCTGATCAACTAATTTAAGTGTTATAGTATCTATTATATTTGTATTTATAGGTAAATATATAACATTCAAAGGATTTTCAATTATTTTAAATCCTGATGGAACGTTTGGAAAAAGTTCGTGAATTCTATGAACTTGTGTTGAATTATCATAAGAACCTGTTACTATGCTACATTCTACACAAATAGCATTAACTCTAATTATATTTACAGGTTTTTGAAATGTGTGATATGTATTTGCACTATACACTTTTTTTTCAAAACCTAATAGTTCTCCTATTGTATTTGGCTGTGTAAAATCCACTTTCCAATAACATATCATTTCACATTTTAAAGTATTATTGTTTTCTGCGATTGTATTAGGGCCTAATTTATTAGTTTTTTTATCACCCCTTTTCATTTTTTTTCTTAAATATGTATTTATATCTTTAAGCTCATACGATCCATCAGGAATTTGGATTTTGATGTTGGTTTTCATTGTCCAAAATAAAATAAATTATTTCTATAATCAATATTTGGTATTGAATTAAAAGATTCAAACTTTATTAACCCTGGAGTGAAGAAATAAGCAGGATTGCAGTCAACTGATGAATTTTATTAGTCTAAGGCCAACGTTTCGCTACCAATTGTAGCATCATCAGGGCAAAAGACTATTTTTAAAATATTGTGATCATATACAGAAAATCAATCAAGTAGATATCGTCATACATTAAAAAATAAATAAATAAATAATTAAAACACGTCATGTAATACAAAATAATTTGTTGTAAAAAATCATTTTTTACAACAAATTATTTTGTATTACATGACGTGTTTTAATTATTTATTTATTTATTTTTTAATGTATGACGATATCTACTTGATTGATTTTCTGTATATGATCACAATATTTAAAAAATAGTCTTTTGCCCTGATGATGCTACAATTGGTAGCGAAACGTTGGCCTTAGACTAATAAAATTCATCAGTTGACTGCAATCCTGCTTATTTCTTCACTCCATCATCCCTCCAGTCGCTTAACACCAATTCTTACATCTTTATTAACCCTATTACATATTCATGTTTAGGGTCTAGTTGAATTGGTGGATGTATTGTTGTTGTTAATTGAAAGCTGTTTCCAGAAAACGTAAATGTGTACGACATTGCTGTTTGTTTAACACCAAATTATTTATAAACAATTTGTGCATTTTACTTAAGCTTATTATTACTTTTTGTATGCGATAAAATATTTGAGTTTGTAAGAATTTTTATTTGCTTATCATAAATAGTTTCTTTTCGTATTAAATTTTCTTTACAAAATAATTGAATATTTTCAAGTTTAGCAATATTACATAATTTATCATTGTTTCCGCAATATGATGGAGGTATATGAGTACCAAATATTTCACGATAAATAATTCTTTTTGGTACAGATTGTGTTTTATTATTAACGATTAAACTTTCCATTTTGGAATCTTAAAAAACAAATAAGAAAGGAATGTTGACTTTGAACAAAAAGTAAATGAGTGTATTTGGTTAAACACTAGATAATTTATTTACAAATTATTAATATTACATAAAAATTTTAAACAAAGATGTCCACAATTAATAGTATTAAATAATTGATATTGATTGTAATTATATTTAATATTACAGCTACTAAAATAATTAATTACTTCTTTTGAAGGTTTGAAATTTCCGAAACTATCGAAATATATAACATTTTTACCAAATTTTCTATAAGCAACCCAATGTGTACATTCATTATGATAATTACCCAAGTTAATTATTCCGCATTCAGAATAATTAACATATTTAGGTAAATTGTTTCTCATAAAAAGTCCTCTAAAATTTGTAATTTTAAATTTTTTTACATATTTTAATAACTCAATATTCGAAAGAGCATGTTTTGGTAGCTTTTTTAATACTTTTTTTCTATTGATTTTTTTGAAGATTGCGGCAATTTTGATAGGTATAAACATAAATCCTTTTTTATACGGTTGTAAATATAAATCTTTTCCTAAAGCGATTGCTTCCATTTTTTCATTATGACGTTGGTTTTCGGTTAGTTGTTTATTTGCAAATTTAGCTTCATTTATAGCTTTGGCAACTCCAGCAGCACCCCCAGCTAATGTTCCTAATGCACTTAACCCTGCATATATTGGTATAAGTGGTAACACCACCTTTTTTTGGCACTGATATTATTCTTGGTTTACGTAATAATTTTTTATTTTTTTTTAATTCTTTTAACGCAATTTTAATATTTTTATTGTTAGAATTATTGTTGTTTAATGTAAATTGAATACGTTTTATTTCATTTTTGAAAGTTAGCTGCCTTTTTTACGTTTTTACCACGCTGATGTTTTTTTATATTTTTAGTACCAGCACCTAATTTAACTTTTGCTTTCATTGCCGCTGAAACACCTAAAGCAGCTAATTTTTCCTTTATAGAAGCGTCTTTTGAATGAAACCTTTGAGATGCTTTATTTGATAATATTATATCAGCTTTATGACGATCTTCCAAATTATTGCTTTTAGAATATGTAATATCATGAACTTTACAAGCCTCGTCTAATAAATTAACACCGTGATCCCCACGTGATAGTGGTTTTTGTAGTTTTGTACCAGGACCGCAATAATTATATACAGGTATATGAAGTTCAACTGGAAGTTTATTAATAACTGTATTTAATATACCATCACCAATTTTTTTTCTTAAATGATTTTGTCGTTGTCGATATCGATGTTGAATCATCTGTGTTTTACATTTAACTAAATAGTATTTTGTATAAAATTGTAATATACAGTATTAGATTTTAGTTACAATGAAAATTTTAAAGCAAAAAGATACACTTAGTGTAAAAACTTATGATTTTAAAGAAACAAAAGAAAAACCACGCCATAGTGTTTTACTTCTTTCAACAATTCGTTGTCTTATAAGTGGTCCTTCTGGTTGTGGTAAAGCAAATATTATAATCGCTCTTTTAGAACATCCTAAAGGGTTACATTTTGAAAATATTTATATATATATATATATATATATATATACACACATATATATATATATATAAATATATATATATATATATATATATATATATATATATATTCAAATTCTCTTTTTCAGCCAAAATATTTGTATTTAGAAAAATTATTAAAACCTATTCGAGCTATTGGATGTTATGCTTATAATAATAGAGAAAATATAATTAAACCAAATGAAGCAAAATATAATTCTATTTTTATATTTGATGATATAGCCTGCGAAAAACAAGATATAATTAGAGAGTATTTTTCTATGGGACGTCATAAATGTGTAGATTGTTTTTATTTATGTCAAACTTATGCACGTATGCCAAAACATTTGAATCGTGTTAATGCTAATTTGCTAATATTATTTAAACAAGACGATTTAAATTTAAAACATATATATAATGATTAGAGATGATTTTACCTAAAATAAAGTTTTGTTTTTTAATTTGACCTAATTTACCATATTTAAAACCTAAATCATATTTTTATTTACCTAAATCGTGACTTCCAAATGATTTTTTTTATTTATTTTTTAATTCTCACACATTTACAAATATTTGTAATTTTGAGGTTGGCAGTCTTGATCTTCTGCAAATATTTTCATCGCGCACAGTTACCAACATTGGTGTGGCGTATTGCAGTTATATTCGTTTTGCAATGCAGCTATATTTTATGCGAAACATTTAGATAATGTTAAAAAGGTATTTATTTTAAAATTATTAAATTTTATGTATCATATGGTTTTCTAAATTTAAGGTAGTAATGGAGTTTAAAGTTCAAGAAGCTATAAGCGTGAGAAAAGTTTAAGAATTATTTGCAAAGTCAACAATTGAACAAGATTTAATTTATATATCGAATAATTTTTCAAACAATTAGTGAAACCATCACAAAGCTAGAATAGAATATGTAGAAACTCCACTAATGAAGTCTATGAAAATATTTAATACATTACGAGAAAAAAATAAATCATGTGAAGGAAGGGTAGCACTCATTGTTCAGTTAAAAATGATTCAGGTCCTAAACAAAAATCCTGGATTTTATATTATAGATACTTTATGTAAAATATATATGGGAGAGGATATAGATATGCCAGAAAATTTATCCACGAAGGAAGCCAACAACTTTAAATACGCCCCCATAACATCTTGTGACTTAGAACGGTCATTTTATCTTTATAAAAATCTATTAACAGACAAGCGACACAATCTTAATGTATAAAATATTAAGAAAATATTAGTTTATTATAGTTATAAAAATAAATCAGAGTGAAATACGAAAAAGAATGCAAATGTGATTTTTAATTTTAAATCGAGATGGAATTTTTTAAAAACCTATATCTAAATGCGTAAGTATGTCTCTAGAATTATAAAAATAATTGAATTTATTTAAGAATAAATGTTTATTTATATTATATTTACAAAAGATCAATAAAATTATTAAAAATTTATAACCTAAAAATAATTTTTCTTACCTAAATCCAAAAATTTGGTACCTAAAACAAGAATTTTTTAAACCTATTTAGGTACCTATTTTTGCAAATTTTAAAACCTAAAATCTTATCTTTAATAATGATCATGTTGGGACTGATATGACTTTTGATTAATTTAAAAACATGTGTGCTACTTGTTGAAATAACAATTATGGATTTTTAGTTATAAATAAAAAATGTATAATAAATAATGGACGATATCGTAAAGGATTTGATCATTATATAAGTATATAAAAGCTGTATATATTTGTATACAGAGCAGTATACAAAGCTGTTCAGAACTATAACCTTATTTTTTTTTAAATAAATCTTATATTAAAAATGAATATTAATAAAAATTTAAAAACACAATTAATAAAAGCCAGGCAAAATAGTCGACGAAAATTAAAATTGATAAAAAGTGGTGAAATAGAAAAAGAAATTAATTTAGAAAAATCATATATTCCTATAACCTATATATTAGTAAAAATTTAGGTTCATAATATATCTGCTACAAAAAACAAAAACACTAATATATTGAATGTAACAAAAAATAAAGAAGAGAAGGAAGAGGAAGAGGAAGAGGAGGAGAAGAAGAAGGAGGAGGAAGAAGAAGAAGCGGACAGGGTTGAAAAAAATAAAACAGAAGATCAAGAAAAAAAGCAAAAATTAAAAAAGGAAAAAACTAGAACTAGTCTGAAAAATCCATATTATACTCGCACTCAAGCTGATGAAAATTTAAAATTAGATTCTAATATTGATCCGATTTTAAAAAAATATATTAGTGACGTCAAAAAAAATTCTAAAGATATAGATGAAACATACGGTGTTACTTTTAATAGAAGTAGAAATTTTTTTATAATGGTCAATAAAGAAATTAAATTTAAAGAACAAAATATACATATAAATCAAGAAAAATTTTTTTGAAACTGAAGGTTTATGTGAACTAATTTTTTAAAAAAATCCTAAAAAAATTTACAATTTTGATGATGAAAATAATTATAGAAAAATATTAAATATTACAAATGCTGCACGTCGTGACAATAACCCATTAGGACAACTTAAGGGAAGTATATCAGTTAAATACAAAAGCATTATTCAACCATTATTAATACCTAAAAGGCATTCATCTATATCTAATCCTTTTACAGCTGATAATAAAAACATAAATAAAACCGGTTCAGGTTTTAATATGTTATTAAAAAATTATAATAATAAACCTCTAGAATATGAATATTGGGATGATCCTAATGAATTAGTTGAAAAATTAAAAAAATTAATAACATCTAAAAATGCTGGTAACAATAACCTTGATAATGACATTATTTCTGTAATAAATGAATTAAAAGAGGATAATATAATATTTTAAATAAATAGTTGTAAAATGTCTATTGACAATTTTGGACGTCATAGCGTACAGATTTGTAACAATAGTGATAGCGATAGTGAAGATTATAATAATAAAATTGAAGAATTAGAAAAAAAAATAAACTTGCATAAGAAAAGTGCTGAAGAAAATATGGTAAAAGCTAAAAATGTGATATATATTATACAAAACAATATAAAAAAATAACAAACGACATAAATAGTATAAAAGAGGATTTAAAAATTATATTCAAAGAATTAAATATTCATGATACAACAACTAAATAAACAGTAACATGTCTCTACTCTACGCTATTGCGAGTTTGAAAGAACTTCTCAGACGTTCCTCGTAGTAAGCGATTCTTTAAGCGTCCTCCAAGCCATCTCTAACCCTTACACTGTTGACCCGATAATACAGAATATCCTGTCCCTCATGAAACACCTTCATGACATAGGGCAGGATATTTCTTTTCTGTGGGTACCCAGTCATATTGGGATTAAAGGGAATGAGATGACTGACGAGGCAGCACGGTTAGCTGCCGTCAACTACTCCGCCGACGTATCCCTGCTGAAGCCATCAAACGTCGCTCTGATGCTAAAAAGGGAAACATTGACCACATGGCAACACAAATGGGATGGAGTTCAGAACCATCTGCACTCTATCAAACCGTCTGTTTCACCAATTGTCCTACCTAGTGATCTGACAAGAAGGGATCTAATCAAGATCCACCGTCTGAGATTGGGTCATACAAGTCTGACCCATGGCTATCGACTTAGTCGAAGTTCCGCCCCTCTGTGCAACAGATGTGACGTTACTGTTACAGTACGGCACATCACCGTTGAATGTCCACAGTATGACCCAATCAGACAACATTTGACATTGGTCAGAATTTAATTGACCTTTTATCAGATCACGGGAAAATGAAGAAAGTTTTGAAGTTTTTAAATGCCGTAAATCTTTACGACAAAATTTAATTTATTTATTTATTCGGTGTTATTTATTCATTTAATTATTTTTTTATCTGTATTTGTATAGTAAACTGTGATATGTCTATGTTATTTTAAATGTATTGTCTTTACATTTTATTATAATGACTGCCGACGGGCAATAAACGAAGTGTTTTAACGTGTAGTTATGTCCAAAAATTAATAGTAATAAATTTTACTTACCTTTCTCGATGGCTAATGACCTCTGAAGTCGATGCCTTAACTCTAAAAAAAAAACATGTCAAAAATAAAACAAGATATAGTTAATGAGCTACACAAGTCAGCACGAAAAAATTTTACAAGAAGACGTGTTATTATAAAAGGATTAGATGAAACAATTGAAGCTGATTTAGTTGAAATGAACGCTTATGCTAATATAAATATATACTTGTAATAATTGATATATTTTCAAAATATATTTGGGCAAAACCTATAAAAAATAAATCAAGTATTGAAGTAGCAAATGCAATGCAAAAAATGAGCAAAAACTTTTAAATACTGTCTATAATCATTAAAATTGTTTCAAATAAAAAACCTAAATTTCAAATAAATGATAACGTTCGTATTAGTAAATATCATATAACCTTTGCTAAAGGTTATATGCCAAATTGGTCAAATGAAATATTTATTGTAAAAAATGTGAAGTTAACAAATCCTGTTACGGATATACTACAGGATAAATTTGGTCAAATAATTGATGGTGCATTTTATGAACAAGAATTACAAAAAGTAAAACACCCTAATGTTTATTTAGTAGAAAAATTTTAAAAAAGCAAAATAATAAAATATATGTAAAATGGTTGGGATTTGATAACACTCATAATAGTTGGATTCACTAAGATGAAATTGTTTAGTACAAAAATATAAATAATATAAAACAATGATAACAACTGGTTTACGTCTATAAATACTGTTTTTTGCAGAATAGACATACAGTTTGCATTTTTGCACAACTGATAAAATTTGTTTTAAACGATATTTCTCCGGAACTAATGATCGGATTTGAAAAATAAAAAAACTGTTGAAAAGAGAATTGAAAGGCCTTTCGAACTGTGTCATGTTTGACACCCTTTTCCATTTAAAATTTTTGAGGTGCAGTCCACACCCATTTTAGGGTTGAAGTTATGCCATTGGTACTAATCCATTTAGGTGTCCCCCTTTATATTAAAATTGACGTGTTCGAGCGTTTTTTGTAAAATTAGTGTTAAGTGGCCAAAAATTGCGCTGATAATTTTCATTGGGCCACCCTGTATATATATATATATATATATATATATATATATATATATATATTTATATATATAAAAATCAGGAATATCCGCGAGAGCCACTTCCTAGAAGTGGCAGCACTACTGGCTGACTTAAAGGGAAAACATCGTATTTTACATAAGTGCTACTTTGTTATTATATTTATTTATTTTTAATATAAATACACCATAAAAAATTAATTTCATAATATATACAAATTCCTAATTTTTTAATGTTACAGATTTTATTCGATAGGTACATAAATATAAACATGTACATCATGTTCTTTGTTTTGCACCTCATTCTTCTGATGTGGCTCAATTTCTGGTATTTTTATCGTTTCTTCTTCTCTATCTTTCCTATAAACAATTTAAAATAAATATATAATGTTAAAGAATAATAATTACTACTTACATGTAACGTCTCTCTATTTTTTTCTGTGTACAGAGGTTCTGTTGAATTTTCTTTGCGGTAATTTATGGTTTTCTTTTAATGACTACAAAACAATCTAATAATGTTTTGAAGCATAAATTAATATAAATACTTACATGGAATAAAATCGCTAGGTAAAAAATATTGTGTATAAATGTCCATGAACGGTGATATATGCTTTCCGATTTTTAATGCGATTTTCCATTTATTTTTCTTTTTGGGAAATAATGAAGGGATATGTCAACACTTGCAAACAAATACAGAACAATATCTCTTCCACTTGCTGGTCATTGTTGGTTGTTGTTTACTTATAACCCCATGTGGCAGTGCAACGTTTTCCCTACGTCTTAGATGTTTTATTTTGCCACTAGATGTCAGACACTTTGTTGGCTCTTGCCAATACAAACATAGAAAATACTAATTCCGATCAAAATGTTTATGGAAATAAGAATTATAACAAAATAGGTATCTCTGATGTTTCTTTTTTTCAACTGATTGGAGCTAGATGTTGGTAATAAATTAAGTCTGGGGGATAGGTGGACTATTTTGTTTCTGAGTCAAGAGATGGCACTAGGATCAGCTTAAGAAAGGGTGTGACTTCATATGTGTAATATTATTTATTTGTATTGTGATTATAAATATTAACACTCTTAGTTTTATATTTTATATTTATTAACTTAATGCTTGACAGTCACATCTGCCATTACGTTTTATACAACAACCTCTGGCGCCACTTCTGCCATCTATGTATATGTTCTTATACTACAAAATGATATTATGAACCAATTAAGATTGGTTACTATTCTTGTTCCCTTCATCTATTTCAATCTCTGTAAACAAACTGTGTTTTTGGATCTTCATCTTTCATTGTTTTTTATTACTTTTGTATCATGAACCTGGCACTAAATTAATTAGTGGTTCGGATTCATAAAAAAAATGGGTTTCGATATCGATTTAGTAACTTCAGATGAAAAACTGGTTAAGGAGCAATTTTTTTTTTAGGTTCGGATTTAGGTTTAGGGATCCAAACGCATTTAAACCGTGATTTTATTGTAACATGAAATATGGGATTTATTATATCGATGCTTATGAATTTGACAGCAATATAAAAGAGCGTTCTTTTTAAAATGAAACATAGCTTGCCAAGTTCTCGTCATTGTTAAGTGTTAATTAATGACTACGTTTACACCGTGCAAACTATACTGGTACACGTACCAAATACGTACTAAATTTTATTTTAGTACGGTATGTTTACACCGATGTATAGAAAACAAGACTAAATATTTCTGGTACACTGTTTGGTCTCTTTGGCATCCTAACCTAAAATTATTTAAATATGAAGTTTATTGAACTTGATTGATATAACCTAAGTAATGTTATAAATATTATTTAAAATAACTTCCAATAGCCTGATACCGTCAAATGAAGTTTTATAATAAATATCACTAAAATTGACCTAAATATTACTGCATAATTTCACTTTAATTGCCTATCACAGATGGCAGCATAATTGGTTTAGTACGTTTGCTGTTTACACCTTGTGTCAGTAGGGTCTGGTACACCCTTCTTGGAACGTACTAAAGTTGTGTACCAATTGCGTACCAAGGGTTTGGTACGGAGTGTTTATACCGTCCGTCGCCATCTTGTGACGTCATTTGGTATTGGGACCAAACGCTTGGTACGCACGGTGTAAAGGTACTCAATGTTGCATTGTTTGACAATTATAATAAAAATGGTACGACTGAAGGAAAAAATCATTTTCCGATCGCCCAAATTTCAACACCGATTGCTGTAACTGTATCCTGTTTAACAGTTCGGAGTTGTCAAAAGACAGAGTCTCGGAAGTTATGCGAAATGTTTGATTTTAGACTCTTAACGATACCATTTTATACGTATATGACAACAGTTTTTGTTAAAAAATGTAAATCAAAATAATGAAACGCAGTTTTATAATACACATGTATATTAGCTGAAGATGGTCTGATCTAGGCCCGAAAGGTCAAATAAAATTTTCAGAAATACGTGGACCACATAAGCCTTTATTTTATTTAACCTTAACAATAAATTGTTTAACCTCAATATTAAAATAGCTGTTTCATTTGAAATAATCGTTGCTTTACATTGCTGTCACATTCGGATATAAAAAAAAAATCCAATGTTTTATAAATAAACACAAGGCATATAAATTTATCTCTAATTTTGCTTAGTTCACTCCTCCTTATTGCAGGTTTTTCGTCATAATAAATAATTATGATCATGTTGCCAAAAATATTCGGTATAATTCTATTCAATAGTGATATCATATATGAAAACAACATGCTCGATTGCTATGGTATGCAATGCTATATATCAAATGTGTTGTTGACAAATAATTTTGTTATTAAATTTTATCTTCCAATAGCAGAGTGGCAGTTTTTCAGAGGTTGGTTAAATTAGCAAAGAACCACCATTTTAAAAGACTAACACAATGAGCAAAAAAAAATTTTTAAACCAGTGGTTCTCCAGATATGGGGCCCAACTTTCTTATTTTAAATGGAACATCTGTATATTTTTACATATTTGGAATCTACATAAAATTACAAATCCATTGATATGATTAAAGTTGAATTCTGGTTAAATTTATATATATATATATATATATATATATATATATATATATATATATATATATATGGGGTCGCGTGAAGTGGGCGGCCACTTTTGATTTGATTATAACTATTGTATTCCTGGGGTCGCTGGATTTTTATTACCATATTCTTATAGCACAAACGTTTGACATATAACTCGTCGTTTGTGCTTTATATGGGGTCGCTAGGCGTGAAGTGGGCGGCCACTTTTGATTTGTTTATAACTATTGTATTATTGGGGTCGCTGGTTTTTTATTAACATATTCTTATAGCACAAACGAAGCACAAACGTTTGACAGTTAACTCGACGTTTGTGCTTTATATGGGGTCGCTAGGCGTGAAGTGGGCGGCCACTTTTAAATTGTTTATAACTATTGTATTCTTGGGGTCGCTGATTTTTTATTAACATATTCTTATACCACAAACGAAGCACAAACATTTGACATATAACTCGACGTTTGTGCTTTATATGGGGTCGCTATGCGTGAAGTGGGCGGCCACTTTTAAATTGTTAATAACTTATTAACACGAAGGGTCGCTGGGTTTTTTTGTAGGTCACAAATCGGCACAAACAAAGCACAAACCTTTGATACATGATTTTCTGTTTGTGCTTTATAGTGGTCGCTAACTTCACGGACCCCCGGTGAAGTATATTTATTGGTCCCGCAATTATTGAAAAAGGTAAGATATGAAATTAAATACTTAGTAATGGGGCGGTGTCTACGTTTATAAAATTATTAAGAGGGGGAAGCATGCCTAGCTCTGTATAAGGCAGACACACACGCTCGTTTTTAGTACATTTGTTTATTTGTATACTGTAAGATAAGATTTGTGTGATAGTAAACAGTGTAAAATAAAAAATGTTGAATTGGGATAAAGAATCTTCAGAGCCGATACAAACACTGTCATTTACTACACTAATGCTACACCCCGTTCAACCGTACTATGTCGAATCAACGGAGAATTGGGATACAGAATCTTCAGAGCAGATACAAACACTGTCTTCTACTACACTAATGATACACCCCATTCAGCCGTACTATGTCGAATCGATGGAGAACTGGGATACAGAATCATTAGAACCGATAGAAACGCAGCCCCCTATGCCGGTACATTCCGATCAACCGTACTACGTGAAATCCAGGGAGAATTGGGATACAGAACCTACGAGTACGTATAATCCGCCGATGCTGAACCGACATACAACCCCACATCGGTTATAAAAAATAAATTTGTTTTAATTCCACCACCAACAAATGCTTCCAGAACTGTTAAAAGAGCATTTCGTGATAATGAGAGAAGAAGATTGCAAAGAATAAAAAACCAATCGTAATTATACAGATAGAATTTTTTTATTTATTTTATGTATTCCTGTATATTAATATGTTTTGCTAAGTAATGTTATAACTTTATACTTGGATTCAGGCATCCAAATATATTTTTCTCATTTTTATTAAGATCAAGATTTTAAACATAATTAACTATATATTGTATTTTAGGAATATATTTTTAATATTTATATTTAGTTAATAAAATGCTTTATTTACAATTATTGTCTTTTATTGATATAATAACGAAACATATACCTTACAAACAGGTCATTTTCTTGTTTCTTAAATGTATTGTATTTTAGGAATGTATTTATATTTACAAAATAAAATGGTTTATTTACAATTGTTGACTTTTATTAAAATAATAACGAAACAAATATCTTACAAATAGGCAATTTTCTTGCTTATTAAGTACAAAATTTGAAACAATTAATCCGAGCTGTGTAATTCATTTACAATTTGAATTTTACTCATTATTTGAAATGTATATGTGCAGTTTAGAAACTAAAGGAAAAAAGTACTAGTTTCCTCATATGCTTTTACAAGTTTATATATATATATATATATATATATATATATATATATATATATATATATAGGGTGGCCCAGTGAAAATTATCAGCGCAATTTTTGGCCGCTTAACATTAATTTTGCAAAAAACGCTCGAACACGTCAATTTTAATAAAAAGGGGGACACCTATATGGATTAGTACCAATTGCATAACTTCGACCCTAAAAAGGGTGTGGACTGCACTTCAAAAATTTTAAATGGGAAAGGGTGTCAAACATGACACAGTTCGAAAGACCTTGCAATTCTCTTTTCAACAGTTTTTTTATTTTTCAAATCCGATCATTAGTTCCAGAGAAATATCGTTTAAAACAAATTTTATCAGGTGTGCAAAAATGCAATCAAGTAGGCTTAAACAAATTTTGCCATATTTGTTTTCCCCCCATACAATTCATAAAAACAAAAAAATTTACAGGCCATCTAAGGTCGAAATGCAAGAAAGTTTCTTTCTGCACATAAACGTAAGTTATTTAATATGTAACCACATTATGTACAAAAAGTAATTATATTACTTTAATTTTATTCTAGAATTTTGCTGATTTAGATAAAAATATAAAAAATAGACGAACCCAATTAGAGAAGTACCAAACATCGTTGCAACCCCTCGTAATCATAAATGGACCCTTAAAAAAAAACTACAACATCGTTTCTGTACATAGATGAAATTAAATATGAGCTTGAGTCTTCTATGAAAGCAGTAGATTTATGCTTTAAAGCATTTCACTGTTTAAACTTACACTATCCACAAGAATCAAAATTAACTTGGATGTTTATTCAAAAAGAAATATATGAAATAGACACAAAGTGGGATACAGGTATTCCAGCAATTTTTACATTACAAGCAGAATTAAAATCTGTTAGTAAATAACTGTAGTGTAAATTATTATATTTTTTCGTCATGATTTATTTATGTTTTCTTTGTTCATTAAAATTTAAGACAATAAATGAACTTATGTCTCATTTAAAATATATACATAATAGCATCAATTTTTTTGCTTGCGCACAGCCTAATTGTCAAAGAAATTTTAATAATATTAATTCTTACTGAAAACATCTTAAGGTACATGTTTCTTTACCAGAGGAAATTTACACTACTGAAACCTCTTATAGTTCTTCCCATACTGATTGTTTGAAAAGTAAAAAATCAGATAATATTTGTAGTAACAATAATTTAGATTCTGATGAATATGAACATGCTGACGAACAAAACAGTTTATTACTTTATAATAAAGAATTAGATATTCAGCTCCTTTTTTTTTATCTCAATTATATGAACGTAGCTCTCTAAACAGACAAGAAATTCAAATGTTTGTAGAAAATATTTCTGATTTCATTTGTCTTCCTTTATCGAGAATCAAAGCTGAACTTAATGAAAGATCTGATAATTTATCTAATGTTAATAATATGATAGATCCTTTTTTTAAATATATTCAAAGATATTAAAACAGAACACATACGATTTAAGTTTATAGAAAAATGTGGCACCTTTATAATACCGGAACCTATCACAATAGGTCAAAAACTGATTTCTAATAAACAAGGTACAGGTTTTTTTCAAGATATGAAAGCCCAGTTCATTCTTTTGAGAAGAACATTAAAATCTTTTTTTTTTGAAATGCCTGGAGTATTAAGCTCTACTTTAAATTATATAGAAAATTTCTATGCAAATAAGCTATCTTTGTCTAATATAATTTAAGGAAACCTCTGGCAAACAAAACTAATGGCATTTAGTGACAATGATATAATTTTATCGTTACATATATACTTTGATGATTTTGAAGTTGGCAACCCTCTCGGCTCACACGCTGGAATACATAAATTAGGAGCAATATATGCTAATATACCATGTTTACCTGTGCAATATAATTCATTATTGGAAAATATATTTCTTGTTCAATTGTTTCATGCATCAGACAGAGCAGAATTCGGAAATAAAATAATGTTTGCAAAACTCATTGATGAACTTAATTTTTTACAATACAATGGAGTAACAATTTCAGATTCTACAGTAGAAAAAAAAATTTACTTTGTTTTGCTTTTGATTATTGGAGATAATTTGGGATTGCACAGTTTATTGGGTTTTACAGAAAGTTTCAAAGCAAATTATCCCTGTCGATTTTGTAGGTGTAATAAAGAAACTATTTTTTATCAAACCACTCAAAATGATTTATATATGAGAAATATTCATAATTATACAACTGATATTAATTTACAGAACGTCACATTACACTGAGAAAAGAGTATATTTAAAATTGTATATTGTATATCAGAATTTTAAATTTAAATGTATAAATATTAAATAATAAGAAACGTATATGTATGTATATTATAAAAATATATTTACTATTAAGATTCGTATATATTTAAACGATATATATTTATGTTTAAGAACAGTATATTAAGAATAAATATAAGTATATTTGAGAAATATATTTAAATATATAGAGATATTTCATTGCATATTATGTATTAGAATTAAATATCCGGTATATTAAAATTTAAAATACTGCGTATTACGGCCAGCAAATTTCAAGTTGGTATTAAGCTGGTTCGGGGAAGAACACTGAGTCCATTTTGACTGCGTTTGCTGTTAGGTATTACTTATGTGATTCTAAGTAAAAGTTAAAACAGTGTCTGTGCTTCAAACAAAAATGAGTGACGAGTTTGTAATAAATACTTTAAAATTGTGGGGCTTTGAAGATTTATGTCAAAGTTTTGCTGGTAAGTAACCATATATGTTAATTACAAAAATATATAGGTAGGTTAAAATCAGGGTTGTGAATTCTTAGCCTTAAGTGTCGTCTGGAAATCGGAGTTTGACGTGTTTTTAAGTTGAAAGAATCGGAAAAATATATCAACTACTTGAGAAGGTCAAGAACATTTGTATTCCAAAAAATTTCAAGATAATTTTTTTTGCAATATTTAGTAACAAATTAAAAATGATTTATTTCAAAATTAATATAAATTATTTGTCTGTTACAATAAGATAAAAAGTTTTTGTTTATTAAAATATTTACCTACATGATATGTAAATATTTCTGTTTACTGAGTTTTATAATATTGACCGAACATAAGTAGCTGGAGTTGGAATCGAAGGATTATAATAGTTAAGGAGTGGACTGAAGTTGGACGATTTATACTACCACAACCCTGGTTAATATTGTCATATATTGTTATATAGATGCTGACATAGACGAAGAAGCATTCCTCTTACTTGATGAATTAGCAATAAAAACATTGATACCAAGTTTAGGAAAATTTTTGAAATTCAAAAAAAAATATGAATATTTCATGAAAGAACAGGTAAATTTATAATTATTATATTACTTTTTGAAAAGAATTAAATAAATTTTGTTGTAACTGTATAATTTTTACACCAAGTACAGTTTTCCGGAAGTTAAATAGTAATACAATTTTGAAAATTAATTCTTTACATTCTGTTTTTGAACAATATAAAGATTCCTGTTTTACTATAATATAATAAGTTTGTTACACATTTCAGAGTAAAGATTCAATTCTCGATGTTTCTTATGGCGCGCCGTTTCGGCAAATATTATTACTGTAAAAATAAATTTATTTTCCGTTAAAATATTTATTTTCGTACGAAAATATAAAGATTATTGTTCAAATATATTCCATTGTTGTTTAAAAAATATTTTTTGTATAATTTTATTATTTTAAAATACAAAAAAAAAATATTTTTTAAACGATTAAGAAAATATTTTTTCGCAGCCTGTGAGTGGTATTATTTAATATAAAAATGAGCTTTATTATTCTACCGTTAGATGGCGTCGTTATCACTGCTATTTGATCTGGCAACCTTGTACTGTACACTCAACTACATAGGCTGTGAAACATATCCGGATTAAGCACTGGCAACAGATGGCACCACTGAAATCTCAGCAATAGGTGACATGCATATTTTTAGCATCAGCGCCTTTAGCGGCAATACTATAAGTTTTTTGAAAACAAACATAAGGTGTAGGTATATGGGTTTTACGCAAGTAATTCGCGAAATAATGTGTTTTTATTGTTTTTAAAATGGAACATGAATAAAAACAACTACATTTTCTTCACATTTAACACCTCAGATTCCCTAATCTGCAAGAATTATATCTTCACCTGTAATAAGTCTAAAATTCCATAGTTATTTGCCATAAATGAATCAATTGTTTTCAGTTTTTAGTATCGAATTTTATCTATTCGTACAGGTATAATTTTTTCCACATGTTTTTCAATACTTCGTGTTTTGAGAAATAGTGTGGGGATATTTCAGATCTTAAATAATTACTGTACAGTGTTACAAAACAATTATGCTTGTCAAATTTTGAACAGAATATTCATACTTCTATACATATCGAATTTGAACGATGAATTTGTTTTCTCTACTATTTTCCGTTACCAGATGTCAGCTACTTCGTTGGAGACTCCCAATAATGAATTTAGCAATGAATGGCCTTTTCCGCAACTCCATGGTTCTGTTTACACTTCACCTGAGTAAAAAAAGGGAAAATATCGTTTTCTTAGTTGTCAAAATCTATAATAAGTTCGTGTAAAAGGCAGAAAAAAATGAATGTTGAACAATATTTTCGTGAACTCATTCGCCATTATAAAGAAGGTCAAAGAAATATGTTTTCTAACAATGTACGACTTGTTGAAGAATGTATGTTAAAAATAGAAGAACATTATAAAACATTAAGAGTAATAATTTTAAATGTCGATGATGAATACGTAGAAAACCAATTAATCATTATAATTAATTTAATATCAAAATTATACAATGAATTCGAAGAAACTTTGCTACCAGTATATAACAGCACTAATTCAGATTCAGATAATAATTTTTTTTTTGTACAACCGTGCGAAACTGTGGTGCTGGTAGACCAAGATTGAATATATCTAGCGAACAAGTATCATTTTTAAGAAGAACTGGTATGAATTGGTCAGAAATTTCTTCTGTTTTACATGTATCACCACGGACTTTGTATAATTTTCGAACTCAAAATTTTTTCGAAATTGATTAACCAATCAGAATAATAACCGACGAAGAAATCGATTACTTGCGTTAAACTCACATACACCTTACGTTTGTTTTAATAACACTTATAGTTTTGCCGCTAGAGGCCGTAGCAATAACAACATACAACAAGCAAATATCTTAATGGTCGTAGAAAAAATAATATAAAACATCGAATATTGTACGTTGTGTTGTGGGATGTAGTATTAGAATAAAAATACAATTTATTTACCGATTTCTACAGTCTAAATTTTTAGTCTTTGCATAACCAATCTTCGGAAATTTCTTGGTTCGAAAAATTTTCTGTACCATTAGCGCAATTTTTCTAGGCGTTTAATTTTATAAACAATAATATTAATTGTATCTACTAAATGTACAAAAGTAAACAATATCAACCTACTTTGTAAATATTGCTGTATGTTTGGAATAATGTTGAAAATTATACATGAATTTCGATACCAAAAACTCAAAACAACTGATTCATTTATGACAAATAACTATGGAATTTTAGACTTATTACAGGCAGAGATATAATTCTTGCAGACAAGGGAATCCGAGGTATTAAATGTGAAGAAAATGTAGTTGTTTTTATTCATGTGTCATTTTGAAAACAATAAAAACACATTATTTCGCGAATTACTTGCGTAAAACCCATATACACCTTATGTTTTTTTCAAAAAACTTATAGTATTGCCGCTAAAGGCGCTGATGCTAAAAATATGTATGTTGCCTATTGCTGAGATTTCAGTGGTGCCATCTGTTGCCAGTGCTTAATCCGGATATGTTTCACAGCCTATGTAGTTGAGTGTACAGTACAAGGTTGCCAGATCAAATAGCAGTGATAACGACGCCATCTAACGGTAGAATAATAAAGCTCATTTTTATATTAAATAATACCACTCACAGGCTGCGAAAAAATATTTTCTTAACCGTTTAAAAAATATTTTTTTTTTGTATTTTAAAATAATAAAATTATACAAAAAATATTTTTTAAACAACAATGGAATATATTTGAACAATAATCTTTATATTTTCGTACGAAAATAAATATTTTAACGGAAAATAAATTTATTTTTACAGTAATAATATTTGCCGAAACGGCGCGCCATAGTTTCTACCGTTTCTACGTCAAATTCTTCGAGTACTGTTACATGTCATCCTGGCGAAATTACGCCAACAAATTTTGATTTAGTATTCCTAAACCAAAATACTGCTAATGAAGTAATTCCATTTTTTAATGATGCACAAAATCAATACCAGCAAAACATTGATGAACAGAATATAGATCAAGAAAATGTAATTATAATAAATAAAAATTGTGAAGACCCCTTCAGCAGCAATAAAGAAGAACTGCTGTGTAAGAAATAATATTTACATAAGTTAGAATGTTTTATTGGTGTTTAATATTTCTAGGTACTGATGAATCCAACAAAAGGAGTGTTTTCCCGAATGTAAGTACGAATTTACACGTTTAAATATTTACATTTTTAACAATTTTCTTACTTTTAGGGTCTTCGTGATTTATTATTAAAAAGTATTGAGGGAAAACAACTCCTTAATAGGAAGCAATTCGATTGTAAATGTCGACAAGTACTAACCAAAATAATAATTGATTATTTGTTGAATGAGAGTGCGACTGGCCGGTAAATATTTTTAATTAAAAACAATAACCTTTAATTTAATTTAAATAACCAATTTTTACAATTGCAGGATTTCAACTCAAACATTTTTACAAGTTAGTGAAGAAATTGTAAAAACTTTCCCCACAGAAAATGCAAAAACTTATTTTATACCCTATAAGCAAAAAACAAAAACCGCACCAAAAATTTTGAGCAAAGGAAAACTTTGGTCTCGGTATATAAATAATAGAAAAAGGTCTTTAACAGAAAAATGGGTACAAGATATTTCACATGATAACGATGATGGTATTTTACTTCTATAAATATTTAATATATATATATATATATATATATATATATATATATATATATATATATTCATATTTTTAAACTTCTAGATACAACATTACCTGAGAAAGAACAAGATATAGAGAAACATATGAATATATTAAAACATTGTACAGAGTTAACGTCAGAAACAAGAAATAGTTTTCAGGTGACTTATTCTAAAAGGCAAGAAGAATTGAATAAGAAAGATCCACACGAATATTTAAATTTATTTCCAATATTAAAAATTTCTGATGGATATAAATTTGTAAGTATACAGGGTGATTTCTAACGTACGGACGAAACTGATAGGGCAACTAGAGGGGACTAAAATATAGTTTTTTTTACAATAAACTTTTGACCAAAATCGAATAACAAGAAAGATACTACGGTTTAAAGTTCTTATAAATTAACGCCCACGTATTGAGTACCGCTGAGCTTACTGTATTCGCGTTTACATTAGAAACAATTCTCACAAAATCTGATCAAAAGTTTATTGTAAAAAAAACTATATTTTGGTCCCCTCTAGTTGCCCTATCAGTTTCGTCCGTACGTTAGAAATCACCCTGTATAAATAATAATATACATTCTACTTACATCTTGTATACCTACTTACTAAAACATTAATTTTATATTTTATATTAGTTATTAGATGATTTTAATAATGAATATCCTGGAAAGGAAAATTTATTATTCGAAAAGTGGCCAATGTTGGCTGAAAAAATACTAAAATTAGCGGAGAAAAGACATTTACAGATAGAAAGAGAAACAAATGGTAAGTTGTGAAAAAATTATAAATTTACCTTTATTTATATATTTACATTTATTGTCTAGATACCATCATATTGGCAATTAAAATTTTACCTAACTTATTTGAACCTTACACTGTTAGAACAACGAAAGGAAAATGTTTTCGACCTTTAAAATTAGAAAAGCAAAACAGTTTTCTCTTACACATACAGGTAATGACAAGTTTTTATATTTGCAAAAGATCCATAAAGTCCAGAATAATAGTTTTGAAGGAAATTGACATTCGACAGAATGTAAAGCTGTAATTTTTGTTAAATGTAATGTGGCTCGACATGCATTCATCCATATTTTTTTTCAAGTTCAAATTATTCAACACTCAAATAGATGAGCTTACAAGATATAACTTTTTTAATTTCTATACATGTTATTAAACAAATTTCGTTAGATTTACATTTACTTGATAAAAAAAATAATGATTTTATAGATACACTACAGAACGATGTTTTTTTTTAACTAATGTACTTGTTTCCAGACTCCAGGTGAAATACAAATTAAAATAGAAACTCGCGAGAAGAAACTTATGGATGGTGGACTTACTCTTCAACCATTTGTTATCATTGTTGGAAATTTAAGTGATATCCAAAACTGTTACGTAGCTGTAAATAAAATATTCTACAACATTCCTTCACCATTAGCAGCTGTAGACGTATGTTTTAAAATTTTCTTCGCTTTAAAAACACATTATCCTTCGGAATGCAAGCACGTGTGGACGTATGTCCAACAAGAAATTTATAATATTAAATCAGATTGGGATATAGATTACCCATCTGTCGCAACGTTGACTGAAGAATTACAAAATAGTGATTAATATGCCAATTTGTTACATTTGTAAATATAGTGCTGTAACTCCTAGAATCCTGATATGTCATTATCGGAAAAAGCACAATCTAAAGGAGTACAGTTTATACAAATGTGCAGAAGATTTTTGCCAACGTGAATTTTCGCGTCTAAATTCTTTTCGGAAACACATACGTAAACATGTTTATAGTGATAGATCCGTGTTAAATAGAAGTAATATTTGTAAAAGAAATGATGAAAATGTTTATCAGATAGTTCTGATCATTTTTCGGAATTTTGCAATAGTAAATTTGAATTGGATGTGACAAGTATTGATAATAAAGTCGAAATTAATATTCCAAAATTTATTAAAAAACAAGTTTGCACCTTGCTTTGTACTTTATACGCGAAAGATATATATCCCAGAAATTTAATACAAAATGTGGTTACAGAGTTTGATAACTTAATATCAGAAATAGGTAGATATTTAAATAACAACATTGAAAATATTGCTTGCAATTGTCAATGTGTTTCCGAAAACAAACATAAAAATATTTTCCAAAATTTGGTAAGTCATTTTGAAAATATGTTCAGAAATTTGGATTCTGAATATCTTCGTTTTAAATATTTAGAAGATGCAGGATATTTAATAAAACCTATACAATATATAATTGGTACTCGAATGGAGCAAAATTCATCTATTTTATTAAGTCAAAAATTTATAAAAGCTCAATTTATACCTTTAAGAATAGTATTTAAAAAGTTCCTTGAAATTCCTAATGTCTTTAACAAAATTGTGAGTTACATGGAAGATTTAATGGCGCACAAAAGTATTTTAAGCAATATTATCCAAATAGAATTTTGGGCTAATAAAACGAAAACATTTAATACGTCTTATGTAATCCCTTTATTATTATATTTTGATGAAGTTGAAATAGGAAATCCACTAGGATCATGCGCAGGTGTACATAAATTAGGGGCAGTGTATATCTCCATACCAGTTTTGCCTCCAGAATATCAATCTTCATTGGATAACATATTTTTAGCATCTTTATTTCATGGTTTAGACAGAAAAGAATTTGGGAATAAAACAACTTTTTCTAAATTACAAGAAGAACTTATTTACCTGGAAACAAATGGCATTAAAATAACTGTTGCTGAGAATGTTTACACTGTTCACTTTGTTCTTGCTTTAATAGTAGGCGATAATCTTGGATTGCATGAAGTATTAGGTTTTAGTCAAAGCTTTTCTGCAAATTATCCATGCAGATTTTGTAAGGTTTCTAAGAAAGACGCTGCCGTTCTGTGTTAGGGGCCGTTCAAATATTACGTAAGCAGATTTATTACAATTATTTACCCCCCCATCCCCCTTGTCAGAAAAAGTAAGCAAAGCTCTTACCCCCTCCCCCCATGTTTACGTAAACATTTTTTAATTAATTTTTTTTTAATATTATAGTTAAAATGTTATAATTATAATTTTAAAAATAAAAAAATAGATTTAGAATGGAGATTAGATTTTACTGATATAGTATTCAAGATAGAGTAAGGGACAAAATATTATAATCTTATAAACATAACAAACTTATTTTAAATTTTTGGTACGCATATTAAATTAAAATTAACAGTTGTCATTCGTGTTAAAAAGTTAATAGCTACCGATGACGTAATCATCATCTAGACTCCCCTACCCCCCATGTCATCCAAAATAAGCAAAACAAAGACCCCCCCACCCCCCTATAGTGCTTACGTAATACTTGAACGGCCCCTTATCAAAATAATTTATTATTGAGAACTACAAACAATTATAATTTAGATGTTATCACTAATAATATGTCTATAACAGGAGTAGTAGAAGACTGCATATGGAATGCCATTCCATCTTTTCATGTAACTCAAAATTTTTCTGTAGACATTATGCATGACTTACTAGAAGGGATCTGTAATTTTGAATTAGGATTAGTTTTATATAGATTTGTATATATTGAAAAGTATTTTTCACTTAATTCACTTAATAATTTAATAGAAAATTTTGATTATGGTTTTCAATCCAAAAATAGGCCTCCCTCAATAACAGTTGACAATTTAAAAAAAAACAATATACGAATGTCTGCTTCGCAAATGATTACTGTGGATTAATTTTTGGCTTTCTTGTTCCGGAATTTAATGAATATTGGCACTTAATTTTAAAATTAAAAGAAATATTAAATATTGTAATGTCAAAATTTGTAAATCCAGAAGAATGCGAGTTGTTAAATACACTAATAATAGAGCATCATGAACTATTTATAAGTTTATTTAATAAAAATTTAAAACCTAAACATCACCACATGACACATTATTCATTCATAATGAAGAAAATCGGACCATTAGTTTCAATCTGGTGTATGCGTTTCGAAGCAAAGCACAGAAGTTTGAAACTGGCATCCAATAGTGTAGCTTCTCGTATTAACATTTCTTATACCTTAGCATTAAAACAACAATTAGTATTTTGTAATAGATTAGTAGCAGGCAATGGTTTGCAAAATAATTTTAAATCTGGATTATCAGAATACGTATGCAATTTAAAAGATTTAGATTTTTTTTCCACTTTAAATTTAAATGAAAAATTTTATACAAATGTATATAAAACAAAATGTGTAGAAGTATATGGAACTGAATATAAAATTGGTTACAGTATAACTGTAAATAGCCATGATATGCCTTCATTTGGGATTATTAAACTTATTTTATATAAAGATGACGAAATTTGTTTTGTTTATTTAAAACTTGAAACGGTGAAATATGAAGAACATATAGATGCATATGAAATAGTATTTCACGATACCTTTGCTTGTATACAACAAAATGACTTACCGGATTATTTACCTGTTTTGCTAGTATTACAACCCAATGGAAAATATTATATACACAAATGAAAGAAATTCTCTGCACATTAGTCTATTATTTAGAATTTAAATTATTTTATTCTTAATGTGTTTCGTTTATTATACGTTTTTTGTTACGTTTACTTATGAAAATAAATATTTTTCTACTTATAAAAGTTGTTTTTTAATTATATAGTACCGTGCACCGAAATGCGGAACTAAGGAGTTTAACATGGAATTTGAAATAAATGCAAATATTGGCTTTCGTCTAAGTTTTAGAGCAAAAGAGCAAGAATGAAAAGTTATTTAGAATTATTTTTTATGGAATTTGAAATTTATTAAATGAAAAAATTAATTCTAAAGAACATTTTATTTTTACAGTTTTGCTCTAAAGTTTCAATAAGAGCTAATATACGCATTTTTTAATCCCACGTTCAACTCCTGTTTTCCGCATTTTAATGCACCGTGCATACCTTACACCTGCTTCAAAATTTTATTATACCGTGTAGTACAATTTAATGCACAGAATATTTACTGCAAATAAACAAGTATCTGAGGGTCAAAATTACAGCATATTTATAATAACATATTAGTTTGTCATTATAAATATCCTGTAATTTTGACCCTAATGTATTTTTTGTGTGTAGTAAATATTCTGTGTATTAAATTGTATTATACGATATAATAATATTTAATATAATTAAATAATTATAGATAATAACTCGTATATTACCGGTGATAATATATTATGTTAAACTTGAATATACATATATTTTTAAAATTAGTATATTAGATATTTGCTCTTACTACAAAATATTCTAAACCTTTTAATATCTTCATATATTTCATTCATATATCTTGTGTATTTGTCCCTTTTTTAAATATAAAATATAATAGCAGTTATTATAAATATATTTACCATAACAACACTTTCCTCTCGGTGTAACCGGAATTAAAGAATATTGTATATTTAATGATGTAAAATTTTTTCATGTCACTAAAAACTTAGCTGTTGATATAATACACGACCTATATGAAGGTGTCTGCCGTTATGAAATATCATTTTTATTATATCAATGTATTTTAATTGATAGTTGATTTACACTTGATACCTTAAATAATAAAATTAAATATTTTAACTATTATCATGTAGAAAACATACCTCCATTTTTTTCGGAAGATAATATAAAAAACAAAAGAATTAATATGTCTGCATCTGAAATGGCATGTTTCATTAATTACCTTGGTTTAATTATAGGTGAATTTGTTCCAGAAAAAAATATGTATTTATATTTTGCTACATGAAATTATTTCAATTATATCAAATCGAGCCACACATTTTAAAATTCAGAAATATTTAAAATATTTAATTCAGGAACATCATTTATTGTATATCAAATTATATAATATTCCTCTTAAACCAAAACATCATCATATGGTGCATTACCCTCATATAATACAAGAAGTTGGTCCTCTTATTAATATTGCCAGTTTCCGTTTTGAATCAAAACACAAACAATCCAAAATGATTGCTAATTTAAGTTCTTGTAGAAAAAATATAACTCAAACTATAGCTATTAGACATCATGAATAAATTAAATAAAAACACTTGGTTTTTGTTCCACAGTTTAAACAATAATCCTTTATTGCACAATTTCGGCGTTTATGCCATCATCATATTAGACATCAGTTAACATATAGTTCTAGGCTACAACAAAATATTGTATTTAATAAAATAAATTATGAACCTGGTAAAAGAACATTATTCGATGTATCTACTTTGGAAAAAAAATAGTACTATTCAAGTTTTAAATTTATCTACTAATTATTACAAACTAAAATGGATAAAAATCAACGGATTTATGTACAAAAATGATTTCATTATAAATATATGTGATGAAGAATTACCGATATTTGGAAAAATAATTCATATAATTTCAACAGATGAAAATAAAACTTTTTTTTTCTGTACAGTATATGAAAGTAATTACTTTGATGAGCATTTTAGGGCATATAAAGTACAATTAATAAATAAACATAAATTAGTACAATTTAAAAACCTACCCGATGTTTTCTCTAAGGTTTTATGAATGATTGATGCTAATATGTATATAATTTAATCTGATATTTTTTATTTTGCACTATAAGTATAAAAACTTCTTGTTTTGTGATGTGTATATTACCATATACTTGTATGTAAATAAATTACTAGTATATATAAATCAAAATTAAGTGTCAAAATTATTTTATATATACCTCCATATTCCATAAATATATACCAGCAATATTTTACCGCTATAACAAATAATATAGATAAATAAATTAATGATATAAGTTTGCTACAGCAAACAATGATTATTTTACTTTTAGTTATATTTTTTCGCAGCTGTATATATTCTGTATCGCTGTTGTAATATATTTTTATTGCTATTAGTATTAATACGTATAGGTATCAGAAATATAAATAAACACAATGATAAATATCCATATTATTCTGTTTATTAATCAGATTGTATTACTGTAACAATGCAATATTGTAATGCTTACAATATTAAATATTAAACGAAAGTAAACACGTATTGCTAATACATTAAAATATATATATATATATATATATATATATATATATATATATATATATATATATATATATAAATAATAACTGTTAGTATATTGTATTGCTAACACTCTGCAATCTATATATTGTCACGTCAAACATACAAATTGCTGTCACTATACGTAAGATAAAATAGTGCTAGGATAATAATATTTCTATGTATCGTAACAATACATTTTTTTCCGTGTATTATCAAAAATATAGATACATTTACACAGCTATCTTTATCAGTTAGATTCTCGAGTTTTATATTACGATATAGACTCTATAATCTATTATCATGTACCAGATATGTATGGACCTCCTAAAGGTAATTTTCTAGGAGACTTGACAGATGAATTAATCAGTTACGGTCCCGGGAGTTATATCACTGAATTTGTTTTCGGTGGACCAAAAACTTATCCCTATAAAGTTTATAATCCTATTAGTCGTGAAACTAAACAAATATAAAGTAAATATAAATGTAAAGTTAAAGGTTTCACTTTAAATTATAAAAACTCACAAATAATTAACTTTGATTGTTTATAAAGAATGATACTAAAAGTAAACGACGAAAATTGTAATCCTCCTGTTATTGTATCTAATAATATAAGAAATACTCTCGATCATAATGTAATTACTCACATAGAGAGCAAAATTTTTAATGTTACATGTATGAAACGTCGCTTTATAGATAATAATAATTTTTATCTACTCTCACCCTATAATGATTCCATTATTTTGCAAGTTATTGCATGTGAAGTGTGTCATTAATGAAATCGTTTAATAATGAAACTAAATCATGCCTAAAAGAACAATGTAAATTAAATGGGACTTTCATTATTATAACATTTCTTTTAACAAATGAAAAACATGTTTTTGAAAGAATGGTAATGTACAACACCGGTTAGTACTGCTAACGATATAGTATCGCAGAAAAATATAGTACAAATTATCGTATTTGGATTTTATACAATTTATTTTTTATTGTATAATATTGTAAGAGTTTTATCTCAAATTGGTGACATTGCATCGGTGTCATCTCAGAAGTATACTGAACGCAACCTACCATCATACACCATTTTGTTTTGCCGCCAACAAGGAACGTTGTTGCTGTAATCATATTGGTAAGAAAATGAATTATATACTTTATTGTAAATGTAACGAAATTTTATTATTTAGGACTCGTTATCCTATACAGTGATTGTAACATGGATGAAGAAGAAATAATGTGTACACCGCCAGAAGTAGCGGAGATGACAAGTACAGTAACCTCAAATTTGCTCCCTGAGAAATCTAAACAACTGTACAAGAAAACATATAAGGATTTTCTAAATTGGTGTGATTCAAAAAACGTAAAGAACTATACTGAAAACGTCTTCCTTGCGTACTTTTCTGAGAAGTCTACTAGTTTCAAGGCATCGACGTTATGGTCGCATTATTCGATGCTGAAAGCGACTTTTAATTTAAACAAAAACATCGACTTAAGTAAATTTACAAAACTTATTACGTATTTAAAACGTACATCAGATAATTATCGCCCCAAAAAATCAAAAACATTAACTCTACAAGAAATAGAGAAATTTATTTATGAAGCTTCGGATCAACAATATCTAATGATGAAGGTAAAAAATGGATAATATGAATTTAGTATATATAAAGGTATTTTAAAAAAATTACTCTTTAGGTTGTGGCAATTTTTGGTATTTCGGGAGCTTGTCGGCGACATGAATTATAGGAGATTCGAATTGATGATATTCAAGATGCAGGAACTGCTTTAATAATAACTATTAGAGAATGCAAAAATAAAATACCTAGAAATAACAAGTGCACAAAACAACCAGTTGGTATTAACCAATTTGGCAAAATACCTTTTCTAATAGCAACATTTCTCAATCTACCGCATCCTGACACCTATACTGGTCATAGTTTTCGAAGGTCGTCTGCCTCCTTATTAGCAGACTCGGGTGACGATATTACTGCAGTAAAACGGCTTGGGGGATGGAAATCCTCAACTGTTGCAGAAAATTATATAGAGAACTCACTAAATAATAAGAAACAAACAACAAAAAAAATATTTGGCATAAATAACCAACAAATACAATTACATACCGAATCATCAGTTTCTGAAGCCTACACTCTAACAAGAGAAGTTCATATTGAGGAAGAAAATGAAAAAGATAAAAATATAATAATAAGTAACATCAATAATTGTTCTAATTTAACAATTAATGTAAACATAAAAAAATAATGTCAAATATGTAACAACAGATAACCTGTCTACCTGTCATATTATATAAATATAATAAATTATTACAATTCTATTTATTTTTCTAATTGGTTCGTAGATAAAATATTGTATGACACTCATGTGTGAAGTACTTTTATGCACTCATTACGGTTAAGACACTCGCTTTCGCTCGTGCCTTAAACTCCGTAATTCATGCCTAAAAGTACTCCTTCACACACTAGTATCATAAATAACTATTCTGTACCCTATGGCTTCAAGAAACATAGAATAAATTATAATTAAATTATAACTCTTAATTTATTGTTTTTGTTGTTCCTTCTCTTTTCCTTTTAAAAATGTTTATGAGAGTTTTTATTATTATTATAAATGAATTGTCCTGCAAACTTTTTGTCATTTCCGCCTTTTGTTTTATGGTGAAATGTCGGATCCTATCAAATTCAAACATCCGTTTAACGCCATCGTGGCCGGACCCTCGGGCAGTGGTAAATCGTACTTTGTTGTTAGCTTCTAAAAAAATGTGCACAACATGTGCGACACAGTTTTTACAAAAGTCACCTGGTTCTATAGCACTTGGTAGAGTTTATATAATACAATACGTCATCTGGGGATATATTAAACTCCGGGGTTATATTGGACAAAAACTTTTTATTTTTGAATTTCGCGGTTTTATGAAACAGCTGTGAATGTTTAGGGTATTTAGTTATACACAACTGGTACCTAAGTAGTTGTTCTACAACAACAGGTGGTAAATGTCTGCTTGCATGGCTCAAGGTAATGTAAATAAAATAAATACGAAATTTGCTAATTTAACTTTTTTATAATATCACAAATAGTCTCATCTGATGCTCAGAATCAGTTCATTTTAGACTTGTGCTCCAATGAGATTAATATTTTTACATAACCTAAAGAACATATTCATACTAATTGCAACTGATTCTTACTCTTGTGTAATGAGGAAAAACAGTTTTGGTGACAAAATGTGCTTTTATAGGGTTATATTGAACGAACCTCGGAACGAACCGAAAAATGCCCCGTAAACACAAACATGTGCCGGGAACTGCTTACCGGTGTAATTATGACCCAGAAAGTATGGAAGCTGTTTTAAGAGATGTGGTCGAGGAAGGATACAGCTTTGGACAAGCAGCCCTTATGCATAAAGTACCGAAATCAACACTCTATTCAAAATATAAGGGAGAGCATTCAGACAAGCTTGGTAAACCACCTATATTGAGCTGTGTAGAAGAAAAAAAAAATAGTGCAGGCCATGTTAGTTGCAGCAGACTATGGATATCCGTTTACAAACACCGATATTCAAGAATTTGTGCAGTCATATTTAAACCGAAAAGGTGTGCAAATTCAATGTTTTCATGATAACATTCCAGGGTCAGATTGGATTCAATATTTTCTGATGAGAAATCCCGAACTCGCGACTAGAAATTCTGAAAATATGAAAAGATGTCGTGCTGAAATCACTCCTGAAATAATAAATGATTATTTTTCTAAATTAGAAGAAGTTCTTACTGGTGTACCACCCAACAATATAATGAACTTCGATGAGACTAATTTAACGGACGATCCTGGTAAACAAAAAGTTTATATCAAAAGAGGAAGCAAGCATGCTCGCCGAATAATGGATTCTTCCAAATCATCTACATCAATTATGTTTGCTGGTAGTGCTGATGGAGAGCTGTTGCCGGTGTATGTGGTTTATGGAGTCAAAAATATGTATTCTGAATGGCTGCAGGGGGTTCCTGTCGATGCACACTACAATCGAACTGCATCTGGATGGTTCGATGCGGACGTCTTTGAAGATTGGTTTGTGAAAGTTGCATTGCCTTTTTTACAGAGAAAAGAGGGAAAAAAGTTATCATTGACGACAATCTAGCCAGTCATTTATCAGTCAATGTCATAAAACTATGTGAAGATAATGATATTGCTTTTGTTTTTCTACCTCCAAAAAACAACACACATATGCCAACCATTGGACGTTGCTATCTTCCGCCCAGTTAAACTGCAATGGCATAAAGTGGTGCCTGAATGAAAAAAATGCCATATAGGTGTAATCCCGAAAACAGTTTTTCCCAGCTTGTTGCTAAAATTGTTAAATCGGTTGCAACCATCTATGAAAAAAAATTTACAAGCAGGCTTTGAAGCTACTGGCATTTTTCCCATAAATCCAGAAAAGGTTTTAACAAAATTATTGGGGAAACAACAAACGCAGAATGAAGATGGTTCTGCGTTGACAGACTCTTTTAATGAGATTATGAAAAAAAATACAGCAACTTCGACAGATCCACCAAAAAAACGGACAAAGAAAATAGATATTTCTGCTGGAAAGTCGATCTCTTTAGCAGATATTGCTGAAAAAAATTCTAAACTAATTGCAACTGATTCTCGTCCTGATACACGAGAATCTGAAACTGAGAGCGATGACAGCGATTTAAATGAAGACGCCAATGAAATGCCTGCAGGAACTGATAAGACTGACATTAGAAAACAACCTGTGATAAAAGAAATTATGCCTGATACATTTGTGATTTCTAGTTTTATTTATAATAAGGACACAAAAAAAGAACATACCAAAGAATTTGTCGCCAAAGTTGTTCAAATTTTTGAAAATGATAGGTTTAAAATTGAGTGTACGAGAAATTATAATGAAAGTAAAAATAAATTTATTTTTCCAAAAATAAAGGATGTAAATATTGTTGATTTTTTTCAAATAAAATATATTCTTGACACTCCTTTAGTGTCGCGAGGAGTTCATATTTTTGATACAGAAATTTTAATTTAATTTGCAATGTTAAGTTGTTCATTATACGAGAAGAATGTGTTTTTTTTTTGTTTGTAAGGACACATTACCTGTCCTTTGGAGTTCAAATGTTTATTTATATGTTTATAAAATATTTTTTTAAATAAATATTATGTTTTTTTCTAATATTTTGTTATTTTATTTTACAGAAAGTCTCTGTATAATATTCATTTGCATGATAGGTTACAATTTTCCCAATTTTACACCCCACCTATATTTTTTTGATGACAGAAATTGTTTAATATAGGTCCCCTTGTAGGTCAATATGAGATTTCATGTTTAAAGTGTACAAAATACTGTAGATTTTGACGGTGTTTAATATACCCCCAATCCCGGGGTTATATGGGACGACAATTTTTATTAAATAATTTGGACAATTTTGACCCTATGGTGATAATTCATGGCTTGTATGTTTCCAAAAACTATCTTCTATCTGCATGCTAAATTTGGTTCTACATGGATAAGCACAATAAAAGATACACGCAAAAAACTAAAAAAATCGTCTAATATATCCCCAGATGACCTAACGTGAATTTTCAACTAGGTTTACCCGATATGGATAATTTTGACGGTAATAACCCGCACTTGATAATAATAGATGATCTTATGCGTGAAACAGATTCACGTGTGGTTGATATTTTTACAAAGGGTAGTCACCATAAAAATTAATCTGTATTTTTCATTACTCAGAATATATTTAATCAGGGTAAAGGTCAACGAGATATGTCACTTAATGCTCATTATATAATTTATTTCAAGAATCCACGAGATAAAGCACAGATATTGCACCTGTCGCAACAAGTATGTCCAAAAGATACTAAATTTATTCAAGATGCTTATAACGATGCTGCTTCAGATCCACATACTTTATTTTCGATTTAAAACAATCTACACCAGAATGGAGTCGTTTTAGAACCATACGCAATAATCTAGTTTACATATATATACCGAAGAAAAAGTATAAATACGGTGATACGAAACTACCAGAGGTTATTATGTAATTATGTCTAAAACGTTAACCAGTAACGCTAACTTCTTGCGAGGCTTACATTCATTGAAACTAATTCAACGTACTGTTTTGTTGAAAAACGCAGACAGTAGTAACGTACGTTGTATCTGTGAATGTATACACAATATTCTACGCGGAAAAGTTCAGCTAAATAAAAAGCAACGTCATAATCTTAGACGTCATAAACGAATTTTACGTAAACTTGTAAAGCAAGAAGGTAATTGGAAGCAGAAAAAAATAATTTTAGTTCAGTCAGGAGGGGCGTTCCTCCCTTTGTTAATAGCACCACTTATTTCGGGTGTTTTAAGTAGCATATTTAATAAGAATTAAAAATGGAACATGCTAAAAAATATGCTTTAATTACACCGGAAACGTTACAACAACTTCGTGACAATACCATAAATGATGATAACAACATAACCACGCATCTTGATAAAGATATGAAAAAAGTATTAAATTTAAAAATCCCTGATTATGAAAAATGGGCTTTATATCAAGAAAATCTTCAACGATATCTCCACTTTCAAAAACAATTACGTGAACCTGTAAAAATTCCTCTGATTAACGATACACCCGTCACTTCTAATGACGTCGCAACCGGGTCTATTGAAATAAAAGAACAATTAGCTGACGGCATAATTTTAAATACTTTACCGAAAACATATCGTGAAAACGGAAATAGTTTTTTAAATATACTTAAATTAAATAAAAATATTACGTGGGATAAATACGGTTTAGTCAGTATTAATAATAGTGAAATACCAAATTCAAATATTATTGATTTAATTGGAGATATCATTAGACCGAGGAGAAGAACTAACCCTACGGGATGGGAAGAATTTTCAAAAGCGTTGCAAAGAAACAATATTCCTAACGAACTGATTGGAAATCGACGTAGAAGGAGGGATTATACTAGTACACCATCTCCGTCGGGCCGCAGTAATAAAAAAGGTACTCCCCGAAGTTTCTTCGTCCGACAAATGGGAAACGTTTAAATTTTTATCATAAACCGTATACTGACAAATATTTATTTTGATCCATCCCATCCGGTCGGTTTTATGGGGTTATCGAATCATAAAAAAATAGTTAAAGGTAAACACTCTGCTGAAGATGTCAAAAAATGGCTAAGTAGTCAAGATGCATACACGTTACATAAACCGATACGTAGAAGATTTCTCCGAAACAAATACAAGGTTTACAATATTAATGATTTGTTTCTAGCTGATTTAAACGATATGCGAAGTCTCAGTAAATTCAATGACGGTTTTTCATACATTTTGACTGTAATTGATGTTTTTAGTAGATTTGCTTGGGCGGTACCTCTAAACCGGGTACTATTATTGATGCATTTAAAAAAATATTTAACGACAGTAATCGTATACCTGTATATCTACAAACAGGCAAAGGCACAGAATTCATTGCAAGTAGTGTACGTAGATTTTTGCGTGAATATGATATTAAATATTATGTTGCCCAGAATCCTGATGTAAAAGCTTGTTTCGTGGAAAGATTAAATAGAACATTAAAAACAAGAATGTATCGTTATTTTACACGTAACAATACGTACCGATATGTCGATATGCTTTCTAAACTTTTAAAAGTGTACAATAGTACCGTACATTCATCAACCAAGATAGCGCCGAAAGATGTAAACGATAGAAATGTACTACAAGTCTGGAGAAATCAGTATAGGAATGACAAAAAAATAAAAAATAAATTATCTAGATTAGAAGTTGGAGATACTGTACGTATATCAAGAGAAAAACATTTTTTTGAAAAGGGCTATACGAGTAATTGGTCTCAAGAAACCCGTTTATAGATTGAAGGATTTAAATCAGGAAAACATTGAAGGTGTATTCTATGAACCGGAATTACAGAAAGTATATATAAACGCCGATGATGAATTTCAAATAGATAAAATAATCGAATCGAAGGGTAGTGGTACCAGAAAGAAAGTACTTGTCAAGTGGAAAGGATATACTGATAAATTCAACTCTTGGATACCGGCAAAAAATATAAAATATTTCAGGAATAATGTCTAAAAATGAATTTTATATGACTCTGCCTAGTAATAGTTCAATGAATTATTTTCCGGATAATAAAACAACACTATTCACTACGCAACTAATTCAAAGTGTACATCTTGACTTCAACTGGGAAGTTGCTTTAGCTGAAGTTCAATATTCTTGGATTTTTTACAGAGTCAGTGATCATCAAAACTATATTAAATATAATTTTAAAACAGTAGTGGATGGAAAACCTAAAATACATAAAAAAGAGGTACATATCATACCTGGATACTATAGCACCGTAGACGATATAATAAACGCAATTAAACCAACATACTAAACTTCAAGAGCATATTAAAATCGAAATTGACAAAAAAATCCAGCGCATAAGGATAAAATTTATTACTAACCACATATGTTATTTGAAATTAGCTCCAAAACTTTCACAACAGGTAGGGTTTAACCCGGAAACTGATTGTATGAAGAGATATTATCATATTATAATTCGTCAAATCTTTATCTAGGAATACATCCTGAAATGTTTATATATTGCAATATTCTTGAATAGCAATTTGTTAGAGATGTTCTCGCACCTCTGTTAAGAACTTTACACGTTGATATTTCAAATTATATGTACGGTTCTAGAAAATGGTGACATTTTCTCCACTATATTATATTCCTGTGCTCCGGCGAGATTTCCAGAATATCGTAATCGATATAAGATGTGTTGAGGGACAACCAATACCATTCCAATTCAGAACTTTAAATGTTAAGTTACACTTTAGACGCTGTTCAAAATGAAAAATTGTCCCTACCAGATTTATTATAACCATCAAGCAGGAAACGGGAATGGTTCTGTTGTTTTTCGTGGCTCTGCTTATCAACGGGGCCACGGTCTAGGAAGTTTTTTTAGTGGATTATTTAGAACGGTTTTACCGCTTATAAAAAGGGGAGTGAGTGCCGTTGGAAAAGAAGCACTTAGAACAGAAATGAGTTTCTTAGGAGATTTGAGCGAAAGTCGTCCTGCAAAAGAATCGTTCCAGCAAAGGTTATCTGAAGCGGGAAATAATTTGAAACGAAAAGCGGAAGCTAAAATTGATACACTTATGAGTGGTTATAAAAAGAAGAGAGCAACTCTAAAACGTATTCACTCGTGACAGTTAGCTGGACGTAAAGAACAAGATAAATAGAGTTCTGGACGCGTTCGATAAGTAATAATAATAATCTAACAATGGCTTTTCTACATACGCATTCATGCGAATGTATTAAAACTGAGCTTGATTTATTTTCGTTACCACCTACACAAACAAGTATAGAAAGTGGTCAATGGATTAATTATAAGCCGCTATCATCTATAACGGACGATGGACCACTTGAGTTCGTAGTACCCAGCCAGAGTGATGAATATTTAGATTTATTACAAACTATGATTCATTTGAAAGCAAAAATAATCAAATCAGACGGTAAGGCCTTAGTAGCCACTGACACCTCAGTAGGGTCTGTAAACAATTGGCTTCATTCTCTATTTAAGGCGGATTCATGCAGCCATTTACATTTACTTTTAATTTTAATTTAAAAGATAACTGTATGTTATTGTATGCAAACATGCATGCATCATTTAAATTTATGTTTTCATTTAATTTTCATTGCCATTTAATTTACAAGATAACCAACTATCTTTTAAATAAAAATTGTAAATGGCGCATGCGTACATGAGCTGATCAGCTATATTCTGACAAGTGACAAAAATAGGTTAGGATATCCGGCTAAACAAAATATGTGTGTATGAAGATGAGTGAATTTAATGATTACATATTAATTGACCAAGTGAGAAAATACTCATGCATATATGATAAGAGGGAATCATTATTTAGTAATAAAGAAGCAAAGAAAAACGCGTGGAATAGTATTGCTGAAGAACTAAACAAAAAAGGTAGGTTAAGAATAAACAGTATTGTACTCGTATATTTAAAAACAATAAAAATTAATAATATAGGCGTGGAGTGTGAACAACGGTGGAATGTATTACGAACGGGTTACAATCAGGGATGTAAAAATGTAAATTACCGGGTAAATTACAAAATAAATTACCGTAATTTACCGTAAATTAAAATTTTTTATTACCGTAAATTACTGAAGAAATTACGGATAATTTACCAAAATTTGAGAAATTACCAGTGTTCAGTTTTAAGATCTTTGCGCAACGCGACCTTACTAAGCGGCGCTGCGCATTGGAGAAGGGAGGGAGGTCTCTAGATGATACATTGCATATGTCGTCGTTCCTCGTTCGTTTTGCGTTGTATTTGTGATTTGTGAGTGCAGAGACTAAAGGAGAAAGTAAGTGAAATATATCTAGTTTTCTTGGTTTTACTGTACTGTATCTTTGTATCTCGTATTCCAGCAAGAAGAAATGGGCAAGCATGATAATATAAGAAAAATCATTCTTAAATGTTTCGTACAAATAAAAAATAAAATTTACCAGTGCAAATTTTGCAACAAAACGTACTCTTTAAATGTAACAAGAATGTCTAAACACTTATTAGAAAACTGTGTACGATGTCCAGAAGAATTTAAATCTGATTTATCAATGAAGACTAAATCTACTCTATTAAAAAAAAATAGTGAATGTAAGTATAATATCTGTGCTACTTGCCAAAGTCTCACCGTTTTAAATTATGTATATGATTAATTATAGCAAAAAATAAAAGTTATAAAACACTGAAGAAAATTAAACGAAATGAAGATTCTACTGACAGTAATGATGACATGGATACAGACGATAATAGTAATATGAGTGCTATACATGTTAGTCATGTTGCCAATACCAATTCAAGCTCAACTAATTCTTTACATTTACAACAACGAGCTACACTTGATTCTTTCGTAGATACCACAAGCTAAACTGATCAGGTAGTTTGCACCAATATAATTTAAATTTTAAGCTTGCCTTAAATAGACAATATCATATCATATCGAAATAAAATGTCAAATGTATTATTTAACATTGCTGTCAAAAATTCGATTAGACTGTTTTGTTTGAGTCTGGTTTAAAATTTAAGCCTTGTTGGTGCTAGCTACTGTCATAATTTATTATTACCCCTAGGTAGGGTGGCCAAGCCATACAGTACAGTTTGAATAAGAGTACTCACTTTTTTGTCACAATTTTTTTTAATTTTTTTTTGTATTTTTTTATGTTTAGCTCGATTCCCAAAGAATTTTTGAAACGTTTTAACAAATTTTGTTCTAAAGAACTAATAATCGTACTAACTTCCATAACCGAATCAGATGTAAGTTCTATTTCTTTTAATTTTTCGTGGAATATATACATTATAGAATGAACGAATAAAAAAAACTTAACTGAAATGTGATTCTAAAAATGTTTGTAAAATAACGAAAAATTATTTTTTGATTAATTACGTTATAATATAATAAGCAATAAGCATATAAAAAGATAATAATAGAGAAATTTAAAAAAAAGAGTAAATAAGATCTAATTCGAAAAAGAGAATATGTTCTCTTTAAAAGAGACCTTCTGGTCTGGCCATCCTACTCAATATATAGGTATATTATAATTTTATAATCATTGAAGACATAAATTAGAACATATATATATATATATATATATATATATATATATATATATAATATATATACAATTTTTTTTTAATTATTTTAGAAATATGCGTGGGAATTGCTGGCTTGTGCTTGCTATGCTACAAATACACCTCTAAATTTTACAGAGAACGAACACTGGAAAAAATTGTTCAAGTTTTTAAAACCTTCACTAGAACTACCCTCAAGATATCAGCTATCCACACCACTTCTGAACAATGAGTATAACTGCATAAAAGAAAAAATGACAGAATTGATAGAAAATGCTAAGAGTGTAGGAATTCAGATTGATGGGTGGACTAATATAAGACGAGAACCCATAATAAATGTGATAGTTACTACACCAGTACCTGTGCTGTATGATGTTATTGAATCAAAAACTAATCGACATGATGCTGAATATATGTGTCAATTAATTATAAAAGTTATGGAAGAAATAGGCATTGGTAAGATTTTTAGTGTGGTAACGGATAATGCAAGTTATATGAAAGCTACTTGGAATATTTTAAAAGAAAAATTCCCAGATAAAATTTTTGTGTGTTATGGTTGTTGCGCACATATTTTAAATTTATTTATTAAAGATATATTAAAAATAAAGCAATTTGATAAGTTATACAAAAAATGTAAAAATATAGTAAAAAGCATAAAAAATTCTCATATATTACTGTGTACTTTTAATGAAGTTCATTTTCATTTATTTTATTGCATTTCTTTTGTATGAATGGGACATTTATAAAGTATAAATAAAAATTAAATGAGAATTAAATTAAAAATTGAAATTAAATGTAAATGTCTGCATAAATCCGCCTTCAGTTAGATAGACGTATATCTCAACCAAAAATTAGTTTCACCACCAAACAACACATACGCGTATCGTTCATACATTGAAACGTTATTGAAGTATGGCTGTAATGCTAAAAATTCGCATCTCACAGCGTCATTATGGTATGCAGACAGTGCAGGAAAAATGAATCAGCTGAATGTCGACAATAAAGGATTTCAATACCGAAGAAAATATACTGCGTTAAGCAACGAAGTTGATTTGATGGATCTGCATGTTGATATTTTTAATCAAGAAATATTTCTTATCAATGGCGTTGAATTAAGAATGCGTCTTGTTCAATCCCGAGACAGTTTCAACCTTCTATCAGGATTAGCAGATATGAATGTGAAAACTCAAATAACATAAACTCAAATATTGTACGACGGGTGAAATTAAATCCTAGCGTCTTACTAGCCCACAACAAAGCGTAGTGCTTTTGTAGTTGACAACTGCTAAGTATCCCGTAACTAGGGTCGAATGCAAAACTCTGACAATACCTGCTGGAGTTCAAGGGAAGATTCTAGATAATGTAATTCTAGGACAGCTGCCTAAAAGATGTATTCTAGGGTTTGTAGGGAATAATGCTTTTCACGGAAGTTACGTTACAAATCCATTTAATTTTGATCATTTTAAAATTAATTATAAAAAAATACATTGTATGTAAATGGACAGCAATTACCGTCAAAACCATTGCATACAAGTTTCTCAAATGTTAAATCTTATATTCAAATGTACAATACATTGTATTCCGGTACAGGAATTCATTTTTTAAATGACGGCAATTGTATTGACAGAGATAGCTTTCCAGACGGCTTCTGTTTAGCAGCTTTCGATCTAACACCCGACTTATCAACAAATACAGGTGGCCCAGCGAAAATTATCAGCACAATTTTTGGCCACTTAACATTAATTTTGCAAAAAACGCTCGAACACGTCAATTTTAGTATAAAGGGGGACACCTGAATAGATTAGTACCAATGGCATAACTTCAACCCTAAAATGGGGGTGGACTGCACCTTAAAAATTTTAAATGGAAAAGGGTGTCAAACATGACACAGTTCGAAAGGTCTTTCAATCCTCTTTTCAAGTTTTTTTAATTTTTAAATCCATTCATTATTTCCAGAGAAATATCATTTAAAACAAATTTTATCAGGTGTGCAAAACTGCAATCAAGTAGGCTTAAACAAATGAAAGAAAATCAAATATCAGTTTATTAGGTGTTTAAAATGACTACCACCAACTTCCATACAATAATAAAGATTTTGCTCAAAATTTTGGAGCTACGGTACGTTGCCGTAAATCTTCTAAAGATTCGTGGAGCTTGGCATAAACTTTAGACTGCAAATAACACCACAAAAAGAAATCTGACTTACAAATTACTTGTTTATTACAAACAACTTGTCGAAAGAATTGTTTATTTAGTTTCTGTCATTTGTTTAAGCCAACTTGATTGCAATTTTGAACATCTGATAAAATTTGTTTAAAACGATATTTCTCTGGAACTAATGATCGGATTTGAAAAGTAAAAAAACTGTTGGAAAGAGAATTGAAAGGCCTTTCGAAGTGTGTCATGTTTGACACCCTTTTCCATTTAAATTTTTTGTAGTGCAGTCCACACCCATTTTAGGGTTGAAGTTATGGCATTGGTGCTAATCCATTTAGGTGTCCCCCTTTATATTAAAATTGACGTGTTCGAGCGTTTTTTGCAAAATTGATGTTAAGTGGCCAAAAATTGCGCTGACAATTTTCGTTGGGCCACCCTGTATGATAAGTCCTATTTCGTTTCCGGTCTTGTACCGTCAGAGGTTGAGTAAATGATTTATGTATTTTAAATTTACAGATATAGATATTAGAAATTATCATATATCGTTTAGGAAACACTTGAAAATCCCTTTACATTACGAAAGATAAATGTTCGCCAGATAATGAGATATTCATGTTATTGTTAAAAATTATCGCTAATTACATTAATCCTTATCAAAATCCTTACCTCACTGGCGCCGCTCCGAGCCCACGGAACGTAGGGATATCTGCTACTATCGTTCATATAGACACATTAAGACTAGAAAGTAAAAAATATTTGACATTCATAGACGCTTTTTCTAAATTCGGAAATATATTATATCTTAAGACACTTGCTGCTACAAATAATGTAGATGGACTTATAAACTATTTTTCCCACTTTCAAATACCCAATACAATTATTTTTGACAGTGGAACCGAAACAAAAACCAAAAGATCCAAATTTAGAAAATTTAAAATTTGATAATGCCTTAATTAAAGAAGGGAAAAGAAGAATTCAAAAAATTAAAAAGCCGTTGTTTAAAATTCATAAAATTGAAACCTATAATCCTAGACTAGAAACTGTGACAGTTAACCCAAACAAAAGACATAAAATTGACAAACTTAAACGAAAACGACTCTATGTTGCAGATGCTTTTGCAAAGGAGAGGAGTTGACTAAATTAAAAGATAATCCTGGAATAAATATTTTAGATTTAGGAGAAACCAATATATATATATATATATATATATATATATATATATATATATATATATATATATATATATATATATATATATAAGGATTCTTATTATTTTTATTATTATTATAATATTAGTAGTGTTAAAATGACATTTGACATTTGTGACGAAGTGCTCGTCACAATGCTCACGTACCTGCCTTCCTCGTCGCTCCACCAGGTCACAACACCGACTTCACGAGGTCCGGACCGCACACCAGGTCAAGCGAACCCGCCGTCGAAACCAGTCGACATCTCCAACCGTCTGCCGGATTCCCGAATAGTCGCCGGGAAACACTTTTGTAGAACGCACATGGCCGGAGACATAACCTCAAGAACACGTGGGTCTAAACTTGCACCAATATGTAACCTACAACCACAGCACTTGGGGAAACAATAATAAATACATTTTAACACTTACCGCTGTTACTTTTCTGTATCTTTTCTTGTTATTTTTACAGTTTTCAAATTTTCACAAAAACACCTGTTCGCCGCGCCAGCGCGTGCGCGCGACCGCAGTACTGCCAACTTCAAACACAAAACGCTTCGGAGGACCGAATTCCCATGATATATTTTTATAAAATATGTAAATCAGATCAAATACAATACAAAACTCTGTAAAGCTAAGGGAAGTGATTTTGCGAATTTTTAAAATAAATATCAATTTATTAAACGAAAATAACAATACTTAAAGTCAATCTGTCTCACTTTAAAATCAGTAGCTACAGGATTAATTAAATTTCGGGTATAAATACGACCGCCGGGGCCGTATTTCTTCAGTCTATGACGACTCAGGACTCAGTCTACGACGACTATAACGTCTAACAGTCAGCCGAGAAGAGTTCCAGTCCGTTTCCGCACCGTTCTGTTCCGAATCGAGTCTTGTTGTAAGTTGCTTGTTTATTTTTGCATTTTTCTTGAATTCCGCTGCTGTCAGAGGATACAGGTTGGTAGCTTCTACCGCCGTTCCTTAGAGCCTTCAGCTCGCTGCATTCCACGCCTAAAGGGAAACTCCGTAGGTGGTTACCACCGCGTGTTTCTACGGCTGTCGGGCAGATCCGCGTTTTAACTTAGTAGTTTTTTTCTCTTTTCTCATTGCTATACGTTCCGTAGTTATCGGAGAAGACCCGTTGGTGGTTCCCCACCGCGAACTCCGTCGACGGCTGAGTAGAACCGCGATTAGTTTGTCACTAGTTCACTTCCTACGGCTCAGTAAAACACTAGGTGTAGTAATTTTAGTACAATAAACTATTAAACTTACTTTTGTCTGTCTGTGCTAAACCTTGGCCCGACCGACCTAGAGCTCCCGTGGCACACGTCACTTTCCTCGCAGGTTCCGCAGATTGGCGCCCGAGAACAACCCGACATCCTGCGAGAGAACCCACGACATCGCGGACCAACAACATCCCGCAGCGGCCCAAGTGATCGTCACACATTACTTGTCATACATTTCATTATGATATGTGGTTACTTTGATTTCATTTTCCTTCCTTGTAAATTATTCAGTTGTTGTTACATAAAAATATAGTAGTTGTAGTTGTTTTATAATATTATTGTCAATTAATGTTTTGTAATTTTTCACGCCGTATTTCTATTTTAAATTTCAATAATAAAATTATTGAATAAAGTGTTTTATTTTATTTGCGATCCAAAAGCGCACTGCAACCGGTTAAGGGCCCAGGTGGTTATTGCTAATCGCAAGTAATACTAAAACTATCAGGAACAGAAATCGTGGTGAATACAATGAACGACCTATCGTTTGCAAAACAAATCGTCAAATTTGACGGCACTAATTTCCAAGCCTGGAAATTTCAAATAAATACTGTCCTCATAGCACAAGGTGTAAAAGGATATGTCGATGGTACAGTAAATGAACCTGATGCGGCTGATTCGACGCATTCAACATGGGAAGTGAAAAATGCTATCGCCATGTGTACTATTTCGACCGCCATGAAATAATCACAGCTCCAATATTTATTAACATGTGAAACAGCTGCAGAAATGTGGAACAAACTGTTAAAAATTCACGAACAAAAATCTGCTTCTAATATAATAATATTGATGCAACGGTTTCATGAATTAAAAATGGAATCTAATGAATCAGTATCTCATTTTATGGCAAAAGTTGAAAATACAGCACGTCAACTAATAGATTTAGGAGAAAAAGTATCAGATACTGCTATCATGGCAAAAATTCTTGGTGGTCTACCTTCAAAATTCAATGCGCTTATTACTGCCTGGGACAGCGTCTCCAGAAGTGAACAGAAACTACAAAATCTACGAGAACGTCTCATAAAAGAAGAATCACGCATGATAAAAATGGATGAAATGACACTAGCCCTCACTACCTTATCTACCACCGACAATAGGAGCAGCAAAGCTTCATTAAAATGGAAAAATGAACAAAAACCTGGAGAGAATAAAAAGAAATCGCCAGAGTGCGCCTACTGTCACAAACGTGGTTACCTAAAAAAGGAGTGCTGGAAACTTCAAAGAATTAATAAGGTAGCTGATAAGAAAAACGTCACCGCTCTTATTTCCTCATCATCATCTAAAAATAAATCAGATATGTCATCTAATGCACAAGAGATCCATGTTATTGAAAAGGAAATAATGAACAAACCAATAGAAGACATATTCTTCGCTGATAGTGCGTGTACCATGCACATTACTCACCATCGAGAGTGGTTTTCGTCTTTCCAAGTGCCAAGTTTCAAAAATTGTCAATTGGTATATGTACAGATAAAAACTTTACTGTCAATTTTACAAAAGATTACATCAAAATTTTTAATTATGGTGAGATTAAAGTACAAGGAAAGAAACAAGGTAATCGTCTTTATCGACTTTACTTAATATCAACCATAAAGTTAGAAGCTCAGTCTGCAACCAGTTCATTACAAGTTTGGCACAATAGACTTGGACATATTAACAAGAAATCTGTGCTAAAAACATTTGACAAAGGACTAGTGACTGGTGCCGAAATTAAATAAACTGAAGATTTTTTCTGTGAGCCATGTCAAATGGGTAAATCTCATCGACTTCCTTGTACAAGAAAAAAAGAAAAAATATCAATGCAACCAGGCGAGAAATTTCACAGCGACGTTCGTTGTCCAATGCAGCCTCCTTCGCTTGGTGGGTCTAAATACTACGTCCTTTTTAAAGATGAAGCGTCTGCTTTCAGGCACGTACATTTTATTAAATATAAATCAGACGTTCCAGACAAATTCAAAGAGTTTGCAGCTCTTGTATATAACAAGTTTGGCCGTCATATGAAATCTATTCGTGTGAACAACGGAACAGAATATATAAACTCGATCATGCAGTCCATGTGCAGAAATTATGGCATCATAATCGAGACAACTGCTCCTTACACGCCTGAGCAAAACAGACGTTCAGAAAGAGAAAACAGAACAATTCTGGAATCTGCCACTACCATGCTAGAAGCAAAGAACTTAACCACGTTTCCTTTGGGCGGAAGCAGTAAACACTGCTGTGTACGTACTTAATCGTACAGCTACAACACAAGTGACAGATTCAACACCATACGAAATTAGGTTTAAGAAAAAACCAAACATAAGTAATTTAAGAACATTTGGATGCACTGCCTACGCAAATATTCCAAAGTCCCAATGCAGAAAACTCAGTCCAAAGGCTAGAAAATCAATCCTTATTGGATATCATCAAGAGTCCCCAAATTATAGACTCTATGACATTGATAGACGTCAAATTTTCGTCAGTCGGAATGTTGTGTTTGATGAAAGCAATTCTAATAATATAAACACTCTAAAAGACTCTACTGTTAGTTTCAGTTTTCCTTACCAGTGTCAACAGCCTGAAAGTGACAGTGACATTTCTTCAAACAATAATCAACAGCCAGAACCAGAAAACACAAGACAACTGAGAGATCGTGCTACCCTCAGGCGTCCTATCCGCTACGAAGTAAATTTTGCTGAATGTCAAGAGCCTCGCAGTTATCAAGAAGCCATTACTTCCCAAGATGCAGATCGCTGGGAATCTGCAATCAACGACGAGTTAGCATCGCATCGAGACAACCACACTTGGGACATTGTGCCTCTTCCAAGAGAGAAGCAACTCATTGACTCCAAATGGGTTTTCAAAATAAAACGTTCGCCAACAGGAGATGTCGAGCGCTATAAGGCGCGACTTTGCGCCAGAGGTTTTAAGCAACGCGAAGGTCTCGATTACCATGAGACTTTCTCACCAGTAGCCCGCTACGACTCCATCAGAGTTCTCCTAGCGATTGCTGCAGAACAAGATCTCAACATTCGTCAGTTTGACGTCAAGACTGCATTCCTATATGGCGAATTACAAGAAGAGGTGTACATGAAAATCCCTGACGGACTTAAAGTTAATAATAATAGTGAAGGTAATGTTGCTTGTAAACTTATAAAATCATTATATGGTTTGAAGCAGGCATCGCGCTGCTGGAACCAAAAATTCAAATCATTCCTTAAAATGTGTAGCTTTCTTGAGTGTGAGAGTGACAAATGTATTTTCAAATGTCAATTAGAGAACAGTATTATATATCTAGCTTTATATGTAGATGATGGTATAATTTTATCGAAATCTGTAAAAGCATTAGATAGAGTAATTAACTATTTACGAGAGTCTTTTGAAATAACTATGGGTAATTGTCATATGTTCGTTGGTATACAAATTGAACGAAATATGCACATAGGAAAAATAAAAATCCATCAGTCAGCTTACATTAAAAAATTAATAAAATGTTTTAATATGAATGATGCTAAACCATTAAGTATACCATGTGACACTCACACATCTCTTATTTCACCTAATGAAAATAATAAACCAGATCCAAAAATTCCTTACAGAGAACTTGTTGGATGTTTAAATTTTATAGCTTTAGTAAGTCGCCCTGATATTGCTTTTGCAGTAAATTAAGAAAGTCGACATTTGAGTAACTTTGATAACACTCACTGGCATTTCACAAAGCGTATATTAAGATATTTAAAAGGTACAGTTGACTTAGGAATAGTATATTCACGCAGTAGAAGCGCTGGAAAACCAGTAGGATACTCAGATGCAGACTTTGCAGGTGACATTACAACTAGAAGATCAACTTCCGGTCATGTGTTTCAATTGTCATACGGACCTGTGAGCTGGGGTTGTGAACGTCAAAGACTTGTGACTCTGAGCACAACTGAAGCTGAATATGTAGCCGCGTCTTCTGCGACTAAAGAAGTAGTTTGGCTCAGACGACTATTGAGTGAACTCGCATATCCATATGTTGAACCAATAATTCTTTATGTCAACAATCAAAGTGCTATAAAGCTTGTCAAAAATCCAGAGTTTCACAAAAGAACTATGCATATGGATATACGATATCATTTTATAAGGGAGAAAAATGAAAGTTGTAACAAATTTTATTTAAAAAAACACATTAAACAAAACGTTACAATAATTAAACAAACGATACACAAATTCTACATTAATTGTGAGATAGATATTAAATGTTATTATAATATTAATGAACACAAATGTAATTCACGCTAAGAAATAAACAAAATAAACAGTAATCGAGTTTAACACGTTGAGATAGGTCCGTACTGTTCCGCGATACAATTCACACTGACTCGACTCCACGAGACCGCTACATATCACCCCACACTCACCGGACCAATCACATAGTGCACGGTACGCGTTCACTCATTCTTATACGCCCCGCACGGGCTGCGTTCATTCGAATGTCACATACTCCCCCTAGAGTTCGCATCTACGCCCTCGGATGGGAACTCTCCGATGTGGATTTTCTAGGTCTTCCACGCTTCCTCTTCGGGACGACTGGTCCTTCGTCATCAGGATTCGTACATGTATAAGGTGCTATGTCGCTCGTGTGTACGCGGCCCACTGGTTCGTTTGGTCTTGTAATTTCAGCGATTTCATATGATGTTGGTGAGATGGCACGAAGAATCAAATATGGGCCATCACGTTTGGGTATAAACTTCGCTGTAATACCTTTCGCTGCATCACTTAAAACATGTGTAGTTGTCATTACTTTATCACCGGGTGAATAAATTGGTGCTGGGCGGTGATGTTTGTCGTAATACACCTTTTGTCGATCTTGTTCCTTTTGAAAACGCTCCTTTGCATCGTCTAGCGTATCTACAAGTTTTCGCAGGTGCGGAGTTATTTGAGAGACGAAATTGTCTTCTGTGATGATTTGTCTTAAATCATGCTGCGTTTCGTTCAGCGTTCGCAATTCTCTGCCGAAAGTTAAATATGCGGCTGTTTGTCCCGTGTTTTGACACCAGCCGGTAATTAGGGAGAAACGTATTGCGGGTAAGTTTTGGTCCCACATGGTATGCTCGTGACCAACAAATATGGCAAGCATTGGTTTTAAGTCGCGGTTCTTTCGTTCTGTTGGATTGGATTCTGGATGGTAAATAGACGTTAGACTTTGTTTGATACCTAGCACATGACATGCTTGCTGCATAATTGCACTAGTGAATTGTACTCCATTGTCTGATATTATTCTTCTCGGAAATCCATACCTTAGAAATATCTCATTTATTAAAATGTTTACACAAGCAAATGCTGTGGCTTGCGGTAATGGGAAGAGCTCCACCCACCTTGAGCAGACATCTTCTATTATTAAGATCCAACGATTACCCTTTTCAGTTTCGGGCAATGGTCCAAATAAATCTATGGACAACGTCTCGAACCTCTGTGCGTATACTGGGGTTTGCAATAAACCTGCTGGTTTCATATTTGAGGCTTTGTATCTCTTACATTCAATACAGTTTTGGGTATATTCTGTTACACTTCTTCTCATACCTGGCCAAAAATAATTCTTTGCTATTCTACGATAAGTTCTCTCGGCACCATTGTGGCCTGCCATGGGTGAATCATGGTAATCTTCTAGAATTTTCTTCCTTTTCTGTTCGGGAATAACTAATTGCGCTTCTTCAGAATCGGCTTCGTCATGGTAATGGTACAAAACACCATTTAACATCACGTATCCTCTATCAGTCCACCTGGCAAAATTATCATTTGTATCTTGAGTTTCGAAGTCATTGATGATCTTCGCTATATCGGGGTCGGCGAGTTGATCGTTACGAATGTTTTCTGCATTCTCTCGAGGTAAGTCAACAGTTACCGTGTTAATTTCGGTTGTTTCAGAATGATGTGGCTTATTAGGTGGTCTTGATAACGCATCGGCTATCACGTTTGATTTCCCAGGACAGTAGTCGACATTTAAATTGTAGGATTGGAGTTGTAATCCCCATCGCGCTAAACGTCCAGTTGGTGACTTCAAATTTAAAATCCATTTCAGCGGTTGGTGATCAGTCAAAACTTTGACCTCTGAACACTCTAGGTAGCCTCGAAATTTTTGTAGGGCCCAAATAACTGCTAGGGCTTCCCTCTCTGTTGTCGAGTAGTTACGTTCTGGTGGTGTTAACAGACGACTTATGTATTCGATAGGCTTTTCGTCAGCACCTTCGCCTTGTAGAAGGACAGCGCCTATGGCATAGTCGCTTGCATCTGTTCTTACTTTGAATGGAAGAGTAGGATCGGCTTGTCGCAATATTGGGGCGGTTGTCAACAGCATTTTCAATTCGTTATAAGCAGTTTCTTGAGGTTGATCCCACTGCCAGACTGAATTTTTCTTCAGCATGTTTGTTAAGGGTCGAGCTACTTGCGAAAAGTTCGGTATGAACCGTCGATACCACGAACACATTTGAACAAAAGATTGTACATCTTTAATGGTTGTCGGCTGTGGCCTATTTAGAATGGCGGAGACCTTCTCCGGATTCATATAAATTCCTCCCTCAGTAATGATGTGACCCAAGTATGTAGCACTTGATCGGATAAATTTACATTTACCGCGATTTACACTTAGTTTAAAATACCTTAGTCTTTCGAAAACAGTTTCCAAGTCTTTTAAGTGATTTTCAAAACTATCTGACAAAATAATTAAGTCGTCAAGGTACGCGAATACTTTCACTTCACTTAAACCAGAACGGAATCGGTCCATTAACCTTTGAAAGGTCGCGGGCGCGTTACGAAGTCCGAACGGCATTCTTTTACACCTGAATGTTCCAAACGGGGTTGTGAAAGCTGTTTTGTCGCGATCTGAGTTCCGCACACTAACTTGCCAGTAACCGCTTCGAAGGTCGAGTGTAGACATATACTTGGTAAATTTCGCATCATGAAGTAGGTCGTCGATTCTCGGCATTGGATATGTATCAGGTACGGTGACGGAGTTTAGCTTCCGGTAGTCTATACATACTCTTGGACTACCATCCTTCTTTGTAACAAGTACAACTGGGGCTGCCCATGGGCTCTCACATTCTTCTATGATACCGTCGTTGATCATCTTGTCGAGTTCAGTCTTCAATATTTCTTTTTTTGGCGCAGCCATCCGATAAGGCGGAACTGCGATGGGAACTTGATTTTCTGGTACATCGATGCAGTGCTCAGCAATTTCAGTTGCTTCCATTCGTGGTTTAAAAACATCTTCGTTTGCTTGGAGTAACTCATTAAATAGTTGGCGTTGAGTATCATCGAGGTTTGTACCTTCTGTAGGACCAAGTGTCACTGTTGCTGCATGAACTTTATTTAGTTTGTTTGTGTTGACTTCACTGTTTGCATATTCATGCTGAATATGAGGAGTTTCTCTGAAGTACCATGTGTGGTTAGGAACATCCAACACTATTCCTGCTTTTGAAATGAAATCTACGCCAAGGAGTGTAGAATTGTCTCCAGAATCAGGTAGAATAATCATTTTCGTATGCACTGTACGATTAATGATACTTATAGGTATTGTCGATGTTAAAACGTTTCGTGTTGTAACATGACCATCAGCCAAATTAAGAGATATCATCTCTTCTTGAAACTGAAATTTGTCTTTCAATTTCTGGTATAGGTTACGACCCATAATGCTGCGTGATGCGCCTGTGTCGGCATAAGCAGTACCTTGCATCTCGCCAATGTTAACATTCAGTAAAGGTCTTCTGATATCTTCAGAAAACTGTGTGGTTCCCACGCCATAAAAGTCCACTGATGCTACATTGTTTGTTGTAGTTTTCACAGAACTTTTACAGTTTGGACATTGTGATTTGATGACACCAGGTGTATTGCAACCATAACAAACTAAAGCTGGCTTAGTAGTTGTAGTTGTTGAGTCATTTGTAATTTGTTGAGCTGGTTTGTGTTCAACCTTCTTCTTTCTGCATTCGGATTCCAGGTGACCAAAAATCTTGCAATAAGAACACCGCGGTCGTGTCTTCTTCGCGTAGTTTATGTTCTTGTCACATTTCACTTTCTCATTGTCATTTGATTTAATGGTTTCACGTTCAGAATGTTCAATGTCTTTTGCACGTCCTAACAACTTTTTAAATGAATCAAAGTCATTTCTTGCTAGTCTTTTTCGTAATTTCCGGTTGAGAAGACCGTAAACAATGTCTAGTTGAGCACGTTGTGGCAGTTGATACGGCAACTGTGCAAGGAGCGCGCGTATGTGGCACACATAAAGTTCACTAGTTTCATCGTCTTTCTGCTCGCGGGAAAATATTTCACGGTACACCAGATGAGGAGGAAGTTTCTGCGAGAAAGCATCCCGTAATGCGGACACTGCTTCGTCCCAAGTGGCAATGTTATCCTTGACTCCCCTCCACCATGTTGCTGCAGTATCTTCCAAAAGCATGGAGATACCACGTAAGGCATTAGTATCACTAATGTTTATACAATCTTTATACGTCAAGATTGCATCCAAGAATGCATCAACGTCAGAATTGTTGCTGCCGTTAAAACGCGAAGTACACTTCGAGAAGTTGCCTGTGAATTGTTCGATTGCTGGACTTTGCACTCGTTCTTGATTACTGTTTGATAATGTTGCACTTTGAGTTATTTGCGCGATTAACATCTGTAATTGTTCATTTGTCATTGTTACAGCAGCTAACGGAGTTTCAGTGCTTTCTGCACTCATTTGCGGATTATGTTTTGGCGGCATTTTGTTTCGTTGAACGCGGAACGCGGACACAGCGATGTCGCAACACTTCCGATTATTACCGTTAAAACACACGCGATGGCGAACTGTAATGCACTATAGTTTATTATTTACACTGGTGGTTTCGGCTTCTATGTTGGGCGCCAATTTGTAACAAATTTTATTTAAAAAAACACATTAAACAAAACGTTACAATAATTAAACAAACGATACACAAATTCTACATTAATTGTGAGATAGATATTAAATGTTATTATAATATTAATGAACACAAATGTAATTCACGCTAAGAAATAAACAAAATAAACAGTAATCGAGTTTAACACGTTGAGATAGGTCCGTACTGTTCCGCGATACAATTCACACTGACTCGACTCCACGAGACCGCTACATATCACCCCACACTCACCGGACCAATCACATAGTGCACGGTACGCGTTCACTCATTCTTATACGCCCCGCACGGGCTGCGTTCATTCGAATGTCACAAAGTGGTGAAATTGTTATAAAATATATTAGTACCAATAATCAATTAGCAGATTTATTTACAAAACCACTTCCGAGGGAGAGATTTAATAACTTGCTAGATTTAATTGGGATGAAAATATAATACAAGGATTATTTATTACTTATTAAATGTATTCCAAGAGTGGAAGTGTTAAAATGACATTTGACATTACTTGTCATACATTTCATTATGATATGTGGTTACTTTGATTTCATTTTCCTTCCTTGTAAATTATTCAGTTGTTGTTATATAAAAATATAGTAATTGTAGTTGTTTTATAATATTACTGTCAATTAATGTTTTGTAATTTTTCACGCCGTATTTCTATTTTAAATTTCAATAATAAAATTATTGAATAAAGTGTTTTATTTTATTTGCAATCCAAAAGCGCACTGCAACAAGTAGTTTAGAAATAGAATATTTTAAGATTATTAATTATAAAACTGGCGTTTTAAATAAAATTCAAAATGAAACTTTCTTTTATAAACAAGAAATTCAAACCTACATAAATATTCTAAATTTCATCATTTTGAGACACAAATTAAATGATGCATTTTTAATTATGGAAATAGAAAATATAAATTTGGCAATAATTGCTAGTAAAGGAAGATAAAAATTTAGAAATTAAATGCGAAGATGTAACTAAATAACAATAAATAAACGGGGGTCTATAAATTTCGAACGAATAAACATTGTAAAATAAACAATTTTAATCTAGCAAGTAAAATAACTTAAGCAAAAGAGATAACATTCGAAAACATAAAATTTGATATTAACACGAGTCAACATACCGACAAAACATTAAATTTGAAATAAATAAATGAAGAAAATATTGTAATTAAAGAAATCCCAAGAATTGATGAATCACCTGTAACAGTAAACTATTATATTAATTCTATACTTATAATAACTATAATTATTGTAATATTATATATTTGTTACAAAGTAAAAACAAAAATAAATTGTAAAAGGAATGATGAAACACAAACACATGAAATGGAATTAAATAATGTAACCATATCCAATACAGTAAGTTCTTTTTAATAAAAATGATACCAAGAATTAAATCATCTCTTAAAGAATGGAGGAGTTATGTATATATAATAATGACTATGATGATTCATTTCTTGTAATAAGAACACTTTGTAAATATAAACATAGAAATCAATATAAATTTGCAACTCAGTTAATTGAGTTCAGTTCTTGTTTGTTCGTAAGCTTGTATAAGTTATATGAGGGTATCACCCTGTATACTCGTATCTAATCTTCATAGAACTTAGATAATACATTAGTATATAAGCCATTGTTCTATTAGAATAAGTTAGACTGTAGATCTTGTATTCTCATTGTAAATATCACTAGTGATTGTATTCGTTTAGTGTTTAAAATATATATTATATTAAAATTAAATTTTTTAAAAACTATTTTCCCTAACGAGAAAACATAATTGGCTCAGTCGGTAAAATTCGCGAGACTTGTTGCATTCGAAAATTCGTAGATACGAATTTAATTCGTTTAAAATCGGCAACGTTTGTTTTAACAATTTGCTCATGAATCGTACAACCACCTAACAATAAACGAAGAGAACATCTGGAGGGCGTCGAAGTAGTCAGTTCCACCAGCATCTTCTCCGAGATCCAGTCCCCGAGGTCATCTCCACCCCGGTTAACATCTCCACGTCGAGAGAACATCGACGTCGTCTACCCTGAGCTGAGCGAAAACAAGCATCGAGGAAGCAATCAACCCCACACCGTCTACCCTGAGTTGAGCGAAAATCAACATCGAGGAGACAACAAACCCCTGACAAGAATGATACTACCACTCATATTAACTCTGTAAGTTAATATTTTATCCTATTTTTATAATATTGTATTATAACTAATAATTTATATAAATATTTTAAAATTTAATTGAATAATATCAAATAAATCAAAATGGTTGACCAACCAGCTATAACTGGAAATATTTTCCAACATTTAAATAACTTAGCACCCAATTTCGACGGCGATGTTAAAACACTCGCAAATTTCATAAATACGATTGATAAAATGATGCACCTGATAGCTCAAACAAACCCATCAGAAATTACTAAGAAAATAATTGTATTAACTTTAAGAAATAAAATCAAAGGCGTAGCCACACAAAATTTACATATAGCAAACATTAATTCATGGGACGAATTAAGTAGATATTTAAAAGAAAATTATTCTGATACTAGATCAGAATATACCATTATGTATGAAGCTAGTCATTTTAAGCAAAATAAAGAAAAATTTTAGAATATTTTACAAAATTCAATGACTTGTTGCTTATTTATAAAAGTAAAATTGAATGTAAATTTTTACCAGCAGTAAGCAAATTAATAGTAGAACACCAAATCCAATATTTCGTTCAGTGCTTTATTAATAATTGTAAAGAACCCTACAGAAGTCAATTATCTGCTAGGAATCCTCATAAATTAACTGAAATCCAAAATTTAATTACTAATGATTTACAATATATACATAATCAAAATCAAAATCAATTCCAGCCAACAAGACAATACCCAAAAAACCAAATAAATTTTAACCCCCCAAAGAATCAAACTCAATATAATTCCCCAAGAAATCAATCCCCATTATTAAGACCAAATAACAATACTTTTAACACATTTAGAAATTAAGAAAATAAACTAAATAAAACACTTGATGATGTCCACAAAAATAATTTTATTGACTCTACTAGTTTCGGCTACATGCCATCACCAGTAGTAAAAGTACAATTATCGTTACACACCTTAAATACTATACAATGAAAGGATTCTGAAAACAAAGGCTTATGAAGCTATTTGGAAATTTTCGGCAATACCTTTAAGTAAGGGTTGAATGGAATAAATCCAGATGTTCATTCATTAATAATTTACCGTTTTGAGCGGCATTTTTGATCTCAAAACTTTCCAAATAGCTCAGTTCAAAGAAATTGTGTGAAACATGTAAAACTTTTAAATTTTCCAAACTAAAACTATGGTTATTATCAATCATGTGTTTAGCTACATTAGAATCATTTTTATTCAAACGGAAGGATCTCTCATGCTCTTTAAAACGGGTTATAAAATTTCGAGCGGTTTGTCGAATATATATATATATATATATATATATATATATATATATATATATATATATATATATATATATATATATATATATACAGGGTGTTCCATTTAAAAGTGCCACCATTGCTATCTCGAGAACTATAAGAGCTAGGAGGTTGGTTAAATTAGCAAAGAACCACCATTTTACAAGACTAATACAATGAGCAAAACAATTTTTTTTTTCAACCAGTGGTTATCAAAATACGGGACACAACTTTCTTATTTTAAATGGAAACGTATGTTTATTTTTAGATTATTCGATTAAGTATTTTTTTCTGAATTCAGCGATATGTACATATCATATACTAATATAGCAAAATAATTGAGAAAAATGCATGTTAAATTTATATGTATTTTATTTATATCTGGCTGAAACAAGAGTGCTGTGGTTAGAAAACATAGACTAAGGGCCGGTACTTTTCCTTCTGATTAAAAGACTGATTAGATAATCCACTGTTAAATTAATCACATCTTTTAATCATGATTAAATAGAAGTGAGTACTTCTTGACAAATTTTTTAATTGATTAACTAACCAACGGTTAACTCGAATTGGCAATACAATAAAAATATCCCTAAATTAGCATGAACTTATAACAAACGTACGCTTTTGATTATTTCTATAATGTAGAAGAAGACAAAAAACAATTTTACAGTGCAAACTTAAATCAAAGTTACTACCTGTCAGTTGAATTTGTTTATTTGTTTCTGTCAAATGCAAAAATATTGAAAATGGATAAGAAACGCGATAGAGGTACGAACTTTACTACAACAGAAGTAGATTATCTAATGAAATGTATATAAGACGAAATACATGTAATAGAGAACAAAAAAACAGGTGCAGCTAGTGCCAAAGATAAAAATGAGGCATGGAAAAGGATATCTGACGCATTTAATTCGTTAAACGCACTGTATCACTGTATTTTTTGAAAATCGGAATATATGATAAAATTCTTCATCAGTGCATGTTTCTATATAATTTGGACGATCTCTTATTGTATACGATCTTATATTATATATAAATGGAATTATATCTTCGTCATCGCCATCAAATAAATTATTTAATTCTTCAAGATTCATATTTGTTAGATGAATTGTCAAATTCACAGTTATAGGTTACGGATAACGGCTGATTATTTATTTAACAGACTAGAATCGTGCTGTTAAATTTAATCAGTCATAAGAGTTTTTAATCAATGGTTAATTATTAATCGGTACGAAAAGTACTGAAAATGGTTGTTTAAATTTAATCGGTCGTTATTTTAGCTTAATCAGGAGCAAAAGTACCGGCCCTAAATGTTCTGTCTAACATTGTTTGATTATTTTTTGTTAAATTTTATGTGCTTGAACTGTCAGTTTTAAGAAGAAAATGAATTGTTTTCTATCCAAAGCACTCTTATTTCAGCCAGATGTAAATAAAATACAAATAAATCTACCATGCATTTTTCTCAGTTATTTTGTTATATTAGTATATGATTTATTTATATCATTGAATTCAGAAAAAAATACTCTATCGAATAACCTAAAAATAAATATACGTTTCCATTTAAAATAAGAAAGTTGTGTCCCGTATTTTGAGAACCACAGGTTGAAAAAAAATTTATTTTTGCTCATTGTATTAGTCTTGTAAAATGGTGGTTCTTTGCTAATTTAACCAACCTCGTAGCTCTTATAGTTCTCGAGATAGCTATGGTGGCACTTTTAAATGGAACAGCCTGTATATATGTATATATATATATATATATATATATATATATATATATATATATATATATACCGGGTGTCCCAGCTCAACCGACACATAGGAGTTTTACATGGGAAATCTGCAGGGCGAGATTTATTAAATTTAAAATCTAATATTTTCGTTCAAAATCAGACAGCCATGGAAATAAAAGAAAATATTTATCTGACAGTTTAGTGAAATATCACTGATTTTAATTCTTATTCCCTGTATTTTAATATTATTTAAGTTGAATTTAGTTTCTTTTTGTTAAATAATATACCAATATTACAAAAATATAAATATCTACAATGGTATGTCATTAACTGTCAGAACTGTCACATAGATATTTTCTTTTATTTCCATGGCTGACTGATTTTCAACGAAAATATTAGATTTTAAATTTAATAAATCTCGCCCTGCAGATGAAATTGCATATTTCAAATAAGTGTGATCCATAGAATTAATATTCTCCTATAAGTATACAAAATTTCAAGTGAATATCTTGCACTGGGGAGATACTATTCATAATTAACTGATTTCCCATGTAAAACTCCCATGTGTCGGGTGAGCTGGGACACCCGTTATATATATGTTAGACAATGACATTATTCAGCATTCTTGTTCCCCGTGGTCCTCTCCCATATGGGTACTTCTGAAAAAAATAGATGCTTCTAATACACAAAAATTTCGAGTAGTAATTGATTATAGAAATTTCAATTCCAAAACTATAGATGATGAATTTCCAATACCAGATATTCCGGAAATATTAGGAAAATTAGGCAAATCAAATTATTTTACTTTATTAGATTTAAAATCAGGCTTTCACCAAATAGAAGTAGAACAAAAAGATATCCCAAAAACTGCTTTCTCAACTGATTTTGGCCATTATGAATTCAAAAGAATGCCATTTGGCTTGAAAAATGCACCATCCACGTTTCAGAGAATGATGAATTTTTTATTAAAAGATGAAATTAACAAAATTTGTCACGTATATCTCGATGATATAATTATTTTAGGTACATCTTTGATAAAACATTTACAAAATATTGAAATAGTCCTTCAAAGATTACGAGAAGCAAATTTAAAAATCGAACTCGATAAATGCGAATTTCTTCGCAAAGAAGTTTCCTATCTTGGCTATATAATTACACCCAATGGAATTAAACCAAATACTGAAAAAATATCCGCTATAAAAAATTATCCCTTACCTAAAACCCCAAAAGAAATCAAATAATTTTTAGGCCTTATTGGATATTATAGACGCTTTATTCAAAATTTCTCCAATATTACTAAACCCCTAACACATTGTTTAAAGAAAGGAAATAAAATTAATATTTTGGACAACAATTATATTGATTGTTTTGAAAAATGCAAGACGCTGCTTGCAAACGATCCTATCTTAAAATTCCCAGATTTTTCCAAGGAGTTTATAATCACCACAGACGCTAGCAATTTTGCACTTGGTGCTGTCTTATCCCAAAGAGATAAGAATAACAAAGACCTACCTATATCCTTTATATCCAGAACGCTGAATAACCACGAGATAAATTATAGCACAATTGAGAAAGAACTATTGTCAATTGTATGGGCAACAAAACTATTTAGGCCTTATATTTTAGGAAGAAAATTCAAAATTGTAACCGATCATAGACCCTTAGTATGGTTAGATTCTTTGAAGGAACCAAACCAAAAATTAATCAGATGGAAGACAAAATTAGCAGAATTTAATTATACGATTGAATATAAAAAAGGAAACCAAAATTTTGTAGCAGATGCGTTGTCTAGAATAAAACCATCATTTAAAATTGTTTATAAAAATTCAAATATTTTTAAATCAAATAACCCATTAATTCATTGTATATCTAAAGATTTAAAATTAGGAGCAGGATTCGCAAGACAAGTTAAAGAAAAAATCGGATTAGAAAATTTATACAATTTAGACAATAGAATAATGATACAAAAAAGTCCCCGTTTAATTTTACATTTAATGACAAAAAATTATTACTTTGAAAAACCTAGACTTTTAAATATAAAGAAATGTTTAGAAAAATTGCTGCAATACTGTATTCAAAACGACATTAACGAAGTCGATTTACCAAAAATTTGTACGGGTTGTGATAAAAAAAAGAACTGGACTGAAATTGAAAAATTAATAACAGACGTATTTGAAAATTCATGTATTATATTTAACGTTTTTGAAAAACTGGAAAACACCGAATTAAACTTAAACACAGACTCTTACACTGACTCAGTAATTGTAGAAACAGGATCCGAAACTATGACAGCACATTCAGACGATGAAATCCAGTAAATGGTCTTACGTATTTAGACTCACCTATAAACACGTGTCAAAACCAAATTGTTATAAAAGAGACACAAAATAAAAACGAAATAAAAATTGAAAAATTATTTGAACATAAAATTCAACGTATTTATTTATATTTGAATAAAATTAATTGTAATAAAACTATACTAGATTTTATAAAAGAATATTTGAAACCCGGAATTACTTATTATTGTTTAATACCTGACAACCTTAAAGCAAATTTAAATTCAGTATTACAAACATATTTTGATCCCGGAAGCTATAAATTAGTTTCATGTAAATCAATGACTAGAGATATACAAGACAAAGACGAACAACAACTGACAATTCAACAATATCATGAAAGTAAAATTATTCATAGAGGCATTACAGAAACATACAATAGACTAAAAACTATCTACTATTGGCCGAACATGATAAAAGACATCCAAAACTACATAAATAATTGTAATACTTGTCTCATGACCAAATATGAAAGAAATCCAATACAACTTCAGAATATATTAACCCCGACAATTGAAAAACCTTTGGAAAGAATTCATATAGACTTATTGTCCCTCGAACAAAATAAAACACTTACAATAATAGACTCATTTTCTAAATTTGCCGCTGCTTACGTTATAAAAGATTAAAACGCTGTTACTATATTAAATAAATTAATTAAATATTTTTCTCAGTATACTATTCCAAAAGAAAATGTCTCTGACAATGGTTTAGAATTCAACAACAAATAATTACAAAATTATTTATCTTTACGCAAAATTAATATTCATTATGTATCCATTGACAACCCGAAAAGTAACGGGATTGCCGAAAGGTTTCATTCGACATTAATTGAAATTATGAGAACAATAAATTGTAATCCTATAACTAAAACTTTGAAGTTAAAAGAAAGATTAAATAGTTAAGAAACACAATCTGCCGACTATCAACATGAACATGAAACCTACTTGTAGAGATAACGTACATTATAAAACAGCCTGTACATGTTATGTATCTTGTCTTTTGTACTTCTAACACGAATAAAGAACGTAGATTAGACCCGTTGTAATTTTAATTCTTTTTAAAAACTCACTTTCCCGGAGAACAAACAAAATTGGCGCAGTCGGTAGGATACTCGAAATTATTCGTATCGAACGGGTAATTTCTGTCTCAACAGTTAATCGAGTATCACATTTCGGTACGGGAGTGAAAATCGAGCGCATATCGGTTTACCACGAGCCCAGCAGCCGAAATCGGGAGACGAGTCTTGAGAGAGAAGAAAATACAACGCCCTGGTGGAGGACAGCATCGCCAAAGCCAGACCTGGTGAAGGACAGCATCGCCGTAGCCAGACCTTAGACTAGGAAGACCTGGGAGAGGAACAAAAATCGTCCAAACCTATAGGCATTAGGTTAAGAAGAATGAAAATAGAAATATTTATGTAAGTACAAACAAAGCTCATATCCTAAACAAAACTATTCCCACATACCTTAGCGACAGTTTCAACTAGAATAAAAATAATTTAAAATAAGCCACAACCGAAATATTTATGTCTAATAACGACATCCTTAATTTATCTGAAATACTAACTCAATTTAATTTGGGAGACACATATACAGAAATGTCACCACCACCTACCCAAGCTCAACCCCAAATAACAGCCCCAGTCAATTACCAACTCTTAAAATTGTATGTAGATTCGATTCCACACTATGAAGGCAATCCCCACACATTAAATATATTTCTTGATTCTTGTCAAAATTTAATTAATACTTTTGGAACTCATACAAATATAACATTAAATAATTTCCTTGTAAGAGCTATATTAGGAAAATTAACAGGCAGAGCTCTTATTTTAATTGGATCCCGTACAGAACTCAGTACATGGGAGGAAGTAAAAAATGCTCTAAGATTAAGTTTTGGAGATCAAAGAAACATTGATTGTCTAGTTCAGGATTTGATATCGCTTCGTCCAAATAAAAATGAACCACCCTATAATTTTGGTATGAGATGTCAAGATTCACGTAACTTAATTATGTCTAAATTAAATAGTTTCGAAATTACTGCTGAAGAAAGAAAGATAAAACAAGAAAATTATAACGATTTAGCATTAAAAACATTTATTCGCGGCTTATCATCTAACATACAAACAAACATCAGATTACGGAACCATGACAGTTTAGAGAAAGCGATGAGTTTAGTTATTGAAGAAGAAAATTTCCTCTATTCTACACAGAGGCAAAGTTCAATAAACTCACAATCAAATTTTAAGCCCGATCATAGAATTTTACCAGCCAGACAACAAATAACGTCCAATTATAGTCAAAATTACCAATACCGACCAAATCCAATTCCTACACCAAATTACCAAATCCCTCAACAACGTCCTACATTACATTTACCTCCAAAAATGAATCCTTTCCAAAATACTACTCAACCCAATTATAGACCCGTGCATTATGCACAAAGACAGCCACAAATCCAAATGCGTCCACCTACATTTCAACATATCCAGAGACCAGTAAATTTCCCACAAAACTTCTCACACCCAAATATACAACAAAATACCTTCAGACCTAATTTCCAACAAAATTTTACGCGTCCAAATCAACCCCAACCATTTAAACCCGAACCGATGGATACCTCATCAATCCATTCCAGAAGAAGTAACCCTCAAAAAACATTCACATCAACCCAGTTATTTAATCAGAATATCCAGTCTGACACCGAACAATCACCCCAAACATCCCAAGACATATCCTATAACACCGAATATGAAACCTATGAGAACAATCCCGTAGACTATGAATATGACACGTATTATGACTATTCACACACTTTAACTTACGACGATTCCTATTACAACAATGATGATAACATCACGTATGAAGAACCCGTTATCAACAATGCTGAATCAAATGTAAATTTTCCTATGACCAACAATGCCAACAATCAGACGTAGTACAATTAAACACAATAAAAGCAAATTTGCCCCACATATATATCCCAGAATTAAATGCCAATTTTTTGATAGATACTGGAAGCACTAAAAGTTTAATAAATCCGGAATTAGCATACACATTTTATCCAAATTACATTTATAATCAAAATTTTAATATTCAAACAGCACATAATGTATCATACCACAATGAAGTTGCAGAAATACCTATTTTCGAAATTTTTAATATTCCCGAAACTCATAAATTCTATTTGTTTAAATTCAGTAACAAATACGATGGCCTCATCGGTGTTGATCTTTTAAGACAATTAAACGCAAATGTAAACGTCACAAACAAACAACTAACAACACCATATGCCGTAATACCCATAATTTTCAATCCCGACAACGAAAGTAAAGTTCATAATAATTCAGCCCTTTTACATTCCATTATTGTACCACCTCGAACATCATTTGTAGTAAAATTACCTGTTAAAATGAGAAACGGTATAGGAATTTTAAATCATACAAATTTTGAAAATGGCGTACAAATGCCAAAAGCAGTTGTAAATGTTTCACACAATTTTGCTATAACTACATTAACAAATATTAACGAAAACCCTGTTCAGATAAACATATTAGAACTATTAGAAATTGAACCTTTAGACCCTATCGAAATTAATTTTGTTGAAAAAATGGAAATTGATGAAGAACCCGATATAGAATACGATAACCTTTTAAAACAAAATTTAAAAAATATTAGAATAGATCATTATAATAAAGAAGAAAAAGAATCAATTAGAAAATTATGTTTTGAATATAGAGATATATTTTATTGCGAGAAAACACCTTTGAGTTTTTCGAACGAAATAACACACAAAACTAAATTGAAAGACGATACACCAATTCATGTAAAATCATATCGATTCCCCGAAATTCATAAAAACGAAGTCAAGTCTCAAATTAATAAAATGCTTGAGCAAGGTATAATACAAGACAGCGTATCCCCTTGGTCCAGTCCTATCTGGATAGTACCGAAGAAACTCGACGCTTCTGGTAAGAAGAAGTGGCGCGTAGTTATAGACTACCGAAAATTGAACGAACAAACCATTGACGACAAGTACCCATTACCAAACATTTCTGACATACTAGACAAACTTGGCAAAGCAACCTACTTTTCGACTTTAGACCTAGCTAGCGGCTTCCATCAGATAGAAGTAGATCCTAATGATATTCAAAAAACTGCATTTTCTGTAGAAGGCGGGCATTATGAATTTAAACGCATGCCATTCGGTTTAAAAAACGCCCCATCAACCTTCCAACGAGTTATGGACAATGTTCTTCGCGGCCTTCAGCACGAGACATGTTTAGTATATCTCGATGATATCATTATTTTTAGTTCATCCCTTCAGGAGCATATTGAAAGACTAAAATCAGTATTTAATCGTTTACGAATCAGTAACTTCAAAATTCAACTTGACAAAAGCGAATTTCTTCAAAAAACCGTTCAATATTTAGGACATGTAATTACCTCAGATGGTGTAAAACCTAACCCAGACAAAATTTCGGCAATCAAAAATTTCCCCATACCTCGAACACCAAAAGAAATTAAAAGCTTTTTAGGATTACTAGGTTACTATAGACGTTTCATCAAAGACTTTGCAAAAATAACGAAACCCATGACCAAATGTTTGAAAAAAGACGCCAAAATTATTCACGACAAAGAATTCATAGACAGCTTTAATACATGTAAAGAACTACTTACAAACGATCCCATATTACAATACCCTGATTTTGACAAACCTTTTGTACTAACGACAGACGCCAGCGATTTTGCGATAGGTGCCGTTCTTTCGCAAGGCGAAATTTCACGTGACAAACCTATAGCTTACGCATCTAGAACTTTAAATGATACCGAGACACGCTACTCCGCTATCGAAAAAGAACTATTAGCGATAGTTTGGGCTTGTAAGCATTTCCGTCCGTATCTTTATAGTAGAAAGTTCACAATAATGACTGACCACCGTCCTCTTACTTGGCCATTTAATATTAAAGAACCAAATTCCAAACTTGTTAGATGGCGATTAAAGTTAGAAGAATACGACTATGACATACAATACAAAAAAGGAAAATTTAACACCAACGCAGACTGTCTTTCTAGAATAAAATTAAATGCCATTGAAACAGAATCCACAATTAATAATCCCGGCGAAATTAATAACGACATTATCGAATATTTTAGAAACATTGCTGAAAATTTTACACCCGACAAAAATGAATTGCATCCCCAACCTTCCACTAGTAAACCGACTAAACCAAAAATCAAAATCTTATCCAACATCCAAATTAAACCCCCAAACACTACATATACTAATTCCCAACAAAACATTGATAACGAAGACATAGGCGTAGACACAGACTCTGAATCTATTACACAACACTCCACTGAGAATGACAATACAAACACCGGCATAACAATATTAGACGAAATTATAAACAACAAAACGAATCAGATCCACGTTTTTCCCCATATATATAACAAACCTTCTATTACACATAACAATTACGAACATCAAAAAATTATTAAAATCAAATTACCGGAACAAAATAATCACCAATTTATATTTGAATTCTTAAGAGACTATACTGACTCAAAAAATATTTATCATCTTTATTTTCACACTGACAAACTTTTCCGCGATTTTTCAAAAGTCTATTTAGATGAAAGGTCCGAAATTAATTAAATGCACTAAAATTATTAACACTGTAACTGACAAAGAAGAACAAATTTTGCTTATAAAAAACCATCACGAAGGTAGTACTAACCATAGAGGCATTAATGAAACTTTCGAATATCTTAAAAGAAATTATTATTGGAAACATATGAAAACAACAATAACAAATTTTATAAACGCATGTGAGATTTGTCAAAGAGCGAAATATGCTAGGAAAAAACCATATGTCCCGCTCATGCTTACTGAAACAGCCTCACGACCTTTTCAGATAATACACGTAGATATCTTTATGTTTAATAATAAAAATTATCTCACTCTTGTAGATGCCTTTACAAAATTCGCACAAGCTATTTTCATAGAAGGAAAAACTGCTATTCATACTAGCAATGCTTTAATAAAATATTTTGCTTCATTTGGCATACCCGAAAATTTAATTTTGGATAATGGTAAAGAGTTCAATAACAACACAACCAAAGAACTTTTAAAATTGCATAAAATTAATGTCCATTTTACCACCCCTTTACATCATGAATCAAATTCCATTGTAGAACGATTTCATTCAACAATAATTGAACATCTAAGAATTCTAAAAGAAATGTATCCGGACGATAACACTGATCAAATGCAATATGCAATAATTGGTTACAATAACTCTATTCACAGCGCTACAAATTACACCCCCTTTGAATTAGCATTCGGACACACAAATTCCAGAAATCCAAACGAAATATTCCTTCCCAATTCCTTTTACAACGATTACATTCAGAATCATAAAGACAAATTAAAACATGTCTATCAAGAAGTCTCTGATAAATTACATTCCGATAAAAAGAAGATAATAACGAAACATAACACCCACGGTGATACAAATTACGCTTTTAAAATAGGACAAACCGTTTATAAACAAAATCCTTTAAATAGAAGCAAAAAGTCATTGAAATTTTTAGGACCATTTAAAATAACTAAACTTTTGGACAAAAATAAAGTTGAAATTTGCAATGAAAAGAAAAAGAATAAGGTTGAAATTATACATATAAAAGAACTGAGACAACCACCTGTTTCAGATCCCTTATCCTCATCATCACCACCGCAACTCTCGAAATCCCAAAATTCCACAACCTGAACAGCAACCCTGGACTGTTACCATTAAAACTTGGACATGCTCAGATTAAAACAGATCAATGGACTTTCGTACAAATTTACGATATTACAGATATCATAAATGAGTATAATAACTTACGTAATTCCTTCTCAAAAATAAAAAATGAAATTCAAACCTCAAAACAAAATAAAGAAAATGATCAAATTACAACAATTTTGGAAGATAAAGTGTCACTACAAATTCAACAACTAAACCCATTATCGCACAGAAAAAAGAGAGGTATAATCGATGGCCTCGGATCCGTAATAAAAGCCATAACTGGCAATCTCGATCAAAACGATGCTGAAAAATACGATAAAGCTATATCAAGGCTGACAAACAATCAAAATAAATTTAAAACTATAATGGATGATGAAATAACCATCTTAGAAACTTCAATATCAAAATTTGACAACAATGTAAAAATTCTTTCAAAAAACCAACAATCCCTTAATTCCAAAATTAACGAATTAGAAAAATTCATAAATAGTACATACATAAAAAGAGTTGAAACAGCTAATTGCTTTTTCCTCCAAACCGTCCTTACTCAATACATAACAAGTCTACAAATTATTTACGATTTATTAGAAAAAATTGAAGTGGCTATTTCCTTTTCGAAACTTAACACTTTTCATAATTCAATCATTGAACCAAAAGATTTACTATCTGAAATTATCCAAATAAATAAACTTTTAAACGACAATAAATTCCCATTTGAACCATCTTTAGAAAACCTTCTTTTATTCGAAAAAATTATTGAAATCAAAAGTTTTAGTAAAAATAATCAAATCATATTTTTAATCGAAATTCCAATAGTAGAAACTGAAAGCTTCACCTACTATCATCTATATCCTTTACCAATCCCACATCAGAATATATTTAAAACCATTATACCCCGAAATAAATTCCTTGCTTCCAATGAGCATGCTTACGCATTCTTCGAGACCAAATGCCAGGAAATTATCCCAGAAGAGTTCCTGTGTTATGAGGCGCATACAGCAACAATAAATGCCGACACCCCATGCGAAGTTCAACTATTGAATTACATAAAAAATTCCACTAATTGCAAACAAATAGCCGTCAATATTCCAAACACCACCATCCGAAAAATCGAAGGACATCAATGGATCATCATCGCCCCGAACAGCATCGTAGCCACCCAAAGATGCGGCAAAAACGTCGACAACATCCCTCTATTTGGCAGTTACATCCTTGAACTAAATAGTGAATGTGAAGTGAAAGTGAAAGATTCCGTGCTCAAAACATATCAGTCCCAAAAAACAAATTTCAAAAACATTAATTTACCCAATATACCCCTTTCGAACAATTTTAGTGATAAAGACATTTTTAATTTTAAAACATTTAAGTTAGATTCTGTAAACCTAGATGACACAGATCACATATTGTCCCTTATTAGTAAACATAAGAACAATTTAAAAGAAATAAATAATGAACCCATTTATTATAATAGAATAAGTATTTTTACCATTGTTTTGTATTGTTTCATAATTATTTGTTTTGTATGTATAATACTATATTTTGTTAATAAAAGAAGGAAGTCCAGAATACTACAGCCAAGGAACATCGAGGCTTCAACGTCCGCACCCCCAAATATGTCATTTTCATCGAACTTTGTGGCTAAAACCCCATAGTTCTCATCTAAGGCCGGAGGAGTTAAGAAACACAATCTGCCGACTATCAACATGAACATGAAACCTACTTGTAGAGATAACGTACATTATAAAACAGCCTGTACATGTTATGTATCTTGTCTTTTGTACTTCTAACACGAATAAAGAACGTAGATTAGAACCGTTGTAATTTTAATTCTTTTTAAAAACTCACTTTCCCGGAGAACAAACAAAATTAAATTATGCCCTGTTAGCATATAATAACAGTATACACTCTGTTACTAAAAGAAGCCCACTAGAAATAATATTCGGTCAAAACCTAAATACAAGTTTAAAGCCAGAATAAATTTTAGTAGAAGAATATTTAAATAAACATATTGAAATATTAAAAGAAATTAATAAAGAAGTTAATAAAAATATCGAAAAGAACAAAACAAAATATTCAAAACCTTTAGAAAAGAAGTTTCAAATACCAGAACATGCATTTGTAGGAATTCATAAAAGATATTCAAGAAAAATCGAGAAACTAAAATTTAAAAAGGTAAAAGTAGAAAAAGTAATTTGTGAAAGAGGCCAAATTATAGATGAATCAGGCAAAAAATATAAATTGACAAAATTGAAAAAACCTTGTATTGTTTCAGAATGACTGGACTCGGACAGACACAAGTAATACATGACGAAACTAATCCCGGTATTAATATAGTTGAGCTTGGGACAGTATTTATACAGGTAAATACTGAAATCATACCAGTAAAAATCCCATTACATAACCTTTTCGAACAATATGTTTACCTAGACAATAATATAAAACGATTAAAAATAAATCTAAATTCTTATAATTTCCATGGAAATCTAACTAACAATTTTAATATCTTGCAATCTTTAATGAATCATATTGAAGACAAAATTAAAATGTTTAATTCAAAAAGACATAAAAGAGGATTAATTAATGCATTTGGATCTATAATAAAAATTATCACAGGAAATTTATATTCTACAGATCAAGAAAGATATGCTAAAATAATCGAAAATATTAACAATAATCAAAAATACTCTCTAAAACAACAAATACTCTAATCAAAATTAATAATAATATGACACAACAATTTAATAATAAAATCAAATTTATTAACGAAAATAATAATATACTACATAAAAAATTAAATTATATTCAAAAAGAAATCTGCAAAATAATAGAAGCCATAGATATCATAAAAGTAAAAAACTATATAAACGAACTCATTCAAATCGGACAAGATCTCTATTTTATTATAATCCAATTAGAAGAAACTATTACATTTTGTAAAATAAACACACTACATTTTGGAATAATAAATTATGAACAATTTGTCAACGAAGTAAAAAATATTGATAACCAAATTATACAAGAAATTATCCTCGGAAATTTTCAAAATTATAATATTATAAAAACATATTGTTCTTTAACCGAAAATAATCTCATACTATTGATTGAGTTACCCTCAAATTTTACAAAGAAGAAATTTTCCAAGTAACACCTATTCCTACAAAACTAGATAATGTATATAAAACTATGAATATTATTAATGGATTATATTCCAGAAATCAATGTAAGATAAAAATGTTAAATAAATGTAGTAAATTAAAAGAAAACGAATATTATTGTCAGAATCAAAATAATGAATTTGATAGATGTCTAGAACATATAAGTTGTTATAAAGATTTTCAATTCTGTAACTACATAGAAATTTCTCATTCTAATTCTATTACAAAAATTAAAAATTCAAAATTAAATTATTTATACCTACCAAATAAAAAACAAATAAAATACTCTTGCAATAATAATATCGAAATTTAAGAACTAGAAGGTATATTTAAAACAGAGAATTGCGAATTTAACAATCAATCAATTGCGAATTTAACAATCAATCTTCCGTTCACTCCCCGCGATTACCCCTTCCCTTTTTATTATAAATACGTGGCATCTGAAAATACATATAGAAACAGTGTAAATTATTAACAGACATTAAACATATTACAAATAGAGCGGGTAAGTTGGCGCACGCCAACTCACCCGACAGTGGAGGGTAAGATGGCGCAGATAATTACATTCGTCTATCTTCATTTGAGGCGTTGTATTTAGGTTAGAAATTAAATTTAGGCATAGTATAAGTTATAAATGCGAAAAGACTTATTTTTTCTGTATGCACAACAAACCCATGTTATCACCAAATATAAGACAATTTCTTTTTAGTATATATTAAAACTAATATACAAAAATTTCTTACTTTTATTGGTGAGATTCAATGACATTCCATTACCTACACTGCACTGAACACCAGCAGAATTGTTATAGACGAGTTGTACGCCATCTATTGGAACAGGAGCCAAATAAAAGAGGTGCGCCATCTCAACCACCGCACCATCTCACCCGACTTTACTCGCTATATATATATATATATATATATATATATATATATATATATATATATATATATATATATATATATATATATGTTAAAATAAAAGGCATTAAATAAAGAGTTGATAAATAAAATAAATGTATCTTATTCAAACATTTTAGTATGTTTTAAGTATTCATATATTTTATAGACATTTTGTGTTGAACAAACGTAATTGTTTTCATGAAATATACATTTTTGTTCAATTTTACAATGCTTCAGTGCTGGTGCATCTTCTATATCAATTATAACACAATTGATATTTAATGATGATAGAATTTTTTTTCTGATCCTCCTTTACATATATTATGGTAGCTTTTTTGAACAAAGTAGGTAGAATATAATGAAGGTATTCGAAATAATTTACATAACCATCATGCCAATCAAGTCCGTGGAAATTCTTCTGCAACCAGAGTACACCATGATTTTGTTTGGAATTTAAATACGTCCATGGATAGGGTGGATTTAAAATAAAATTTTCTGATATATTATTCTCATCAAGCATTGTTATTTCCTTCAATATAAATTCATTAATATAGATACCTTGTATATCTATGATATATTTCATATTCTGTTGTATTTCCTAAACAAATATATAACTTAAATGTGTTCGTAAAAGAATAAAGTAATAAAAATATACCTTATATATGTTTGTAGAAATACCTTCGTTCCACTGCTACGACTGTCAATCAAGTATACTCGTATTTGCCTTTACAAGTTTATATATACAGGATGTTCATTTTAAATTGGCCACCATTGCTATCTCGCGACGTATAAGAGCTACGAGGTCGGTTAAATTAGCAAACAATTTCTATTTTACAACACTATTAACATGAGACAAACAAAATTTTTATTAAACCAGTGGTTCTCAAAATATGATTCTCAACTTTTTAATTTTAAATGTGAAACTATTTTTTTTATTTACTTATTCAATAGAGAATTTTATTCTGAATTCAATGATATAATATTATCATACCCAAACATAACGATTTTTTTGAGAAAAATGCACCTGAAATTTTAAATTAATTTGATTAATATATGACAATAATAAGAGTGCCATAACGGAAAAAACCGAATTTTTTTCTCTCTCTCAAACTAAGTTGTAAACATTATTTCATGGTTTTGATAATTTTTATATCAACTTGTTTGTGGTTCATTAGTTTTTTTTATTCTCTGATTAACAACAAACTTGTAAGCAGGAATTCACGGTTTTAGTACCATATTTCTGTGGTGTCACAGTAAAAAGAGTTAAGTCAATAAATTTCTCAAAGTGAGTTAAGTGCATCAAAATTTATTTTATAGTTTCTAGACTTGGTAAACGGAGACAAGTCGCATGATTAGCCACCTATAACATAATAGCATACGTTGAGAAACAGAGATAAGTATAAAAACCATCAATTGTGCCATGGAAAAAAGAGATAAGATGACTTGTCTGGATTTTCACTGTTAAAATTTTGAAAGTATGAGCAGGAATACACAGTTAAGTCAACTTGTCTCCTTTTTCAATCGTAGATGGCAATAGTATAATGTTTCTTGTCAATTCAAGTGACATAACTCTCTCAAATTTATATTTTTTTTTATCGTGGGCGTGAAATAATGGACAGATTAATGTCATGTAGTAGAGCACAAAAGATAATGGACCTCATAGATAAGAAAAAACACACAAAATAAGGTAAGTTTCAATTTCAAATGTCATTATGCTTACTTTAACCTAACATTTCAAAAAATTATTGTTGAATAATATTATTAACACAGTAAACTAACAATGTTTTAATTTGTACTTTACAGATAATCAAAGTTTCAGTAATGAATTAGTTAAAAAAGCAAAATGTAGCCCGGATACAGACCAAGACATACCAGTGGAATTCCATTCAGATAGAAACAAAGGTAACTAAATTAATTAATATTTCTCTAGTAACACACTAGTAAAAATATGCTATAAAAGTAAGACATTTTTCATTTCCTCTAGATAAAAGTGGTAGCGATAATGAAAGTATATATTTCAATTAATCTTTTGACGACAGCGACGAAGATAAAAATTATGTACCTGAATCCGAGTCTTCCTGTAGCAGTGATGGATCGCAATTACCAGACAGCTCAAGAATAGAGAATGAAAATGTCAACAATAACGAAATTGAAATTTCAGAGAAAAAAGTTAATGTACGGAAAGAAATTCAAAGAAAAAGAAATTTAGGATTAGAATATAATACTAAAACTGGAAAGGTAGTAGAAGGAAGAAAAACAAAATTACTTGAAGCATGTAGAAAGCGATGCGCAGAAAAGATTAACCCAGAAGACCAAAAAAGCATTTTTTGTGAGTACTGGAATTTAGGAAATTTTAATCGAAGAACAGCATATTTAGCTTCTTTAATAACCGATGAGAAAAAGAAAACTTCAACAATAAGAAATATTGGTCAGATTTACAAACCCAGGGAAATTACACATCGTTATTTTTTGCAAATAAGAGGCAATAAAATAGAAGTTTGTAAAGGTTGCTTCAGAAATGTATTTTGCGAAACAAATAAATTTATAGAAACGGTTATAAAGAAAAAGAAAAAAACTGTATCGGGGCAAACAAGTCCTGATAAAAGAGGAAGTAATGTACCACCTAATAAAATATCTGAATCTGCTGTCAAACTTGTCGAGGCCCACATAAATTCATATCCCGCTTACGAATCACATTATAACCGTAGAGATTCAAATAAGAAATACTTACCTATAGGGCTTAACATTTCGTTAATGTATGATATGTACAAACAAAAAGTCGAAACACCAGTATCTCGTACATTTTTCTCAAACATTTTTCAAAAAACGGGTTTGGCATTTAAGAAACCGTCTGTAGATACTTGCAGTAAGTGCGATTCTTTAAAGCTGAAACAAAAGTTTGCGGAAGAACCTGCTCTTTCCATGTTAAAAGTTGAATACGAGCAACATATAACTGAAGCAGAATTAGCCTATGCAGAAAAGAAAAAGGATAAAGATTCTGACACAAATGAAAAAAGAACGTATTGTTTCGACTTACAACAATGTTTACCTACACCAATGTTGACATCAAACACAGCATTTTACAAACGTCAGTTATGGACGTTTAATTTGACAATCTACGACTGCTTTCTACGTGAAGCCACGTGCTATATGTGGCATGAGGCTGAAGGTGGAAGAGGCGCGAATCAAATTGCTTCATGCTTATTTGCCTTTATTTTACACCTGCCGGAAGAGGTTACAGAGGCTGTATTTTATTCTGATACGTGCGGAGGACAGAATAAAAATAGTCATGTTGCAGCCATGTTTTTGTGCGCAATGCAACGAAAAAGTACATTAAAAAAAGTTCAACACAAGTTTTTAGTATCTGGCCATAGCCATATGGAGTGTGACTCTATTCATGCGGTCATCGAAAGACAAAAGAAGAACACTCAAATGGCCATACATCACCCAAGGGATTGGTACAATCTTGTAAGAACTGCAGGCAAAAAAACTAAATTTAATGTTGTTGTCATGAAAAATAACATGTTTCTTGATTTTTCTTCACTTTTCAAAGGACCGCTCCAGATTTAGAAAACTGATGAAAACGGTGAAAAGTTTCTTTGGCATGATGCCAAGTGTTTTATGTATAATGACGAATTTGGTATTCTGCATTACAAAAAATCTTTAAATGAAGAAATTTTCAAAAAGCTAAGTTTTGAAAGGAGGTGTCAGCATAATGCTTTGCTAGATCCGGGAAAGTGTTACCAAAGAATGGTGCCCATAAGTAAAGAAAAGAAAAAGGATTTATTATCTTTATTAGATTTGATTGACCCGGATTGTCACGATTTTTACAGAAGTTTACCTGATGGTGATCTAAGAGATATTGATCCAGATTTGCCGGAAACTGATGAAGTAGATTAATTTTTAAAAAGTTGTAATAAAAATACTTATTATTTCAATTTGTAGTTCTTAGTTAATTGTATGTGATTTATGATTAAAAATAAAACAGTTTCTCTGGTATTATATACCAAATTAATTTTATTATTAGTATATATTTAAAATAATAGTAACATTAAAAATTCAGTAACATTTAAATATATTTTAGAGGTAGAGATAAAAGGAGATATGTCATTTATAATTTAAATTTTTAGTTTTTTTGTTAAGGAAAACAGAGTTATGTCATTTATTTTTGAAAATAGTATTTTCTTCTATAATTTCACTTTACTAGCTCAAACATATTTATATATAAGGAGATAAGTATACTATTGCAGTTACAGTTTAGCAATACTTAATTTGTAAGATTAGAAGACATGATACGTAAACATAAAATCGTAGTTTCTGCAAATTATTCATTTATTAACTTAACCCCCTTTACTGTGACACCACAGATTTATTGAACAAAATATGGTTCATTATTTTTTCTCAACTGATTAATACACTAATATAAGCAAACTTAGTGAACAGTTTAAAAAGTGACATGAAGTAGTCCACAACAACTACAATATGCAAATTACATCGTGTACGATGTAATTTGCTGTAGCAAACCAAATCACGAAGTAAATATAATTTAATATTCTTATTACTTAATCTTAGTATTATTTTACTTTCAGATTATACAGTTTGGCAACAAACTGAATTTTGAGGTAATTTTACTTTATATGTATTATTATTATTGTTATTCATTTCACTTATTGTTTATACAGGTCATGCAGATTATGAATCAAATCAACCCTGATGTAAGTACTTTGTTTTACTAATATTCTTATCATTTTTTTTGTTTTTTTGGGTTTATGTTCACAGTCAATGAGAAATGAAGAAGCACGCATATCAACGTTTCACGAATGGCCGAATAAATTCATAGATCCTATATATCTAACGAAGGCTATTATTTGGGCTTCCTTGAAATTGCCCGCTGTGCATTTTGTAATATCGAACTATATAATTGGATAGAGAGTGATGACTCTTTACAAGAATATATAAAATATAATTATTCCTGTGGATACATACAAGCAAACAGCACCAACACAGCTGACGCCACCACCGCCACCACCACACCCAACGAAAAATATTGTTGTGAACTACAATGCTTTATTAAACCTCGAGTAGAAGTTGATGGAATCGCATCTACATTATGCAAGTCTTTCTGTTATTGTAAATATCTATGTGTTACATATATAATAACAAAATTAAATACAATTAAAAACAAATAAATAATATAAGATATATTTCTTTCTTTTATTCAACCCCACACCCCTTAAGCATCCACATGTATCTCAGCAGATTTTACTTTGATACAGCGTACTCTATTTTAAAAAATAAAATAAATAAAGTAAAAATGTATATAAATTTTGTTTTGTATACAGATATGAATCATTATAATTGTTGTTGTTTTTAAAGACGTTTATAATACTGCTTTTGCAAATAAATACATATAAAAGATGTATTTTTTCTCTTTTATTCAACCCCTTCCCTGCAGCATCCAGTATTTACGGTAAATCATAGTACGATATATTCAAAAAAAAATATTTATGAGAGGCTTTCACTGCAGCAGCATCCCAATCCAGGTGTCAAATGGGGGGTGTTGGACACCGCGCGCCGAAAGGCTGAGAAGAGAGGCGCGAGGCGTAGGACGTCGGACGTTGGACACAGGAGAGGAAAGTGTGTGTCAAACGGGGACTCGGGACTGGAGCGGAGAGTGTGCGTCAAAAGGGGACTCGGGACTGAAGTAGAGAGTGCTCCCCAGAAGAGGACTCCAAGCTGAAGTGGAGAGTGCACCCCAACGGGCACGCCAAGCTGAAGTGGAGAATGCATCCAATGGGCATCACAAGCTAGAGTGGAGAGTGCACCCCAAACATGCACCACATGCTGGAGATGAGAGTGCACTCCAACGAGCAACATAATCTGGAATGGAGAGTGTACGTACAAAGGGGCGGAGCGATCCAAGGGGTTTGGATTTGAGAGGGTTGTGCAAGAAGTGGGTGAAGACACCAGATGAAAAGCAGAATGCAGTAATCCGAAGTTAGGTGCAATAGGGGTGCGGATTCGTGAGGGTTGTGGAAGAAATACGTGAAGAACTATTAAACTAGATGTCTTCAGCTGAAGAATGGTGTAGATGAACACGGTCATCAGGAGCGAATAATTCTATCATATCATTATGAGCCCTATGATACTAGTACTTAAGAAATGGAAATGCCGCGAAACGATGCCTATTATACTACTGTCATGACTGAGACCAAGATGATGTCGTTCGTGATGAATGAAAAGGCCTTGGAGCAGCGGATAGTTACTCCAACTGGGAATGCATGAAGAGTACAAACACCTGACATTAGTAACTGACAATTTTAAACAATACGATGCGCAAGTGCAATCCCCCTTTAAAATCTTACAAAAACGCGTCCGAGAAATGGAACGCGTAGAGCAAACAGAAATCAAAGCCAATGAAAATCTTCAGAGAACAGTTAATCAATTAATGCGTAATGATGTCAGCGTATTAAAACGCACGATTAACATGCTAAGAATTCTCCAACAGAATGAAATTTTAAGCGCATGTAAAGCCAGGAATATTCCTACTACCATGTTAACACCAGGAATGCTAGCATCAGATTTAGACATTTATCGGTGAAATTAAAGGATTACGGGTTACAAACTCGTGACCAGTTATCACAATACTACAAATTACCCATTGTCGACTGTGGAATCGGACCATCTACTATTGTAATTCATCTGAAGGTGTCCGTCACACAGCTCGGCAAATCATGAAAACTGGTAGAGCTACTTACAAGCCCGTTTGAATGGGATAATGACACCTGTGTGATAGTGCACGATACAATGTATCTAGCGGTCAGTGGAAAAAACATGGGGCCAATATCCGGGGCCGGATTACATCAGTGTCAGTCGTACCACGACCGCCTGTGTTATCTACCACGATTCTCCTCGGACGCAGTGTACGGCCCGCAAGGTGCATTTAAAATGTATGAAGGAGCTTCGGTGGAAGACATTATGAAGCACTGCTCCTTCCGCTGTTATCAATCCCAACAAATGGTAATTTTCGAAGTCCGGCCTGACACATACGTTATTACCCATCTGCAACCCAATATGAAAATCCACTGTCCTCGTGAAATACGGGAAGTCAACCCACTACATACAGGCCAACCCGGAGCACTACAAGTTCAGTTACCCTGCAACTGCGCTCTGTACATCAATCAAATCCGCATGATACCGACTCGCGTACCCTGTGGTGAAGGCAGTCGTCATCTGCAGATAATACACGTACTTCCAGCCAGCTGGTCGACACTAAAATCTCTAAGGATTAATCCGCTAGCACCAGAGACACACCCAGAATACAACAATCTGTCTAAGTGTCTCAACAAAAATTGGACTTTACATGTGCCGCACTTAAACTTGTCAGTCATTAGCGGCATGTACACAAATTTACCGTACTTCGACGCATTCCCTCCACTCGCATGGACAATTGATTGACATCTAGAATATAGTATTGACAGTTTTAGTGTTAAGATTGTTACATCAACTGAGAGCCGTCCTATTGATCTTTATGCCCATGGCAAGTGTTTAAGGCACCACTGGAACCGAGATCATCGCACTATACCTACTGTACATCGTCACCATAGCATTAGTTGTTATTGGTTTAACAACTCTTATTGGTTGGCACGTGATAAAGAAGTGGAAGTTAGGGCGTTGCCCTTTATGTTTTCAACACCCGCTGAAATTCAAAAAAATAGAAAAATTTCCATTCAAATTCGAGACATCGCTATAACACTCTAACTGAGAAAAAACTTCAACTATTAAAAGTCAAATACATACATGTTATCTTCAACAAACACGATTATGCGGAATTTTTCTGTTACTTGTCTCTGAATTAAAGCAATGGAAACAAGCTTGAAAAGTATTAAAAAACAAACATAAATCTGAAACATTTGTAACTCTTAGTATTTTATTATATATTTTATTTTTATTTTTTAAGATTCTAATTTGTGTTTTAAATATATATGTATTACCTGTATTGTGTGTTCGTTTTTTTGTTATTACTCATTATATTCCCAAACCATTATCCTACTAATCTCATTTCTGTATAAGTATGGATCCTCCAAAATGCAAATACTGTCAAAAACCCGAATATGTGGGACTTCCAAAAAAGTGTCCGAGGTGTAAAGGCAAAACAACATAGGTTTTCACACCAACAACCTGCGAATATCCGGGGAAGATTTCATGCTACAAAACTTCCTGCATTTATTACACTGGATGCGGAAATGTGTTTCAATTTCATCACAAATTGGAACTTTAATTGTTCACGATATGTCCTATAAAGAAAAGTTATTAGTTTATTTAGTATTATCATTTCTATGTAACTATTATTTTCATTTAAAAAAATGTTTATAATTTTTCTTATATAGTTGTTTAATTTTTTTTTAATCTTTATACCTTTTTTATATTACTAATTCTAATATACCTACTATTTTTGTATTACATTTTATATGTAACATATTGTATTACCTTTTATATACATTGTAATAAATTGTGTTTAACCAATACAACAAATTGATAAAATATAAAGCAAACTTTCTTATACGTTGTTCTCATAAAAAAATTTTCAAGATCAGTATATCTGTCCACAGACATTTAATTGAAAAATTAAATGTAAGTTATAAAATTATTTAAGTATTTTAAATATAACATTCATAATTTGACTTTATTTATTATATATACCTATTTCAGATGATTGATATAGAATTAATTGAATTAGACAAGTTGCCTCCCCCAGAGGCATACGCAGGTATGGTGGTTGGAATTGAATGGCCTCCAAATATGGTAAAGTGGCAAGAAAGTTTACGTTATTTATGTAAATTAATGTATTATCTATTTTTTTTAAATATTGTAAATTAATATTATTTAAAAATATATTTTAAATTAATTTTATTTTTTCTTTTGATACAGAACTGAATTTATGTAATAAATTTGTCATTTTATCATTTTGTGTTCTTTTTGTTATCACTCCTAATATTCCCAAACAAATTCATAGTACTTATGTGAGTATAAATAAACATATTGTCACGTCCAGAGAAATGCATCATAGAATTGTGCCTTATATGCTCTTCTAGCACATATATTCCTAATAATAAAAGCTGCAGCTTATCTTTTGGTTGCAAACCGAAAGCTAAGTTGATAAATCAAAATTATAATTATACATTTTTATAAATTTATAAGGCAGTAAGCCTACAGCCTGGTGCATACTCTGACGTCCGACATGTTCCTACCATTGTTAAGAAGAATCGGCGGCACGAAGTATTATTTTTATCCATCGTTTCGCTTATTCTCTATACAAGGAGGGAAATCCGTTTCCTGCTGAGATCATTAATCCACGTCAATCAACTGGTGAGAAACAGTATTGAGAAATGTTATTTCTAAGTAAAAGTATCGGATGACGACAACGTGTGGTCACCATACATCCCCATATTTGGGAATGTTTGTCAAAATTAAACTTTGAACGCGGGAGGCTGTCATAACGGATTCAAGCTAGGGGTTCTGGAAATCTGGAATAGACGTCACAAAAACCACACGTAAAATAGTCTTTAAGCCCGGTAGCCAGACTGAACCGAGCAGTTATCTTAACGAGATAAATCTCCTGGTTCCGTCTATCTAGTCGGTACGTGACAACCAAGCTAGTGAACATGGACCTGCTACGACGCAACTTGTAAGATATATTTTATTTTTATTAAAAATTTGTTATTAACCCATATAATTGTATTATTATGCACCCATGCTCTGAGTATGAGTCCCCATACTAGTACTAAGTATTATCCTTTGCTTTGATTTCGACCCGAAATTACGTGGATGACGTCACGCATCCTGTCGACATATAAGTAAGATTAGACCGAAACGTGATAATTTAACAGAGATAAAATATACAAATTTTTTACCTCACTTCTCACATGGTATAACGAAACTAAGGTATGTGCATACGAGTACTAGGGTTGTCACCCGTCCTCGTTTGGCGAGGATTGTCCTCGATTTAACACTATGTCCTCTTGTCCTTGTGTTGAGACGAAATGCCCTCGCAGTGCGCCTAATAAAAGTTAAAATGAACGGTAATCGGACAAAAATTCCAAAAATACGCAATTTATACGAATGTTTGCAATTTATATGGATTTCGATAGGTGCTGCATGGATTGTGTTTTGAATGCGGTGCGCTTGGCCGCATGCTAGCGACCAAGTCCACCTTCAGCCGCTGACCGCTAGGGAAGTTTAATCTCCACAGCTAGCGGTTGTGCGTTGTAAGTTGTACGTTGTGTAGCAAGTGCTGGGGGGTGTTTTTGAATATGTATTTTATTAGAAATTAATACTTTTTTATAGCAATGTCCACGCCGCCAAAGAAATGCAAATGCATTACAAAGTTTAACGATGATTGGTTGGCATCGAAAAGTTGGATTAGAAAAATTTCTAATACAAAAGGTTTTTGCATATTATGTAAACATAATCAGTCGTACAACGCATAGGACTGCTGTTTCAAATTAACAAAACTGACGCACTATGATTCAAATTAGGCGAAAAAATTTACTGTGGTAGAACAAAGGCGGAAGCTATTGTAGTACAGGTTTTAGCTCTAAAAGAACTAGAAAAAGTTTTACAGGTGATACATTTCAATAAATTATGGTATTCAGTGCAAACTGATGCATCAAATCATTTAAACTGAAAAAAAAAATGTTTCGAGCAATAAAAGAATCAATGACTAAATTAGATTTGCCGTTCAAAAAACTATGTAGTTTCAGTGGAGATAACACAAATTCCAATTTTGGTAATAGAAATTCTGTATATGTATAACTTAAATATGAAAACACCAATATTTAAAAGCGAATTGCTACGCTCATGCTTTGCATAATTGTTTAAAACAGTGTTTCCAACCCTTCGCTTTTTTATCATGTATGTGTGTTATCATGCATGTGTTACAAATATTCATTCCATACGACATTTTTATGCAGTATAAGTAATAAAGTACGTAAAACACATTATTTTACAATTACATACATCGAATACGTCGCCAATTGATAATTAACGCAATTTACGCACATCGGTATACGTACGTACGACTAACGCCGATACCGGCCGTCCGGCAAATGTGGTGGCTAGCTTGCGAGTTGTTGAAAATGAATGAGTGAGCGAGACACAGCGAGCGAGCGTCGGACGAAGCGATACTCATTCAGTTCATGTCGACGGCTCAATTGTTTGACGACCGTTAGACATTGTTTTCACCTTTTAGTAATAATTACGCATTTGAAGTGATTTGAAAAAATTTAGAATGGATAAATTCCTGAAAAGATCAACAGAACCGTCAACTTCTGGTGAAAGTAGTGGCAGAACGAAGAAAAAACGTCCTTATGACGAAAATTATTTGAAATTCGGGTTTCTGTGATTAATAATAAACCACAGTGCGTTATTTGCTTTGAAATTTTATCAAGAGAAAGCATGAAGCCATCGAAGTTAACACGCCACCTCAACACAAAACATCCAAATGAAAAAGATAAGCCCGTGGAATTTTTTGAGAGAAAATTACAAGCTCTTCAACATCAAAAAACTAGTATAGTACAAATGTCCAACCTAAATGAGAAAGTGTTGCTTGCTAGTTATCGAGTAGCTTTTCGTGTGGCTGAAGCAGGAAAACCTCACACTATTGCCGAAAATTTGATTTTATGTGTGAGATTATGTTTGGGAAACAAGAAGTCAAAAAACTCAAAAGTATAACTCTCTCGGACAATACTATTCAACGCAGGATAAGCGATATGGCTACTGACGTTCGTGATCAAGTCATGGAAAAAATAAAGGGAAGTACTTTCGTATCTTTGCAATTTGACGAATCCACGGATATTGCGGGTTGTGCGGAGTTTGTAGCTTTTGTGCATTTTGAATCCAGTGAAAAATTAATGGAAGAAATATTATTCTGCAGAGCGCTTCCCACAAATACTATTTACAGGTCAGTGCTTGCATAACATGTTTCTTGAAGCTACGCAAGATATGAATATCGATTGGGCAAATAAATGCATTGCTATTTGCAGCGACGGAGCAAAAGCGATGACTGGTGCGAAGAGTGGATTTATTGCTAGGCTGAAAGAACAGATGCCAAACGCTTGTTAGGTGCATTGCTTTCTCCATCGCCATGCTTTTGCGGTGAAAACCTTCCCACAGAAATATAGCCATTCTAAATATTATTATAAAGATTGTAAATTCTATTAAAGGAAAAGCGCTGCAGACACAATTGTTTCGGATTATTTGTGAAGATATGGGGGCACTCCACCAAAATTTACTTTACCATACAGAGATTAGGTGGTTGTCGAAAGGCAAAGTACTGACCAGACTTGGTTATGGAACTTCGTGCTGAACTTTTAATATATTTACAGCAGGCTAAGTCAGAATACTCTGAATTCATTTGCGACCCGGCATTTCTTTTGAAATTAGCTTTTCTTTCTGACTTATTTGAGCATTTAAATATCTTGAATAAAAGTCTTCAAGGGCGAGATGAAAATGTCATCACTGCAAAAGACAAAATACATGGCTTTACAAAAAAAAATGACTTGTGGTCGTCGTCTATAAATCAAAATAACTTCGAATCATTTTCGTCGACACAATCTTTTACCGACGAAGTTGGATATGAGATAAATATCAAGGCATATATACCTGGTATGAAAATGGTGTTAGATAATTTGAAAGAAGAGTTGTGTAATTACTTTTCAGTGCAAGAGATATCGGACAATACTGGGCAAAGGTGGATCTTAAATCCTTTTTTAAATGCAGCTATAAATGAGGCTAATTTGTCAACAAAGCTCAAAGAGAATCTACTAGAATTATCTACCGATGAGATATTACACAAAGGAATTCAAATCTGTTAATTTGGATACCTTTTGGTTAAGGAGAAAACAGAATACCCGGAATTGGCAACTGAGGCTTTGAAGTGTTTGATTCCATTTGCCACCTCGTACTTATGCGAGCTGACGTTTTCATCAATGGCCCAAATAAAAAGTAAGCAAAGAAATCGCTTAAATTTGGAGAACGATTTAATTCTATGTGTAGCAAATACAGATCCACGATGGGAGAAATTGATTAATCAAAAACAAGCACAGCCTTCGCATTAACATGAGTCGTAGGATTGAAAAACACTGGTGTAAACAAAGTAAAAAAATGTAAAAATAGAAGTCAAAATATGGTCCGCGAATGATTTTAAATTTAGCAGACGGTGAGCCGTTTTTGTTCGACAAGTCACGGATCGCTCCACGCGCGGCCTGGAAGGGCGCGGGTGATAGGGGTGGTACTCGGAGCTCGGCTCGGCACTGCGTACAATTAGTACGTGTAAAGTGCGTGTGCAAGAAATTACCTACGCTTTGTGCTGTCATTCATTTGTTATATTTGAGTGTCAGTAATAGTATTCATTTAATTACTGACAGTTATTCTTAACTTTATTTCTTAAATTTGTTCGTAAACAATATAATAGGTAAGTGAATATTTCGTTTCGATAAATCTTTTTTGTATGTATTTAAAATGATCGTTAAATATAGGTCATTTGTCTTTTGGCGGGATCGTGCCTATAACAAAGTAGTATATTGTTTGAAAACTAAACCTACTTTGGATATTATTTCAAAAACACATATAATTTTAGTTTAATCTAGCTTACATAATCATATTAAAATAGGTACCTAAACTTACGCTATTTTCTTGGTTTGTATTCGGTTTCATTTTTATCTTATTTTCAGAACATGGCGCCTAAGAGAAAATATGACAATAGTTATATAAAATTTGGATTTACCTCGATAGAAAGTAACGGAGAAATAAAATCACAGTGTGTTATATGCGCAACCGTTCTCGCAAATGATGCATTGAAACCAGCGAAATTAAAACGCCACTTAGAAACTGTACATCCAAATTTGTCTGACCATCCGCTAGAATTCTTTGTAAGAAAATTAGATAACTTAAAAAAAATTAAACTCGGGTCTAGTGGTACGAGATTTGCGACATCGGAAAAATTATTAGTAGCGTCGTTTGAGATTTCTAAATTAATAGCACAATCTAAAAATCTCATACAGTCGGGGAAACACTTGTGAAACCGTGTTTGATCAAAGCCGTCGAAGAAGTTTTGGAATTAGAGGCCAAGAAAAAAATACAAGATATACCTCTGTCCAATAACACGGTAAAAGCTCGAATTGAACTCATGTCAAATTGATATCGAGGAGCAACTTGTTTCAAGATTAAAAAAGTCCCCATTTTTCGCTTTGCAGTGTGATGAATCGACCGACATTTCAAATTGTTGTCAACTACTTGTATTTGTTCGCTTTTTAGACGACGACAACACAATTAAAGAAGAATTATTGATTTCACGGGAACTAGAAACAACATCGAAAGGTATTGACGTCATGAACTCAATATCGGAATATTTTGAGAAACATAATCTTATGTGGGATAAACTCGTTGCCCTCTGTACTGATGGTACTCCGGCAATGTTGGGATCACGTTCCGGGCTGGAGACGTTAGTAAAACAGAAAAATCATAAGGTAATAACAACGCACTGCATCATACATCGCCAGACGTTAGCTTCTAAGACTCTTCCTGAATGCCTTAATGATACACTGAAAATGGCCATAAAAGTAGTAAATGCTATCAAAAGCAGGGCCTTAAATACACGCCTTTTTTTAAAAATTATGCATTGAAATGGACTCTGATCATGAGGCTCTTCTCTTTCACACAGAAGTTCGATGGCTATCGAAAGGTAATATGTTGGGAAGATTGTATGAAATAAGAGCAGAGGTTGAGATTTTTCTGGTTGACAAAAAAATTAATGATTTGTTAAAACAGTTTACTAATCCGGCATGTCAAATATATTTGGCTTATCTTGTGGATATTTTCACTCACTGCAAGGTTCCGGAAATAAACAATTAGAAAACGTCGCAAATATTTTCATTTTTAAAGATAAACTTCGCGCTTTTATTTGCAAACTTCAGTTGTGGTTACGTAAAATTGAATAAAATAATTATTCTGCATTTGCCACGTTAAAAGCACTTGTGCAGACAAAAAGAATGACGCTATTAAAGCAAATATACAAGATAACATCAAGACTCATTTACAAATGTTGATTGATGAATTCAATCGTTACTACCCGGAATATACCGAAGAAGCTAAAGTTGATCAAAACCTGATTCGTAACCCTTTTGGTACGAACGCTGGAGAACTTACTGAAGAATTCCAGGAAGAACTCATTGAATTACAAAATGACAGAAACTGCAAGGATGCTTTTGAATCGAATTCACTTGAGTCCTTTTGGTGTAAAAAAGCAATTTCTTATGTCAAACTTCGAGAGATCTCCTTGCGCTATTTTATGATTTTTTCAACAACTTATTTATGTGAACAAGGCTTTTCTGCTTTATTGGTAATTAAAAACAAAGCGAGGAATCCTTTGAAAGTAAGTGATGATTTGCGTGTAGCTTTGAGTAACAATATTAGTCCTAGGATAGCCGAAGTCGTGAAAAAAATGCAAGCACAGAAATCACATTAATTCAAAATTACACAAGTTTATCCTAAAAATATTATTATTTCTTGTTTTGTAATATCCTATTGATTTGTTAATTAAAGTTTCAGTTTAATTATTACAGTTTATTTTTATTATACTTACATAGTGGTCCCTGCGAACAAGAATAATATAAAAGTGTTCCCGGACTAAGAAAAGGTTAGGAACCCCTGCCATGTATGGATGATGAAAATATATACATATATAAAGACGTAAAATATTCATAAAAAACATTATATTTATATAAATTGTTGAAATAACAGTTGCAAAGACCTAACTACTCTACTACAAGTAAGTAATTATTATTTCTTCATTACTTTATCGTTACCTATTTGTATTTTGTGAATTCTTTTAGAAATGGATTTTTTAAACAAAATTAACAAAATTGGATGTTTAGAACGAAAAATTCTAAAATCATTATCAGAAGTCGATAGTTCAAAATGTAAAATTTATCAAGCTCGAATAATTCCAACCAAATATGGGAAAGCTATTATTTGTGAATTAGAAGAGTTTTCAATATTCCTACCAAATCGTTATAATACTCTAACTAAAGAAGAAGTTGAACTTTTGAAAGACAAATACATTCAAGTTACCTTCAATAAGGACAATTATGCTGAAATAAAATTTTACTAAGAAATTGATTCGAAATCAAATTTTACAAAGTAATTGTCAATTAAATGATTAAAAAAAAAATAAGAAAAAATATAAATAAGAATTATTTTAGTTTCAGATTTGCGATTTGCAGTAAAAAATGTCTGAAATTATAGATTTGTCCGTTTCAAGCGATGATGAAATTTGTTTTAACCAGAAGAAAAATCAAAAAAAATAGAAAAAATTAGTTTACATTATTTTAATTTAGATCATTACAAAATATGGAAATATGGAACTTCAGAAAATATTATACCATATTGCTTTAATGACAATAATCATATAAATATAAAATATTATACGTTCTTTTTATCAAATGGTAATTTTTCTTGGATTTGTAAACATTTTTGTCGTGTATGTGCAAGATCTTGGATGCAAAAATCATTTGTGAAAATATGTAAGGAACAAAGTTTTCTACAAATGCAAGGAAAAATTAGTGGTATTTGGTATTTTAACCCTTAACCACTTACCACCGGTCTCTCCATATACCTATTAGTAATATACCGCTGATCCTCCGCGATCCACACGTTCAAGAAAGCGTAATAGAGATATATCTTGCATCGCACACAGCTGTTACAGTGCACTTGGTGCGCATGCTCAACACGCAAGAAGATAGGGTTTCAATGGCACATTTAATATTTAAAATATAATAAATAAATGTAGAAATTTGAAGAAAGTAATGAATTATTGTACATAATACTGTAATAATCATTTAATATTTTTTATTGATAATAAAATTACTACAGCGCGAAATTTTAAATATTTTAAGCTACGTTTTGTGTACTATGCACGATATGACAAAGCGAAATTTCGCGATATTGTAATTTTATTATCAATAAACAATATTAAATGATTATTACAGTATTATGGACAATAATTCATTATTTTCTTCAAATTTCTATATTTATTTATTTAATTTAAATATTAAATGTGACTTTGAAACACTATCTTCTTGGGTGATGAGCATGCGCACCAAGTGCACTGTAACAGCTGTGTGTGATGCAAGATATATCTCTATTACGCTTTCTTGAACGTATGGCAATTACATTGGGAAGATAGGGGATCAGCGGTATATTACTAATAGGTATATGGGTCTCTCAGACACCGTTGAAGTCATTTTTGCTAATAACTCGGCGTAAGCGCATCGTTCGGTTTCGTACGTCTATGTACCTTCCCCCCGCTCTAGTCAGTACCGCGCGAGCCGTCGACGACGTCACAGGTGCATGCGTTTATAAACGGTAAGGCTGATTTCGCACCAAGCCAGTCCTTCCCAGTCGCGTCAGACGCTGCTGGAATCAACCGAGTAGTTTCTTATTAAAATAAAGCAAATGTAAAAATTTATTTTCACACCAGACGCGTCACGTCAAGTCCAGTCGCGTCGAGTCAAGTCATGACTGGGGGTGACTCAACCGGTTGAATTTTCTTATCAGTCTTAGTACGTCAACCGCCGAGGGAACATGGACGTAGAAGAATTGATACTATTAGTGCAAGATAAAAAAGCCATATATGATCCGAAACATCCAAAACATCGTGACAGGGACAACATTTCAGGAATTTGGCGGAATATAGCCCGTGAATTAAAAACAAATGGTACGAAATTATATATTTATATTATACATACGCCAACATATATATGAAAATTAATATGTTCTGTTATAACACTATCCTAAAAAAAAAAAAATATATATATGTATCTATATATAAACTAATTAACACCATCACTACACTTGTTAATTTGCCATGGTACAGAACCGGCAGGAGACAAGAAATAGTCTGTAAGATTTTGTCGAACTTGAATCGCCTCTGTATTTCCTCTGTGTGTAGTTGTGGGTCTCAAAGAGGGAAGTTGAGGAATATTTGCATTTTGTTCTAAAAAGTCTTTTTCCAACATTTCGTCAAACTCATTTTGATTTTGCCGTACAAAGTTTTGCAATACGCAAGCGCTCTTAATTGAACCTTCGGTTAATTCTATGTTGGTTTCAATTACTTTCTGAAAAATTCCAAAATTTTTAGTTAATATGCCAAATGCACATTCCACTGTTCGCCGTGCTCGCGATAAACGGTAATTGAATATTTTAGTAGGAAACGTAAGTTGTCTTCGAGCGTAAGGCCTCATTAAATTTTTTTTCAAAGGAAATGCCTCGTCTCCTACTAAATAAAATGGCACATTAATATTAGTATTATTAATTTGTTGTGTATCTGGGATGTTCAATGAATTAGTTTCAAAAGCCTTCCCCAATGTGGATTCAAGAAAAATTGTGCTGTCATTATCTCTACCATACGCCCCTATGTCGATCAATGTGAAATTACATTTTTCATCTGCAACTGCCATTAGAACTATAGAATGATAATGTTTGTAGTTATAAAGTTGTGAACCAGCGTTTGGTGGACATTTTATTCGGCAATGTTTCCCGTCGATACTACCAATATAGTTAGGCATTTGACAAATTTCAAAAAACGATTTCGCAATGTCGTTCCATTTCTGTGCAGAAGGTACAGGCATATACAATGGTTGCAAAATATTCCATACAACTTCATTCATTTCTTTCACTATATAATGTATAGTACTTATTCCCATACGAAATGCATAACTAAGAGATGTAAACGATTCTCCTGTTGCCAAATATCTAAAATAAAGAGATAAATTTAATAGATAATATTTGTTTGTACACTGTTAGAAAAAATGTAATTTTACATAAATAAATTACATAACAATTTATTTAGAATTACATATTTACTTTGCATTATTACAAAATTTACAAATCTGATGTAGTTTTTCACAAATTTACGTACTTTTACATAAACCTGTAAAATTACACTATTGTTATGTATATATCGTATTATATTTATGCAATATTACATAACATAAGTATCTTTACAAATATTACGTACATTTTTAGATATATCACATAGTAATTTCTGTACTTCTGTAGAATTACAGATATTACGTACCAAATTCTGTAAAATTGCAGAAAATGTGATGTATTATTTGTGCGCTTGCTCAGAGTAAGCAGCGTCTGCATCTGTATTGTTTGATCCAGCGCGGTTCTTAATTGCTAGTTCATCCATTTTCTAGTTGTGTTGCATCGTGTTGTGGAAAACAATTCAGGTTAAATTAAAGGTAAATTATTATATTGTCATTCTTCCAAACGTTTAAATTATTATGTGTTATAAAAGTAACAATATGCTGTAATATTAATAATATTTAACATGAAAAACTAATTTAACAGTAGAAAACTATCTAAATTAATTATTTTCTATTATTAAGGACCTGTTATAATTTTGTAATTATCAAAATTACAATAATTTTTCATTTATTAGTAAAAATATAAATTTCTATGCAGAATAAAACATATTTTACCTATGTTTCATTGTGAAGGGATAATTTTATACAACACAAATTGTAAATTTACCATTAATTGATGTATATTTAAATGTGAGAAGTAATTTTGCAGAACCTAAATTGTAAATTTACCATTTATTGATGTACATTTACATGTGAGAAGTAATTTTATAGAACCTAAATTGTAAATTTACCATTAATTGATGTACATTTAAATAAGAGAGGTAATATTACAGAACCTAAATTGTAAATTTACCATTAATTGATGTACATTTAAATGTGAGAGGTAAATTATCAAAACACAAAATGTAAATATATCACAAAGAAAGCAGCAGTTTATGCTGTCGAAGCGTTTGGTTAAATAAAATTTACGGAACATAAACTAAAAAGTTGTTTTATTTAATAATTATAAGTTCTGAAAAATATTTTTCCTACAACCGGGCATAAAGTACAACTTTATACCTTCATTTGAGTGTGTAAAGAGTTTACGTAGCCTAGCAACAGCTATGTTGCCTAGCAACGGCTACTGTTCATGCACTGGTGGCATATTTATCCATAATTGTTTTATTGACTTTTGAAATTAATTTTTATTAATATTTCGGGTGTAGGAAAAATGTTGTATGCAACACGTGTGTATTATAGTGTTTTTTTATCTCGTGTTAAAGTTTCCGCATTCGGCATTCGGCTGACTAAAAGACACTTACTTTACACACTAGTTGCATAAATAACTATTATTAATCTATTATCTTTGTTTCGGAAACATATTTTACTTATCCTTTGAAGGACGAATTATTGACCAACAGTAAACTCTAAATCTGGACGAAACCTTTTTTATGTTTTTTTGCCTTTTTTACAATTTAAATTTGCAGTATCCAAAAGATACTTCATGTATTTTGGAATTTATCCAAAGATTTATATTTAAAATTAATCCTGCATCAAGCATGTAAAAAACCAAAAACTGGTACTGTTCTGAACAAAGTTTTAAGCTTATTAAGAAAAATAAATTCTTAATAATATATATATATATATATATATATATATATATATATATATATATATTTATATATATATATATATATTTATATATATATATATATACATATATATATATATATATATATATATATATATATATATACATACATACGGTTTAAATAATTCTTTATGTTTTGTTGTAATGTACTAATCAATTTTGTATAAAGAAAATATAATTACTTTTCTAAAAGAAACTTATTTTAATTTATACCTAACCATTTTATCTTTTAATTTCCTTTTAGCATATGGGGTAAGTATATAACTAAGTTCTAATAATAAGATAATTATACATTACGCCCCGAGAAAGTGAAACCATATGGAAATTTTTTTTATTATCAACATTAGAAAAAAACTTCAAAGGAATAAAAGTTGTCGCTTTAAGTTAAAATGACTTTCGCATTGTCAAAGTTTATAAAAATTATATGGATGTTCATAAAATCCAATTGAGCTAAATATCACAACAGTAAAGCACCATAAATATTAGAAATATGAAGAAATATTATAAGAAAAAGTGATTCAGAATTAAATTTGAAATATGTATGCAAAAAATTATCATAATTTACGAAAAAAAATTATACTAATCAAACAGTAACAATACAAGGTATGCCACAAAAGTTTTAAAATCAATCATATTCTTATGTTTTTATTAGAAAAAAGCTTCATTATTCATTATTAATAAAAAAATATGTTTTCTGTTTTTTGGTAATTAATTTATAATTTATGGCGTACAACCGGTAAATTTAATTTGGAATCACTTTTTCTTATAAATTTTTTTCATATTTCTAATATTTATGGTACTTTATTCTTGTGATATTTAGTTCAATTGGATTTTATGAACACCCTATACAACTTACATAAATTTTGACAATATTTTAAGCGACAACTTCTTTTCCTATAAAGTGTTTTTCTAATATTAATAATAAAAAAAATTCCATTTGGTTCCACTTTCTCGGGACACACTGTATTTTTACAAAAATTAAATTCTGTAAAACTGTAATTTTCAAGATTTTCAAATTATTTAATCTGTAAATTTAATTATTATGTAAAATATTAGTTGTAAAATTATATGCACCTAAATGTAAATTAATAATATAAAATTACCCAATTCGTAATTTTACATTTTCCGAAATTACGGAAATATCTGTAAAAAAGTAAAACTTTATATGTACAGAAGATTATGTAATTTCAGAATATGTAAAATTATACAATTTGTAATTTTACATATATTGAAATTACATAAAATTCTGTAAAAAAAGTAAAATACATATGGTCTGTATTTTTACAGAACAATGTTTTACATGTATTTCTGTAAATATGTAAAATGTAAAAACACATAATTTATCCTGGCATCTATCTAACAGTGTAGTTAACGTATAAAATTTTATTACACTGAGAGTAACTATCTATTCAAGTAATGCAAATATGTAAAGAAAAAACATGATACCGAATTAGAAAAGTGAAATTGTACCTTTTCAACTTAAATTTGCCTAGATTCAATTTCGGAAAAAGTAAATTCAATTTGAGAAATAGTAACGTCAATTTAGGCTGGAAAGGTACAGAATATACTATACAAGATTATAGCACTTGTACAGGGTGATCACGCGAAAATGAACACAAAATTATCTCCGTTATAAATCAAGATAGCAAATGAAAACAATCCTTAGCCAGACAAAAATCAAATTTTATTTTTATTCCTGTTTACAGATGTAGAAGTTAAAGCAAAATGGCAAAATTTACGCAGCAATTACATGAGAGAAAAAAGAAAGCTTAGAAACATCCCTTCCGGCTCCGATACAAACAGTGTACCGAAAATAACATGGCCTTATTTTAAATTACTGTTGTTTTTGGACCCTACATTACAACATAAAGCTACGTCAGGAAACGTGCCAGACATCGATGCTTTAAATGTTGAAGAAAATATTGAGGAACATTTGGAGTCTCAGCAAGAGTCTCAACAGGAGTTTAACCCGGAGTCTAATCAGGAATCTCAACAAGAGTCTCATCAGGAATCTCAACTACAATCTCAGGAGGAATATCAAGAAGAATATCATCAGGGACCTCAACAGGCCCTCAAGAAGCCTGAGAAAAAATCACACCAGAACTTTGAAACACCAAAAATTTCTGTACATCATGTTGGCATTAAAAAAAAGAGACAAAAGAGATGTAGTGACTCTGGGGATGAAATTGACCTAATGTTTCTACGAAGTTTACTTCCTAGTATGAAAAAATTGGGTTCAATGGAAAATTTTGAATTTAAATGTGAGGTTATGAATTTACTTAAAAATAAACTGAACACTGCATCCGCACCTATTTATTCTACTTTGAATCCACCATCTGTGCCCAATTCTATTTCCGATTTTTCTTGCCCATCGTCAGGTACACATTCACCAGGAGGAACAACATACGACACCGATAACACAAATAATTTTGATCCGTACATATTGCATAATTTGTAACTAATCAATTAACACAAAATTACTGTCTGAGTTTATTTACAGTTAATGTTTTTTTTTTACCTGAGGAAAACAGCCAATCTTTCTTCTGGTGTTATAGCATCTCTAAAATTTGTATTTTGTTTTCGAACACCTTCAGCTGTTAAGTTTCTTTAATAAAAGAATAAGTCTTGTCTCATTCTAAAATAATTATAAATTTTTTTTTGGATCTTCCAATAAATCAGGAAATAAATGAGTAAATGATCCGTATACATTTCTTCTGGCATTTATTGGATGTACCCAACATATTTTTCTTCTTCGCCTTCTTCTCCTTTTTTGGATCCTATATAAAATAATTTCCTGGAGAAGCACGTCCATTCTCAACTGATTCTTTTCACAGACTGACAAAACTTCTGGACACAAGACGTGTTTAATGCGAAACCTAATGACTTGACGTGATTTGACTGGACTTGGTTGACTGGACTTGACTGGATTGGACTGGTTTAGTGCGAAATCAGCCTAAGATCCCTGTTACGTCTCCTATGTTATATGTCCATCATCATGTTTTCACCACCACTTGAGGTTCGCCTTCACCCTCACTTAAAACCAATAGAATGGCCCGAAGGTGCATTTCAAGTGTTTTGTCTTAAGATTAAAATAAGTTAGTTAGCAGTAAACGCTGAAATAGTGCAGACATCAGAATACAGACATTTAGTCAACTGAGTCCGCTATTTAAAACTGTATATATTGTAAATAAACAGAGTATACCATCATTGTTGTTCTGATTTATTTATCATCAACGTCTAACGGATTGTACCTTAGACATCAGTCTATGTTTTTGTAAACACACATACGAAACATATTTGGTCCTTCGAGCCGGATAACCACCTAATTGGTTCATCGCATCTCTCCACACCAGTGGGTGTCAATCATTCATTCATCAAACATCAGGGGCCACCTCCAGACAACTGTTCGAGCAGTCAGAGGGTTCCAGAAAACAACAATTTCCAGGTTAGTGCACTAGGTCATATTCCTACCTTTCCTCCACGTTGTTTTCCTTGATAACTCATTCCTAATACATCCAATTACATTTCATTGCAATATGTCTACGGAAGAGAATCAAATTAAAGATTTAAAAACTGCACGTGCCTTGATAAAAGCAAAATTAACAAGATTCAATACATTCTTTCAAAATGTCGCCAATAAAAATAAAATTCATGAAATAAAATCTCGTCTAGATGCCATTCAAGGTTGTCTTAGTGAGTTTGAAAACCTTTGTTTACAATTAGAAATTTTAGAACAAGATTGTACTCAAGAGCTGAACGATTTTGAAAATATCTTCTATCAAACGGTCACTGAAGCGAAAAAACACATAGAACAAGTATCGTCTGATAATATTAACAGTTCTCAAAATCGACCAAGTAGTATTAATTCTAATGAGACAAATATTCAATTAAAATTACCAAATATTCATTTGCCAGTATTTAGTGGTCAATTTACGGAATGGGTTACGTTTCGGGATACATTTAAATCTCTCATACACGACAATGAACAATTATCTAATATTCAAAGATTTTATTATTTAAAAAGTAGTGTCAAATCGGTAGCTTTACAAACACTTAACAATATCCGAAAATAATTATATAGCAGCATGGGATTTATTGGAATCCAGGTATGAAAACAAACGTCTAATCATACAACATCATTTACGTGCAATTTTCCAGTTACCATCTCTTAACAAAGATGTTAAAATTTTGCGACAATTATTGCATGGTTTAATTACAAATATTAAATCATTAGAATCAATTCAACGTCCAGTAGAACATTGGGATGATATTTTAATTTACTTAATTAGTACAAAATTCGATTACCACACAACTATGGCTTGGGAAAATCAATTATCAAATGAACCACCAACATTTGAAAATCTTATAAATTTTCTCACTCAGAGATGTCAAATGTTAGAGTCTATAGAAATAAACTCAGCACATAAAAAGCCATCGCAACCACATAATACATTCAATAATACTTCAAAGAATCATCATAAAATTCCAGTATCTCATTTAAATACAAAACCACGTTTTAACACATGTTTATTTTGCAAGCAACCACATAAACTATATCAATGTCAAAATTTTATGTCAAAATCTATTGAACAGCGCTTAGTCTTTGTTAAAAACAATAATTTGTGTGAAAACTGTTTACGTGTAGGTCATTCAGTTGAAAATTGTGTATTAGGAGGTTGTAAAACATGCAATCTTAAACACAATTCTCTATTACATTTACAGAACGAAGGTAATCCCAGTTCAAATGTTACTAATAATGTAGTGAGTAATGTTTGTGATAGTCACGTGTCAACTAATGTTTTATTGTCAACTGCACTAGTTTATATCAAAGATTCGAAAAATGAAACTCACACTTGTCGCGTTTTATTAGATAGTGGTTCACAAAGCAATTTTATTACAACTAAACTTTGCAATAAATTGGGATTAAATTTAAAATCAATTAACATTTCAGTAACTGGTATTAATCAATCAGAAAATAATATTGTCAATAATATTAATGTTCATATTCAGTCACGAATTAATTCATGTACGTTTGAGTTAGATTGTTTAGTACTAGAAAAAATAACTGCAAATTTGCCACTTCGTAAATTTTCTAAATCAAATTTAAATATCCCATCAAATATATCATTAGCCGATCCCACATTTAACGTACCAGGTGAAATAGACATTTTAATTGGGGCTGAAATATTTTAGGAATTGCTTGGTGACACAAAAATGCAAACAAACGTAAACAAATTATATTTACATCAGACTCAATTAGGTTTTATACTTGGCGGCAAACTAAGTAAAGTTCAGGAAAGAAATTGCACCGTGTGTAACGTATCTGTTGACACTCTCGACAAACAGATGTCAAAATTTTGGGAAATAGAAGGTTTCAATAATTCAAATTTATTAACACCAGACGAGCAAGCATGTGAAAAGCACTTTAAAGAAAACCTTATCAGAGAACCCAGCGGGCGGTTCAGTGTCAAATTACCTTTTCGGCAACATCCAACTTCTTGAAAATGATTATAAAATATTTATCAATGAATATCATCAATTAGGACATCTAGAACGTGTGACATCATTAGAGTTACAAAATATAGCAAATTCAAATTGCTATTATTTAGCACATCATGCGGTATTCAAAGACAGTTCTACAACAAAATTGCGTGTTGTATTTGACGGTTCTTGTCGAACAAGTAACGGTAAAAGTTTAAATGACAATTTATTAGTTGGACCTGCATTACAACAAAATCTGTATTATATATTAACACGTTTCCGTATGCATCAGTACGTCATTTCTGGAGACATTGCAAAAATGTATCGACAGATACTTATACAACCTAATGATCGCAATTATCAATTAATTTTATGGCGCGAACAACCACATACTCCAATCCAAACTTATCGTTTAAAAACAGTCACCTACGGTTTAGCTTCATCGCTTTATCTAGCGATTAAATGTTTACACGAATTAGCTGCTCTTAACGCGGATCGTTATCCTGACACACATAAAATTATTATATGTGATTTTTACGTAGACGATGTTCTTACTGGTGCAGATTCTATAGATTGCGCATTAAAAATTCGAAAAGATATTACGACCATACTTGCGGAAGGTGGATTTGAATTAAGAAAATTTGCATCCAATAGTCCATTATTATTACCACATAATAAAATGGAATCAAAAGAACCAATTTCATTAGACATGCAACTTCAAAATAAAACGTTAGGTGTTATTTGGGATCATTCTTCAGATAGCATTAAATATTCAGTAAATGATAACAAGTTTTCAAACAAACATTTAAAAAGAGGGATTTTAAGCGTTATATCATGTCTATTTGATCCTCTGGGTTTAGCAAGTCCAATTACAATAGTTGCAAAAATAATTTTGCAGGAAGTTTGGTCGTTAAAGGTGAACTGGGACGACGACTTACCTTTAAGTTTAAAATCAAAATGGATAGAATTTTTAGATAATTTTATTTATTTAAATCAATTAACAATTTCACGAAAGGTTATACCTAATTCGTCATACATAAGAATTGAAATGCACGGTTTTTGTGACAGTAGCCAAAAATCTTATGGTGCATGTGTATATTTACGTACGATTTATGCTAATGGTCAAGCATTTTCTCATTTATTATGTGCAAAAAGTCGAGTTGCTCCCATTAAAACAGTTACTATACCACGATTAGAATTACTAGCTGCAGTGTTATTATCTCAGTTAATTAATAAATTAAAACAAAATTTACATATTACAATAAATCAATGTGTTTACTGGACAGATTCAACAATTGTCTTATCATGGATTAAAATGCATTCGAATTCTTTAAAAACATTTGTTGCAAATCGCGTATCAGAAATTCAATCATTGACATCACCAAACGAATGGCGCCATGTCAGTAGTGTAGATAATCCTGCCGATATTTTATCTCGAGGTACTACACCGCAAAATCTCATTGATAATAAATTATGGTGGCATGGGCCAGAATTATTAATGAGTAACAACATTTCATTTTCTAATAACAGCAGTTCTTCTTATGAACACCCTTCTGAAATACCAGAAGTTAAATCCATTTGTTGTTCATTAGTTTCAAACATATCAACCACAAACTTTGACCTGTTAACAAGATATTCATCGTGGTCAAAAACACTCAGAATAATGGCCTACGTACTGCGTTTTATTCATAACTTACGTAATCTCAAAATTAAAATTATTGGAGAATTAACCGTTGAGGAACTTCAAACCTCTCATGACATAATCATCAAAATTACACAATTACAAGCATCTGGCGATGAAATACATTCTATTAAAAAACACGGTGACATTTCAAATACAAGTAAATTAAAAACATTAAATCCATTTATGAACAAACATGGTTTATTGCGCGTAGGTGGTCGTCTCCGCAATTCACTAATTAACTATAATGAAAAACATCAATTAATATTGCCAAAAAATCATCATATAACACATTTAATCATAACTTATTATCATATACAACAACTTCATGCAGGATGTCAATCTACCATGGCTGCTATACGGAAAAAATATTGGATCCTTGCTTGTCGCAGTAGTGTTAGATTTATAATTTTTAAATGTATTAAGTGTTTCAAATTAAAACCTACATCAATGACACAATTAATGGGAGATTTACCTGATATTCGAATCACACCATCTCGACCATTTACTTACACAGCAATTGATTATGCAGGACCAATAATAATTAAAAACGGTCATGGTCGTACCACAAAAACATTAAAAAGTTATATTGCTGTCTTTGTATGTTTTTTAACAAAGGCAGTGCATTTAGAACTAGTTTGTGATTGCACATCTTCCACATTTTTAAACTCACTAAAACGATTTATGGCACGGCGAGGTAAAGTTTCAATGCTCTATTCAGACAATGGGACAAATTTTGTTGGGGCAAATCGTGAACTTAACAATTTATTTAAATCACAACAATTTAAAAATGAAGTTATAAATTCATTAACACTAGATCAAATTAAATGGAAATTTATACCACCACGATCTCCTCATATGAATGGGCTTGCAGAAGCAGCCGTAAAGTCAACTAAAAGACATTTAAAATTAATTTTGGGAAATTCTCTTCTTAATTATGAGGAAATGTATACAGTCCTAACAATGATTGAAGCCTGCTTAAACTCCAGACCTATAAGTCCTTTGTCCAATGATCCTGATGACCTCAGTGCGTTAACACCAGGACATTTTCTCATTGGAGAGGCTCTAACCGCACCAGCTGAACCTGATCTCATGCAAACCGCTGAAAATCGACTATCTAGATATCAGCTGTTAGAGAAACTGAGACAACATTTTTGGGTAAGGTGGTCCAAAGAGTACCTTCAACAACTCCAGACTCGAGTCAAATGGAACAAGGTCTCCCAGCAACCGACTCCAGGCACTTTAGTTTTACTCCGGGAGGACAACATTCCACCACAGAATTGGATTCTAGGAAGAATCCAAACGTGCCACCCAGGAGCAGATGGACTAACACGAACTGTGTCAGTGAAAACAGTGCGCGGAATTGTGAAACGTGCCATCTCTATAATATGCCCCTTACCAATTGACAATTCAATTAAATAAAAATAAAAACAATTTTACCCAATGCATGTTTTCTAATTAAGTATTTTCATTGTTTAATTTCATGTATTTCTTTGTTTAGCATAAGTAGCATAGTTTTTTTTTATGTAATGTATATATTTGTTTCATTTTGAAAGTAAGATCTTTCAAGAGGGGGAGTATGTTACGTCTCCTATGTTATATGTCCATCATCATGTTTTCACCACCACTTGAGGTTCGCCTTCACCATCACTTAAAACCAATAGAATGGCCCGAAGGCGCATTTCAAGTGTTTTGTCTTAAGATTAAAATAAGTTAGTTAGCAGTAAACGCTCAAATAGTGCAGACATCAGAATACAGACATTTAGTCAACTGAGTCCGCTATTTAAAACTGTATATATTGTAAATAAACAGAGTATACCATCATTGTTGTTCTGATTTATTTATCATCAACGTCTAACGGATTGTACCTTAGACATCAGTCTATGTTTTTGTAAACACACATACGAAACAGTCCCAAACATCGTCAGCGGTCTGTGAGACCGGTGGTAAGTAGTTACGTAATTTTTTTTTATCGTTATATTTTTCGTTTGCAGTGAATAATGGCAGCTGATGACGAATTAATTGCTAGGTGATTAGAAGATCTGTCAGATGAAGAGGACATATTAAATGGAGTTTTTAGTGATGTCGAAGTTGATATTGCTGACGACCACGTCCTAGAAGAAATCAGCGGATCCGATTTTGAAATTGTAGGTGAGGAAGAATCTACGTCAGCAAGCGCAAGAACTAACCTTCATACTAGAAACACGCCTTCCGTATCCTCTGTTCAAACTTCATCGGACGAAGATGTGCCGCTATCAGAGTTGCGGTCTCGCCCCGGGAAGAAGAATTTTTTTGGTAAGAATCGCTTTCGTTGGTCGTCTGAGCCTCCATCTAATCGTTCGAGAACATTACAACATAACATCGTACAAGAAAGAGAAGGTATAAAGCCAGAGTACAGGACAGTTATAACCGCTTCTTCTACCCCTCTCGAAATCTGGAGTCTGTTTTTCACTGATGAAATTCTGGAAAAAATTGTAAAAAACACCAACCAAAAGATTCGAGAAATAAGACCTAAATACAATAAGCAAACGAATGTTCAAGATACGGACTTGATAGAACTAAAAGCATTTATAGGATTGCTCTTCTATACTGCTATTTTCAAAGAAAATTTGGACAATGTTCTGAACTAACGCCTACTGCGTTATCTACAAACTTACAAAACAAATTTTTGATACTTATAAATAATTTAAATAAAAAAAATATTGAGTTAGGCAACAAATATTCAACAAATTTGAAAAACTTAAATATAAATTTAAATAAAGAACGAAAAATAGAAGAACTCAAAATACAAGAATAATTGAGTACAACAAATAATAAAATTAAAGAAGAAATTATTAAGTTCCAAAACAGATACAAAGAAGATTTTAGTAATGTAAATAGAATTTTACAACAAGAACTCATTATGGTTTATAATGAATTTGAGGAAGTAGATAAAATAAAAGAAGAAATTATTACGTTAGATAACAAATATTCAACATATTTTAATAATGTAAATAAAACTATACAAGAACAAATCACTATAACAAATAATAAAATAAAAGAAGAAATTCAAAATCAAGTCAATCAAATTAAAAATAATTTTGAAACTAACATGCATACACAACAAACAAATATGAAAAATTTGCAACAAAAATGTTTAAATAATGAACACCAAATACAACAACACGTCACTGCAACAAATCAAATAAAAGAAGAAATTCGAAGTCAAATCAATATAATTTCAGATATTTTAAAAACTAACATGCACAATATACATAAATTACAAGAAAATATTAATAAAACTATATATGAACTAATTAAAAAAGATATTCAAAATCAAATTAATGAAATTAACAAAAAAATAAATCCTGATTTTAATAAAAATGAAGATGTTCAGTGAATGTTAAAAATAAATAAATAAAAATAAATTGTATATATATTTTATTTTGTAAAAATATTACGTTATGTACCTATATGTATGTATATAAATATGATATATAAATATATTTTTATAAAAACATTCTGTTACATTTTATTATAATCCATTTCATTTTTAGTTTTGAAGAAAATCTCAATGTTATCTAGCTCATTTTTTCGTACAAACAAGTATTGTGTTGGGGACAACGACTCCAGTTCATCTATCTCCAACGTGTTGAAACGTTTTGGTAGAAATATTACGAATTCACCCATGTCTAGTAGTATCGAGCGTCCAAATTTTGTAAACACATAGCGAGCTTCTTTAATGAAGTATGGTGTATTTTCTTCTAAGTCTTTTATTTTTATTATATTTTTGCTTGGATATCGTCCAAAGAGATTTAGCTTCTCAACAGCCGCAGCAGAATCCATTATTTCTAATAGGAAAAGAACAAATTTAATATAAATATACATTATAAAATATAAATTTAATATAAATATACAAATATTACTTACTCTTTTTGTTTGTAGTAACTGGAGGAATCAGCAACAGCAGTGGTAGCAGTGGAGCTGTTAGTATTCAGTTCTTATTTTTATAATGAAATGTTTGCTTTTCGTACTTATATTTTATACTAATTTATGTTAATCAGTAGAGAAAAATATCTAACCATATTTTTTCTATAAATACTTTATCAAAACCACAAATTTCTGTTTACAAGTTAGTTGTGAACACGTGTTAATCAAATGAACCACATATTTCTGATTATTTTTAACAAGCTACATTTATACATGATATTATTTAATAATTTCTTTTGCGTTTTTTTATTATTGTATGTTCGTTATGAGTATTTCCTTTTATAACTTTTTGTTTTATTACATTTGTTGTTGTTTAAATTTATTATTCTTATAAAGTATTCCATATACTGTTTTAATTCTTCTATTTTTAACAGAATTGGTTTAATTTCTTCACATATTTGTTTAAACGATTTATTTACCATTTTATTATTAGTATTATGTTCTAAATATGGTTGTGTTATCCCTTTAGTTATACAATACATTTCAGTTATATATTTTAAATGTTTAAGGTTTAATAAATAATTATCAATTTTTGATAATAATTCTTTGTTTTTATTCATTGCTATAAGTATAACTGTACATATACACACTGTGTAACAGCAACTATACAATTATATTAGCTTCACGCAACTCTTCTATAATTGATAAAATTTCATTATCATGTCCTGTGTGACCAGCCTCTTTGGAAGCAATTAACAATTGTAGTCTTTCAACAAGTTCGTTGGGATTATCCCAGTAAATATATTCACGGTGATTGGGTGTAACACTCATACATTTTGATAAAATACCATATCCTGTAGTAGTGTCTGTAAGAGAATAACTCCTAATTTTCTCGCCTCCACCGCCCGCTTCAATGGCGGGTTTAATAATATCTCTGTATTTTTTACTTCGATTATTGTTAAGTCTATTTAACTCATTATAACCATATCTGTGTGCACTTGTACTTAGAACTATATCAATGTAATTTTTTTGGTCTTCTTCAGTATAATTTTTATAATTTTTTTTGAAAAGCAACTCATATAGACCAGGTGTACCTTCATACCATTTATCTTTTATCTTTAAATCATTATTGTCAATTTCAACTTTTGAATTTCCAATCATCCAATCTCCATTTGAAGTTCGACGAATCCCATAAATATTATCCTTATCTCTATCATTTGAAGTTAAGTAGAATTTAAAATATTCTGCAGCAATGTTACCCAACAAATCTTTCAATTCTTCACGTGTTTCAATAGATTTTTCCAAATGATCTTGTATAATTTTTGTGGGTGATTCTTCACCATCTGTTTCCGCTATAATTTCGTTGTCAAGTACAAATGGTGTTGTCCTTGGTGTTTGAAAAGGTGTCCTGCTCACTTTACGTTTTTTAGAACTTCTTGTAGGCGTAAATGTAGAATAAAATGTATCTTCATGAATTTTTCAGGTGATTGTTTCACAGGTGACACGTTATCTAGTAATTCTAATTTTATTTGTTCTTTTTTAACTAATTCTTCTAAAGGTTCTGTGATTGGCTTGCATGTTTTGGCAAGCTCATGCTCAGATTCAACTTGACCTCGTTTTAAACTTTGATATTTACTTCTTATATCTTTACTTACACGTATAATTTTTTTAAGTGTATCTTGCTTACTTTTCTCCATTCTTTGTTTAGTTCTTTACTTGGTAATGTTTATTATGTAACTAAGTACAATATATCATATATATATAACTTTTATAGTACATATTAAATTTTTTTCAGAAAACTATCAAATCCGTTTCTATAACGACCGTTTAACAAATCACTGTCTTTATCGATAACAGCAAATCCGTACTTCTTATTCCAACAGTAAGAACAAAAATCTTTAAATTTCATATCAGTCATATCAGTATTACAATGATCTGAATACACATGTTGTAAATTTTTTTCATCTTGCTTAAAAAGTATTATTAAATTTGCATTATCTCGTATTAAATGTTTAGGTATACGAGCATATGTCTGACAAAGATAGAAACAATCAACTGAATTATAACGTCCTTGACTAAAATATTCCCTCATGCAGTCTTGTTTATCACATGCAATATCGTCGAATATGAAAATAGAATTTTGTTTTGAATCTTGCGGTTTAACAATTTCACTGTTATCTGTATAGGGAAAAAATCTCATACCTTTAACACGTGATATGCAATTTTCTAAAAATCTTTGGTTGATTTAGTGACTTTGAGTATAAGTAAATATTTTCAAATTTTAATCCATTCTTATTAGTTAATAAACTTAGAATGACATTTGTTTTACCACAATTAGAGGGACCGCAAATTATACATCTAATAGTATTTGGTAATAAATCACCATGTTTTTTATTAAGGTGGGTTTATGCTCACCAGATTTAAGAATAAGGAATAAGAATAGGAATTGTCTTAAAGTTAAAACAGTTAAAACATATGAGTCGGTTTATGCTGCAGGAATAAGAATAAGGAATAAGGAATAAGAATAAGGCGTAAGGAAAAGTTGGCCAACTGTTAACTTTACGCCTTATTCTTAAACCTGTTAGCGAAGTGCGCATGCGTGACAAACATATTTACGTCGGACATAAACATAACCAAGGAGTATCATAACCAAGAAAGAAGTATTAAGCAGCTTGTGTTACAAATATATATGTACATATATATAAATATATTTTAACTTGCAATGGATGCACAATTATCCACTTTAATTGAGCTTGTTCAACAATATCCTCAATTGTGGAACAAAAAGGATCCAGCATTTAAAGATAAGATAGCAGTTGAAAATGCGTGGACAACAATTTCAACAATATTAGCTTGTACAGGTAAGCATTTTTAATTGAATTTAATTGTTGTTACTTGAGTATTATTTAATTATTATAGTGGACGAATGTCAACAAGCGTGGAATGGCCTTCGACTAAGATTTATTAAGGAAAGGAGGGTTATGAAAGACTTGCCATCAGGCTCAGCACAATATGAGTGCAAGTGGCCTTATTATAAATTATGTAGTTTTTTAGAAGTTGCCATACAAATGAGAAGGTAACATACAAGTAATATAAATGCTGCAACAATTTGTTTTATAACAGTACATACTTTATTATAGATCAAAAGGGAATATTTTAAAAAGCAAAATTGCTACAACGTCCTCTGCCACACCACCTGCAACACCATCGTCAGCGCTACCAACAGCATCGGAAGAAGATGAAGAATGGACGGAAATGCAAGTGTCAACAGACGGTTCGCTGCAATTGTCAGACACTCCATTTTCTCCTGCAGAAGTCATCACTTCAGATATTGTAGAAGAGCAGCCTACAACGAGTAGGCAGAGGCAAGAGGAGATATTTTCTCCTAGATCCTCAAAAAACAAAAAAAGGAAAGCCGAAGATACAACCCTAGAGGCCTTAGTGCAATCTTGTACTAATTTAGGGCAAGGTTTGTCGAATGTTTTGGGACAGTCTTCCGAGGAAAAGAGTGAGGATATTTATTTTGGGTTATCCATAGGGAAACATTTAGAAAAAATGAAAAGTAAAAAGAAAAAAATGAAATTAAAATCAAAAATAATGGCTTCATTAGCCGATTTTGAAAGTGATGATGAATAGTTTGTGGGTTTTTATAATTACTTTTTTGTTTTTTTTTTTGTAATAGGTTTTTTATTTGTTTTGTAAGAGTAAAATTTTTGTTTATTTTTCAATATTTTAGTATATATTTAAATTTAATAAAAAATTATAAAAAGATGTGCTACATATTATTTATTTCTACTTTATACATATATAACTATTTATAATAACAATAAAAAAAAAACAAGTAATCCTAATAACAATAAAGTAGTAATTTTAAATAAAAATGCATTTGACATGTTGTCATAAAATTTGATAAAATTATATATCTGCACTGTAAAAAATATATGTAAATATACACACATTTTATATGTAAAATTTTACATTGTTTTGCATATAATTCCGAAACTATGTATATTTACATGTAAATATACAGAAACTTACAAATTTTGTGTACAATGTAATTCTTCTATGTAAAAATACAAAAATACGATAATTTACATTATAAGTACAGGGAAATTACATTTTTCAAAATAAATTTACAAATTTAATGTATTTATACAGCCAATTATGTAAAAAATACTTTGAAATTATATGTAATATTATAAATTTACGAATCTTTTGTATTTCTACAGACAGTACTGTAAAAGTACATTAATTCTGAGTAATACCTCAATAATGTATGTAATATTACGTACGAATTCACTGTAGCACAAGCGCACTGAAGCTACAGCGCACGCGCAGGGAGCCTTAGCGCAAGCGCATTGACGCTTCTCTCAAGAAGTGGTCGTCTCTTCACAAAGTACAGCCAACGTACCATGCAGCGTAGGTTTTACATTTCAATGGTAGATTGATTTTCTGTTGTGTCGCAATTACTTTACGCAGAATTAAGTTATTGATGGTTTTATTTTATTACTTTAAAATATATCGTCTATCAAAGAGGTGAGTATGTACCCAATCATTTTGAGTTTCCTTTTATGACAAACAAAATTTGTTGCTCAAACAGGTTATGTTATAGAAATTAATTATAATACTTAGCAACTTGTTTTTTCAAGACACAACTAGACCAATAGAATTAAGTAGCTAATACCTGCAATTTCCTTATAAAAAATAATTAACTGTCTGTAAACATTACTGATTACATTTATTAATATACATTGCTCATACGAATAAGTTTTACTGTCAATCTAATAAATATAATTAACCCTGTTTCAGCCACAAAGTATAAAATCTATTACATATATGATCAATCAACAATTATAATACATGAATACAGAAGAGTTAAAGTGTGAATTTATAACCAAGCAATGTTTGTTTGTTTAAATTGTAAATTAAAATTTATGAATATTAGGTGTTACACTCAGCACCAATATTCTCACAGAAATATGTTGAATTGCCGATTCCCTTGTTTATACACTGATTGCCATACGCAATTTAAAAAATATTCTAATTTTATTATGCATATTCAAAGAAACCACTATAAAATTTTTAAACACAAAAAACCAAAGAAGAATATTTTATTTTGTTGTAATGTAAATTTATGTTCCTTTGCAACAAATACATTGCAGAAATTATTTTTTCATATGTACTATCATATTCGATTAGGCATAGGAATTGTATGTCCTATACAAAATTGTGATAAGAAAGTTTATAATAAAGTTAATAATTTCAGGGTTCATGTATTTCGCAAACATTCGAAAAAAGAATTCACATTATATAACGATAAACCAAATGCAGAAATAAACACTGACAATAATTACAATGATAATTTAATAATTTCAGAAGTTGAATCAGATATTGAATTTAATGATTTTGAAAATAAGAATGAAAACCGGGAAAATTTTGAACATACGCTAATCAAATCTCTGGCATCCATGTATTTGATGCTTCAAACTAAATATTTTTTAACTAACAATGCTTTACAAGTAATTATTGATGGAATCAATAATTTAAACAATATTAATAGAAATACGTCAAAATCTATAAATATAATTTCTAAAACTCATGATAGTATCAATGTGCTACTTAGAAATAAATATATGCGTGAAATATATTTTCAAAATAATTTTCCGTATTTAAAACCTGTGAAAATAATTTTGGGAAGAAATAATAATCACAAATTGTGTCACATGCATTATACTCCAATTTTAGAAACTTTAAAAGTAATGCTTAAGGATGAAACATTGTTTAATTATATTAATGCGAATACAATAAATAATACGAATATTTTGTCAGATATGTATGATGGAGAATTATATAAAAAAAATCCTTTATTTAAAGATAATTCAATTGCTTTGGCAGTTGTTTTGTATCAAGATGCATTTGAAATATGCAATCCTCTTGGATCTTCGAGAACTAAATTTAAAATGCTCGGTGTGTACATGACCTTGGCTAATATACCAGCGTATTGTAGATCAAAAGTTGATTCTCTACAATTAGTATTACTATGTTGTGAAAAAGATGCAAATTATTTTGGTTATGACAAAGTTTTTAATTGCGTTTTGAGGGATCTTAAAATTTTAGAAACTGTTGGGATTAATGTTCAAAATAAAATTATGATTGGTAGTTTATTAGCAATTTTGGGTGATAATTTGGGCAGTCACGAAATAGGAGGATTTTCAACAAATTTTAGTTGCAGTGATTATTTTTGCAGATACTGTTATATTCGTCGTTCTGATTTAGATAATAACGATGTGACTATAAAACAAGTTCGTACTATAGAATCTTATAACGCGGATTTATCTAATATTGTCAGTAATACGTCTAAAGGTTTAAAATTTAATTCTTGTTTCAACTCCCTTCATTATTTTCATGTATGTAACCCTGGGTTACCTCCTTGCATAGCCCACGATCGATTTGAAGGAGTCGTGCCTTATGATTTATCACTTATCATTGATTATTTCATAACTGAAAAATATTTTTCTTGTAATTATTTAAACGCAAAATTGCAAACAATAAAATTAAAAAATGACAAAAACGAGTGTTTACCATTAATAAAATATAAAAAGAAAATTTCCGGTTCAGCTAGTCAAATTAAAAGATTAATTTTAATTCTGCCTATTGCTTTACTAGACACAGATATTTCCAGTGACAACAAAGTTTGGCAAATGTTTATAACACTACGGGAAATATGTAGTATATTACTTGCACCAATTTTGTCATTTGGTCAAGTTGCTTACCTCAAAAACATTTTAACTGAATATATACAAGAGAGAATTTTGTTATTCCCTAATGAAAAATTAAAACCTAAACATCATTATATAATGCATTACCCAAATTTAATAATGCAGTTTGGACCATTAAAACATACATGGACACTCCGATTTGAAAGTAAGCATAAGTATTTCAAGAGTATCATTAAGCATAGTCTTAATTTCAAAAATGTTACCTTATCTCTTTCTGAACGCCATCAACATTTGCAGGCTCTTTATAATGCAGATGGAAAATTATTTAGTGATTTAGTTACTGCAGATAATGTCATACAATTTTCGGATTTTAATTTTGAATCGTCTATAAAAAACTATTTAAACTTAAACTGGTCGAAAGAATTTGATGGTTTTACATGTGAAGACGTTGTTTTTAGAGGAATACATTACAAAAAAGGGACTTATTTATGTATAGGAGTAAATGAAAACGGCCACTATATTTTAAATGAAATACAAAATATTCTAATCTCTAAAACTTACAAAGATATATATTTTATTGGATTTGTAAAAACTGTATTCTATAATTCACATTCGGGTTTGTATAATACAACTACTAATCAAAATTCTGAACCTATAATAACTTCATATGAAAATTTACTTTCTGTTGAGCCAGTACTTTGCTTGGATGCACACACTTTTGTATTCAAATATAGTTGTGATCATAAAATGTAAAAATTGTGAACAATTTTCATCAGTCATAAAAAGGTGAGTTTTAAATATAAAATACAACTTGCATCTGTTTTAATTATTTAATGTTAAGTTAAAATGTAAAATTTAATTGATACTCGTACTCTTGACTAACTCATGATTATTTTTTATATAAATATTCACTAAAAATAAGTAATATTTTGTAAGAAATTTCTTAGATACAATTTTACAGGTCTATTACTAATCCTCCATTTTATTATAGATGTCAGACAAAATAGTTTTTAAAGTTTGGGACGTATCACGTAAGCGGAAATGTGCTTTGTCTATTAACAAGTCTGGATTGGGTTTGTACAACAATTTAATTTTATTAGGTAACATTTTTGTCAAGTATTATACGTATGAGTATAGAAATCAAATAAATGTATGATTTTAGCTTCTACTAAACTTGAAATTAATGGGGAATGCTTGGTTCTTGAATCAGATGGAACAAAAATTGACGATGATGATGTTTTAGAAGCGTTCAAAAATGAAGTGCTAATATTATTAGAACAGAATGAATTTTGGCGTCCAGTTTGCGAAATTAGCTCCTCATCATGCAGTACAAGTACATTATCAATTACTTCAAGTATAGCAAATGAATTAAACGAATTATCAAATGCAAGTCCAAACAGCCCAACCTCTTTAGGTGATTGGATACATTTTGAAATAAATTGGGATTTGTTTTCTGCTGGTACTTTAGATTTATGTCAAAAAGGAATCAAATCTAAATTTTTAATGACATCAATTTGCAATGGCATAGTTGAACAAATGAGGGAACTCAAAGAAGATATACCAACAAAAGCCTTTAAATTTACAGCTGGGAAATTAGTTGACAAATTTCCTAAAATATTTATGGACAAATATGACGATGGAGTGATGTTTGGCGATGGCATATACAGTACGGTTATGAAGTTACTAGATCGAAATAACTATTTGAACAGGCCGCACGTAACAAAACGTAGAAGTCACTCACCAGTACCATTGTCAAAACGAAAACAACTGTTGAATTGTAAAGTGGGATGTAAAAACTGGCAACCAGAAATTAATTCAAAAGATGATGAAGATATTAACACAATAAAATTTTTTTTGAAAAATATTTGTAGTGGGGAAATTAATGCTTCCCACCAAGAAATTCAAGACAAATTAGAAACAACATATCCAGTTGTGCGAAAATATTTAAATCACGAAAATCCATCTGTTGCTGATATTAAAAGTAACTGGCCCATTATATTTGTTAAACCATGGCTCCAATTTCATTACAATAAATTAATGGGGCACGAAATCCACGAACTTAGTAACAAAATACTGGCGAAATTTGATAAACTTTATGATTTTGGTAAAAGAAAGAAATTTTTTAACGAAGAGGAACAAGATATGAACTACGATAACAACCAAAAAGTTGAAATATCGTTAACAATAATTTCGAATTTTTTTAAAGAAAAACTAAACATTTTCTATAAATGCTATGAGGTAAAGTTTAATCACTTTAATAGTCTGTATTGAATTAATAGGTACTTATTTGTTTTAGGCAGGAACCAATAAAAGCGATATACAGCAAGACATATTAAGTCCTACAATTGCTAAATTGAGTAAGCTATAATAATATTATAAAACAGTTATATTTGGAATTCATATATAATGGATTTTTTTCAGAAACAAATTTGTATTACGTATTTTGTGAAAACCAGCCTATTAACAACGGAGAAGATAATTTTATAGATTCATTTGAAGAAATGTTCGCTTGTTATTTCATTTTAAACATGAAATATCCGAAAGAATTATCAGGAACAATGGAATTTATTCAGCGATATTATTTAAAAATACATCCTGATTCCGGATCAAAAAGTTTAAAAAGAAAACAAACTGAAATTAAAGTCCTATCATTAATTAATAAGCTGAACTAAGAAGGGTCAGTTTATTTTCTTAGATTAATTAAGAGTCCAGTTCTGTATAAATCAGTTCATTAAGTTTAATCATTTTCAAAAGTTTTTGAAAAAAATGCATACATATGATAAATAAAATTTTTATTACTTTTTGAATGCTATGATCATTAGACAAAATTTTTAGTAAATATAGAAAAACTGGTCATTGAGTTATAGAGAGGGGGATATTAAAAATTAATCAATTTATCTGATAATATCATCTAATTATTTCTTGTAATAAAAAAGGTATATTATTAAAAAAAAATAATTGCTAACTAATTTTCAGAATATAATTGAAGACTGGAGCCATAATATTTCATTGGCAACCTGGAAATATAATATAATTGCAATAGAAATATCTATATATTGATTAAAAAAAATCCTTTACTTTACAGAACTAAACTCAAAAATGATGTTTTTTTTCTTACCAATTGTTTTAAATTTGTACTTTTATATTTAAATAAAATATAATATAATAATACACAGTTTTTTTTTTTCATGTTCATGGCAGATATTGTTGAATGTAAAATATCTCATACCGAGTGTACCACGGAAAAGTTGATATGGGCGTTTACAATGTTAAATTTAAAATTAGCGCATTTATTTTTTCCGTCAGAATATAACAACATATTTTTGTGAAAATAGTTTACGTTAGATAAAATGGAATAAATTTAGGTACCTAATATGTTGTTATATTGTGCCGGAAAAAATAAATGCGCTAATTTTGAACTTGTCATAGTAAACGCGTATGTCAACTTTTCGGTGAGACACACGGTATAACTATACAATAAAAAAATGTAATAATACATTATCTACATGAAATATACAGAAAGACTATGTAATTTATACACAGGTTCAAGTAAAATTACAGATAAGTATTGTAGAAATACATAGGTACACAAAAATTAATTTTACATTACGAAATTGTACATTTCTAGTACGAAATGGAACTTTACATATTCAGAAATTAATTTTACAATCCACTTTGTATAATAGCATAACCTCAATGTAAATTTACATGTTTTGAATTAATTTTACAAAAGATATTGAAGAATTCCTTTTCTTAATGTAATTTTACAAAGCATATAGTATATTTACAGTGTCAAGTATATTTACCATATAAATAGTTGGTTATTTATTACCCACATTTTATTGTGTAAATTTACATGATTTTTTCTACAGTGTGCCGGAAAACTTCCTCGTAAAACTTTTTCGTTTTGCCATGGTACAGACCCATGTGTAGAAACGAAATAATCACGTAAATTATCCCTATTATTCCTCACTACTTGAGAATAATTATTGCTCCCTATTCGTCCACTTGACTGCAGTTGAACTGCATTATCTCTCCAAGATCCTAAATGTAATTGATTGTCCTTATCGAAATAGTCACAATATCCTGGAGGACAGTACCGTCGATTCTGCCTAGCAATATTTTTCTCATAATTTCTAAGAAAATTGTGGAGGATACTACAGTTTGCGTGATTAGTTCGCAAACTTCCACACTAGCTATTATAGGCTTTCTTAATATTCTCCACCTTTGAGCTAGAATTCCAAATGTATTCTCGATGGTTCTACGAGCCCGTGACAATCTATAATTGAATATTTTTGTTTTAATATCCAAATTAGATCCTGGATAAGGTCTCATAATATGCTCGTGCAAAGGAAATGCTGCATCACCAACTAGAAAATGAGGCATCAAAATATCTGTATTAGGCAGACATTTTGGAGGTGGTACATTAAGCTTCCCATTGAGCAGAGCATTTCCAAACCCACTTTCCTTAAAAACTGCTGAATCGTGATTTGAACCTTGTGATCCAATGTCTACTAACGTAAAACGATAATGTGCATCACAGACAGCTAATAATACTATGCTGAAATCTTTTTTATAATTAAAATATTCGGATCCAGATTTATCAGGTGCTTGTATCGTAACGTGTTTGCCATCAACAGCTCCGATACAGTTGGGCATATTCCAAAGAGTATAAAAATCATTCGCTATTTTTCTCCAATTATCTGCAGTAGGCAAGGGCATCTGGGTTTTAAAAAGTATATTCCACAAAGCAGCACATGTTTCTTTTACTATAACATGTACAGTAGCTTTTCCAATGCGAAAGTTCCATGCTATTTCTTGCATAGAATAGCCTTCTGCTAGAAAACTGTAAAAATATAAACAAATAGAAAAATAATAATAATAATAATAAATTAAACTTACTGAATCGTTAAAATCAAACGATGTTCCGGTGACAAAGTATAAATAGTACTCTTTTTCTTAATTAAAGGACCTACTAGGCTAAGGAGATACTGAAATGCAATCGGTGTCATTCGAGTATATTTGAAAAATTGCTCGACGTCAAATTCATTGTTTCGCATATCTTTTAACAATGTTACGAATGCACCTTCAATATTCCTTTTGCGATTTATTGGTCGTACAGCATATCTTCGCACTCTTCTCTCTGCTTTCATCTTCAAATACAAAACACTAATCGCACTTACCAAAAAAACAAATCCCGACACAGATAAAATAATGTTCCCGTTCTCCATACTGACACTGACAAGAATAATAAAAACATAAACTAACCTAAAAACTCAATATCCCTACTCTTATTCCTAATTCTTATTCCTTAAAACCGGAAGCATAAACACCCCTATCGTTACGCTTAAAATTACGCTTATTTTTATTCCTTATTCTTAAATTTTTGATCATAAACCCACCTTTAATATTATTGGTGTTTATATCAAAATTATCAACGTTTAAACTTTTATTTTGGTGTTTGAAATGCATTCTGCTCAGAGGTATGTTACATAATTGATATAAATAGAAGAAAACTTCTTTATTTATATTCATTTGATTTGCAACTCTTCATGATTACACATCACAGCGGACAGGGATTAATCTGTAACCCTTCCTCGATGAGGATAAGATTGACAAAAATATTTAATATGGGGTTCTTTGTCAGACTGGAGACGGAACAAGTACTAGGAGATGGAGATGGAATTAAACAGAAAATACTCACGTTGAATATATAAACAAATAAATATAATGTATATTGTTGACTGTACACTTTCGATGATAATGTATATTGTTGACTGTACACTTTCGATGTTACTCACACTTCTATTGCGTTTATCACCACTGTCTCTTATTCATTACCTTACTCTATATATACAAAAGACACAAGTGCTAAGTCAGCAAATATTAGCTTTACCTTACTCAATATTATTTATGTATTACATCCATTTCCTATTTACTTAATTGGTGCCACTAGAATGTGCTGACTTAGACTTGTTACATTCCTCCCGACTTCGAGAAATTTGCTTCCTGTAAGGAGCACAATTTCCAGAAGCACTTACTTATCCTAAACTTAATGTCTCTACATGATCACTTTGTTATTTCTCTCCCAGTTGTCTGCATCGTAGCACAACACCACACATATAAATTGTTCACTTTGGAGCCCACTTCCCGTCTTGAATGATACTGAAGTGCCGCGCTGTGCCACTTGACCTTGCCGTGCATTTTTTTTTTGTGTATATGATGACAACAGACTTCTTGCTGACCCCGGGTATCCATCGCTTTTCTGATCTGTAGCTCCTTGGTCTTCGTGCTGGTTGTGCTGGGACGTGATCAGTCTTAATCTAAGCTAACTAACGTTGGTGAAACCATCCTGGTTGTGTGCTTGGTTCTCTAGGGGGCGCACTAGGTGTTACAACCCCAGGTATACCCACATCTTTATCGCGGTTTATATTTAATACTTCAAACTCTTGTCCTTGGTCGTGTTGACGCGTTCTGCGGTGGTGATTATTCAGAACTAGGTGCGTCAACGCGTTCCAGAGACAAGCAAATATACTAATAGTGCATCCCATTGTTCTATATAAATTAAATCCATTTATTATGGCGTCCAACAAATATTTAAAAATTTTGAAAATTGTATAAACCCCAATAAAGCCTGACATAAACATACCTATACTGGAGAACCAACCCCACATTTGTTTAGCCGTAGACACTGCCAAGCTTCTTAGATCACCTTTCGAGAAAAGGTCTAGAGTTGATAGGCCCTGGTCTACCGTATCTCGTCCTACTACCTTTCTCGTTATTATGTTTGCTATGGCTTGTCGTTCTAGCCCGAAAATTAACGCATCTTGAGCCGATTTTATCTCTTTTTTTGAGTAGATGCCGGCGTTCCCTATGTCGTACAGAGGTTTGAATGTGAACTTTGGTTCTTGCTGTACCTCCAACATTTCTGGCTCGATACCCTGCGTTAGATGCGGGCTGAACCCAAGCCACTTATCTTCCACGAAGTACAGGGCTGGTGCTAGATGACTGCAATCTATCTGCTCGGCCTTGTCTTGCAGGATGTGTGTTAATGGAGTCATGAACATTTCTTCCTCATCCGCAAATATGGGTAGTTCGTTGTAGCATTCTTCTACTCTCCGAATTTTCACTACCCTTGGTGTACATTGCATAATGTGGATGACTTCGCCCATGACTCGCCCTACGTACCCTAACTTATTTTTAATAAGGGTGCTTACTGCATTTGGAGCTAAGGGAGCTAGTAACAGTCGATTTCGCAACATGTCTCGCTCGAGTAGACAATGCCTGTGAATTACGTCACTATACATGTCTCTCATTTCTCTTTTGAAGGATTGTTCAACGTAAAGGAATTTAGTATTCAGATATGCTAATAAATTTACATTTTTTGGATTTGGAACCCCGTTGACTAAATATTTAATACCAAAGTCTTTTTTAAATGCAACTAATAATTTTGGGTGTTCGGTGAGCCAAACTTCGTTGTTACAAATGTTTGTTCTCTCCAATAATCTTACTGCGAAAATCTTTTCTCCTTCCTCGACTACCACATACCTTTTACTGTCCCCAAATTTTGATTTTTCTGTGGATACTAGGCTCACATCTCCTTCAAAAATTAGCGACATACTGCTGCCATCGCACTGCCCTGTCGCGACTCGTTCCCACACTGTTTCTCCTATTTCAGTATCCATGCAGTAACCACTTAAAAACTTACACACTACACCACCTTTTAAACTAATCTCATTAGATTCTAATTTGACAGTAGCCGAGTAATCCTTTAGTGTGATTTTTACAGTTGCTTGTACCGCAACACCTTCCCATGATACTCCATTTTCAATAAACGATCCTCCGGTGCATTTCCCGGAAATATCTAATCCCCCTGCCAAAGTTAGTGAGGCTGAGATTGTCCCATTACTTAAGAGTTTGTTTATAACTGAGTTTCCCAGCCCCTTATACATTTTTGTACGATGCATCAGGCGACATTCTTCCGGACCAACTTCATGGATGTATGTAAGAAGCCCTTGTTGAACGGAAGACGTGTGACTGTGCATCCCGCAGTGCTGAATTAACCGTGTAACCTCTACCAGACAAGTGTACACTTGGACGTTGCGAAATTCGTCTTCTTGTAATATCTGGACGTTGGCGCGAGATTCATTGTACCCTTTATCTAAATCTGGGCATTCGGCTACGTCTTTTAGCGAGATGGTCGTTATATTTGTATTCGGTCCCCTGCAGTCGAATCCGATTAGCGCGTATGCCGCACTAATAAGACTGCAAATTATCCATACAACCGGGATGGACTGCATCTGTAATTTAAAAACATTATCGTCCTGATGGTTGTATCCAAGGATAGTCTGGTGCTGGACCCTTGCTACGTGTATGGTATGGGGTGGTGGGAGTTTGTGGTAGAGCTGGCTGTTGTTCTTCAATTCGGCTTAATTCCTGTAATAAAAGTTCATAATGGTGAAGGTTATTATTTGGATTCGCTACTCTGGCTTTCTCCGGTTCCTTTGGTAGAGTTGGAGTTGTCTCTTTGTTATCCTCGTCCTTTGGAACTTCTGCTTTATAATGTTTAAGGCGATTAACATGAACTTTGAGAATTTTGCCTGATTTATTATCTTTAATTTTATAATTTACGGGACCCAGTACTTCAATTATAAAGTACGGCCCTGTCCATGGTTTGGCTAGCTTGCGTGACGTTCCTACCTGTATTGCTGCGTCATGTAAATATACTGCATCTCCAACATTAAATTTTGTTGACATCGTGTTTTTATTAAATTGCCTATGTACTGTCTCAGTTGCTTGTGCTAAATGTTGTTTTACTTTTGTGAATGCGATCTGTAATCTTTGTCTTAGTTCTGATGCGTAATTGTCCTCGTAGTCGTAACGTAATGTCTGTGGTCTGGTTATATCATCGTATGGTAACTCAATGTCTCGCCCGTGCATTAAAAAAAATGGCGTCTCTTTCGTGCTGTTATGAACGCTACTTCTGTATGCTAATAAAACATATGGTAACCAATCGTCCCAGTCAGTTTGATCGTGCTTAACAAAATGTGACAAAATATCTTTAAATACGCGGTGACTTCGTTCTAGCACTCCATTTGTTTGAGGTCTATAGGCAGTTGTTTGAATTTTTTCGGTTCCGAAAATAGTGCATACTTCTTTAAATACTTGTGACGTAAAATTTGCTCCTAAATCTGTTAATAATTGTCTTGGGGCTCCGTGTCTTGCTATAATTTCTTGTGCCAAAATTTTTGCGATTGTACTAGCTTTCTGATCTTTTATCGCGAATGCTTCCGGGTATTTTGTGAAATGATCCTGGAATGTTAAAATATATTTATTACCTTTCAAAGTAGTCGTTAATGGACCTACAACATCCATTGATACTCTTTGCATTGGGACCGAAATTTCTTGAAACTTTTGTAGTGGTGCTGGTTTGTGATGCGGAGATGTTTTTCTTTCATTGCATGAGTGACATTTGCTGCAGAAATTTTCAATGTCCTTGCTCATGTTGTTCCAGTAAAATTTTTCTTTGATTCTTTTGTTCGTCTTTTCGTAGCCCTGATGTCCGGCATATGGTAGGTTATGATAATCGTGCATCACTTGGAATTTCATTGACGTTGGTACCACGAGTTTATGATGTCTCTCGTCTCCGGTTTTTTCTTTAAACAACAAGCCCTCTGTGTCCGTAAAAAATCCATCTTTGGTCTCCATTTGCTTTATATCTTTATCTGTCTGTTGTTTTGTAAGTATAGTATGCCTGTCCCATACGGGTTCGTAGCTTTGAATTTCGGTATTAATCATATTTACTGGTATTCGTGATAATACGTCAGCATTAATATGTTTTTTTCCCGGTCTATGTATAACTTCGAAATCGTGTTCACTTAAGGTTAGTGCCCACCTGGCTAGCCGTGAATTGTCACCCTTAAATGTCATCAACCATTTCAGTGGCTTGTGGTCCGTTATGACAGTAAATTTGCGGCCATATAGATAACATCGGTAGTGCTTTACACCCCAACATACTGCTAGACATTCCCATTCTGATGTTGTATAGTTTCTTTCGGCAGACTGTAATTGTCGACTAGCGAATGCTATCGGTCTCTCGTACCCTCCAATCTTTTGACTTAGAATAGCACTAATTGCTGTGCCACTGGCATCCGTTGACAAGATAAATTCTTTTGAAAAATCTGGATGAGCTAACACTGAATCTGAGCATAGGGCATTTTTTAATTTTTCATACGATTGCTGACACTTTTCGTTCCAATTAAATTCTTTATCTTTCTTTGTTAATTCGGTTAAAGGTTTCGCGGTTTCCGCGAAATTATGAATAAAACGTCTGTAAAATCCCACAAGCCCCGTGAAAGCCCTTACTTCTTTTACATTTCTAGGTTTTGGATAATTTTGAATAATTGAAATTTTGTCGTTATCTGGTTTTATCCCTTCTCCTGTTATAATGTGACCTAAATATTTTGTTTCTGACTTCAAAAATTTACATTTGCTTGGTTTTAATTTCAAATTTGCTTGACGTAATTTATCAAAAATTTCTCTTAATCGATGTAAATGCTCTTGTATTCCTCCCCCATTAAATACAATGATATCATCCAGATAAACCAAACATTTCTCACCTTGCAACCCTGCTAAGATACTATTCATCAGTCTCTGGAATGTGCTGGGTGCATTCGCTAGACCAAACGCCATTTTTGTAAACTGATAATGTCCTCCGTCAGTTGTGAACGCTGTTTTTTCTTTGTCCTGCTCATCTAATTGTACTTGCCAGTATCCAGAAGCCAAATCTAATGTGGTAAACATATTAGCATTCCCTAATTGATCCAAAGTCTCCTGCATATTGGCAACAGGGAAATAGTCCCTTTTTGTAACCTTATTTAACCCTCTGAAATCTATACACACTCTAATTTTCTTTTCGCCATTCTCTGATTTCTTAGGTACCATGACAACTGGCGCTGACCATGGCGAATCCGATGGCTCTATTACCCCTGCATCCAGCATTTTCCTTATTTCCTTCTTAAGTGGTTCTTTTTGGCTAAAAGGAACCCGGTATGGTGCTTTTGCAATCGGTTGCACGTCCCCTGTAATTATTTTGTGTTTTACCTTGTGTGTGCACCCCAATTTCGTATCTTCCCAGTGAAATATATCTTCGTACTCTTCTAATAACATCAACAATTCCTGTTGCACATCGTGAGGCAGGTAATCTAACTCTAGTTGATCTTCGATCCTTTTCCTATCACTATTTCTTTGAACTGCGTTTATCTGAACCTTGTATGACTCATTGTCTAATCCTCGTTCCGTTTCATTGAGCCATACTTCCGCTTTACCTATGATCGTATTTTTACGAATTGTAATCTCTTTGCTTGTTACGTTAATTAATTTTACGGGTATCTCTTTTTCTGCCTTTGTAAGGATTCTTGCCGCCATTAACCCGTGAATTTTGATTTCTTCTGGTTCCATTATGATCTCGCCCCCAGGGTAAATTAAGTTCTGTATGGCAGTACACATAAATTCGCAATTAGGTAAAATTGTTTCTGTGTACTTTAATCTAACTATCCCAATTTTCCGTGTAGGTGATCTTCCTTGTCTCAATGTACCAATCTCTACTTTGCAACTTTCTGCGTTTACCTTTAATGACGTTGCTTTATCTCGTCTATTTTTTAAAGCGTTATCCACATCGCCCTGACCTACATCAACTATGTCATGCGTCCTTGTAGCGATATTGTTTGTTGTTGACATTACCTTTGCTGTTGTCAGCATTTCTTTTGCTTTGCTGTCTGTTATCAATGGAATACTTGTGTTACCTATTATAACTTCGTTAGAGTAATAATTTATACTAGCCTCATACTGTTTGAGAAAATCACGGCCTAAAATACCGTCGGCTTCTAATTTTAATTTTTCCGAACAAACAACACACTTGAACTTAATATTTACCTTATTAAAATTAAATTTTACATCCGTTACTCCAAAATAATCTAATTCGCCGCCCGAGATAGAAGTTAATGTTCCGATGCTTTCTGATTTTATTTGTTGCCCCTTAACAACTCTACTTTTAACTAATGAAACTGCCGATCCCGTATCTACTAAAAGTTTTACTGATTTATTATTTACTGATGCTAATACCAAATTTGGAATATAATTATTATTTTTTTCGATTTGAGTGATTACTATGGGTTTATTTTGATTTGAGTTATCTAGTACCTCCCGCGGTGGGGCGTGTGCGAGAGGGGCTACTCGTTTAAATGATGACTGTTATTTGTTTGATAGCGTGGATTTTGTTCATACCTTTGTTGATTTTCCTTAAATCTGTTGTTGCCGTAGTATCTCGTATATTGGTTTGGCGGTTGATTCCTGTATCCGTTTAGATAACCGCCATTACTTCTTTGAAACTGGTATTGACGGCTGTTATTGTATATTTTCTCTCTGCACCCTATAGCAATATGGCCTGGTTTTCCACACTTCCAACATGTCCCTCTTTCTCTTTGCTTGCAGTCTCTTTTAAAATGGTCAGTGGCCCCACAAGTGTAACATTTTTTTTCTATTTTTGGTGGATTCTTGTTTACAGCTCCGATTTCTATTTGTCCTATTCTTTCACGTAGGATTTCCATTTCTTCTCTTTCTGCCATCATCACGGCGTCGTCAAATAACAAGTTTTCCTGTGCGTCCATTATTGCCCGTATATATCTTTTTATTTCCATTTTTAACCCTGTTTTAAATTGATGCATACATAGTTTATCTACGAAATTCTGTTCCACGCCTCCTTGTTGCAATAATTCTCTGTTTAGTTGCCGTAACCTCTGAGCGAATTGTTGTACAGTTTCGTTCGGTGTTTGTGTACAGTTAGATAAGTCATTGTAAATTTGTCCCGGTAATCGTTTTTTTGAAAATCTGTCTAGAAAATGTTGCGCGAATTCTTTCAGTGATAGAGTTTTACTGTGAAGTTCTGGTTTGTTCATGTACAGTTCGAAAGCCTGGCCTGTTAGTCTTATTCGCACCAGATCAACTGTGTCCTGGTCTGTCCATTCCTCAATGTCTTTTCGTATTTTAACTTTTGCAAAGTATTCTTCCGGATTTTCCCCGCAAAATTCATCCAAAACATTTGCTGCCGTACTGAACTTTATTTTTGATACGTTGAAGCGACTCTCTAACTCTTTGATGACCTTTCCCGAATTTTCCTCGTTTGCCATGTTTTGTTTATGATATTAACTGACAACTTCTAATACTTGTCGTTCCACGAGTGAACCCCGAAAGGTTACTCTAATCTGACAAAAAAATTCCCGAACCGCTGCCACCAATTTGTAACCCTTCCTCGATGAGGATAAGATTGACAAAAATATTTAATATGGGGTTCTTTGTCAGACTGGAGACGGAACAAGTACTAGGAGATGGAGATGGAATTAAACAGAAAATACTCACGTTGAATATATAAACAAATAAATATAATGTATATTGTTGACTGTACACTTTCGATGATAATGTATATTGTTGACTGTACACTTTCGATGTTACTCACACTTCTATTGCGTTTATCACCACTGTCTCTTATTCATTACCTTACTCTATATATACAAAAGACACAAGTGCTAAGTCAGCAAATATTAGCTTTACCTTACTCAATATTATTTATGTATTACATCCATTTCCTATTTACTTAATTGGTGCCACTAGAATGTGCTGACTTAGACTTGTTACAAATCAATTCTGTTATAAATAAATTACCTTTTGAATTACACATACCTGGATACCAATATTGCGGACCTGGTACAAATTTACAAAAACGATTAACCCGAGGTGATCCAGGTATTAATGCTTTGGATGCAGCCTGTAAACAACATGATATAGCATATTCTAAAAGTAATAATTTAGAAGATCGGCATATAGCAGATAAAATATTACAAGAAGCTCAGATATCAAGAATTAAATCAAAAAGTGCATCTGCAGGTGAAAAGCGTGCAGCTTGGATTGTAAAGAATTCTATGAAATTAAAGAGAAAATTTGGAATGGGTTGTAATAAACGTGAAAGTAGTGCAAAACGCAGAAAGCCGGTGAAAACGGGAGGATTTTTACCATTACTGGCTCCGTTATTACCCTTAATTGGTAAGGCAATATTGGCGGGCGCCACCACTGGTGTTGCATCGCATGGTGTGAAAAAAATGTTGGGTGGTTCAGGATTATATTTGAAACCCTATAAATATGGTAGTGGTCATTCTAAAAAAAAAACCCAAAAGAGAAGGAAGAAAAAAAAACATTAAAAAAATTACCTAATCGTGCGTTGACAAATCACGATTTATTAAAGTACACACACAAAATTCCAAATTTTCGTGGTATTTACATGCGCAATAAATTACCTAAAAAATCATTAAAATATGAAAACGCTATTATTAATTTAGATAATTTTGATGGATCTGGAATTCATTGGGTTGCTTATAGAAAAAATGGAAATTCTGTTATGTATTATGATAGTTTTGGTAAATTACCCCCACCCCTTGAATTAATAAAATACTTTGGTAATAATATAAAAATAAAATACAATTACAATACTGATCAGAGTTATGATTCATTTAAATGTGGCCATTTATGTTTAAAATTTCTATATAAACAATAAACACTTTAGTTTAATTCATTTTACTCAAAATGACGAGAACGATAACATTATCGGGAAAATCAAATATACTAAGTGTAGATTTTTTCACACCTATTGAATTAAACAATGATGAACACTATGTAATAGGTCTAATTAATTTTAGTACATATAATTCAGTACCAAATATAAATGAATCAAATAATAAATTTTATTATAAAAATAATAATAGTAATAATAATAATAACAATTATGATGTAACCCACGGGTAATTATGAAATTAATGATATAAATTACTTTTTACGTTTGAAAATTGGTGACCTAGTGCGGATGACAATTTTGAAAAAATTTTAAACTATCAGAATGAAATTAAGAAAAGACAAAAAGAAAGTTTACTGACAATTAAGGCTAACACTACTACTTTAAAATGTGAAATTGCATCTACCTGTGAAATAAATTTCGAACCCCATGATAGTATTCGTGAATTACTGGGTTTTTCCAAACGAAAACTGATACCAAATGTAATTCATACTTCTGATTTTCCTGTTAGCATAATGAAAGTAAATACAATAGCAATTGAGTGTAATATTGTTACTGGAGCATATAGAAATAACGAATTAGTTCACACAATTCATGAGTTCAATCTTTCCGTCCCCCCAGTCTATAAAATAATAGAAGCACCAGGAAATATTATTTATTTACCTGTGAACGTTCGAACTATAAACAACATAACTTTACGTATTGTTGATCAAAACGGACAATTGGTAGATTTTAGGGGTGAAGAAGTTACAATCAGATTGCATTTAAAAAAAGTATAAAAGTTCAAATAAATTCAATTCATTGTCAACTGCATACTCGTTAACACGTAAAAATATAAACTTTCTGCAATCACTCGGTTTAAAACTAAAGAAAAAAACAAAAAAAGAACAATGAATGAACTATTAAACATCAACGAGGGAGTGAGATTCAGTACTGCTATTAGGCGTGAAGAATTACATACTTATGATCCATATGCACCCACACAGTATGAGAACAATGATGAAAATCGAATACCTATACATTATCAAGATATTTACACAGTACCCCACGATAGTTACATTGTAATAGAAGGAAATTTTTTAGAAAAGGATGGGAAAACTCCTATCAAGGCTAAATTAGCTAATAACGGTTTTGCACACCTGTTTGATGAAATACGATATGAATTATTTGGCATGGAAATAGATAAAGTAAAGAATGCTGGTATTTGCAGTACAATGAAAGCATATGTTTTAATGAATTCTAATGAAAAATCAATATATAAAACTGCTGGATGGTACAACGACAATATTATTAATGACACAGGAGAATTCATAGTTTCAATACCTCTAAAACTGATTTTGGGTTTCGCAGAAGATTTTAAGAAAGTTATTGTGAATGCCAAGCAAGAATTTGTTTCAATACGTGCTAGAAATGACAGTAACGTCTATATTAGTCAACAAGAATTAAAAATTAAGATAAATAAAATAGAGTGGCGTATCAAACATATTTATCCAAATGATGAGGAAAAATTGAATTTATTAAAAATTGTTAATAACAAAAATAACTCCTTATATATTCCATTTAGAAATTGGGATTTACATGAGTTTCCAGTGTTACAAGTTACATCACAACAAACATGGCAAATAAAATCATCTAGTCAATTAGAAACTCCTCGATATGTTATTATTGGTTTTCAAACAGATTATAGAAATAAGTTTAATGCTGATATTAGCAAATTTAATCATTGTGAAAGTAGAAATATCAAGTTAATTCTAAACTCTGAAACGTACCCCTATGAAAATGATCTTATATGACGTAGAATTTAATTTTGAACAATTTTGTACTCTTGTAGTTTTGTTCTAAATTTATCAGGAGAGAGAATATCCGCAATTTTTTGAAATCCCATGTTAAAGTCCTATGTTCCGCATTTCCTTGCACACCCTGTATATATATATATTGAAACGATTTCATTCGAAAAATTAAATAAATTTTTAGTTATTAAAGAAAATTTATATATAATATATAATGAATGGGTATGGATAAAAAATTTGTTAGATAATACTTTTAATTACAAACATGTTCATTTGAAAACATGGATACCGTTTATTAAAAATTTTAGTGACATTTCAGCAATTTATCAGAGACCAAACGGTAATATTGTAATTGTTGCTGATAAAATTTATAATATTAAGTTTCCATCATTTGAAATAGAAAATTATATATCCTTACCAAATATAAATAATATTACAGGTATATTCAATTCATATCAAGGTCATACATTTATTTTTTATAGTAATACATTTTGTTCTGAATTAAACGAATGTAATTTAGCTACTAAAGAAAATTCATGTTTATAAGAAATTTCCAGAAATACCTACAAATATTGATGGAGTATTTCGTTACATTGATGGGCTAATCTATTTTTTCAAAAACAAAAATTACTATTTGTTTAATGAATTTACCAATAAACTTGTAAAGGCAGGACAATTTGATTTATCTTTGTTTAATATAGAATGTGCTAAAATAAGTGTGTTTAAACAACTAAAAAATTTGTTACATAGAATAAGTCATTTATATAATTTTTAATGATATGTACTATTTTTTTTTTTAAATAAATTTTTTCATTAAATGTACGTGTATTAATTTATAAAGTTATACCCTGAATTCCTATATATATATATATATATATATATATATATATATATATATATATATATATATATATATATATATATATATATTTACCAAAGAAACAAACAAACAAATAGAAGTCAGTTGATGTCTAACTGCTAGACTGTAATTATAATATTTTCTATTATGAAAGTCAAATCAGTTTTTAAAATGCTGCAACGGTGTTCAATCATTATTGTACCTGTTTTCTACCTATTTTTACAAATAATTAGTCTTCTAATTTAATATTTATGTACATTGATAACATATTAAAGTAAAAAAATCTTTAAAAAAGTTTATTCCACCACTCCGTGCCTCTGATAACACTAACCACAAGAGATATAATTTGCTTTAGAAGTGCAAATTTTCTCCTCCTATTACTCAATACAGTTCTAAAAATTCTGTGTGTGTTTGTGTGGTTTGTGTAAAAAACTGTAAGTAGAATCTTTTATCTTTATATCAAAATTTTAATTTAAATATTTATGTTTAATAGATGGAGAGAATAGACACATTTAGCAAACATTTATTATTAAAAATTTATAAAAAACTGGATCGTCTAGAAAATGATTTAATGAAACAGAATGAAGAACTAAATATTTTTAAAGAACAAATATTTTTAAAATTAGATAAAATCGAAACAGAAATATTCAAATGTAAAGATGATGAAATAATACAAAATAATATATCATCAGTAGAAGATGATGAGGAAATATTTAAAATTTTAGAAACAGTCAACAAAGACAATATTGATAGGTAATAATTTGTTTATGTTATTGTTATTATTTTATTAATTATAATAATTTTCAGTATCATAGATAATGTCAAATTATACAATGATGATTATGATGAGGAAAAAATTCCAATTGTAGATATGATGGAAGTAGATATTTCAAATAACAAAAGAAAAGAAGATGAAGAAGAGGAAGAAAAAAAATTAACAAAAAGATTAAATAAAATCGAAACAGAAATATTCAAATGTAAAGATGATGAAATAATACAAAATAATATATCATCAGTAGAAGATGATGAGGAAATATTTAAAATTTTAGAAACAGTCAACAAAGACAATATTCATAGGTAATAATTTGTTTATGTTATTGTTATTATTTTATTAATTATAATAATTTTCAGTATCATAGATAATGTCAAATTATACAATGATGATTATGATGAGGAAAAAATTCCAATTGTAGATATGATGGAAGTAGATATTTCAAATAACAAAAGAAAAGAAGAGGAGGAAAAAAAATTAACAAAAAGATTAGATAAAATCGAAACAGAAATATTCAAATGTAAAGATGATGAAATAATACAAAATAATATATCATCAGTAGAAGATGATGAGGAAATATTTAAAATTTTAGAAACAGTCAACAAAGACAATATTCATAGGTAATAATTTGTTTATGTTATTGTTATTATTTTATTAATTATAATAATTTTCAGTATCAATTTGTGTGCATAAGTAAATTTTTGTTTGTTTTTTATTTATTTATTTATTTATTTTTCTTCTTTTGTTACAGAACTAAGAAAATTAAAACGAACTATGCAACAGTGTGGGAGAGCGATAAAATATATTTTAAGTTGTAAATATATACACACATACATAATAATAAAAATATATATACACATAATAAATATTATAATATTTTATTTTAAAATATTTTTGTATAATAATTCAAATCTCTTAATCCTTTGTTGAAATCTTTCCCTATCACGTGAATACATTTCCCAATTTCCTTTACGTGCATTCTGTGAAGCAAACTGCCACACATAAAGGTAATGTATTATTACTTCATCATTAAAACAAACTTTTTTAATATTTTTCTCCATTATTACACATTTATTATAAATATTTAAAAATCTACATCTGTTCTAAAAACACCATCAATCTTATTCATAACTCCATAGTTCTGATATTCACCAACTTTCTTTTCGAAAAAATTAGTTTTACCTTCTAGTGAAATTAACTCCATAAAACTAAATGGATTTTTAGAATTATATAGTTTTTCAAATCCTAACTCTAAGAGCGCCGACTACAGTGAAAGCGCCGAACTATTTAGCGTATATGTATAAATAAATCTATCGTCAGTAAACCCTCCTACAAAATTTTGCCAGTTAAAATAATACGTATTCTTTAATGAATAATGATGATATACTCGAGAAACGCTGTGTAGCCCGCGGCTGGGCTAAACAAAGTATTTTCGGGCTTAATGAAGTACCATTCGTATATAATTCAAGCGTCATAATGACTGTTTATTCTAAAAAGTGTAGTAAATGATAGTTTTTTAAAAAAAAAAAAAAAACATCTGAACGTAACGACTATACCTTTAATATACTTTACATATTTAAACAGAATTTATCTCAGAGTATTCTCATATATATATATAGTTGGAAAGTTGAGAAAAAATGATGAATTCAATATTACTTGAGTGTTTTGCCCAACACCGTCGAGATTTTGTGTAATTTTCATTTAAAAATGTTAATTGACTTTGGACTAACAAAAATTACTAAATTTATATTGGTCATATTGAAATTTAGTTGGAAAATGTACCAGTGGCATACAATCGATGGAGATTTTCAAGTTATTTTCTCTTTAAATAGGCTATTATAAAATGTAAGTATAATATATTTTGTTACAAATACGCATATTTTAATAATTTGTATATACATATTTCAATAAAAACGTTTTTTAAATTATCAAATTAACTCCATTTTGACATTTGTTTGTGAACTGCATTCTGTCATTATAGGTACATTTTAAAACGAAAAATCTTGAGAAATAAGACGAATTACAAGGTAATGTCTGTTTTATTATGTCTATTACTATTAAACTTAATTTATCTATACATTTTCTTTTCATTTTAAACACTTTAAATTAAAAAGTTTTGTATGACTGTCTTTTTTGACAGTTGCTTCATGGGCTCATAAAGTGACGGATATCTCGGTGAAAAAGACTATTTCTTCTAAAATTACAGCAAAATATTGTAGGAAAATTATCGCAAATCATCAGTAATACATGTACTTTAAGGTATAATATAAATATGTGCATATTAAAAGTAAATTTTGTTCATTCAAAGAAACGTCTAAACAAAATGCACCATATTCGAGAGGATAAGATGGTGGACTACTAATACCACTTGCTGTGTTTCGAGACCGCCTTGTTCCAAATTTTTTTTTATTAAATTTCATTTTATATAAATGTAAAAATAAGAAGAACGATACCTAGTTTTAAATATTTATTTTAATAATGTGTTCCTGTATCTCCTAAGAGGAGCATAGGGCAACCGAACACACCGAGCCGTAGTTCTAACTGCCGTACTGTCGGTTGTTTCATTTGCCAGTGCTACTTCTATTTAAGATGTATAGATGGCAAGTCTATAGCATCCGAGTGTGATACACAAGTAGCTGTGTTTTTTTATTTTACGACAAATCACACGTTGTCGGTCGCTGGGACTTGAACTGAAGATCTCAGGTTCGTATGACGTCACAGCGAGCTAGAGATGTGCGCTAGCTCGCTCAGCCATCCAGCCGACTAAAATATATTAAATATTTATTTTAAATGAAACTAATTGCAAATAAAAATACATACCAGCAAAATAATCTCTAATATCTATTAATCTTTTGCCCTGATAATAAAGTTTAATAATATTTATTCTATCTTCTAATACAAAATCCATTTTGAAACAAGAAATACAAAATGAAACTCCAAATCGAAACTATTTCATGACATTATTATTTAACCATAATTCGCATGTATGATAGCCGTTTCCGTGATGAAGTAGACTACATGTTTTACATGTTGGATATACTTATCAAAGAGCGCCTGCAATATTATTCTAGCGTCAAGGTGAATGTAGCCAAATTGGCTAAACCACTGACCGCGCAACAGATTAAGGAAGCAGGTCCGTACGCCCAGTACGGTACAGAGGTGCCAGCATCAATTCCGATTTCCCGAAATTACTGGTCCTCGAAAATGCTCGACTTGATCTCTATGTCTGAGTACATGGGGCGCGTTCCTGATTTCTTCGTTACCCTAACAGAGAATGATAGTTGGCCCGAGTTGCAGGCAGTAATTCGTGACGGCTCAGCAGGTGTACACCAGGCGTCCGCATCGAAAGAGTTTGAGGATATCCATAAACGCGGTGCATCAGCTATGAAATTCCCTGTACAAACGGTGATAGCTTTTTACCGCCGATTTCAGTTATTTCGCAGCAAGTTTCTGCAGGATCCTAACGGTCCATTTGGAAAAGTCCGCGTCTACTGGATGCGGATTGAATATCAAAAACGTGGTTCTTTGCATGTGCACTTGGTAGTTTGGTGTGACAAGGAAACTATTCCTAAGGATGTAGTTTCAGCAGAGATGCCGCGTTTCGATCACCCCATGAATGCAAAGTGGCGTGATGTAGTTGGCAATTTCCAGAAACATATTTGCACCCAGCAAAGATCTTTTACTGGGAAATGTGATAAAGTGTTGTTGCGCTGTAAATATGGATTCCCATATAAAGTAAATGACACCGTAGTCTTGGAGAAGTTTGGTGTGAGATATTTGTATCTTCGACGTGCACTGGAAGACAGTCAGATCTTATCATATAATTTATCACTGCTACTTTTCTGGGATGGTCATGTAAACGTCCAACTGGTGACAAACGGACGCTGGGAATTGTACCTAGCCAAGTATGTCGCCAAATCCGAGTACCCAATTCGTATGCGCTTACAATGAAAGGAAAAACGTAGTGATTTCGAAATGTATTTGCGGACTCGTGTAGTGTCTCTTTTAGAAGCTGCAACACTACTGTTACATTATCCCCATGTTTTCGGTAGTCGTGAGATTATTTACTTGCCAATCAATATAAATCCGGCGTATAGATTCCTTAAACGGGCATCAGATATGAGTGATATCTACTACGACACCAAACTAGAAAAGTACTTTGATCGCCCTGATGCGCTAAATCAATTGACGTATCCGCAATTTTTTGCGCAATACCGTTGTGTTGGCCAGGCGACAAAGGAGAATGAGGAACTTGATTGCGATGATGCTTCGGTACCTGCTACGGCAGGACAGAGAACATTACGCGATCGAAATACATACAAAAACGAGTACGACATGAAGCGATTGTTCGTTTCAGGGAATACTCACCGTATGCTAACGATCTGGAACTGTATTGTTTGACGAAACTTTTAGAACATGTTCCAGTTGATCGGACAAGCGTTAAGGCGCTGAAAGATAAAACAGGTTCATATTTAGATGAATGTTTATGTCGCAATCTGATTAGGGAGGAAGACGAAGCAATGCAATTCCTTGAAGGCGCTGCTAAACGTGGCAGCACATTACAGCGTTTAAGAGAGATTGCTACGCGTTTTATCAACGGTAACTGGCTGCAAAATCAAAACATTGATCAACTGCTGGAAACCGTTGCTCCTTATGAAATGCAGGTAGAACGAGTACGTAGCGAAGCGATCGAAGATGATGACGACGCAGTTATTATTGCCGATCGTGACGGATTGGATTTAAATATCCGCACGTACTTACCCCTCGATCAGTACATTGTAGGTTTTACAGCTAGCCAACGTGCTGCCTTCGACCATGTTACCAGCAAATGGCTAAAGAGCGAGCAGTGTTTGACCTTTATCACCGGAGGCGCCGGTGTGGGAAAATCTTTCTTACTCAATAGCTTTGTTGCGATCTGCCAGGAAAATCAAAAGACTGTGCAAAAGTTGGCAACAACTGGCTGTGCAGCCCACATCATTGGAGGTCTAACAATCCATTCATTTTGCGACTGGATTTAGTTAGTAACATTGAACGTGGTTCGACTGAGGCATTTCTTATTGACTACTTGGAAGTGTTGTTGATTGACGAAGTATCTATGCTCGACGAATGCATTATACAGAAACTTGAAGAGTGCATGGTAATTCACAGCAACTTTGAGAATTCTGCTTAACGATTTGCAGGCAAGGTTGTCATCATGTTCGGTGATCCCGCTCAGTTACCGCCAGTGAGAAATCACATTTGGCAACCAACGTTGCTGAAAGGATTTGACTACGTGGTTCTGAAAGAAGTGGTACGACAGAAAGATGACCGCCAATTCATTGATCTGTTGAACCGCGTTCGCTTAGGAGAACCGTCACAAGCCCATATAGATTTGTTAAAAAGGAGAGTGGTCTCACAAGCCGATTTAACGCAAATCAACATTGGTGATCGTGGCCTGATGCTGTTTCCAACGCGTCGACAAAAGAACGAGATGAATGAACTTGAACTCGGTAACTTGGCCGTGGACGAGAGAGTCTATCTTGCACAAGATGTCGACGCGAATGGTTTAGCATTGACCAAGAGTGTGTGCGAGTACATTGCCAGTATTGAGCGACAAATGCAGCTTTTCCCAGCTGTTTTGAAACTTAAAATTGGCGCACACGTGATGCTCACCCGCAATCGTGACGTTGAACACGGATGGGTAAATGACAAGTTGGCGAGAGTTGTTAGTATGTCGGACGATTACATAATCGTAGTGGCATTAGATCATTCCCAACACCGGTTAGTAACTTTCCGCACTAGGCAGGAGATTTGCAGCCGAAATGCGAATCAACAGTATTACAGAAAACAGTTTCTCCTCGATTTAGCGTACGGTGTTACCATACACAAGTCACAGAGGCAGACGTTGGATGTGATAGCTGTGTCTGCGAGTGGATTAAGTTTTTCAGGGCAATTCTACACAGCCATCAGCCGTGTACGAGATTTGACTGGATTGTACTTAATTGACTTTGACCCGGAATAGATATTTTTAGCGCCAGACTTGCGGAAGTTTATCAATTGGGTAAATGAAGTCGATGCAATACGACAACGTTCATCCGATTGGAGCAGACCGTCTATGCCAGTCGTAAAAATAACATCACATCTTGAAGTGAAGTCAACCGTTTCAGCTAAGCCCCCAGCAGGAAAACATGTTGCAAATACTTCGACACGAAAACGTCCTATTTCAGCCGCAGCATCGCAAGCTACTGTTGATGGTAGTTTACAACGAAACGTTGCAAAACGTTCACGTTATGAAACGCCTCCACAGTTGAACGTGTCTGATGCTTTAGCGCGAATTTTCAGGTTAAATCCCAACATCCCTATAGAAGACTACTGGAGAAAGTTTAACGTTTTAATTAACGAGGAGACACTTTTACAGTTTGCAGTTTTCTGGGGATGTCGGGTTCGTGATGCACAGAGAAGTGTGTACGACCTCCAGTCTACGACACAGTCAGGAAACGTACACTGCCATCGCTAACACGTACGGCAGAATGATTCAAAAGACTGCAGATGGGTCATGTATGTTCCATGCATTGTCCCTGTGTGATAATAAAACAAAGTATTATAACTCATAACAATCCAAAACTAATGTTGATGATGATGTCAATAAAGAAATGACAGAATTAATACATTTATAAAGAGTCTGGCTTCGAGATCTTCAATACAATGTAGGTTTAGTCATTTGAACTTTTTTTTTTACACGTGATAAATTTGAATATGTATAGAAAGTCTTAATTCCCAGCACATACATACATTTTTAGTTGAGATGACTTCTTACATAAGAAGACTTCAAACGTCAAAAACTGGTCAATGTATAATTACAACGACAAGGAAAACAGGCTTTCTTGGTAAATTATTTTAAAAATTAACGCGCACAAATATATTGACAAAAGATTCAATTTACAGTTTATTTAATTTGCATTGAAAGTTTATTACAAATGTATTAAGATATATGTGATAAAAATCAATGTTTGTCATATATCCCAACATACAAATTTAGTCAGGATCATATTGAACTCCTATTTGGCATTATACGTTCGCATGGCAAATGTAATAACAACCCGACAGCACGGCAGTTTATTTCGGCTTACAAGAAAATCTTGATTCAAACTGAATTAAGAAGTAATAGTTCCGGAAACTGCATACCACTTTTTTTTTCACCATACCATTTTATAAATAATAATTTTATATAATTAACACTATCAAATATTAAGTGATGTTCTTTTAAATTGCGATATTCAATATTACTTTGATTATAAAAGTAACTTAGAATAATGTTTTTTAAATGACAAAATTCAAACCAGTCTGTTAAACTAAAACAAATTATATTAGAATAATTTGTATTTGAAAGTCTTACAACAATTTCAAAATTTTTAGTTGGATCAAACCCTACGCTTATCTACTTATTTAATTCTGAATTTAATGAATATTTGTATTCTAATAAAAATTTTCTATTATTTTTATTCATTTGTTGAAAATTTAAAATAGTTGACACAAAACCCTCATTGTTGAAAAAAGTAATATTAGACTGTTGTAGTTGTCCTTGTTCTAGTTCTTGTTTTTGGTCTCGTGAATTTACAGATTCTTTATGTGTCTGCTGATTACTGGGCTCTATATTTTCTTTATTGGTAACATGAAGATTTTTCAAACACTTTGATGGTAATTTTTTTTTCGTATTTTTAGGAGTGTTTAGTTTTTTTTATTCATTCCCATTCCAGTACTTCTTTGAGATTTCTTTTCTCTGAGCTGTTTCATACTAATCTAAAATAATTAAATATTTAATTAAAATATATTAGCAATTTAATATTTATAAGTATGCTTACATTGGAATATTTTCTACTTGCTTTGTATATTGTGTGTTGAACAATATCTACAAAAATTCATAGAAAAGTATCTTTTATACAAAATATTTTTATCTATCCTATTTTATATTGGTCGTACCAAATATCAGTAGTTTTTTTATTGGTTATAATAAAAGCTATTCTGATTGGTTTTTATAACAACTATTGTGATTGGGTGATATTATTTTTGTATTTAGTTAATATTTGAAAAAATATAAAAAATGTTAAGTAAAATACAACAAAAAATAATCATATAGATAAAAAATATAAAAAAAGGAAATATTGGTAAACCTATGTAGATTAAAAAAAACCAAACCAATATAAAAATTAACTTATCATTGTTTAAAACAAAGAAAAAATGTAAAAATAACTATTTTGAAGGAAATAATGGTTTTTAAACCATAAAAAAACCAAACCAATATAAAAATTAATTTATCATTGTTTAAAACAAAGAAAAAATGTAAAAATAGCTATTTTGAAGGAAATAATGGTTTTTTAAACCATATATAGATGATAAAAATATGTATATAAAGAGGTAATATATTCATAAAAAAATATTATATTAATAGAAATTGTTGAAATAACAACAAGTACCTATCTACTCTACTGCAAGTAAGTAATTATTATTTCTTTATTACTTTATCGTTATTTGTATTTTGTAAATTCTTTTAGAAATGGATTTTCTAAACAAAATTAACAAAATTGGATGTTTAGAACGAAAAATTATAAAATCATTAACAGAACTCGATAGTTCAAAATATAAAATTTGCGAAGCTCGAATAATTCCAACAAAATATGGAAAAGCAATTATTTGTGAATTAGAGGAATTTTCAATATTCCTACCAAATCGCTATAACACTCTAACTGAAGAAGAAGTTCAACTATTGAAAGACAAATACATTCAAGTTAACTTTAACAAAGACAATTATGTTGAAATAAAATTTTACTAAGAAATTTTCAATTAAATAATTCTAATAATATTTAAAAGCAAAAAAAAATAAGAAAAAATATAAATAAAAATTATATTATTTTAGTATCATTAACAGAACTCGATAGTTCAAAATATAAAATTTGCGAAGCTCGAATAATTCCAACAAAAAATGGAAAAGCAATTATTTGTGAATTAGAAGAATTCGAAAATAAATCCTGTTTTACAGATCAGCTTATAATTAGCTGATATATTTCATCATTAAATTCAAATGTTCTAGAAGTTCGCTGATTAACGCAAAATTACAAATGAGTCTCATATATATATATATATATATATATATATATATATATATATATATATATATATATATACCGAGAGGCAACTACAGCTAGTTATAGTTGCAAGTTCACGATTCAAAGTTTGTAAGATGGACAACTCGTGTAAGAAATGTCATTGTAAGATGGACAACTGATGCAAGAAATGTCAAGAAGAATCGAAACAACAAGAACAACAACAACCGCAAGAAGAAGAAGAAGAAAATTGGGATGATTGTTGTACCGGTGGTTCTCCTCTTCACTCCAGGTTGCAGGAAGCGAAATCTAAATTACTTTTGCTTCCTGTAACCCCAGGATTAAGCAAAACCGAAAAGAAAAAATACTACGCAGCAGAGAGGCGCAGGTGGATTGCACTCACACATAAAAAAGACGTGTAATTGCTGCTGTTCTTCTGTAAGGTTTGGTTTAGAATGAAGGATATTTTCCTTTTATATGTAACATATTGTATTTTCTTTTATGTACATTGTAATAAATTGTGTTTAACCAATACCACAAATTGATAAAAAACAAAAGCAAATTTTCTTATACGTTGTTCTATATATAAAAAATGGAAAATTTTAATCAAAAGACCACAACTTGATAAAATATTATCATATTCTATAAAAGCAGCTGCTGTCTTATGCATTATTCACAGAAAAAAGTGGAATTTTTCCAGATTAGTCTGCCTGTCCACAGACATTTAATCGAAAAATTAAATGTAAGTTATAAAATTATTTAAGTATTTTAAATATAACATTCATAATTTGACTGTATTTATCATATATATTTCAGATGATCGATGTAGAAATCATCGAATTAAACAAGTTGCCTCCCCCAGAGGATTTGGAAGAGTGGCCGCACTGTGTACGTTATGTATATAAATGTATGTATTATCAATTTTTTTAAAAAAATATTGTAAATTAATATTATTTAACAAAATATTTTAAATTAATTAATTTTTCTTTTGTTACAGAACTGAAAAAATAAATTTTGGTATTTCATAATTGTGTGTTCTTTTTGTTATCACTCCTAATATTCCCAAACAATTTCATAGCATGTGAGTATAAATAAAAATATTTTTCTTTTTTTTTTTTTGGTAGTCACAATCATGAGTCTACAAAACAATGAAGTATCAAGTACAAATAATTTATATCCAATATGTGGAACACCACAAGATTCAAACGATGACGCCCGGTACTGCTATGAAATCGTATTTTATTGTTTAAACCATGCTTGGCTAGGAGATGAACGAATTATGGACGTGGGACCTTTAAAATTATGTGAATATTGTTTTCGAGAAAATTCTATAGATAGAACTTGGATTACTGAGTCCATATTTGTATATTTTTATAAAAAAAATGTCATAATATAAATTTACATGAATTAGAAACTATACCACAAGACTACTATCGTTGTTATAATTGCGAATGTGAATTATATACATCATGGAATAAACAAGAATGTGCCAGACAATAATAATGAACAAGAGAAAAAGGTATGTACTATTTATTAAAAGAAAAAATATTGTATTATTTAAATTTTTACTTTTTTTACAGATTTATTTACACCTCACACACACACTCAGGGTTCTTATAAAATTCACCAAGTACGAGACATCAGGCAGAGGGATAGTCGCATTAGGACATTGTATACTTTTAACATGTATCTCAGCAGATTTTACTGTGATAAAGCGTACTCTGTTTTAAAAAATATAATAAATAAAATAAAAATGTATATAAACAATTGTAATTTTGAATTGTGTACAGATATAAATCATTCTAATTGTTGTTGTCCCACATAAATAAATATAAAAGATAGAGAGATAGAGAGGGTGGCAGGGGCAGAGGAAGATAACGGCTGGGGGGGTGGAGGGAGAGGGCGGCAAGGTCGGAGGGATAGGGTTGCAGGAGTGAGATCTATATTATTTATCTGAACAATACACACTCACAAACACACACACAACGCATGTGGGTTGCATAGATAAAATAAAATTCAACAGAACAACAGCAGCACACTGCGCAACACACGCATGTGGGTTGCATACAACCTAGGCGTGCGAACACTACCTTAATACCAAGACCGGAAGCGGAAGTGGGCCAGAAACTTATTGAAGTCTTGTTGGTCTGCGCCCGAAACTTACAATTTTGCTAAAGATGTAAATTCTACTGAGAGAAAATTCAAGCATAGCTGGCTACAGCAATACACTCCTTGGTTAGTATATTCCAAGGAACTGAAAGGCAGACTCTGCAAATTCTGTCTTATTTCCACCACCTGCAAGCACAGTAAGGGGTGTTTTGGGTGCATTTATTGCAACTGCTTTCAAACGATATAAACATATTCATGAATATTGCAAAAATCATGTTTCTAGTCACTGGCACAAAACTGTCGTAAACGCAGCTAATAATTTCCTAGAACAAGTACCTGTTGACGTCCAAGTAATATCTAGTCATATGAAAAAAATGGAAGAAAATAAAAAGGTTATTCAATCCATAATTTCCACAATCGTGTTTTGCGGTACTCATGACTTACCTCTGAGAGGGAAAGATCAACATAGCGGTGTATTTTACGACCTGATAAAATTTCGGATTGATGCTGGTGATCAAGATTTGAATTTGCATTACCCATACTCCACAATACCATAATATCAACTATGCAGAATCAACTGGAAATTTTCATCAATAACATAAAATCATCGGAGATATCCGAAGTTCTCCAGCAGCTGAAATATACATTGAGATCAAGACGCAGAACAAACCAACATTTGACCTTTCTCCATAACTGCAAAACAAGTAAAGTAACTCCAAAATTTCTAAAATTTAAACTACCAAAGAAATATAAAACACACCAGGAAGAAGGAATCTACCACAAACTACTTAACATGGAAATAAAAACAATGTATTCCAAACTAACATTAATAGAAACAAAATTAAAATTTTTACACAGATACTTACTTAAACATCTACATACGCTAGAAAACGAAATACTTATAAATGACTTGGAAAACGAAATTTTTCACACAGAGTACCATGATGACCAAAAGAGAAACAACAAATTTCAAAATTTAATAAAAGATAAACAACTTAAACTAACAAAAACCAAAAAACAAATAAATCAAAAAAAAAAAATAACAACTTAAATAATAACATAGTAACAGCAATACAAACATCAACTACGAACAATAACAACAAAATTACATTCCCCACAAGAACTACAAATCTAACAAATACAATTTTCTCCGAAGAAGAAATGAAAACTCTACAAATTAGCCACAAATACGCCAAAATCTCCTATACCACCAAACAACCACCTCATAGCCATACATATAGAAGCACAACTAGTCCACCACCCGAAGAAACAAGAAATCTTCCAAGCCATCGAAAACATCCTACGAAATAATAAGGTAAGCACATGTGTCAAAAATAATACTAAAAATAACACAGACAAATCTATCACTACAAATTTAAAAACAATTAACACCATTTTAACAAGAGACAATTTTACTATCACTAAAGCAGATAAAAACGCGGGATTAGTCATTTTATACACAAACGATTATATCAATAAAACCATTAATTTCTTTACTTTAAACAATATCAATGAATTAAATAGAAACCCCTTACTTTCCTATACAAAAAATTTAAACAAAACACTAAAACAATCAATTCCCACCCTCACAAAACTTAATAAAACATGCAGACAATTAATGTCCTCCAATCCGAAAATTCCAACCCTATTCAGTCTCATCAAATTACACAAACCTGACAAACCTATAAGACCAATAACCTCCTCCATATCATCTCCAGCACATAAAATTTCTAAATTCCTCAACTACCTACTAACAAATTTAGCTAACTTAAATCGCCATACTCAATAAAGAATTCCAATGAACTTATAAAAACCATTAACAATAACAATACTCCTACTAATTTCACCATGATTTCATTCGATATTGTTAACTTATATACAAACATTATTATCCAGGAGTACAAAAATAAGAGGCGGCGGTGTCCTATGTGCAGTAAATAATAAATATAAATCAGAACGTGTTGATATTATGTTTCATCCTAACTGTCTCTCTGATATTGTTTGTGTAAAAATTCTTTCTTCTTCTAATACTCATATTTATGTATTTGTTATTTACTGTCCTCCACCACTGTCATCTGAACAATTTAACTATATGATTGAATGCCTGGAATGTGTCTTGTCAACTATCGTTACAGAATTTTTAATAATCGGTGATGCAAATATCACACACCTTGTTGATTATATAACTTTTGGGCGTACAGATAATTTTGTTACTTCCTTTCTAAATTTATGTGCCTTCTCAAATGCTAGAAACTACAATACTATTACCAATTCCAATAACAGAATTCTTGATATTGTTGTCTCAAATAAATATTGCACAGTCCTTCAAAACCTTAATCCCTTCGTTGACGAAGATTCACACCATCCTACTCTATCAATTACTTCTTCCTTCCAGCCCCATTATTCATACCCTTCCGCCACATTTAATCATTCTCTAAATAATTATAATTTTCGGTTATGCAACTTCAATCTTTTGTAGCTTTCTCTCTCTAATGTCGACTGGACACCGATGTATTCTTGTGAAGATGTAGACACAGCATTTTCTAAATTCTATGAAGTACTATATGATATTTTCAATAAATATGTTCCTATTACTACACGTAAACACTCTAAATATCCACCGTGGTTCACTCCTCAAATAATCAAAAATATCAAATTAAAATCTGAACTACGCAAACTATACCAGATTCATAAACATAATCAGTACTTGATAGAATTTAAAAAAATACGTGCTCAGGTTAAAAAGGACATTAAAATTGAACATTCAAAATATCTAGCTTACATAGAAAATTCCATTTCAACTGATCCCACTAAACTGTGGTCATATATTATCAATAAAAAAAATACTACACGTATTCCTGGTAGCATGCATTTTGAAGATCGAATGTTCAATTGTACACCTGATATCGTCCAAGGCTTCGCAGATTTTTTTGCCAGTGCTTATTCTGATCCTGATATAAATATTAACCCCACTTCAACTCCACTCAATACCAATAACACAACAATTATACAGAACATCACTAGTGATGACATTAAATCTGCAATTAATAAACTTAAACCCTCTCGTAATCCTGGCCCCGACAATCTACCTGCATGTATAATCAAGGGATGTGCTGATCATTTCATAGCTCCACTAAAATTTCTATTTAATTTGGCAATAAAAAAAATAAATTTCCAACTTGTTTGAAAAAATCATTCATTACGCCCATTTTTAAATCAGGAGATAAAGCGGATATTTCTAATTACCGACCTATTGCCATCTTATCTAACATCTCAAAAAATTTTGAATCTATCATATACAAACACATATACAATTCTGTACAAAAATCTATCTCCATCTTTCAACATGGATTTGTCAATAGTCGGTCAACTACCACGAATTTAATGAATTTTACAGAAAAAGCACTGAACCTTCTACATGACAACAATCAGGTGGATGTCATTTATACAGATTTTGCGAAGGCCTTTGATCGTATTAACCATAGCATTCTTCTTCATAAACTAGATGTGAATTTTCAATTTTCGATGACCTTCTTGCATTCTTTAAATCCTATTTAACTAATCGCTCATTATGTGTTAAATATAACAATTTTATTTCTAAATCCTTCGTCCCCACCTCCGGAGTTCCACAAGGCTCTAATTTAGGTCCTCTCCTATTCATTCTGTTTATTAAAGACATTGTCAATTTTGTCAAATATTCCGAAGTTGTGTTATACGCTGATGATGTTAAAATCTTCCGAAAAATTAATTCAATAAATGATTGCATTCTTCTACAATCTGATATAAACAATTTATTAACATGGTGTCGGTCATCCAAACTATTCTTTAATTTCAGTAAGTGTAAAATAATGAGTTACTTCGTAAATAAATTTGTTTATACTTATGCATATAAAATGGAAAGCACAATGCTTGATAGAGTAATGCAGTATAAGGACCTTGGCGTAATTTTTGACTCGAAATTATCCTTCAACGATCACATTAACTATATTATTACTAACGCTCACAAAAATTTAGGTTTTATTATAAGAAATAGTAAATCGTTTAAAAATATATTAACTTTAAAAAATCTATATTTTGCCTTCGTTAGATCAAAACTAGAATATTGTCTGCAAGTATGGCTTCCAATATACAACAAAAATATTTATAACATTGAATCAATTCAACGAAAATTCCTGAATTTCTGTTTTCTTCGAATACATGGACATTATCCTAGTTTTGATTACAATTATAATGATCTTCTCAAACAATTTAATTTTGTTACTTTGTCATCCAGACGCAAGATTCAATGCACTATGTATTTGTATAAACTACTAAATGGGAATATAGATGACCAAGTCAGTCGTGCTAAAATTCCATTTAATGTGCCAAGGACTTCTTCTAGGACTAATAATCTTTTTAAATTACCATTTGTAAGAACTAATTACGAATCAAAATCCCCGATACGTCAACTATGTTCCATATTTAACAATATAATTAGTTCGGAATGTAGAGTAGAATTAGATATATTTAACGACTCGTTAATTAAATTTAAAAAAACAGTCACAGCTACTTTTTCAGTATAGTTTGATTGTTATTGTATATTTCATATATTGATTATTTTCATGTTTACTTGTGACATTTATGATATTATCTTTTGTATAATCATCCTATAATTGGGATCTCGTATCCTGTTGGATTGATTTTAATAAATAATAAATAAATAAATAAACATTCCCACAGAAAAAAACAATAGAAATTTTAACCATTTACTTACATAATAACACAGATTTTCAAAATAAATTTAACTTAGATTCAATAGATATTGAAAATATAATTAATTTATTCAAAATTTCATTAAAACAAAACTTTTTTCAATTCAACAATAAAATTTACAACCTCTCAGATGGTTTACCAATGGGAAGCCCGATAAGCGGAATACTTGCAAACATTTACATCGATGAAATAGAAAAACAAATTATGTCACTCCCTCTTACTAATAATATTTCACTTTGGACCCGTTATGTAGATGACATTCTCTGCTTTTGGACAGGAACCGACGATGACCTAAATTTATTCCTTCACACCATTAATAATTTATCTAAAATAAAATTTACTATTGAAAAAGAAAACAATCATTCTATTATTTTTTTAGATTTAACACTTACAAATATAAATAACAACATAGAATTCAAAATTTATTTCCATTTCCATTTTTTATTTCATAGACTTCTTTCCGTACCAATGTCCACAGAAAACTATAACAAAGAATTAGAAATCATATTTACAATAGGCATTAATAACAACTATCCGACAGAATACATAATAAATTTATATAATAAAATACTATACAAAAACATTCTAAAAGAAATATACCCACATTTTAATTCCAAAAACTTTTATATCTCCGTTCCATATCACAAAAATCAATATCAACATTTAAAATCAACATTACAAAAATTTAATTTACCTACAACTTCCAAATCACATAGCTGACTATCTTATTAACAATAAACCAAAATCCCCCAATTTAGAAAAATCAGGAATTTATAAAATTAAATGTAATAATTGTGACAAAGAATATATTGGATTAACTTCTCGAAATTTAAAAACAAGATTTAAAGAACACAAATCAAAAAACCCGCCTTGGTACCCATCTAAAATCAGAGAATCATCAGATAGACATAAATTCAAATATAACACTTCTTCATCATGAAAGTAACTACCATAAATTACTTTTATTAGAAAAATACGAAATTTTAAAACAGACATTACAGAACGATAACCTACTAAAAACTAAACGAAACAACAAATTTCCCAGAATCACATCTCTTCAAACTATTGCCACCTTTCAAAAATAATTAATTTCCGCTTAAAATTCATCCAGTACGACTCCTTCTTTCTCGGTAACAACACCTTCCACCTTCAAGATTTTTAATCATTTTTTCAACTTAACAAAAAATCTGCATAAACAATTTTAACAAAAATGACCAATCTTAATTTATATATTTCAATTATTTTATCTACCGACAGTAAGTTTTTCATTTTTCTTGTTACTACTTAACCTCAATGACATAAGTGCTTACCTATATTTATTCATTTCAATTTTCTAACAAACATTTAACAAAAAAAAAACAGTTTAATATACAAATATTTAAAATATTAGTTAAAATACTATTTAATAAAATCTTTATTTATATTTATATATATATATATATATATATATATATATATATATATATATATATATATATATATTACAATATGTCAAATTTAAGAAAATTATTATATTATATAAAAACATGTAAAATAAATAGAGTGTATTTTTCAGCATCGCGCTTGAAGATGATCTCAGACCGAAATCGATCGCGCCGATACGAATAGTTATAAAATGTACTATTTTATTAAATAGTGTTTTTTCATTTCTGCATTACCCATACTCCACAATACCATAATTGAAAAATAACTTTGATAACTTAAAAAGAAATGCTACTTATATGTCTCCTCAAATTCAAAATGAAATAATTGATATAGGCGGAACTGTTGTCAACGATGACATAATAAATGATGTAAAAAATGCCTACGTGTATAGTGTGTTGGCCGATGAGACTGCTGATATTTCAGGAAAAGAACAATTATCCATTGAATTGCGTTTCTTCGATAATGAAAGAACGCAAGTTCGAGAAAAATTTGTAGGCTTTGTAGAGATCACTGCTCTCGATGCCAATACGATCACAACAGCCATTGACACATTTTTAGAAAAGGAAGGACTTGATCCACAAAAATGTGTAGGACAGGGTTATGACGGTTGTTCAACCATGGCTGGTAAAATTAAAGGTGTACAAACAATATTGAAAAAAAAGTATAAAAAAGCCATATATTTTCATTGTGCATCGCACAAATTCAATCTTGTTAACGATTTGAACAGTGTTTCAGAAATTCGCAATACTGTTTGTACTGTTAAGGATATTATATTGTTCTTCAGAGAATCTGTGTTAAGAAAAAAATACGCTCCAAATATTCCACTTTTCTGTGAAACGCGCTGGTCGCAAAAATATAAAAGTATTGCTGTGTTTAATGCAAATTTTAAAAGCATTCTCGAAGGTTTAGATACATTATCAGTAGAACGGAATAACGAGAACTAACTAAGAAACGAGCTTTCCAACTGCATTCTGCTGCTACCAAACCTCAATTCATCGTCGCCATGGCACTGGTAGCTAAATATTCCGCCATATTGGAGCCTATGGTGAATGCTTTACAGTCTTTGAATTTAGACTTGATTCAGTGTTCACAACATATCCAGAGGTCTATTGGCGTGATAACGAAACATCGTGCTGAAGCAGAAATATTACTGCTGAAATATTGGAAAGTGCCAACACAAATGCCGAGAAAGTAGGAGTTGAACTAACAATACCGAGAATTGTGAAAGACAGCGAAATCGATCAAATCATCCAGCGTCCAATCCATTAGAGTTTTGGAATAGATCGCTCATAATCCCTTATTTGGACTCTTTAATATCATCCTTGCAGCAAAGATTTTCAGAATCACACTCACCAGCTTTTTCGTTATCCATGCTACATACCCACCTCATGTTGGAGATGACTACTGAAAAATTTTTGATGAAGTCTAAGGATTTCTCTAGTTATTATATGCTTCAAGATTTTGAATTCGAAGCAGAAATATGGTATAAGAACATTTTACCCGGCTACAAAAAAAGCATTAGTGATTGCCATTTCTCAGCCGTGCACCACTTGTACGGTAGAGCGGTCATTTAGTACATTGAGAAGAGTTAAGACATGGCTTAGATCAACAATGAGCGAAAACCGTCTCAATGGATTATGCATGTTGAGTGTGCACAGAGAAACTGCTTTTAAAAAAGAGGGAAATATTAAAAAAGAAACACTGGAAAAGTTTTCAAGAAATCCGCGTAAACTCCTCATCTGAAAATAACTATTTTATCTGCTCTTTCATTAATTTTGAGTTATATTTTATTTAAATTTTTGTTTTTCTATAAAAGTTATAATTTTGTTGTAGATAGTTATGTATTTTGTTACGTATAAATGAATATAAGATATATTTGTATTTTTATTCTAAAATTAAAAAAGCTTTATACTAAATATTACATAGAATATTTTGACATTCCCAATATTATTTTTATATTTAATTGTTATTTATCTATTGATTGTATATAAAATTACGAATTATTAAAACATAAAATAATTCATCCAAAGACCTATATAAAATGAAAGTAGATTTAATCTTTTCAAAATTTTTTTTTAATCTTTAGTTGATATGCCACAGATACAACCCCCTCAAACACAAATGCTGGTTACGCCCATGGACCTAATGGATACATAATACTTATATCTGATAAAATATATAATATCAAATTCAAATCTTTGCAGTTAGATAATGATATATTTATAAAAAAATTTAATAATTTTACCAATATTACAGGTATAATTAATACTTATAGAGGACAAACATATGTTTTTCACAAAAATTTGACTAATTGCTCATCAATTGATGAGTGTTTGTTCAGTTTTCAAGAAAATTCACATATTTATAAGAAGTTTCCAGGTATTCCTACAAACATTGATGGAGTATTTCGATATATCGATGGGTTACTTTATTTTTTTTAAAATAATAATTATTACGCTTTTAATGAATTTTCAAGTAAGCTTGTAAAGGCTGAACAATTTGACTTATCAATATTCAATATAGATCGTTATAACGTAAATATATTTCAACAAATAAAATATTTGTTGTCAAAAGTTACATTATACTATAATATTTAATTGCATAAATATGTAAATAAAATATGTGAATAATGTTCGTATTCGTAATTTGTATTGTAAAAAATATATAAATTAAATAAAAAATTTAAATAAATAAAACAAAAAGTATTTCATTGAACCTTTAATTATATTTATTAAAAATTAATTAATTACATTTTAAGCATATGTCATAAATCTGTAAAAAAAAATAGTATTACTTATCAGTATACTCGTATAAGTTATTTTAATAATAATAAAAAGTACCTTTACTATCCTCCACATTTTTTGAAAGGTCTCCCCATATATTTGAATGTTTTGTACCTCTTTAAACTTTATAAGACAAGCATATGTAATTTTCTTTATTTATAATACTAAAACATAATTAAATTATATTTTTAAATATTAACACGTGCACATACACATTTCTTATATATACACACAATTTGTTGGATCATAGTAATTTATATTACTAGCACTCTTAGATTTACGAGACATCTTGTATGACGATTTGTAATATACTAAATAACAGAAAATGTTCACATAAATAGATAAATTTTTATCAATTTAAATGCGGAAGTGTCTTCATGATAATTTTGTATAACACTATTACAATATAAAATAAAAAATTCTGCGGATGTTCTAGTGATATGATTATCAAAAATGTCTTATCATTCTTTATAAACTAAAAATTCATGTGCATATACATATATTTTCTATTCAAGTATTTTTGCGAGAACAAGAGCAAGTGTTTATAAAATGGCTGAAGAAATATTTTATATGAGCAGCGGTAGTGAAAGTGAACATGAAGTAGAACCCTTCGACATCGAGCATGCTGCAATTTTGCAGCCTAACTTAATCGAACAGCGTGAAATGGACGTTGATTGGATTAATGTAAACTTACTGAATATTCAAAACGCCGTTTGTTCAAATAATGAAGTTGCTTACACCCCAGATAGATATAGCGATGTTGGATATAATTCTGATTACGATGTACCGATGCAAGTAACAGATGTGGCAGTAAACCCGCAACACAACATTAGTATTTTTCCTAATTTGGAGGCAACATTCTGTTTTATACAAACTGGGTATGAAAATTAAAACACCGTATTTTGGGCACTCGTGGTGAAGGATTCACTTCAAGGGATGGCAAGAGAGGTGGTGGGGTTGAATCGTTCTTGTCTGCTGCTGAAGAAGGAGAAAAATGGATTTGGCTTATCTCGACACGAAGTTTCGGATTTCGTTCAACATCAGACAAAACAACATCCCATGTAGATTCAAAGATCAAAGGCCTGGTGAAGACTGGTTTATAGCTTTTAGAACTAGGCATCGCTTGTCAATCAAGAAAGCACAAAGCATCGAACATGTAAGGTGCGATCAAATAAACCCTTGGGTAGTGTACAATTTCTTTGAAGTTTTATCAAAAACTTTAAAGGAACTGGATCTTAATGGAAAACCGGAGAGAATCTTTAATTGTGACGAAACTTCGTTTTGTCACGACCCGTCGAAAACCAGAGTTGTTGGGGCCATTGGTACAAAAAGTAAGCGCAAAACGAATACATCTCAGCGTGAAAACACATCCGTGCTGCTATGCTGTTCTGCGGGAGGAGAGATGCTTCCACTACTGTGTGTATTTAAAGGAAAATATGTGATGGAGAATTGGATTCATCTAGATGTTGCATCACAAACTGCAGTTTCGGCAACTTCGCGGGGATGGATGGAAACAACATTATTTTTCAATTGGTTTCGCGATGTATTTTTACCGAATATAGGTGAAGAACGATCAGTACTATTAATCTATGATGGGCATACTACGCATATTTCAACACAACTGATTAGATTAGCTTAGCAAAATCAAGTCACAATTATGAAGTTACCTCCGCATACCACACATTTATTACAGCCTCTGGATGTCGCGGTTTTCAAGAGCCTCGAGACCAAGTAGGACAGCGAATTGTGTAAATGGCAATGAGCAAATCCACGCAGAAAAATTTCTAAACAAACTGGCTCAAGATGTGAATAGAATAAATATTGTCACGTCAAAAGAAATGCATCTTAGAATTATGCCTTATATGCTCTTCTAACACATATACTCCTAATGGCATAGGCCGCAGCTTATCTTTTGGTTGCTAACCGGAAGCTAAGTTGATAAATCAAAATTATAATTATATACGTTTATAAATTTATAAGGCAGTAAGCCTACGGCCTGGTGCATGCTCTGACGTCTGACATCACTCAACCCGACCCCACGTGTTCCTACCCTTGTTAAGAAGAGTGGGTAACCAACGAAGTATTATTTTTATCCTTCGTTTGTTCACTCTTCTAAGAAGTTTAGGAAATCCGTCTCCTGCTGAGATCACTAATCCACGTCAATCAAGTGGTGAGAAACAGTATTGAGAAATGTTATTTCGGAGTAAAAGTATCGGGTGACGACTACGTGTGGTCACCAGACATCCCCATTTTTGGGAATGTTTGTCAAAATTAACCTTTGAACGCGGGAGGTTGTCATAACGTATTCAAGCTAGGGGTTCTGGAAATCTGGAATAGACGTCATGTAAAAACCACATTTTAAAATAGTATTTAAGCCTGGTAGTCTGACAAATCGAGGCAGTTATCTCTGTGCCTTGAACGAGATAAATCTCTTCGTTTTGTCCGCCTGACCAGTGCGAATCTACAACGCTAGTCGACAGCATGGACCTGTTAAGACGTGAACTGTAAGTCTTTATTTCTTTATTAAAATTTGTTATTAACTCATACAACTTATATTATTTTACACCCATGCACTGAGTATGAGTCCTCATACTTTTACTCAGTATTATCGTTTGTTTTGATACGACCCGAAATCAGGTGGATGACGTCACGCATCCGGTATGATATTGGTAGATTCAGATTAGAACCGTGACAATATTATCAACGGGTTTAAAAGTACTGGAATTTATGATTATGAAGTAAATGGGGTTAATAAAAACGCAATCCCAAGAAAACTGATCTGGAAAGGTACAAAAAACACAGCCTAAACCCTAATGCTGTGCCGCCAGAATTAGCCAAAGAGCCAGAAATAACAGACTCACAAGCAACAGGCACAGTAATTTCGGAAATAGCGTCACTGGAAGTAGTTGCTACTCCTACAACCACAGTGACACTAGAAGTAGTCTCTTGTTTAGCAAATGCAGTACCACCAGAAGTAGCTGTGTCCCTACACGGAGTTCCGCTGCAAGTAGAGCAAGTTAGCACCACCACATCTGCAAATTTATTGGGAGTAGCCAGTACATCCACAGGGGTATGTCGCAAAAGTTTTGAAGAACTGTTATTAGACATGTTAAAGAAAGAAAAAAACCTGAAACAGTTGATAAAAGGCGTAAAAGACTTGTAAACAACTGTGAGATTATAACATCAAAAGAATATCTATTGATGAAAGAAAATAAAGAAAAAGAAAAGCAGGAGGAAGAGAACAAAAAGAAACTTAAAAGAGCAACAAAAGAAAAAAGAAAGAGTTGGAAAAGGAGAACATTTATAAGCCCAACGCCAGGAACAAAATTAAAAAGAAAAAACTTAATAATACTGATAATAAGACAAGTGAAGAAAGTGATCAGATATCTTTACGTGACAGTGATGATGATTACGATTTTACGAGTTATTCCGACGAAGAAATAGATGAGCATGAACTCAACGCAAAGGGGTGAATACTGTATGACAGTGCTCTCCACAAAAATTGTTGTGAAAGAAAAGGATTAACAATCAAAGACTCTGCAACAAATTGTTGCAATGAAAAAATTGACGACTCGGGCAATGCACGTGGTTACGTTTCAGACCCTATAAACGTAATAAATGAACTACGTAGAGAAATTACTTTCCTAAAACAAATTATACGAGAGAAAGAAAAATTAATCAGTGATAAATGTACTATTATCAGTGACAAATCTACAATCATAAAATTGTTAGAAACTAAAATTTATAAAAATAATCAAGAGCCACTTACAAAAAACAACAAACATAATAATAAAAAGAAGAATAATGAACATGAAGAAGAAATAACTCACACGCCTCCTAACTGTTTGAACACTGAAACTGAAATGACCCTGACCGTTGACAGCAATTCAATGTCAAATAATATAAATAAAACAGGCGCTGTATATTCCAAAAATGATATTTACCACGACACTACCATAACAAAAGAATCTAGTCAAAAGCGAACTGATATTATACATTATAACGAAGAAGGTAAATGGGAAAAAGTTGGAAAAAAATTCCGTAAAAACTAAATGGGAAAAAGTTGGAAAAAAATTCCGTAAAAACAATTCTAATTCTAATAATGTAGTAATTGGAAAATCACAAGGTCTATCTAATATAATTGTAGCACCAAAGAAAGCTTTTATATTTGTGTCTCGCATCAAACCAGGTACCAAACCAGACGATATAATTGCACATTTGAAAACGGATTATCCGGAGATAAAATGCGAAGAAATTGGATCCAAATACCCGGACCACTATACATCCTTTAAAGTAACAGTGAACCTAGCAAACTTTGAAGAAATCCTCTGTGCAGATAAGTGGCCGTACGGAGCGTACCTCTCGCGTTTTTTTCAGAAAAAACCGAGGAAGAATCCCACAGGATAACAAGTTGTGGTATACCATCTCTCAACTCTCACGCTTCAACAACCAAAAAGCACCCAAAAATAGCAACACCCCTACATGAAGACATATTGTTATTAAACTGTCAATCATTGACACAAGAAAAAGTGGACTTTATATCTTCAGAATATGTTCACAAGTTAAGTAATTTAAAATTTCTCTGTCTAACAGAAACATGGCGTTCATCACATGAGGTAGATTTAATAGACTTTCATAATTTTATTCACGGGTCTAGTTATTGCCGAACAAACTTTAAAGGGGGTGGAGTCGGAATATGGTATCGTAAAGACCTAGAGATATCGGGCATAAACCTTAATGACTGTTGCATAGACAAAATTTTTGAAATTTGTGGTATTCATTGGAAACCGGACAAATATAGTTCCGTCCTAATTCTCACGTGTTATCGAACTCCAGGTTGCGACTTTAACCTTTTTATTAATAAATTGACCGATGCTTTAGATAAAGTATTTCAAACAAATCGGAATATAATTATTGGAGGAGATTTTAATATAGACCCTAATAGAGACCCTCGAGACCATAAAATTCTCTGTGATGTATTGATTACTTATAATTTAATAAATATTGTAAATAGTCCTACTCGGGGAAAACATCTTCTAGATTACATTTTTGCAAATTTTAACAGTAATAGTCATGTTTTAGAGAATGTCATTTCAGATCATAGAAGCATATTTTGTAATCTGACTCATGGCTTCCAAAAAAATAATTTAACTTCTTCGAAAAGAATATTTTCCCAAAATAACATAAATAATTTTTACAATAGTTTGTCTCAAGAAAATTGGGAGCATGTTCTGAATGAACCTGATGCTAATAAAGCGTTTAATCTATTTTACAACACATTTTGGTATTTGTTTCAGGTTCATTTTCCTGTTACAAAAGTCATGAAACCTAACCTACTGATAAAAGCTGGGTAAACAAAGAAATAATAACATCAAGCAAATTGTTAAAAGAGTTATTTCTTTTGCAAAAATGCTTTCCTGAGCTTTCTCAAATATACAAGGAAGCTAGACGTAAACACTCTCTTCTGATCACCACGACAAAGAAATCTTTCTATCAAAAGAAAATCATGCTATCCGATAATATTTCCAAATCGGTGTGGAACTTAGTAGTATAGGAGGCTCCAGAGCGAGACTTTTCAATGTATAAGACAAAGACGTGTAATCCTGGCTAAATGGACATTCTGGGTGTCCGAGAGAGCTGCAAGAGTAGAAGGAAAAACGAGAGAGATGGGTTGCCAGAGTTTGAACGAATCGCGTTTGTAATTTTGGCATGAGCTGATTGAATTTTGCGAATTAGAGTATAGTGTTAATTGAGCATACGCGACTTGACATAGGCGGCGCAGCGTGGATGTGTTTGTGGGTTTAGGATGTATTTACGTATAGATATGTGTGTTTTGATATTATGGTAATGTGCAACGTGCATGTTGGTGTGCAGCATACTAGTATATTAGTAATAGAAAGACATATAGTTGTAAGAAAATATCATGTTATTTAATTAAATTAAAAAAAAAAATGTAGGTTTGTCGTCACTGGGATTTGAACCCCAGATCTCAGACTTTGCTTAGCGAGTCGGAGCGCGCTAACCAACTAAGCCATTACTACTACACATTCATTGTTCCTAGATAAAATATAAATAATCATACTTATTCTTTGTCATGGGCGCCGCGCCTGTAGGAGAATTTGTTGCTGTGATTTAGAGTGTATTTTACGTAAATATGAGTATTCTGATATTATGTTAACGTGCATCGTGCATGTTGGTGTACCCCATACTAGCATATTAGTTAATATATAATCTTATGGTTTAAAGAAAAAATAATTTTATTCATTGTCCATATAGAAAATATAAAGATACGCTTTTGCTAGCGATGAATGTCTTAAGAAAATAAATACAAACGCTGAGATCAACTCATGGGTTGAGTGTAGGAATTATTAAACAAACAAAGTTTTGATTGTCTGTAACATATACTTTTATAACTCTATGTTCATTTTTCTATTATATTATTGAACAATTTAATGTTTCTAACTTAGTGATGTGTACTGTTTTTGTGTGTTTGTGCCTGTGTGTGAAATTAAAGTCAAAAGGAATACGAGAGGAGTTTTATCTGTATAAAGGTATGATTAATAAATTTAATTAGAATAATACTTACGTAAAATATAATCGCTTTAATATTTGATTTGTTTATCTTCATATTACCTATAAAATATGTGAAAGGAAAAAATAAACTAAGGGACTAAAAATAGTAATCTTGTTTTATTGAACACAGTATACAATAATTAAATCTTAATAATATACGACAATGAATAAATATTTTATTTTGTAAATGAATAAGCTCATTTTACTATTGTTATACTCTAATACATATGATAATTACCATCGCAAATATATTTTATTACAAGTGTTTTTAATAATATAGGTAATACAATAATAGGAATAAATATTTCGTATTTTAAATAAGTTTACATATTTATGAATATTAAAACTCTAATATATGTGATAAATACATTTAAAAAATATTTAAATATATAATATATTTTAAACAATACTATGATATTTGCCTCTTAAAATATCCAAAGGGTTCAGAAATACTGTCGTTAAATTTTCTTTTAAGATAAGATATGTTTTGGTCTGATCCACAGAGAGTACTCTAAAATGCTTAGTTCGAATAATATTTCTGTATTGTAGTACTATAGGTTCAGTATATTCGGTAATCAGTTTTACTAAATTATCAAAGTTAACTTTATTTTCGTTGCTTACATTAATAGTTATACCTTTAACTTTGTATTCTGTTTTAATATTGTTTTTATCGCCACTTACACAAACTTGAAAAGCGTAATGTTTTGGACCCCCAGATGCAAAAATATTTATATATGACCCTTTTCCATATTTATCGAGTTCGTTAGTCATGTCACCCAGAAAATTTCCGTGTTCAGGCATATATTCATCAGATTTTTGAGTATAAACAATACTATAAGTATCGCAATATAGTGTCCGTGTTCCAAGTTTATCTAAGTATTTATATAAGTGAATTCTTGCTAGAGCAGTTGTATATGCCGCTATGAAAACATTTGTAGTAGGAGACATTTGTTTTTGATTGTCTTTCCAAGTAATGTACATAATTTCGTCATTGATAGGTATGGAAGATTGTACTTCATAATTTGGATTGCAGAAATATGTTAATAATTCTTCATAAGTACAAATAATTTTAGTGTGAGTTAAGTCATCCCGCATGCCAAAACGGCCCCATAAACTATTTAATTCTAATTTTGCAGTTGATCTTAAACCAGGATTATTTTGTATATTATTTTTATCTAAAAGGACTCCCTCCCTTTTATAAAAATCTTGAATATATTTTTCTTTTAATATTTCCTTATTCCAACATTCAGCAGGCCAGTCGCTAGCTTCTTGTTTAATTTTTAAAAAATTATTGACATACTCTGCAAATAATCCACCAGATTTTGAATTTGAATCATATTGTACAGTACCAAATTTCCAAACTTCATATATCTGAATAATTTTATAGCCTTTAGAAACAGCTAAGCGAACTTCGTCAACAACCCATGTAGAAGTCAGCTGTCTTTCGCTATCAATGTGTTTACAATCATAAATATTCAATGTCTCAGCGCAAGTTCGACATAAAACAAACATACATTTTTTGTTTATTTTTAATGGTAATACCGGATGATACAGGTTTTGTGGCGGCAAAATTGTACATTTAATTAAACCCTCAAATGAATAAATATCTGGACAGTCGTCGCCTACATATATTTTGGGGTGACCAACGGGATATTTTCCATATTTATTAATAAATGGATGTAAACTACAGATATCAGAATAATAGATTTTTTCGTTTTTATTTTCATCTATTTTATAATAAGTTGTCATTGTTTCAACTCTTCCTCCGTAAAAACTATCACGTGGATTTAAGGGTTTTATTGTTATTATTTTATCAGTATTTAAAAATTGTTGCAAATTAATATTATTTTTACGAATTTTTTCAAATTGACAACTCCACATTTCTACTAATTCATATCCTGTACTTTTTAATATTTCTGTTTTTCTAATTGTTGATTCATATCTAAAATTCATGGTATCATTTGCAGTTTTAAATAATAAATTATTACGATTATGTGGAAAACATAGCGGACAACCATGATACCAACAGCCATGATATTCAAATATTATTTTTTTATTTTCTATTTCTGCGTAACCGTCCACTTTAAAACCAAATATACTGCGTTCATTATTATTATATGCTTGTTCAATTTTAATATTTCGTTCTTTCTCCTCCCATAATAACCAAACAGTTGCTTCATATGAATATTTTTGTTGACACCGATAACCAGATGAAGGTACAATAGCAATTGTATTTTCTTTTAAATATTTTTTTCTATACGAATAAAGACATGCACTAGCTATAGTAATAGATCGTCTGAAAATATCAACATTATTATTTTCAAAAAATAAATCTTTAAATTTTATACACGCTTCACGTAATATATTGACATCATTTATACAATAATTTATTAATTCTTTCATCATATTGAAAATATATTTTGACTGTTTGCTTGCATCATACCATTTATTAAATTTTAAAATTTCTTCGGAGTTCATAGTTTCCGTAGAATAATAGTGTTTTGGAGGTTTGGATCCCACATAATCTAAATTTTCACTTCGAATAAAATAATAAGGGAAGTAACTTTTTTCCAAAACATAATCACATTTCAAGATTAATGCAGCTGGCATTTTACTTAATTTCATAGGCAAAAAATTTAAACTATCTATAAAGTTTATGTTCTTTAAACGAATATTTAGTATTTTATTACCGCGAATTAATACGTCAGGTGTTAATTTTAAAGTATCTGCTATATATCTTAAAAGAAAATGTCCATCATACGATCTTAGATTATGAGCAATTACAATAATCTCTTTGAGATTTTGTCGTAGTAACATTAGATATTCAAAAATTTTTTTTATGGGATTTTCTATAAATATATGTTCACGCATACCACAAGTGTTACAAATTTTATTACTTACATTAATACTGGTATGCATGCAATTTGTACAACATTGTTGGGCTACACATAGGACAGGAACATGTTCGAATGAACTATTTTCTTTCTTCTTTTTAGACAAACTTGACAATTTATTATCGTCGATAAATGGTGTATTTTGTGAAGACTCCAAATCGAAAAAACATAGAGCACATGGGCAGCCGTTTTTGAATCGTCAGTTGTAATAACTTTCATATAACATTGATGATTGGGTGGAAAATGTTGCTAACAAAAACAAAAATAAAAAATTATTTATTAAAATAAAGTATAATAACTGAATTACTTACTTTACATACAGAACAAAATATTTCGAAGCATTCGTGCGGTGATGTCCTTTCATTCAAATTATAAGTTTTGGAACATTTTTTGCAATATTTGATAACTTCACACATTGATCTGTTTTTAGAGTAAGTATTAACCATTTCATGATTTTGAAAGCAAACTTGGCCATCAAATTGTGTTACATTCGTCACATGTTAAAAGTACATTATTTTCATTTTCGCTGTGTGAACTATTACATCGTGAACATAAAAACGGACATTTATGAGTGCCCTTCATTTTATAACCTAAGTGACATTTACGACAATAATATGATAGATTAAATGCACCAGTTATACTGATTATCGGATTATAATGATTGACAAAATATAAAATATCTATATATTTGTCTGTACGTACATCATGTCCTTCGAAAATAATTTCCCGTCCTAGCCTATCATCTCCAAAGAGTGTAATTTTAAATTCTATTAAATTATTTTGAAACTCCTGTAATTCTTCAATTCCTGCACCATTTTCTAAATTTATGTTAAATTTTTGACATAATTCCGTGGCGTGTTGTTTTTGTAGTTTTTCATTTTCACGTAATTTTTTAAACAGACTTCTGTTTTCTAAATATGCAATACTTAGAACAATAGCTCTAGCTAAACAAATTATCGTTATTTTTTATGTGAATTATGGAATGTTTTCGACGGCAGTATTCTTCAAACGATACATATTTCAAATTTGATTTTCCTTTACCTGACGGCATAATTGTGTGAGCTACAGATAACATAAGTTTATCATTTAAGAGAAAATTTTTGTTACTTTGTAATACACTTTGTATAGCATTGACAATAACGTTCGATGACAAATCGGAGAAATTTTTATAACTTATACCGATTGGAAAATCTGGAGAATTTTCACTAAAAATTTCAATACCAACTCGGTCTGAAGGTAAAATTTTCATTTCATCAGCTAAATATTTTGTTATTTGATCAAATATAGTATGTAACCATTGAACAAGATCTTCGTTTGAAGAATATGTATTTACTAAAATATTAATTTCACGCCATGCAGATTTAATTTTTTTTATTTTTCTTTCCCGAATATTTAAAATTTTGAATAATTGATTATCAATATGTGAAGTCATATCTGTATTTTGATCAAAAGGTGACATCACAGAATTCTTTGAAGACACAACAGTATTGTTTGAAGAGGCATTCTTATTAATACTAGCTGTAGGATTCGGACTTGGTATGCGATTACGATGGTAACTAGGTGATGTAGACAAAGTTACTGGAACAATTGAAGACTATATTAGAACATTTATAAAATATTTTTAAAATATATAATCTTACTTGAGATGTAGGAGGTTGTAAACCTGAACCGGAAGGACCTTGTTGTAAATCATCTTTGACGAGAGCAGCAGCAGCTATCTCGGCCATTAAAAATTCATTTGATCCCGGCACCATACTTGTAAATTTAATTAGAGTTGCTGCATTGCGACCGGCATTCATATCTTTTAACCCCATGTATATAATACCCAAGTTAGGCGTATCACTGAGTGTTTTGATATCGTCGTTTGATAATGTTGAAAATCTTTCCGGTAGAAATATCGAAAAGGCCCCCAAATCACACAAAATTTTATCACCGAAAGATTTTGTTTTTACTTTTTTAACTTCTAAAACTTTATATGCACGATTTTGTATTAATTCGCGCACTTTTTTGGTTGGTTTGAAATTGGACAATTGTCCTATATCGTTAATTTTGTCCATGTTAAATTTATGAAACTGCGTACTTTGAACCAGCTTACAAATGCACTTTGTACAGAATGAAGAAGATTCGATCAAAATGATGCCTTTTATATTAAAATCTTGGACAGGGGTATACAAAAAGTATATTCTTATAAGAATTTTTTACTCTATTACTGAACGAAAAAATAAGTCGTAATTAAAAATTTTTTAGACCCCTGAATTATTATTATTAATACGTAGGGTGACAACAGTTTCCATTATAATAAAATAATAATCAATTAGCACTTAATTATGATAATAAATTATAAATAAATTTTTCATCATAATTCTGCAATTATTTATGTGTATATTATTCTGTGTAATTTATAAATTCTAAGAAATATTTGACAAGTCGGAACTTGCAAATATAAAAAATATTGTGCAATATGAAACACGTTTAAACTTGTAAGTTTGAAAATTTTATATATAGCAGATTCATATGAAACAGATTCTAGTTTGAAATAAGTAAAGATAGTGAGCAATACAATATATGTTGTTTCTTATTTTAAAGTGTAGTTAAAAATAATGAGTGGCTTATATACAAAAACTGAAGATGCTGAAGATCTAGAATCAGCTATAAGTAATTTAACAGAAATGTGTCATCAGTTGGTATGGGAATACAACCATGCAATAGTATATAAGAAGCGTGCACGTTGGGATGAAGACTTTGAAAATTTTTTAAATGATTCTTATAGAGAAAGTTCGGACCTCTATGAAGAAAGCGAAAAAATTTGTTGCAGTTATCTTAATAAAGAAATTAATATAATTCAGTTACTTGTAAAGTTCGAGAAAATTAAATTATTACTCGAACTTGAATACGAAGTTGTTAATTTCCTTGAAGACGACGTGAAAGATTTTTACAACTTTTTAAAATCTCAGCTAAAGGCTGAAAAATTGTTAGAAATCAACAACTTTCAATTGGAGATTAAAAATAACTCGATAGAAAACAAGGTGAGATTAATGTAATATAAAATCAGTCATTAGGTATATTTGGTATTTGTTCTTTTTTATACAGAATGGCCCAGCAAATGATAACCAGTCATGAATCTCGCCTGTTACTACAACAAGCCTACAATCTGTGCAGAAAGAATGAAAAAGTCCTGTATGTTGGCATTTATCCCATAAATATAGAAATCGTTGTCAAGATTGTAGATTATAAATCGCAGAACAGTATAGTATTTAATATGTCAGACTGGAATGCTTTTGTAGAATATATTAAGAATGTTGTAAACATAAGCAGCAATAATAGTTTAGTGAATAATATTGAATTTCACAAACTAGAAATTAACTATTCAATAATTACAAAATGGATGCAAAATGAAATATTTTTGGATAAAACATCGTTAGAACACATATGTGAAATAAGTGATGTTTTGTTAGATACTTTAAATTATTTAAAATCTCTTCATTTTGAAGAATATTATAGGGACATTAATACTCAAGCCTATTTAATGCCTGGAAAATCTCTTGACAATATAAAAAAACTTATATCTAAAGAGAACAAAATTGTTTGTACAGTATATAAAGAAATGTTGATTTTTTATCCAAACTTTATAGTAGATGATTTAAAATCAAATATGTATTATGTACCCAGTAATTATAATAAATTTAAACACTTAATAAATGAAAATTGTAAATAAACTGTATGAAGATTTGAAAATATAATACAAAATAAATGTTTTTATGCGTATAATTACAAATCTTATACTTACCTTATTCTTTTTAATCCTTGACCAATATTTAGTTATATCATCTGAAAAAGTAATGAAGTAAGTATAGCGGTTAAGTATATGCATATGCAAATAATACAATGATGTTCTTTTTTTAAAAAAAAAAAAATTTACAACATATATACATACAAGTATAACATATATACATATAAGTACAATATTATTAACATTAATTTTGGTTATATTATTAACATATATTTTTAACAATAACAATAAAAGAAAATATAGCTATTATATGTATAAATTAGAGTAAATCATCCTCGTATTTTCTAGTCAACCACGCTTGTAGTGTAAATACATTCCGAAGGGCACAAGATGGCAAGGAATTTCTTCTTGTTGAAAGTGTTTTATGAGAAAAACATGTAATATTTGAAGTATATTTATTCTCCATTCGTAGTGACGGTGGCATTTCATCATATTCATGAACATTTTCACCCAAATCAATTATAGTACACATATTATTATTATTTTCCAGTAACTTTTCAATGAGTTTTCTTTTCGAATTTCCTTTCAAATATATTCTGCATTCACATGACAATATGTTCTTTATTATATTTTGAGCTGGATAGTAATCTATATATCCATCATTCCACGAAAGTCCGTGATAATTGCGTTCAAGCCAACATATTTGTTTTTCGTAATGAAAAACTGACGTCACTCCAAAAACAAGGCGGTCGTACGTATAAGTGTTGTAACTGCGTATCATTTTTTGTTAAGATTGCCACTTCTTTCAAAATAAAGCGATCATTACTGAGTCCATATACTTGGATATCAATAATAAACTCTTTCATTTTTATAACACTTTCTTAGTGATTAAATAAACAATATTTTTGTATATAAGCAGTACGACGTGATGTGTAGTTCAGTTACTTGTGAACTGAGAATTATTTTCTTACAAAACTTGTTTAACAAAGCAACTGAACGAAGAAATTCCATTGTTACAGTTCTACAAACATACTTAAGGTATTTTTTATTATTTTATTCTATTACAAACACACTTAAGTTATATATATATATTTTTTTTTTTTAGAAAATAAAACGAATCATGAAATATATCATCGACATGCAAGGATTCTATATCAATGAATTCATCCTTAAGGAAATAGCAATATTAAATTTTGAAAATGAAATATTGGAACATTTCATTTTAAATCCTCCATATCCATGGTCATATTTAAATACGAAACAAAAACATGGAGTTTATTGGCTACAAAAAAATCATCATGGTTTGGATTGGCATGATGGCCATGTAAATTATTTTGAATATATTAGTAATATATTACCTGAAATGTTAAAAAATGCAGCAATTATATATGTGAAGGGGAAGCAGAAGAAAACATTTCTAGCTTCACTAAATATAAATTGCATAATTATAGATGTTGACGAAGCACCAACATTAAAGAATTGTAAAATTAATGAAGAAATGTGTTTATTTCATAAAAAAAAAAATGTTTGTGCTACAGAAAATGTATATAAGCTATTAAAATACTTAAAGAAGTAATAAAAATGTTTGAATAAGATACATTTGTTTTTTTTTTTATTAACCTTTATTAATTCCTTTTATTTGAATATATAAATACTGGGGTTCGTTGAATAGGTCATCACACACTACTAGCATAAACATGTGTTTGAAAAAGGATTTACTCCAAATTGGACGACAGAAGTGTTTAGAATAGCTGAAGTAAAACATAAAATACCTGTCACATTTATATTAGAAGACTTGGAAGGGAATCGCATTAAAGGTGGATTTTATCAAGAAGAATTACAGAAGACAAAATATCCTGATACTTATTTAGTTGAAAAAATTTTACAAAGAAGAGGAAATAAATATTTTGTTAAGTGGTTAGGATTCGACAGTAAATATAATTCATGGATTTCAAAAGATAATTTAGTGTAACTATTGTATAATATACAGGGTGTCCAGGATAACTTTTCCAACATGGGGATCTCGAGAACTATAAGAGATACGAGGTCGGTTAAATTAGACCAAAGTTGCCGCATTAGGGGGCCATTTTAGTGGTGTTTCATTTGTTCGGAAAAAATGCATAGGTCACTAGATATGGGCAAAAATGTAAATTTTTCCATTTTCGTTTTTTGCTTGTAACTTTTTTATATGAATTCAAACTAAATTTTAACTTGCACTTTCTACAGGCACTTTTATGCGAGGAATTCATAGGCGTCGTCAAAAAAATTTTATCTCTTACCATTTTCGAGAAATTCATATCAACTTTCAATTTTCATATGGAGCTCCAAGTAGGCTGTGACACCATTAAATAGGCATTTTTTTTCTCTTTTCAACGATATAAAATACTTGTATTTTATTTTTTAAATTATGTAAGAAATTACAAAATTAATGATATTTTACAACTTTTTCATGTATTTTATTCAAAGAGGCTATGAAAAACAATGGAATATTTTGTTTTTAGTTCTCTTAATTGTCATTGTATAACAAATATTTTATTCTTGTATTCATTGTGCTCAAACTTCGTTATTTTCATTGTTAATATTATCATTATTATTTTGTTCCGTTTTGTGTGATTTGTATTTTTGAAAATGCTGCAATATTCAAATCAAGAAAAATTTGATATGATTAGGTGCTTAATTCTTCGTCAAAGTAATTCAACCAATGCTGCAAGATTGTATTTAGAAAGCTATCCCGAGAGAAGACAGCCAAGTAGTCGACTTTTTAGAGGATTAAAATCTAATTTAATTCAATATGGTGCTTTTGTGAAACCAAAAAAGGAGCCCAGAGAAATAGATCCGGATAAAGAAAATATTGTTCTGGGCTGTGTACAAGAAGAACCTACAACATCAGTTCGAGAAATTGAAAGAAACACGGGGATACCAAAATCTAGTGCGCAAGTTATTTTAAGAAAACATAGATATCATCCTTACAAGTTTCATATATGCCAGGGACTTCAACCAGGAGATACTGAAAGAAGACTAGAGTATTGCCGTTGGTTACAGAATATGAGCCGAAACACTAGAAACTTTACAGAAAAAATTTTATGGACAGATGAAGCTCGCTTCACAAATAACGGACTTTTTAATAGACACAATTGTCATTATTGGGCTACAGAAAATCCGTACCAAGTAAGGACACTTCGACACCAGGTGCGATTTGGAGTAAACGTATGGTGTGGTATTTTAAATAATCGAATTATTGGACCAATTTTTTTCGCCGAAACCCTCACTTCTCAAAGATATCTTCAATTTTTACAAGTTGAAATAGAAGATTTTCTAGACAATTTACCATTGGCTCAAATACAAAATATTTGGTATCAGCAGGATGGTGCTCCTGCTCACAATTCCAATGTTGTTGCGCAATATTTGAATGAAAAATTTGAAAATAAATGGATTGGAACACGGGGACCTGTTTTCTGGCCAGCCCGGTCCCCTGATTTAACCCCACTAGATTTTTTTCTTTGGGGATATATGAAAGAAAAAATCTATTATAGGACTTACAATACAATAGACGACCTGCAAGAAGCCATTGCAATGGAATTCCGAAGAATTCCTCCTAGGATGATTAAGCGAGCAGTTCGGGCGAGCTTAAAAAGAGCTCAAATTTGTTATCGACGAAATGGCGAATTAATTGAGGGTCAAAATTTATATTAAATAAAGCTTTATTGTATTTTATTTTACATATGTACTGTAAAATGACTTTGATTTATGATTAAGTTTTTTTTTAGTAGTATAAGGTTATAATGCATGTAAATTTTTTAAAAAAGTGATTGTAAATTGAAAACAAAATATCCATTGTTTTTCATAGCCTCTTTGAATAAAATACATGAAAAAGTTGTAAAATATCATTAATTTTGTAATTTCTTACATAATTTAAAAAATAAAATACAAGTATTTTATATCGTTGAAAAGAGAAAAAAAATGCCTATTTAATGGTGTCACAGCCTACTTGGAGCTCCATATGAAAATTGAAAGTTGATATGAATTTCTCGAAAATGGTAAGAGATAAAATTTTTTTGACGACGCCTATGAATTCCTCGCATAAAAGTGCCTGTAGAAAGTGCAAGTTAAAATTTAGTTTGAATTCATATAAAAAAGTTACAAGCAAAAAACGAAAATGGAAAAATTTACATTTTTGCCCATATCTAGTGACCTATGCATTTTTTCCGAACAAATGAAACACCACTAAAATGGCCCCCTAATGCGGCAACTTTGGTCTAATTTAACCGACCTCGTATCTCTTATAGTTCTCGAGATCCCCATGTTGGAAAAGTTATCCTGGACACCCTGTATATATATATATATACAGGGTGTAAATGAAACTAGGGAACGCGATTTTTCTTGGAAGTCATAAGAGTTACAAAGAAATCTTTCAAATAAAATTGTTAATGTTTTTAGTAAGCTACATGAATTAATGTAAATCAGAAAAAAAATATTTTCATTTTCGGAGATATACCTATTTTTGACTTTTTTTTTAAATGGTACGCCCTGTATATTTTTATACTATTTAGTACGAAATAATTTTTGCTTTAAAAAAGTTTCATAAGTTGTACCTTCTAAACTTCATAGAATTCGAGATATTGAAGAAAATATTAAAATAGTTGTGCATTCAAAGCTATAGCGGCTCCCACTCTGATAAAACGCACTCCAACCGTTTAACCATAAACACTGGCTTGCCCACAAGGTAGCATCCTAGCTCCCATACTATTTGTCCTTTACATTAATGATCTTAGTATGATTTTTAATGACGACATAGATTCAATACTTTATGCAAACGACACAACTTTGATAATATCTAGTAAAGATAATATTACATTGCAAATTAAATGTAATGATAATCTCAAAAAGTTTGAAAGTTGGTGTAATGAAAATTCACTTCACCTCAATACGTCTAAAACAAACTACATGCGTTTTCATACGTATCAAAATTCAAAAAATATGAATATTGATATTGTCACGTCCAGAGAAATGCATCTTAGAATTGTGCCTTATGTGCTCTTCTAATACATGTACTCCTAATGACATAGGCCGCAGCTTATCTTTTGGTTGCTAACCGGAAGCTAAGTTGATAAATCAAAATTATAATTACACACGTTTATAAATTTATAAGGCAGTAAGCCTACGGCCTGGTGCATGCTCTGACGTCTGACATCACTCAACCCGACCCCACGTGTTCCTACCCTTGTTAAGAAGAGTGGGTAACCAACGAAGTATTATTTTTATCCTTCGCTCGTTCACTCTTCTAACAAGTATAGGAAATCCGTCTCCTGCTGAGGTTACTAATCCACGTCAATCAAGTGGTAAGAAAATAGTGTTGTGAAATGTTATTTCGGAGTAAAAGTATCGGGTGACGACTACGTGTGGTCACCAGACATCCCCATATTTGGGAATGTTTGTCAAAATTAACCTTTGAACGCGGGAGGTTGTCATAACGGATTCAGGCTAGGGGTTCTGGAAATCTGGAATAGACGTCAGTAAAAACCACATGTTAAAATAGTATTTAAGCCTGGTAGTCTGACAAATCGAGGCAGTTATCTCTGTGTGTTCAACGAGATAAATCTCTTCGGTTTGTCCGCCTAAACAGTGTACAACTACAACGCTGACAGTCGATATGGATCTGCTACGACGCGAGCTGTAAGTGTTTATTCTTTTTATTATTAAAACTTATTATTAACCAGTACAACTTGTATTATTTTACACCCTTGCACTGAGTATGAGTCTTCATACTTCTACTCAGCATTATCATTTATTTTGATACGACCCGAAATCAGGTGGATGACGTCACGCATCCGGTATGTTATTAATAAACTCAGATTAGAACCGTGACATTTGGTGGAGGTGCCGGGTAGAATCAAAATAGATGGTAATTACATGGGAGTATGCCGAAAATACTAACAATGCTTGATAATTAAGTATGCGAAAATACGATTTGCGGCCACGAATAAATCAAACACCGATATTAACTGTAGAGCGTAGACAAAGAATGGTAGTACACTCGCCGGTACCGAGTACGAGCAATACAAACCCCGCGGCTCAAGTAACTTTTGAAACCCCACCCAGAACTAGTCCGATAACTAACGAAATGGATAACAACGCTAATCAATCCGTGGAGAATGTACTTCTGCAAAACGGGGCAGGAGACGTATCAGGGGGCGGATACCCCAACGCTGACTTACAAAGGCAAGAGTCATTAGAAAATTCACCGGAAGAACGGAGAGATTTTTATGTAGAGGCAATTCCTAACGGGCCGATTCAACCTCGGTTCATGGAACCACCGAAATTTGATCCACAACAAGGCATCGGGGCTGTAGAATTTTTACGGCAATACGAACGGGCGGCGAAGGCAAATCGATGGAGCACCGCGTTGCAGTTAGCATATTTCGATATGTATCTAGCCGGACGTGCGGAAGTGTGGCACCGCGCATACAGTCATCGTAACCACAACGTCAGTTGGGAAACACTGACCGCTGCATTCAAGGCTGAATTCTTCCCGGTCGGTTACGAGAGAAAACTATGGGATCAGTGGTGCACACGTGTGCAACAGAAGGGCGAAGACCCCAGATCGTATTATTATTTCATGCTGGACATCCATGACAAATTACCCACCCCGTTACAGAACGAACAAATTAGAGCCACTATTGAAAATGGCCTTCTGCCATCTTTGCAAGAGAAAGTCGCGGTATGCCGTCCTAAAACTTTGAAAGAGTTAAAAGACGCGATTGATTTAATGTGCGACACGGAGGATCGCATTGCCCGCGTAAAAGAACGGACAGAAGGAGGCGCTAGCGCCAGTAACGATTATAAATACAAGCTACAGCGTATGGAGGAACGACTCGTACATATGATCAAAAAACAAAATCAACCCCCGCCCAGACACTTTGTCAACAACCGAACGGACTCAGGGTACCCCAAACAATTCCCGCGGAATAACCCTAATCCAGGGTATAATAATAATTCCAAGCCGAGGGATAATTATAAACCAACCGCGAACAAGGACGATTCGAGCCGCGCAATACGCGAACACACGACGGCCGACCCGTATGCTTTAATTGCCAACGGCCAGGACACTACGCCAGGATGTGCCCTGTCAATGAACGCTCCGGAGACGGACAGCAGCAGAGGACAACCGGAACGAATCCGGGAAACGCTACTCCACGACGCTAAACGAGGTCCGCAGCGTCGTGTACCAGATTGACAACGGGCCTCACATTAACAATAAACCTAAACACAACCCGAATTTTAGAATACTCACAATCGCAGGTAGGTTGAACGATCAACCCGTGAGCATAATTGTTGATACAGGAGCCGCATATAACGTCGTGGGAACTAGCCACGCCCATGTATACGTGCCTTCCTCGGTAACCGCGTTGCGCGCCGCGGATGGAAAATCCATTGCCGTGGTAGGAAATGCAATGGTAACTGTAACAATTGGCCCGTGGATTACAGAATTAGCCACTCTAGTAGTGCCTTATCTGCCATGTGACATCATTCTTGGCATGCAATTTTTAATTAACCATGGTGCCGTCATCGACTTCAATAAAAACGAGATTTCACTGACAATAGCGCCAGATGAAATTGTGCGAATAAAATTCAACTCCTCCGACGGGACCGCTGGTTCGGAACCGCTGGGAAAGTTGACAGCTGTCTCTAATCAGCATGACGGCTGGCCGGCGCTAGACTGTGTGCCGCCGGTGCGAGATAAAAATAAACTCACACTAGCAGCCGACACCACGATAAGTGCGGGCGAACTCGCACAATGTTTTTTAATTGAAGAAGGACTCACTAACCCATTTTATAACATTCAGCTCAGGACGGATTTAATATCTAAATTTGGAATAGAAATCACAGATTTGAGGCCCGACGAGCTCAATACTGGTACATGGGTAGCATACTTGAGGAATGTAACGCGTGTAAATAAGAAACTTTTTAAACATACCGCTTTAGCTTATAATTATTTTAATTCAGCAACGCCTAACATAATGATCTTAGATAATAATAATAGTGATAGTGAACCGCATGAGCATGATATAAATAAGGAACTAACACAGGGACAGCGAGAAAGAGTTTTGGAATTGATTGAAGAATTCAGCGACGTATTTGCATGGAATTCAAAACAGATTGGTCTCACGCACCTAGTTCAACTTGAAATCAACACCGGCGACGCAAGCCCGATCCATCAAAAACCATACCGTGTATCTCACAAAGAACGCGAAATTATTCAGGAACAAGTTAAAGAAATGTTGACGGACAACATAATACGGCCCTCGTATGGGGCGTGGTCGTCACCAGTAGTGCTGGTGAAAAAGAAAGATGATACGTGGCGATTTTGCGTCGATTATCGCAAATTAAATGCAGTAACTAAACCCGATGTGTATCCCCTACCGGTGATAGAGGACATACGTACTTAGTTACCTAGGCAACGCGAAATATTTTTCGAGTCTCGACTTATTTAGTGGTTACTGGCAAATCCCTGTAAAAGAAGAAGACAGAGCCAAAACTGCTTTCATAACCCCCGACGGTCACTATGAGTTCAATGTACTCAGTTTCGGTCTGTGTTCCGCCCCTGCAACCTTTCAAAATTTAGCCGACACTGTTTTTAGAGATTTAAAATGGAAAGAAGTATTGATTTATTTAGATGATGTAGTTGTATTCAGTAATACATTTGAGGAACATTTAATAAGACTTCGACACGTATTCGAGCGATTACGGGAAGCTAATCTAACCCTTAAACCTAGTAAATGTACTTATTTACAGACCGCCATTGATTTACTTGGATTTAGAGTGACAGTAGACGGAGTTGCACCCGACGATAAAAAACTTAAAGCCATTAGAGAATTCCCCGTGCCTAAAAAAGTAAAAGACATACAAAGTTTTTTAGGTTTGTGTAATTATTATAGAAAATTTATTAAAGATTTTGCCAAAATAGCACGTCCTTTATATGACTTGACTAAAAAAGATGTATTATTTCAATTATCCGCGAAAGAATTAGATGCTATTAATACGCTTAAAAATAAATTAACATCAGCACCGGTGCTGACACATTTCGACCCGACCGCGGAGGTTGAGACGGCCTAGGCGGTGTCTTGTTACAAAACAAAGATGACGCCTGGCACCCAGTGGCGTACATATCTCGGCGACTAACACCAGCGGAGATAAATTATTCCATCACGGAAAAGGAATGCTTAGCTTTTGTATATGCTTTGACAAAATTCCGCCCTTACATTTGGGGACAACGCTTCCGTGTAGCTACCGACCATCATGCACTGTGCTGGCTACGGACCGTGAGAGATCCAGTCGGCAGGCTCGCTCGATGGAGTGTCAAATTACAAGATTTTCAATATGAAATCTTTTACAAGAGCGGCAAAACACACACGGATGCCGACTGCCTGTCACGCTATCCTACGAGCACTGCGACAAAAGCCGACGAGGAGGACGCTACGGACATCATCACGTACTTAGCTATGCCCGTCGATATACAAGCACAACAGCATGATGACCCTAGTCTCATGGAATTAATTAAAGCCATTAACGACCCTAATTTCGGAAACGCATTACTCCAGCGGCGCGCTAAAAATTTTGAACTCGATGACAACGGAATATTATACAAAAAGAATCCCTCAGCAAATGGAATCATGCGTCTTTTGGTAATCCCACAAAAATTACGCGGTGAAATATTATTTAGTAATCACGATGAACCACTCTCGGGACATTTGGGATTCGCGAAGACATTTCACCGCATCAGCGACCGCTATTATTGGGAAAATATGAGGCGCGACGTGGAAAAATACGTGCGTGGATGCAACGATTGCCAAGCCCGAAAAGGTGTTGATAATCTGAAGCCAGCCGGCCACTTGCACCCTTTACCTGTCGGTCAGCCCTTTGATAGGGTGGGTATTGACCTGCTCGGCCCATTTCGCCGAAGCCGACAGGGTAAAACCTTCATAATAGTGGCCACGGACTACGCTACTCGCTGGGCTGAGACTCGCGCTCTACCCAGCGGGAAAACGGAGCCCGTCGCGAAATTCATATTAGAACAAATAATATGCCGCCATGGATCACCACGAACATTATTGAGCGACAGAGGCAAGGTATTTCAATCACAAGTCGTGGCTGAATTACTACGGATTATGGGAATTGAGAATAAATTCACAACGGCCTACCGCCCGCAGACAAACGGTCTGACCGAGCGGCTAAACAAAACATTGGCTGACATGCTGAGTATTTACACCAACACCGCCCAGACCGACTGGGACGAGTACCTGCCTCATGTGACGTTTGCGTACAATACCGCCCGGTAGGATACTACTAAGATGTCGCCGTTTTTGTTGTTATACGGCCGTGAACCCGTATTACCAACAGAAGCTCAATTAACAACGCCCATAGATACGGACATCGTAATCAAAACACAGGAACAGGTGCAACAGATCCGGCTACAGGCCAAACAAAACATAGAAAATAAATAGATTAAAGACAAAGCTCGATACGACGATCGCCATCGAGAAGTGGAATATCAGGTGGGACAGAAAGTAAAAGTTTACAGTCCCGAGCGTTTTGTAGGTAAAAGCGATAAATTACTACTTAAATGGTATGGCCCTTACGAAATAGTGGAAAAATTATCGGATGTAAATTATGTAATTGTAAAAGGGAAAGGGAGGAAACAGAAGCGAGAAACCGTACATGTGGCCCGGATCAAGCCCTATCACGAACCGTGGCAACCAGATGTTGCAAGGCCAGTGACCCGTAGTCGGACGCGTAGTGTTAATTCGGATGATGGAGGTAGTGCCCATGAATCCGATGAGTAGAGTAGTTAGTAAAAATACATTAGATAGTTGTAAATAGCTACGCATGTTGAGCTAGCATGAGACTGTATATTAGGCCCAAAAAATAATAATTAATTTACAAAATTATGCTAAGAAACAAAATTTTTTGAATAGTTCTCTTGAGACCCTGAAGGGGGAAATCCTCCGGCGCTGCACCACCTTGCGCCGGGACGCGCGGCTGGCTATGCGGGGGCGCGCCTGCAACGAGGCAGCGAATCGGATAATCATTATTGTCCGATTCCTAATTGTGCCCCTCATAGCCTATGTCGAGGACTGGATCTTATGCCTCGACATGTTGACGGGGGATGAAACTCAGCAGTGGGCTCGCATACGAGCCCACGAATCGATTGTCTCCCGCCTCGACCTAGCCCGCGATCTGATCGACGCCGTTGAGGTCCCCACGTGTGCCACCCCCCAAGCAAGGGGACTCCTTTGGGAGTTCCAGCCCCAGGTGCGGCAGATGTGTGGGGAAACGGGGAGCTTCGACCTCGAGGCCGCTCTCCGGCGTGGGCGCGCGGACGGGTGGTCGCCCGTGTTCGCGCCTACGCCTGATGACGGCTACAAGGCCATTTTTAGGAATACCCAGACGGCACTATACGTGCCGCCACTGAACACCTGGGTACCTCCTCGCGCCTCAACCCCGGCCAGGTACAACGACGATACCGTCTCACTAAACGAGTCCGAACATGACTCGGAAGAGGCCGGGAACATGTTCGGACTGGATTAAAAAATGTAATACAGTACCGGCGAAATAAAGGGTCAAAACAGATTAATATTTTCTTTTTAATAAATTAACCCTACATAATGAAAATAAAATAAAATATATTTGAACACATATCCCAATCTTTCTCGCCTAACCAAATATTAATTGTGTGTGTGTGGTTTGTGGTTTTTAACCCTTATATTACTAGGAAACCTCAGGGCGCCCTCAGAAGGTAGGTGCCGCAGTTTTTGTTTTTTGTTACAGAATTTTATTAAGTGTTCTGTGCTTCGGCTATAGTACAGCAAAAGTGCCGGTACGCATCTCAGCAGGGGCGTACTGGAAAGAACTTCCCGATACCATTACATATGAAGCAACGATTCCACTCACCTACGAGTCCGAATGGGTTAAGAAGTTGGATATGTTCGACGATGGATTACGCGGATGCGATAATAAAGTACAAGAATGCGCAATGCATGACAACATCCGAGACATGACTCGGATATATGATGAAGTTTTTCGCCAAATCGAAGCGTCGCTGGATCCCGAGTATTTCATCGAGTTAGAGAAGTTAGATCCAAAACAATTAGGACAATATCTCGATGGATCACTGGGCCGATCACGATTCGATGGACCACCATTCGCAGAACCAGACGCCGGCAGAGCCATCTCACGTTTCCGACGTGCTATTAATTTCATCGGCGACGCCTTTAACTGGTGTTGCGGCGTCATGACGGAGACCAAGATGAAGTCATTCGTAATGAATGAAAAAGCTCTGGAACAGCGAATAGAATTACTCCAACAGGGAATGCATGAGGAATACAAACATCTGACCCTAGTGTCGGAAAAATTCAAACGATACGATACACAAGTGCAAACCGCTTTTAAAGTCCTACAGGAACGCGTCCGAATTTTGGAACACGTAGAAGAAACAGAAATCAAAGCCAATGAAAATCTTCAGAGAACAGTTAATCATTTAATGCGTCATGATGTCAGCGCATTAAAACGCACGATTAACATGTTAAGAATTATTCGACAAAATGAAATTCTGAGCGCATGTAAAGCCAGGAATATCCCCACTGCAGTATTGACACCAGGAGTGCTGGCGGCTGATTTGGACAGATTATCATCAAAATTAAGGAGTTACGGCTTACAATTGGCCATCCCGCGGGATCAACTATCACAATATTACAAATTACGTATTGTCGACTGTGGGATCGGACCATCAGCTATTGTAATACATGTGAAGGTGCCCGTCACGCAGCTCGGCCAGTCATGGAAACTAGTGGAGCTACTAACAACCCCGTTTGGATGGAATAATGACACGTGTGTGATAATGCACGATACAATGTATCTAGCGGTCAGTGGAAAAAACATGCGACCAATATCCGGGGCTGGATTACATCAGTGTCAGCCTTATCATGACCGTCTATGTTATCTACCACGATTCTCGTCAGATGCAGTGTACGGACCGCAATGTGCATTTAAAATGTATGAAGGAGCTACGGTGGAAGACATTACAAAGCACTGCTCCTTCCGCTGTTATCAATCCCAACAAATGGTAATTTCCGAAGTTCGGCCTGACACATACGTGATTACCCATCCGCAGCCCAACATGAAAATCCACTGTCCCCGCGATATACAGGAAGTCAACCCGCTACATATAGGCCAACTCGGAGCATTACAAGTTCAATTACCGTGTAACTGTGCTCTGTACATCAACCAGACCCGCACGATACCAGTCCGCGTACCGTGTGGTGAAAACAGCCGTCATCTACAAATTATACACGTACTTCCAGCTACGTGGTCAACTCTAAAGTCGCTAAGGATTAATCCGCTAGCACCAGAAACTCATCCCGAATATAATAATTTGTCTGAGTGTCTCAACAAAAACTGGACTTTACATGTGCCGCACTTGAACTTATCAGCCATTAGTGGCACGTATAAAAATTTACCGTACTCCGACGCATTCCCTCCGCTCGCATGGACAATCGACGAGTTCTCGCATTATAAGGATGTATTAATTTACATCTGGAACATAATATGGACAATCCTGGTGTTAAAATTATTACATCAACAGAGAGCCTTCCTATTGGTCTTTATGCCCTTGGTAAGTGCCGAAGGCGCCACTGGAACCGAGATAATCGCATTATATCTGCTGTACATCGTCACCATAGCATTAGTTGCTATCGGGTTAACAATTCTAATTGGTTGGTACGGGAGAAAGAAGTGGAAGATAGGGCGTTGTCCCTTATGCCGAAGCAAGAGGCAAGAAGAGACTGATCTTCAAATTACTGAGTGGTCCAGAGGCACGTTGAAGCTGCCTGGTGGACCCATTCGAATTGAAGAAGAAAATATAGTCGCAGGAGGGCCGTCAGAAACAGGGGACGGCAGGTGCGAAGCTTAAGATTCCGAGACATCTGCAGACTACCCCGTGTCTGCAGTAGAGGGCGACGCTCGGAATCAACCTGCTCATCAGGTGAGTGCTCTAGATACAGCTGGCCTCGGGCGTCGGCCTGATTGATCACCAGATTCACGCCTTGTACGGCTAAAGGGTTGTATCTATTAGGAATGGCACGTGCAGTTTTGAAAATTTGCCGCCGGTAAGTGGCCGAGCGAGATCCCGCTGGGCAGGGTATGTTTTGTAAACGGGTACCAGAACGCCTTAGTTTTGTGGACTGGGCGGGGCTAAGCTGCGACGGCTTAGTCTTTTAGGGATCACAGGGCGTGAGCACCGCTCGGTGGTTCAGGTAGAAGAAAAATTTATTAAAATCGGGGAATACAAGGACAATTTAGCATCAATAGTAATTTTGTTTGTGACAGGTTTCTTAGTAAGTAAGGAAAAAAGGAAATTATAACATGTATCGTTTTAAAGGACCGCAAGTGTACTTACTTGCGTTATGTATAATAATAATTGTAAATAATAACCAGGCAGGACAAGTCGAGGTAAATACAGGAGCGTATTTCCAAATTTTACCAGAAACAATTACATATGAGACATCGTTACCATTGATCTACCGAATCATCTTCACCAAATCCCGGAACGCCACATGGCAACAGCAATGTTGTCCAAGGAACGGGACGGGCAGGAACTGTAATAATCTCATAACAGGAATTGCAGCCCCTAACACTCAAGAAGCCTTTTTGGCTAATGATGGGAACACAGCCGGATGGGATTTTCAAATAGCATCACGGAATCACGTTCAACGTATGTTTTCAACACCCGCTGAAATAGATAATTTCATTAAAAAAGTAGAAAAATTCCCTTTTAAATTCGAGACACGGATTCTGGACCTCACGGACTCAAGTAATATTTCGGGATGCGACGCTCACCGCCTCCAAACTCACATAAACACGTTAAGAATAAAATTATTCATCTTAATCAGTGCCTGCCACGCTCGACATTTATCACCGGATGTGATAGATATGCGGACACTACAAGCAGATTTAGATAAATTCTCAGCTGCGGTGAAACAAAATGGGCATTAGTTGGCTCTCAGTGATGCTGGTATGTATTACGGGTTGCCGCTCACCGACTGTTTAGTTACACCCCGGACAGCTATTGTGGGAGTACACATTCCCATACTGCGACAGGAAAGGTTAAGTGTCACGTCCAGAGAAATGCATCTTAGAATTGTGCCTTATGTGCTCTTCTAATACATATACTCCTAATGACTCCGCAGCTTATCTTTTGGTTGCTAACCGGAAGCTAAGTTGATAAATCAAAATTATAATTATATACGTTTATAAATTTATAAGGCAGTAAGCCTACGGCCTGGTGCATGCTTTGACGTCTGACATCACTCAACCCGACCCCACGTGTTCCTACCCTTGTTAAGAAGAGTGGACGAAGTATTATTTTTATCCTTCGCTCGTTCACTCTTCTAACAAGTTTAGGAAATCAGTCTCCTGCTGAAGTCACTAATCCACGTCAATCAAGTGGTAAGAAACAGTGTCGAGAAATGTTATTTCGGAGTAAAAGTATCGGGTGACGACTACGTGTGGTCACCAGACATCCCCATATTTGGAAATGTTTGTCAAAATTAATCTTTCAACGCGGGAGGTTGTCATAACGGATTCAGGCTAGGGATTCTGGAAATCTGGAATAGACGTCATGTAAAAACCACATGTTAAAATAGTATTTAAGCCTGGTAGTCTGACAAATCGAGGCAGTTACAACGCTAATCGACAACATGGATCTGTTGAGACGTGAAGTGTAAGTCTTTATTTCTTTATTATTAAAACTTGTTATTAACTCATACAACTTGTATTATTTTACACCCATGCACTGAGTATGAGTCCTCATACTTTTACTCAGTATTATCGTTTGTTTTGATACGACCCGAAATCAGGTGGATGGCGTCACGCATCCGGTATGATATTAGTAAATTCAGATTAGAAGCGTAACAATATTTCTCAGTACGCGAAGTTAAAGAAGAAATCAAATACCTCAACAATAAGAAGTCTCCTGGATATGATCTCATAACTGCCACCGTTATCAAACAACTTCCTAAAAAAGCAATAGTTGCAATAACGCAAATTTACAACGCAGTCATTAGAATTCAATATTTTCCAGTGCAATGGAAATTTGCTCAAATCTTGATGATATTCAAACCAGGTAAACCGCCCCATAAAATATCCTCCTACAGACCTATTTCTCTGCTTCCCGCCCTATCTAAACTCCTCGATAAGCTAATCCTAAAACGCTTGACTCCAATCGTGGATAATAACAAATTAATCCCTGAACACCAATTCGGATTCAGGAACCAGCATTTGACTATAGAACAAGTCCACAGGGTAGTAAGAGAAATAGAAACAAGCTTCGAAGAGAAAAAATTCTGCTCAGCTTCCTTCCTGGACGTAAGTCAAGCTTTCGACCGAGTATGGCATACAGGCCTGTTATACAAAATCAAACTCAACCTCCCTCATCCATACTATCTACTTTTCAAATCCTACTTAAAAGACAGATTTTTCCAGGTAATCCATGAAAACAGTCGTTCAAGTTTCCATAACATAAATGCTGATGTCCTAGGCCCACGCTTCTATCAACTATACATCGCGGACCTACCTACTGAAAACAATGTAACAACAATGTACGCAGATGACACCGCATACCTCGCATCACACAGCAATCCAGCAGAAGCTTCAAAACTCCTCCAACATCTCTTAACAAAATGGAGTCCTGGGCTCACAAATGGAAGATAAAAATGAACGAAGTAAAATCGGCTCACATTACATTTACTAAAAGGGACACATGTCGTACGGTAACATTAAATAATACAATCCTACCTGTAAAAACAGAAGTACTATACATAGGGATGCACCTCGAAAAAGGACTAACATGGAAAAAACATCTATCCACAAAAAAAAAACAACTGGACATAAAAATTAAAAAAATGTAATGACTCATAGGACGCAATTCTAAACTCTCATTACATAACAAAATACTTATATACAAAACTATATTAGTGCCCATTTGGACATACGGCATCCAACTTTGGGGTTGCGCAAAACAATCCAATTTAAATCTAACACAACGCCTCCAGAACAAAACACTGCGTGTTATAGACAATGCTCCATGGTATGTTTACAATGAGACATTACACAATGACTTACAAATAAAGTCTGTTAATGACCAAATAAAAAATTTTGCCTCAAAATATAAGAAGAGACTGAATTGCCACCCCAATAATTTAGCAGAGAACCTATTGAAAAATGGAAACGAAGTCAGAAGACTGAAGAGAATAAAACCCCTAGATCTATGCTCAAAATAAAATGTAAATAACACTGTAAACTAAAAATACAATGTAACGAAGGAACATCGATGGGTGTCTCCTTCATGCATGCTAATAATCTTATATCAGATTTACTGGTTGGTCATATTGGCCAGTTGTAAATTAATTTCTCAATAAAAAAAAATTATAGTTGCTATACCGAATAATATTTTACCCTACTTTCAATCGCCAAAATAAAATACTTTTACAGTGAAAACAATTTAATTAAATTTTAAAACTATTCGCCTATGAAAAGGTGAATACGTTTAATGAGTATATAATAAATTACATATTCAAGTCTAGGCCAACTTGTCATCAGGTCTTAAATAGAAATAAATTATTATCTAAACAAAATCTATCCAATATTACGACGTTATAAATAAAATAATACATTAAATAATATTAAAGCGATATCTACACAATACAATATATACTTCAGCGGGGAAACACATACCACAATTGAAAACAAACAAAAATAATAATATAATTGTGAAAATCATTATAAAACAGGTTCGATATAGTAAAGAATATTTTTAATACTTTTTATAACTGAACCAGGTAGTGTATAAAGGCTGATACCTCACCAAGAGTACCGGATCCGAATTCCGGGTAAGGTATATTTATGAAAGCGCAAAGCAATAAATTAAAAAAAAACTTTTAAGTTTTATAATAAATGAATAACATTAAAACTATTTACTGGACAAAAATATTTACCGATATAAACCAAAGGCATCAACAATTCCTGTGCCTTTATCAAATATCATAAAAGCATACACTTACTCATTACATCCTTCAATATATTTGGGATTGCTTAAAATTATTTTATTATTAGATAATTCATCTTTTCTTTTCTTATGTGAATATCTATAATAATCTTCATCTGTCGAACAATCTGATGATCTGGAATTACCTTCTACCTTTAAATCATCTTTGCTTCCATTAATACGTTTATAATAATAACAATAATAATAATTTTTATTGACTGCAAAGCACTTACATGCCACAGTACGTCTAATTTTAAGATATAATGCTTAAATAAAAACAAAGGTATATTTATGTATATTTAACTGTATAATTAATTTTATTGATTTTTCTGCACAAATCTCACAATCACACTTTCAAAACGCATTGATAAAATTTTCATCTTTAAAATACTCTTCTACGCTATAGTAACTTTTATTTAGTAATACTTTATGTAAAGTGGATTTAAATTTTTTTGGCTCTAATTTTCTTATAGTTTGGGGAAGCTTGTTAAAGAGCATAACATTAACACTGTTAAGTTTCGTATTTGTTCGACTGAATTTTACTGTTGTTAAGTTATTGTTATTTCTCGTATTGTATTGCTGAATCTCGGAATGAGTTGTAAAATTTAATATGTTTTCCTTATGTATATTAAACTATTCAAAATATATTGGGAATGAAGTGTAAGAATACCAAACTTTGAAAGTAGGTCCTTACAAGAGTGTGTTGAACTTACGCCGGCAAGTATTCTAACAGCCTTCTTCTGCATCATAAATACTCTGTTCACTTCAGATGATTGGCCCCATATCAATAAGCCGTAGCTCATGACAGAGTGAAATAATGCGAAGTAGGCTATTTTAGTTGCTGATGAGCCGACTGTACAATATATTTTACGTAGGGCAAACAGGCATGAAGCTAACTTCCTACACAATACATCTGTATTGCTTTTCCATTTTAGGTTTTTTTGTAAAACGAAGGCCTAAGTATTTTTGGGAGAGTTCATCAGATTTTTTTGAATTTATAAAATTTATTGTATTTGTTTTGTCTTTATTTAGGCTCAAAAAATTTGCAGTAAACCATTCAATGGCTTGAATTTGTGATTCATTACAATTTTTTTCTAGTGTTTCTTTTGAGAAACTGTGATTTATTATAGTAGTATCATCTGCAAATTGTACTATCTTTGATTTTACATTTTGAGGTAAATCATTGACATATATTATAAACAAAAGGGGACCAAGGATACTTCCTTGAGGAACGCCTTTATTTATATTTTTAAATGTACTTATTGTATCATTAACGTTTGAATCTTGTATAACTTTTATCGTACCCAAAAATGTAACGTCCATACGCAACGAATATTTTTGAATTGTAAACAAATAAAGTCTTCCTAGTTGGACAAATTGTTCCGCCTAACATTTATTTATGGGCGGCGCACGACTTGTCCAAATTTAAATTTAAATCCTCACAATTGTTATAACTGTAGCGTATGAATAAATCTATTAACTCGTCAATGTTTTCTGTATCTCTTCTGCTTAGAACGTTTCCTTTTACATAAATAGATTGACAGTTAATGTTCTCACAATCAATATCCCAGTCTATTTCATTTTTGTTATTAACTTTTGCGATTTTATATTTACCTCCTAACTTTACTTCTTCCATATCATCTATATTAAACCGTCCAAGCTCAATTTCCTTTGTTTTCTGCATTATTGTATTTATTTTTTTTGTTTGAAATTTAATGGTTGATTTTAACTCCGCTGTTTGATATCCCCGTTATTACAAGGATATTAGAAAAAATATATATTTCTTCTTTAATCAGCTGATAAAGTGAATAAAACGCGTGGTATCATTATAGAAAAAATAAACCAGTGACCAGCCGCTTGCACACTACCCGTGGAATTCTTGATGCTGGCCAAAATAAATCTGTAACAAAAAAAAACTGTTAACACTTAAGAATAAAATACAAATTAATGAACATAAATATTAACAATAAATAAATATAAATTTATTCCAAATCTAAGGTAGAGCTATTAATGCACTATTTTTCTTAAAAATAAAAATGCTTATATGTAAAGTGAGTAGCTGTATTATTTTTATATTTTGTTTCTCATAGTCATAACATTACACTAACACAATCGTTTATAACTCACTCGAATTTTGTAATAGTCTAATACAATTAAAATAGTTTAGGTTGGTAAAATCACAATGTTAAAAAGTGTCAACGCCAAACCTCGCAATAAAAAAAAATTAAACAAAATTCTTAATATTTTTTGTATAATTAGAAACTTAAACATAATAATAAGCAGAAGGAAACAGAGAGTAGACAGAAAGAGACAGATATCTTAATTGGTTAATGTTTTTTCCGAATATCGGGGGGTTATCGAGCGAATTAATACACAGAGAGTAGTAACAAATCTGCAAATTTGTGGACAACAGCAAAGTTTTGTCTGACAAGTATTTTTTTTGTATTTAACGCAGCTATCTTAAGAAACAAGTTAAGTGCCTTGCGCAGAGCAAAGAAGCAGAACTGATCTGTACTATAAAATGATAAGTAATTGATTTCTAATTTAAGATAAATTCATATGAGTATGAATCAGAGACTAGAAAAGAGATAAATATAATGATGATAATAAAGATAATAGATAAAAGGAATAAAAATATGGAAATTAAAAATATTGTAGGGATCTCAAGGTCACACCGCGGACGACGGCCGCAGGTAGACAGTTAGAGGGGTCAACCGCTGATGGGAATCATATACCTATTAGTAATATACCGCTAATCCCGTATCTCCCCAATGTACTGGAAACACGTTCAAGAAAGCGTAATATAGATATATCTTGCATCGCACACAGCTGTTACAGTGCACTTGGTGCGCATTCTCAACACGCAAGAATATAGGGTTTCAAAGTCACATTTAATATTTAAAATATAATAAATAAATATAGAAATTTGAAGAAAGTAATGAATTATTGTACATAACACTGTAATAATCATTTAATAGTGTTTACTGATAATAAAATTACTATAGCGCGATATTTAAAATATTTTAAGCTATGTATTGTATACTATGCACGATATGATAAGGCGAAATTTATTTTCCTAGTTAATAATACGTAACCCTTCAATTGACAATCGAAATTTTGATAACAATATAATTTGTGTCATTAATAAAATATGTTTGAATTTGTTCATTTAAAATAAATTTTAATAAATAAGAATTTATTTTATTGAACTTGTTATTTTAACATGTCATTATAAAATAAATAAAATAAAATTTCGATTGTCAATTGAAGAGTTACATATTATTAACTAGGGAAATAAATTTCGCTTTATCATATCGTGCGTAGTATACAAAACATAGCTTAAAATATTTTAAATATCGCGCTGTAATAATTTTATTATCAATAAACAATATTAAATGATTATTACAGTGTTATGTACAATAATTCATTACTTTCTTCAAATTTCTATATTTATTTATTATATTTTAAATATTAAATGTGCCATTGAAACCCTATCGTCTTGTGTGTTGAGCATGCGCACCAATTGCACTGTAACAGCTGTGTGCGATGCAAGATATATCTCTATTATGCTTTGTTGAACGTGTGGATCGCGGAGGATCAGCGGTATATTACTAATAGGTATATGGTGGGAATCCCTGTACATTTTTCGAAAATACTTTAGGAATACTTGGCAGTACTCGGAAATATTTGACAATACTTAGGAATACTTGGCAGTACCCGGGAATATTTGGCAGTACTCGGGAATACTCAGCATTACTAGGGAATATTTAAGAAATACTCGGCAATATTGGCAACACATCTAGCAATAGCGTAAGAATACGCCAGCATTTATCAGTGTTTGTGTACAGCGTGGTGAGCAGTCAGTGTTACTGAGTGTTTTGTGAACAGCCCCCGTAACAACAGTGCAATAGAGAAATAAAATAATTATTTTTTATACAAGACGATAAAATAATATTTTATCGACAAGCGGAAAGTGTTAATTCACGAGCGATTAAATCGCGAGTGAATTATTTTTCGCGAGTCGATAATTTAATTTTATCGTCGTGTATAAAATTCTATTTTTTTTCTATAGCAGGTTTTGAAGAGAAAAGAATTAGAAAAATTAAATTATTATTTAAGAACAATTTTAAAATGTCAGTAGTGTGTGTTGTTATGGAAATATACTAATAATAAACAAAAGTTAAAGTACTTTATCTACCCTTGCTGTTAAAGTGTTACTTTATCTACCCTTGCGGTTAAAGTGCTACTTTATCCACTATTTTGAGTTGATAAAATTGCACTTTAACATCTGCTATAGAAAAAATAAAATTATTTGTATTTGTAAGTAAATTACAATATACTTTTAATTTTTATTTGGAGTTATAAGTTATACAATATTATTTTTTGTTAGGTAACAAACAATTTTTGTCCTCGTTTTTGCCTTTCGCCGAATTGCAAATTGAAGTGTATAAAATTAGAAATAATACTCCTGACAACAATGATTAGTAAATTTTTATTGAACAGTATAGTTAAATAAATCCTAAAACAATAATTGAGTTATTCATTATCAAGTATATCTAATTTAAATAACTATTTGTTCTTCATTGCGGATTTAAGAATGTTATTAATTGCCAAATTAAATAAAGTGTTTATTATTTAGATCATTCCATCTTCTTTTACTTCACAACAAACTGTGCTATACTATGCTAAATGTATTAAGCACTGCACTTTTTTTTATAAAATTTGTAAATTAAATTATTTTTTTAGTAGTGGATTTTTTAAAAAAATATCTGGATGATTTTTAAATGCAAATGCCTGATTATTTAATAAAACTTTTAATTTATACTAGATTTAATAGTATAATATCAATTTCAAAATTTGAAGACAAAGATATTGATACTATAGAGCAATTTGCCAAAAATGATTTAACCAAGATGTTAGATAAAGATGAATTAACATTTTTTTTTTGGTATTTTTGCAAAAAACATTGACCTATTTAGGATTTCCGACGAACATAGAAAAATTATTTTCGAGATTATTTTGTTCTTAATAGAAGTATGTTTAAAAAAAATTGAAAAACTACAAAAAAAGGAAGAGCGAAACTTTCTCAAATTTGGAAAATAACTCTGAAAATAATAGAATATTAGAGAAGAAAAGAAGAAGAGTAAGTACAAGTACGGAAGATTTGTGCCTCGATCTGAGCAAAAATGATATCAACGATAAACAAAACAAAGCAATAAAGCATGTTAGCACCTTGGGTAAAAATTACATCACAAATTTTGTAAAGCAAATATTTGAAATGAGGATGTAAATGAATTTCTTCAGGAAGTAAATAACATTCAAGTAGATGTAGATATCAAAAATTTTAATGCAAAAATAAAGTGCTGTTTTTGTAAATTTGTGTCGACAAATTAGTCTGTACAAAACTCAAGATATGGAAAAAAATGGGTTCCCTCAAATTTTAATAAACATATTAGAACACATTTTCGAGATAAAAAGTGACAGGATTCGAGTGAGGTACAAGCTAATACTAGCTAATCCAAATTAAAAAATTCAAATTTATTGCCGTTCAACACAATGGGTTCATTCCAAAAAAAAAAAATGTTTCGATTTTTTTTACATATATGGAATCTGCGACACTTACTATGAATATTGCAATATAATGTACGCCGAAATATAATACTTTTCATTCATAACTTTGTTAAAAGATATTCGCGCTACGAATTTCGTGACGTCACGAATCAAAAACTCGCACAGAGATACATCTCACACAACACGTACACCGAAGCGCTACAAGTTGAACGTAAGTGTAAAGCACGAAGTATAATTTTATACTTCGTGATGTAAAGTAACCTAAAATTTATGTAGCTGTCAGAGGAAAAGTACGCAGGTTTTTGTTTTATTTATATTAGTGTAGAACTACAGGGTACCTATTCTGTAACTTATATCACTAGTGATACGCGTTCAAAATTGTTACAATCTGACTGCCATCTAGCGGTTTTTGAGTGCAACAGGGAATATGACATCACTCATTTTGTAAACAATTCACTAACGCGAAGGGTAGTGTTATATTTATATCACTAGTGTTATACTGACGTTTGGTTTGTGCGTTGGCTGTATTGTTTGAAATTTGAGTGGTGACATTTTGTGAAAATTACTAAAGAGAATCTAGAAATTATGCAAAGGTACGCTATTGACAACACATTGACAATAAACACAATTTTGTACAATTTGACAGTTGTGCCAGGGAGTAGTGCCAACTTAAAAATTATTTTACTGAAACTTTTAAATACAAAAGTTCCTAAGATTACAACATTGAACAGTTGACACGAGACGTCAAACAATATATCAATTCAAATCGTTGAAAAGTTATAGAATAGGTACCCAGGTTTATAAGCGTGAAATATAATTAAAATTACATCACAATGCAATATATTTAGGTAAAGCATGGTGAACGAAGTTTACATTTCGTCCGCAAGAGTGAGCTGATCATTCTGATTCGTGACGTATTGGCAAATGGCGTCCTGTTGAGATTTGAAATCGAAGTCTATTTTCAAAAAATTATATCTACAATACAATGTACCCAAATGACATGAAAATATTATTTACAGATATTGTAGACGGTAGACTTTCAGGAAAAAAATAAAACAGAAAATGTGAAATGACCCCATTATAACCAGCGAAAATCAAAATACCGACTTTGGCAAGGAATATAATCATATCGTTTCTCAAACATCGGAATTCATACCCAAAGAATCTTCATCAATAGAAAATGAAAAAGAGAATGTACAAACAGAGGAAAACACATCAATATTTTTCCAGTCGCAAAATTGAAAAGCCTAGAAAGTTTTGATATTACAGAAACAAAAATAATAGATTTTTTTGTAACTGAAATTTACAATACATAAGATACTAATGCCCGTTTGCACCAATAAGACTTAAATTTTAATCCAGACTTAAACAAAAAAAATCTAATCGAATTTTTGACAGCAATGTTAAATCATGCATTTCACATTTTATTTCGATTCGATATTGTCTATTTAAGGCAAGCTTAAAATTTAAGTTATGTTGGTGCAAACGGCCATAATACGCACTTAAAGGAAATGATTGTAAATACTGCCTTTGAAAATAATTTGGGTGGAAATTTAATTACTAAATCTAATATTAATATGAAAACCTTACTTGACTATTTGAAAGACACTGCAAATGAGAACCCAACAAGAACTCCAGAAAGAAAGAAATTTTCCGGGCCATTGAAATTATTTAGCCTATATATTTTTATTGGTGGGAAAATGATGTATGAGTGCTTACATAACAATTTAAAAAATATACTCCTATCCTTAAATACAATCAACTCTTATAGAGGGTATAAGAATATCAGAATTAAAAAGCTATTTAATTAATAGAAATTATCCATTACTTGTGTTTATTTCTGAAGATCAAACTGCAATATTAAAAATAATACAATATGACTGTAAATTAAATAAAATGGTTGGATTTATTTCCCCACTTTCTAAACATACCGGGTTTCCTCAAACTGAACGCAATAATTGCTAAACGCATATATTTTCATGGCACAGTCATTAGTAGATAATGCACCAGCATTTTGTTTGGCAAATTTTTGCTAGCGAAAAAATTTCTCACTATAAATACTTCCACTTGTATCGAGTTAAATGCCCATGAATTACTAATTCTTTTGAATAAATGTCGACACAATGGAACAGCTTTCTTGCCGTGGCTTTACAGAAGCCAACCGTGTGAGAAAATATTTCGCCAGACAAGATCTATGACTAGTACTTTCTCGACGATAGTAAATTTCAGTTTATTGGACATAATAAGGCGGTTAAACCGTATTCAGGCTCTGAATGACATAAGTACTGATCTAAGTGAGTATTAAATTATTTAATAAACTGTTTCTAAATTATAAGATAATGTTTTTTTGTAGAAGGTTCATTTTGTTTTCCTAGAGAGGATAATATACGGCTGGGTGATGGAAATGAATTAATTTCAACTTCTAAGGACATTCTCTCAATAGAAAAGATTAAAGAAGTAATTTCAACCACAATAATCGGTGCAAGGCAAATGGAGTAATTTAACTCAGCCACCAATGTTTACATGTTTTTTCAATTTTACATAAATTTTATTTATAAATTGCTACACGTCTTACACTTACAAATTAATGGAATCATTATTTTATACACTTCTATTGCATTAGTAGTTTTCTTTAATTTTGTGTTTCTCAATGTAAAATGATAAATATATATCCCTATACAATATTGATATAGTTGAGTTGACAAAAAATTGAATAAAACTGTACTATTGTGTTTCTCATAAAACACAGACATTATTGTTGGTGATGCCTGGGATGCTTCCAGAAAAAGCCGCTGAATTCCTATTATGCTACCCGAGTACGCATAGAGTGCTCGTCTTACAAAGTCAGAGTCTGCAAGTACTTGGTGACCATTGTTTTATGACTAAGCCGCATCTTCTACACGAATCCGTCATTTATCACGCCGGTCACATTCGATTATTTCCTAAGAAATTATGTTTTTAACAAATCATGCAAATACTAAATTTGTTTTCAATTAAAGTAGCTTAGCTCGCCCAGGAGGTAGTTTTGGTATATAGAGTGTAACAGGTACGGTCGCCTAAGACGAAATCTAGTATTTGACATAAAAGGGTTATAATTTATAGAGTTTTTACTTGCCTCAAAAGTAATCCACGAATTATATTAATGAACAACTCTTACACGAGACAAGAGTAACGATAGTCGCTGCCACCACTAACACTTTATTTAAAAGTCTGCCGTGATAGAAGCAGATAGGGGAATGATAATAATGATAACAGACGCGGTTTACTGTATGATCAAATTTGTGCAGGTTAGTAATTTTGAAAAATAGAGTTTTACCTATGCGTTGTGCTACCACGTCACAAATACAGGGGTTGGAATAGGACGGGCTGAATCAAACACGATATTCCAACAATAACAAAATTATATAAATTTTAATAATCAACCGCGATCAAAATCATTTATATATTTCAAATAAACTACAACGCGTAACAAGATTCTATATAAACTATAAATTCTTACTTTTCTACTTTACAAACAATTTTGAAAACCTTTTTACATCGATCTACAAATCAATATTAATCCACACAGAATAATAAAAATTACTTACAAATTTACACCACGATGAGAAAGCCTTTACACACAGTAAAACAACTAATTGGTTATTTCACTAAGAAATACGAAGGTATGTCTGACATTCAGTCAAGGCATCCACAACCGTTGAATACTACTACAAGAGCGAGAGATTTCGAACTTCGGAGGGCCATTTAATGGTAAAAATCTAGAAGTTCTCAACCTATGTTTATCCGGCTCTTCTCATCCCCTAAGTACGAAGTATGCTAAAAATAACCCAATTATTGATGTCCACCGAGGGCATCACGTACTAGAAAAGGACAGTTATTTATTTGAAAACAAGCTTCAAGGCGCAAAAAGTACGTCCTCAACCATAAATCTGTCCATTTCGTAACATCTGGAGTACTGCACTAACAAAAATTTACAAAAATACACAGCCGCCAAGCGACCGTGTTACAAGAGCTTTGATTGTCTCAGGCCCTGCAGAAATAACCAGTACACGTGCTGCTCTGATCGTACGCTTTTCTCTGCTTCAGGGAAAGCCGAATGCTTGTTCTGTGCCCTGTTAGGGCTTTTACGAGCCAACGTTCCCCACAATACCCTAGTGGGTGACCAGGTACCCTTACAAGTTTATCAAAGTTATGTCTACCAAGAACATATGAATAAATATTTTTACAGTAAAATTTAAACTTAATGGGATAGACAACCTTGCGCAGGATGATTCCCAGTAGATACTCGCTTCAGTATCCCTTTCATCAGACTAGTTCCTGCGTTTGAAACAAAATTCCTCCAAGATCAACAGACAGCATCGATCTATATAAGATATAAAAAAAAGGATGTCAGTATTTGTTAAAATACCAACAATAAGAATTGTTATATCATTAGCATCCTTGGTCATTATGAGACAATGAAAGACAAAACTCTACAGAAGAAGTGACAGTATCCCTTTGTGGACATATTTTTTATTGACATTAATTTTGACCCTGGTATTTCACAGGATGAAACATATTAGTTGACATAAGATAGTGTAAATATAAATATTACATTCATATAATAAATTTCGAAGAGTAATATTAAGCATAGTGATTTTACCTTAAAATGTTATTATATTTTATCTCAAGTCATTTAAGAAAAAAACGTTACTGTTTAATTAAAAATACATTTTCTTATTCATTAAATGAAATAATAATACATTTAAAATTTACCTTAACATAAACAATTTTGAATTTATTTATATAATACAAATTTTGTAAGACAATGTTTTATAGTATATTTCATATTTTAATGATTTTAATGACCTATATTCAAATGTTTTTATTTACATATTAAAAACGTGTTTAAATTTGACTTTCTGTATTCTTCAGTGACATTTATTAAGAGAAATATGAACTGTTTAATTATATATTATAAAACTAAAACATCAAATTAATGTAGTGGTGAACAAACGTTCCTTGTATCCAAGACTTTGATCAAAAATTGCATAAGACCGTAAATGAGCAAGATTAGGGTTTCACGAAATTCTTGGTCTTGTCTTGTTCTTGTTTTGCGTCTTGCTTAAAAACAAGACAAGACAAGACAAGAAATAAGTTCAGCAAGAACAGGAATTCTTGTCACATTTTGCAAGAAATCTTGCTCTTATATTTTTTAATGTACTCGTAAATATAAGAGAGTGTTTGAGGTTATGATTTATGTTGATAGAGAATGACAACAGATGACAATAGTGTACGTTTGTTGATAGGTGGTGACAACAGATGGGACTTGCATAATTATAAAAATTTTAATTTAAAAAAAAAGTAAGTACAATGACAAGGGATAATAAATTTTGACATTATGAGTATTTTATATTACATTTTTAATTTCCTTCATTGCACTGCATTAATTTATATAAAATTCATTGATTAACAGGAAAATTTTCATTGATTTACAGAAAGTAATATTTACGAGGTCTTGCAAAAGAAATTAAGTGATCCTTTTTATTGTTTAAATCGAACCTGCAAAGTCTAATTTATCGCTCTGTATGATTTAATTCAATTCAATTCAAAATATATACATCAATACAACGAATTTGAAACTTTTACTTGGATTCAATTAAAACAAAATCTGAAATGGGCTGATGTACAGCAGACATACCAACAGTTATTGGTGCAGATGCCTACAGCTGCTATGACTTTAAAAGAAGATAGTTTGTTCGACGAAGTAAGTTACGCGGCAAATTATGTGAATAACGACGTCTTAAAGAAATGGGAGGAGATGAAGAGTAGTACAGAACAACGATGGATAGAGGTGTTCAAAAATTTCAAAGACAACGGAATACCATTCCAGAATAGCCTAGCCACCATCCAGTACCTTCTTTGTTTGCCAAGAACAAACGCTCCTACGGAACGAGTATTTTCCTTAATGAATAGCTTATGGACATCCGAAAAGTCGTCGCTAAAAGTAGAAACATTACGTGCAATGCTAATTATAAAATTTAATATGGGCAGCTTTTTGGACATTCTAAACCAAAACCCAGAACTAGTAAAAAAATGCCACTCATGTGAGAAATATGACTTTAAAAATAAATGTTAATTCAGTAGTATTGTTGTTTGTTTCTAAATCAATTATACCACCAACAAATCCTCAGTCTTGTTGTGAATAGGGGTAGGTGTCCCGCATTGACTTATCATAAAGTTGGCCGCCCTAAATATTCCTCAATGCTGACGACGGTACAATATTACCAATTTGAAAAATAAAACTATTGTACAAATTTCTCACATTTAAAAAATATATTGTACAAAATCTAAATCTACGATAATTGGTAGCATATTTTTCTACGATACTGTATCGTTGGTTGTACTAACTGGTGTTGTACAAGACCATTGTGTCAAAACATGTTTTACATTGTTCTTTTACACTCGATTTGGTTTGTTTACCGTACGATTTCATTAATGACACACATCACATACAATAACTTGCTTATTAATGATTTCATTATAGTGTGAGAGTAGATAAAATTAATTTACTATAACGAACTGTGAAAAATCTAATTTCAAAATTAAGCACCAAACTCAAATAACTAATTTCATATAATAATGGTAATGTCAACGTTTGTGATGAAACTGTTTGAAACGCGTAAAGGTAAAATATAATCTCTTTTTTATAACAATAAATTTTTATTTACAAGATTTGATTACAACAATGTAATTCCGTCCTCTTCACACTGAAGTTCATATGCTATTTACACGCGGAATTATCTTAACAAATACCACACGAGATGATTTCTAGCGCGAAATATTTTTTTATTTATAAATATTCACTCTTGGTTTCTTGATAGCAATTTGTTTATCAAAATCACTCGAGCTGACGCTCTGTTGTACAAATCTTTTCAACTTATGTTCACAATAAATAAAAAAATATCCGCCCAAATCAGACTTCTAGTGATATTACCATCGATAATAAATAAAATTGTGAAAAATAATTATATACAAATTAATTGAAACGAAATAATCGGATCGGAAAAAAAATTATTTCTCGTTCGAACGGAAACGAAATTTTATTTAAGTAGGAACGATTATTAAACGAAATTAAATTTTAAATTATGTAAATGGATTATACGGTCATATAAGTAGTTGCATTTTATAAATTCATTAAACAGTTCATTAAATTTAAGATAATATTATTTAATTACAATGTTTGGGCTTGAACATCTTCTATGATTTGGTATGAAATAAAATGAGGTATTCACGAAAACCTTTAGAAAAACTAAGTATTCCATTTATTTACTCATTTACGTTAGAATTATAAAATAAGAAATCCTTTTTAAAATGAAATATTAACAGAAAATGGGTATTTCTTGTTATCCAAGCGAATGACAATTTATATTTGAATTTTACAAAGAAATAGAGGAATACAAGTCGGTTGAATCATATTTAACAAATCTACTAGAAAAAGTGATATAAACATTTACATATGAATAGTTATATATTTATCATTTACACATGTAATTATTAGTCCCGGTGTATCTTATCTAATAATTTTTAAATTAATTAATTAATTAAAGTTATTTGTATAATAATTATTGTTATAAATAGAGGAAATAGAATATAATCCTTTGACACACAATCAAAAATTATTCATGAATGTTTTATTTATGTAATATATATATATATATATATATATATATATATATATATATATATATATATATATATATATATATATTTCAACTACTCCTCATTTTTATATTTACTTCTAATGTTCTTAACAATTGAGACCAATATTCATACAACTTTGACAACCTCCCTTAAAGATTTACACTGGTAAAGTCAATTCAAATAGATTCGGTTTTCAACTACCTTAATTTCTTATTTTTGCGACCCATTTTTGAAAAAAACCTTATACAAAATACTCAAACAAATGATAATTACGCAATCATAGATGTTTTATATTTATAAATATAAATATTGTTACCGAGGATTAGTACGTATTATGTCAGTTAGGTAAATAATTTCATTAATTTCCCCTCCCTGAATATTGAGTAATCATTTAGTAAGTTAATTTTGGGAGATAGGTTTAATGACCAGTCTTTCGTTATTGTTTGACCAGTACGGGGTGCTTAGTGCTAGTTTATCCGTTTATTAGGTGAGTGAGTGCGTGCATTTGTTAGTTGAGTGAGATGTGATATATTCCCGTTGTGATGTGTTGTTACCCTTTACCTGAAACCTTGTATATGATCGCGCTCGGGAGGGTCTCTGTAAAGAGTGTCGAGAAGAGCAATCAGGAAAGCGATCTTTGTGTCGCAAGATTAGTGCGTTTTCGCTGATACACTGGGATGGTAAGGGTTGGGATGGTTTTATCCTGGTTTTCTAACTATGCCCGTAAAGTCGAAGTAAATCCATTGGGGTGGTCAGCACTGAGTGGTATTATTGGTACACTCAGGGTGGCAAATGACAGGGACTTGTGCATTGAGTCGGTCGTCATGATAAAGCCACTGCTACTTTTGAGTAGCGGGTATGCGGTTCGCATATCGACCTTATCCAACTACCTATCATTGTTTGAGTGAACATTATTTGAAATGGTTGTGTGCATGCGCCCCTCACTAAGTAGTCATGCTTACGTTGTCTCTTTCATTTCAGGACGTGCAGTGAAGAAGAACCGGCTAATATATTGTATTAATTTAATATATTGTATTTATTTATTTGGATTTAGAAATTACAGGGTAAAGGTAAATGATTTTTTTTATTTCAGCTCCCTAATGAACAAGCGTCTCATACATCGTTACATATAATTATCTTTCTATAATATTATTGACTCGTTATATGTAAGATTTCATAAGTGTACGAATCATTTTGTGTACCTATTTCTTGTATACATTTTGTTTTTATTTAATCTACGTAAGAAAAACAATACTTTTTTCATAGCTAGCTATTGAATTTTATTTCTGGAAGAAGAGAGAATATGATCCTGTCAGTAATATGTCAATATTATATTTGAAATTACTCTATTTTTCACTTTTTAAATAGAAATCTTAGGTGTACGAATAATTCTGTGAGCCACTGTATATATATATAAAATATTGTGTATTCAAAACAATTATCGCTAAATGAAATAGGTATTATGTAATGTAATTTTGAAAATTAATTTTTATTATGTTGCTTTCAACATAATAAACCACTCTCATTTTTGCGATTTTTCATAAAAGTTCTTGTTGTTCTGTGATCAATATGTCGTGTATTATATATCCTCCATTTTTTTCCCGAGGTATGGAAATGTATATAGAAATAACAGAGTTGCGTCAACTACATACAGGTGAAATGCGAAATTGGAAACACCTTTTTTCTCGGAAATTATTATAGATACCGAAAATTGGTCAAATAAAGTTTTTAGTATTTTAAGACAGGTTTTTTCACCTTTATTTAAAGAGCCAGTTACTTTAACCATCGGGTAATAGAAAAATATCGCATCGAAAAATTGTCAAAAATATACGTTATTTACTATTACTTTAACCCACGGTTGTTATAAAACCCGGGTTTGTTTTTAAAGTCCCCAGCTCACCGGGTTTTTCTGAAAAAACCCAGCCCAGATCTGGGTTTTTTCAAATAAAGTTAAATTTATATATTTTCATCCCAATTTATTATATGTAGACGTCGAGAAAGAAACTAAACCTTATTTCAAAATATCGTACAAAAAAATTACAAATTTTTGTGATTATCAATTTGAAAAGTACATGTTTTCCTTAAATTTTATTCACTTTTTGTCAGTGTTTTAATTTTAAATAGTTTTAAAATTACTACAGAATCACAAATTAGATTCTTCTCACAGGCAGGATAATACTAGTGAGTGAGCTTGTATCAACTTGTTTAATAAAGTCTGCATTGTGCATTCGCTGTTTGTATTGGAATAAGCAATACTATAACTTAGTTCTTGGTGAGTGTTAGTTGCTAGTACAACTGGTTTTGTTTAAATATATACGTATATAAAATGCCAAAAACCGATAATTACGGAAGAAAACTGTCACTAGACTGATCCAATACAATAAAATCAAGTGATGGAAAAATAAAGTGTAAATATTGCAGTTCTATTCTTAGTCGTAAAATTGAAAGGATTAGGAAACATTTGGAAACTTGCATGAAATATAAAAATTACAAGCAAACCCAAAATAAAGAAAAAACTAGTGCCAGTCATTCATTTTCGTCAACAGTAGTGAGTGAATTCGACTGGGAATCTGAATCTGAGAAAAGTGACTCTTGTGATGTTAAAAAACGGCAACGAAGTCTGACCACCTTCGTAAGTACAACATCAAAAGATGAAAAATAATGTTGCACAGAATGAAAGTTTTAAGAATATGATTAAATGTTTACGACCTGGCTATATTCCTCCTGATCGCTACAAATTAGGAGGTGAATTATTAGATGAGGCGGAAAAAAAATGATGAAGATTTATGCAGTGAATTGAAATATGAAAACTGTTCTTTAACATTGTTGTTAGATGGATGGTCTAGCATAAAAAACGATCCAATCATTGCTACTAGTATCCATACAGGTAAAAAATCGTTTTTATTACAAGCAATAGAAAGCGAACCAGGGAAAAAAACTGCAGAATATTGTGCAAATATTGCGGCATGACGCCATAAATATTTGTAAAGAATAATTTAATAAAGATATTTTTACTGTTTGTACTGACAATGAAAACAAAAAGAAAAGTATGAGAGAGATACTAAAAGAAAAACACAAAGATTTAATAACATATGGGTGCTCTGCACACTATATAAATTTAGTGGAAAAAGAAATTTTTCCTAAAGATGTAACCAAACATATTATAGATGTTCAAAAATTTTTACGCAATCATCATATGCCTCACGGATGGTTAAAAGAAAAGAAAGGATTAATGCCACAACTTCCTTCCGAAGTACGATGGAATGAAACCATTTCAGAAATTTAAGCGACCCCTACATTTCACATTTGAACTAAAAAGTTAGTGCCGTTAAATGGCGGTAATTCAAAAATAGGCGAGAAAGAACGCAAGTCCAGTGTTGCCAACTTAGTGGATTTTCCACTAAATCTGGTGGTTTTTGCTTGCCTTTTAGCGGACAAATATTAATTTTAGTGGCTAGTTTAGTGGAATTTAAGAATTTAGTATTTTTTTTCTTAAACATTGGAACGACGACTATAAAGTCCACTCGTATCGTTTTTGAAGTTTAAATTCATCGCGCAGCAACACTTTTTCATCTAGTAGGTAAAACAGCCAAAAGGACACGCATCCAGGCCACAAACTCTTAAAAAAAATGACAGTAAATTATCATTATCGGGGATTCCCCAACGGGGAATCCCTGTTCTCGCTCAAGTCTCAATTTTCGTTCGAGCTCCATGGTTCGAGAACCATGCCGAAACCACAATATTCACAAAAGTTTCGGGATTCTTGGCTACAAGACCCACATTTAAAAGATTGGCTTCAAGTAATTGAAAGTACAGCTGGTCAAGTACCGAAATGCAAGTTTTGTGGAACGATTTTACGGACTCACTATGGAGATATAAAAATACATGGGATGTCGAAAAAGCATCAACAAAATATGAAGGTATGTATACGAAGGTGTTTCATAATTATTACGTTCGGTAGTCATAGAAATATTTTTATTTTAACAAACTGCCCAGAATGATAGATATTTTTTGAGCAAATAGTGTGACATGATCTAGCGCGCGCTGTAACCTAAACTATAGAGAAGGTTTTGTATATTTTTATTTACATTTTTACAGGTTATCGTTACGCAACCTAAGCTACCGTTCAAACCAGAGCCTGTAGGAAAAAAGAAAAAGGAAGAAGCCAGTGTCGCATTGTTCATAGCCATGCATACCAGTATCCGTGTAGTTGACCACTTGGGTGAGGTTATTAATCACAGTCATGAAAAAGATATCGATAAAGTGCAACTACACCGAACCAAGTGTACTTCGGTTATTAAAAATATATTGGCGTTGCATTTTACCCAAATCCTAAAAGAAGATATTAAAGATCAACCCTACAGTATATTGGTTGATGAGTCTACAGATATTGCAATACAGAAATATCTTGGGGTCATTATAATTTATTACAGTGTTAGATACCAAAAAATAGTATCTACCTATCTAGACCTTGCTGAACTAACTGAGTGCAATGCTGAAGGTATTATCTCTGCTATCAAGAAGACACTAAAACGATTTGATCTGAGACTTGATAATTTAATGGGAATTGGTACAGACAATGCTTCTGTAATGGTTGGCGTAAACAATGGGGTCTTTACTAAATTGAAAGAAGAAGTACCACACTTAGTTTTGGTACGTTGTTTATGTCACTCCTTGCAACTGGCTGTTTCATCTGCGGCCAAGCAATTTTTGCCGAAGAATTTGGAGTTTTTAATTAAAGAGACGTATGACTGGTTTGCTCGTTCATCTTCCAGACACACTGCGTATAAAGAGTTATATAAAACCATCAACGATGGACAAAAACCGCATAAAATTGTTCAAGCATGCCAAACAAGATGGCTGTCAATAGAGTCTGCTGTGTCGAGAATATATACGCAATGGCTAGAGTTGAAAACTCATTTTTCTATAGCTAAGTTGCATGAAAGATGTCATACGGCAGAGTTACTGCACTCTATGTACGCGAACGAGATTAATTATGCGTATATTTCGTTTTTATATCCGATATTGATTGAGATAAACAGAGTTAATAAAATGTTTGAGTCAAAAGATACAGACCAGGGATGTTGCGGATGCAGATTTTTTGACATCCGCGGATGCGAATGCGAATGCGGATTTTTGAAGACTTACATCCGCGGATGCGGATGCGGATGCGGATTTCAAGTTTTTTTTAAAAAAAGTTTAATTATGTAGGTAGAAATAAAATAAAAATATAGTAATGTTTCATATTTTTATTGAATAATTAAAAATCAGTAATTAAAGTTAAAAATTGGTGCATTATATTTAATGAAAAGTAATTTTGCTGCCTTTTCAGGTTCAAGCCTATTTCGCAGAGGTTCATAAATTAAACCCGCGCTACTGAACAACTGTTCACTAGGAACACTGGCTGGTGGTGGCGATAAAAATCTGCGTGCTATTGGTGCTAATATTTTCAATTCTTCTCGATGAACGCTCCACCATTTAAGTGGATTTTCATTTAAATTGACCCTTTTTTTATTCCTATAAGACAGCAATTCCTTCTTGAGAACAGCGTCAGCGCTACCGTTTTCTGGTGTTTCTTGATTCTCATCTTCACTTGACGAATCCAGCATCACGGCAAGATCGTTTTTTAAGCATGGCTTTCTGGCGATACCGGACGTCCCTGGTTGTTCCATATCTTTTTCTGAAAAATCTGTCATTCTCATTCTTTTAGCCGCTTCTGAATTACGAGAACCTGAAATGTCATCTTCAGTGTTTCTCATCCTCAAAATATCTTCTTTAATCCTTTCCTCAGTCACTGGTCTAAAAAACTTGTGCTTATAGCGAGGGTCCAAGTATGTGGCGATGAGAAATAAATTGTTATCTTCTAACAAAGTTGAAAACTTTACTGATAATTCAGTTTTTAGAGTCGTGACGGCCAGTTGAATTGGGTCAAAATCGTTTAATCTTGTTGAATAGTCATCAACCTTTTTTTGAAGCATTTGAATTATTGGAATTACAGACGAAATAAGGGCATGAGAGTTGCTTAGTTCCCGCGTGGCTTCCTCGAAAGGTTTTAATAACTCAACACAACATTCAATGATTTTCCACTCTTCTGGCAAAATAGGGTCAATTTTACTGTCATTAATATAAAGACTTAAGGCATCTTTTACCTTTAAAAAACGCTCAAACATGTAAAATGTACTGTTCCATCGCGTTATACAATCTTGGAATACTTTGAGATGCGGTTGATTCAATCTGTCCTGAATTTTTTGCAGTTGTTTCTGAGCGATAGTAGAATGGTTAAAGTGAGTAGAAATTTTTTTACATTTTTGTTTGACTATTTTTATGTTTTCCTGCGAACGTAAACAACTGTGAATGGCAAGTTGCATCTTGTGGACTGTACAATCCATGTCATTCAATGCTGCTATTCGCGTAGCTCTTATCATATTGGAGCCTTCATCTCGAGTCAGGCCATGTACTTGTTCTTTTTTTATATTCCATTCAGAAAGCATAGTGTTAAATTTTTCAGCAATTATGTCACCAGTGTGACGGTCGTCGAATGTCTCACATTTCAATACAATTGACGATCTATCAAAGTTTTCTGCTATTCCATGGCAAGTAAGGCTAAGCAAAGAGGCAGTTGAACTTGGATCCGACCAAATGTCAGAAGTAAATGACATGTAATCAAATTTTTCGAGTAATTCTTTAACTTTTTTAGCAACTTTTTCATATAGTTCTGTGCACACAAAATCAGTAAAAAAACAACGCCCTCTAAAATTATATCTTGGTGCTAATTCTTGTATCAGTCTGCGAAAACCGAGCCCCTCTACAAAGTTAAATGGTAAATTTTGAAGTGCAATCATTTCTCCTATGAGTTTGTCGATTTTTTTCGAATTGAAATTGCTACTATCCCACTTTTTTTCCTTAAGAACTACTTCCTCTAACGAAAGCTGTTTCTTTGCTTCTTGTAGAGGAGTGACGATTTTAACTAAAAAAATTAATACACATAAATTATAACTTGCTGTGAAAGCTAACAAAAACAAACTAATGAAAAACTTATTACAAAAGGAATCTTCAAAATCGATTTAAAATTTGCGGAGACAAACAATGCCACACAAATAGCACCAGGTACGATTAATTAATATTTTTTATGAAACTTACCTGAATCAGCTTTAATCTTCTCCGATTGTTTTTCTTTATTCGAGTTTTCAAACATGTTAAACTCTTCTGGGTGCATCGATTTAAGATGATTTTTTAAAGATGTGGTGGTACGGCCCTTGCGAGAGTAAGTTTTATTGCATAATTTACAATAAGCCTTATCCTGGTCATGTTCATTAGGCTTAAAATATGTCCAAATCTCACTTCGTGTTGGTGGTGACATTTTAAAGTTACTTGTTCCAATATAAACTTAAAACTCGCTTAACATAAAATACTCGCTGTTTACTCGAAATAACACTTAAAAAACTGCAATATTGTTGTGTATATCATAAGCACAACTAAATACGTTATGATTGAGTTACGAGAAACAAATGATACACTAATAAACGCGTTGAATCTTGTCACTGGAATCTTCGCTCGTATTGGTCAATCAGCATGTGTTCATGGCACGCGCCACTCGCCACCCCTACCCAATTTCTTCCTTGTCGCGACCTGCACTGCATCGGCATCCGCATGAACATCCGTATGAATAAATGCGGATGCGAATGCAGATGCAGATGTCCAAATTGATGCGGAAGCTCCGCAATTGCGGATGCGGATACGAATATCCGCAGCATCCCTGATACAGACCACACATTATTGTGTGGCGAGTTGACCAACCTGATAGATATGCTTGTCAGCAAGGTTACGTTACCCACACATAAAATTAATATTTTTACCCAAAATGTCCGTGACTTTGTAGATCCAAAATGCTATCTGGGATACCGATTTGAAAAACAAATACTCGAAATGCGAGAAAAGGGATTACCAAGGGAAGAAGAAGAAATAGTGCGGACTCGGTGCATGCAATTTATAGTGAGTTTAATTGACGAAATAAAAAATAGGCTTCCAGAAAATGTGGAATTAATGAAAAAAATTTCGCGAATAAGTGTCGAAAAAGCACTTAGTCATAACAAAGAAGATCTAATAGACATTATGGCTCAATTAAATAAAAGTTCTGAATTCATTGCGAAAGTGGACGATCAATGGCGACAAATTCATTTATTGAAATGGCAGGAAACCAAAAATACAAAAATATTTTGGTATGAAGTCCTGCATTTCAAAGATGCACAAGGGGTTTCAAGATTTCACGAATTGGCGACTTTTGCGATCACTCTTTTAATATTGCCGCATTCCAACGCCGATGTGGAGAGACTGTTTAGCAGTATGAATATAATAAAAAACAAGCAGAGAAACAGGATGGGGTTAAATCTTTTAACTGCTATATTGAGAGTACGCTGCGGAATGAAGATAATGGGAAAATGCTGCAACGACTATGAAATCCCAAACAATATTGTGAAATTAATTGGCACCAAAGAATCGTACCAATCGGAGACTAACGATGATGGTACGGACGAAAACGACTCATCTGAAGATGGCTTAATATAATTTCATTATTTTTTTTACATAATGTGTAATTTTAATGTTATTTCTCCAATAAATGTATCTTTAAAATATTGTTTTCTTTCGCGATGAATAAAAATTTGCTAAAAATAAAGTTGGTGGAAAATTTAGCGAATTTTTAAACTGATGCGATTTTTGTTAGTGGATTTCTGGTGGTTTTAGAGGTCGCTTCTGGTGGGTAGCTTGATACTTCGTTGGCAACACTGCGCAAGTCTTGCATGCAGTGTAAGAAGTTGAAAAAAGATTCAGACATGAATTTAAGTATAAGGTAAGTTTATTTTTTTATGTTATGATTAAAAACTTATCTTAATATGTACAAAGTTAAGTATATTCATCAACCTGTGGTAAAATATTGTATTACTAATTTTTCATAAAAAACATAACCTTATTTTTTTAATTTCAGATCACCTTTTACAAATAAGAAGTAAGAAGAATTTATTTTTTGTTTTTTTTTAAATAAAAGTAACATAGGTACTTAACATTTCTAGTTTTCATTTTTAAAACTAAAATTGAATACATTCCACAAATAAAAATATTTGTCGCCTGGTAATTTTTTTCCACTGATATTAAAATGAATACCACAAATTTTCTCATACTTTTTTGGTTCCCATTGGTTTCTATTAATTCGAAGTATCCATTCTCTTGTCGTACTTTAGTCTCGAAGAAAATTGTAGAATGAAAATTTTTTGTTCTGAGTGAATTATGATTGCAACCCGGAACGCATCAAGTTGTACCAGTCATATTTATTACAATTTTAGCAAAACAACTTACAACTTACACTTTTACTCGCATAGAAAAATAAAGAAAAAATGTCAACACTCAAACAACCAGAAACTGTCATACACAGCTGTCATATAAACAAGGATGGGTATACGGCACTAAATTTTGTCGCAGTCTAACACTTCGCACATGCGCCTTGAATTTCTGAAATGGTCCATGAAGAATGTTTATCTACAGTTATTAATAATTATCACATATATATATATATATAAATTATTTTCGTGGTTCTGGTTTATGAGTTTTTAAAAATAATTATTTTATTCACAAATATTAAATTTAATGTTTTCAAAGCAAGTTACAAGTCCAGACTGAATATAATATTTCTTTACAATCTTTTACATGTGTTTTTGATACAGAGTAATACAATATGATAACATGATAACAGGATGTCGGGAACTGCTGATGGTTGCAACTCCTGGGCAGGTAACACCTTCCTCCTTAAGAAGAAACTCTAGGGCGGAACGACTTGAGTTTCGTCAATCTGCGTGGGAGTCCTGGGAATTGTATTCTGGAAAAATTTATTTTTTATTTTGAACAAAAAATATGTTGTGATCACCAATGACAGGCAGATGACTCCTATTATTGCGGCCACGGAGTATTTGTATTCTGTCTTCATCGGATCGATGTCGATTTCTTCAATTTCTTGTAGTTGGAGTTGATGTAGTTTGTCCAGTGGTGTCTTGTCCAGTTTTAGTTTTTCAACTTGTAGGGTTGTAGGACTTCTTATGTTGATTTTTTCTAAGTTGATTGGATGACCAGGTATGGAGTTTATTTTATTGGAATACACATAGGATGAGATTTTGATTGAGCAGTTTGGTGGTATAATGAATAGATAGGTTCCTTGAAGGGAAGCGATGGTATTTCTACTGCACGTTGTTTTTATTTGTTGCGGTGTAGGAAATATTCCAATGTAATGTGCTTTATTTATTTCTAATACAATTTTTTGTCTAATTTTTACTGGCACATATTGGCAATTATTGGCAGTGGTATCGGTGGTTAATATTGAAGTTAGACATTCTTCATCTTTTTCCATTGGAAGGAGATTTGTGTTGTCGCATAGGAATTTCGACTCTAGGTCTATACACTTCTCGTTGGTGTATTGGTATGCGTTGTTGTTTAAGGATAGATAAGTAGCAGGTGGGATAATTGTAGATTGATTAACGTTTGGAATGGAGTATAAATGGTAATGATCGAATGTTTCTGGGTGTACCAGCGGGAAATCAAGTGAAAACATAATTTTTTCGTTACTAATATGTACTTTAATTTTAATTACGTGATAATATCTAGAAACGTCTTCAATGTTTGGAAATAATAATTGTTTGTGATCGTAAATGGATAATAATTCGCTAATGGCATGTTTCAAATCTTCAAAGGAAATTATGCTTGGGTGTACAGTTTCCAAAATGGCAAATGTTACCGCGTTTTCAATTTCTTCCAAATAGTGCACTAATGAATCAATGTTATATTTAATTTCTTCTAAAATTTCTTGTATAATCAAATAATGGGAAAACGAGAAACTTGAGTTATTAATTGATTTGATTATCTCATTTGTTTTATTTTCTATATCATTTTGATTTTTGATTATGGATGTCATCGTTTCATTGATAGAAGACATTATATTTTTAGAAAGTGATATCTGATTATTTAATTTAGTTACGATTGATTTTTGATTACTTTGTAATTTAAGTATGTTATCATGAATTTCTTCGGCGTCAGCATTATCCATATTTCCTGTTATAAACTTGATAAGAGATCCTAAAGGATTGATAATACCACGTTTTTGCCGTTTTTCTGGGTAGAAATTTCTTAGTTTTTTAGTTACAACTGATAATTGGTATTTCAAGTGTTCGTAATAATTGTTTAATACAGTGAAAATGTCAGGGGTAGCAGAGTTTATTGTTTCTTTTATTTTAGATAGGCTTTCACTTAATAAATCTACTCGATTAGATAGGGATTTGAGGTCAACGTAATGAAGGAATGTGTGGGAAGCGGTTTTAATTCTTGCTTGTCCTAATTTAAATGGGAGGATTCCAGGATTGTTGGATAGATTCTGGATTAGAACTTCTTGTGTCTTCGTCATCGTTATGTACAGAGTCGAGAGTCTGTGAAATTATGCTGGTTTTAGAATTTTATTTTCTAAGATTTTGAATTTGTTTTTAGTCTTATTCTGTTTTTTAAAGTCATAGGTTTTTTGTCTGGGTCTTTTTATGTTACTTAGGTGGATGTTTGTAGAAGTGTTGCCGTGTTGTGGTTTTATTTCGGCGGTTTTTAGATTTGGATTAATTTTTTCAATTTCTTCTGGTTTGAATTTGTTATTCGTTTTGCTTTGCTTTTGTTTATTTTTTACGTAAATTGTTTTTGGTATTTCAGGTAGATCTTCGCGATTTTTATTTGCGTAATCAATAGTTTTTTGTTTGTATTGCTCGTTTGTATCTCTGATTTTATTGTATAGCAGTTTAATTTTCTCCTTGTGATTGATTATATAATTATTAACTAGTTGCTTTTCCAATTCAAGGTCTAGGGGTGAGTTTACGTCAATGTGTCCTGATATAATTTCGCACGGTTTAAATTTTGTAGCAGAATGGATAGAATTATTGTATGCTAGCAAAGCGTAGTTGACTTTCATTTCAATTGGTTCTTTGTTATATTCGTTCTGATTGTTTAGTAGTCTTATATGTTCCACAAGGGTCGAGTGAAATCTTTCAATTAACCCGTTTGATTCTGGATGTTGTGATGTTATAAAATGGAGTTTTACTTTATGTACTTCTAATAATTCTTTAACTAATGAATTTTTAAATTCTAAGCCATTGTCCGAAATTATTTGATTTGGTATCCCATGATGGGTGAAATATTTAACAAGATTATTCACAACTTCTATGCCTTGTCTGGAATTCAATCTATAGGCTTGAGCATATCTTGAGAAAGCATCAATTATCGTTAAGAATTTTTGTTTTTCTAAAGTTATCGAGTCAATATGTAAAATTTCAAAAGGTTTAGTTGGGGTTGGAGAAATATTAAATTTTGGTTTAATAGGGATTCTGTCATATTTAGTTTTTAAACATACTTCACATTCATTAATGTAAGTTTGAACTGATTTCCTCAAATTAGGCCAGTAGTATTTCTTTCTAATTTCTTTCTCTGTTTCATCAATTCCTCTGTGATTAGTTTTGCTTTCGTGATAATTTTGAATAGTTTCTTTAATATCTTCTGAGTCTACGACATCTAATAATTTTTGAGTATATCTTACTAAATTTATTTGTGAGTTTTTGAAATATTTTTGAATAATTGAACTGAATTTTTCATATATTGGGTCTTCAAGGTATAAGCAATATTTAACTTTCGGGATGATGTATTCTTTTATGAAATTAATTATATCTCTAGCAAAATTGTTTTTCGAAATTTGTACAAGGAAACGTTGTGTGTTTTCAAATAATTTTATAATTTTTGCTTTTTGGGGATCAAAATTTACTTCTGATATAATAATTTGGTTTGTTCCGAAATTAACTGGTTTATCACAAATAGGTATTCCTACGATCGGATTTTCTGTGTTCGTGTGAACTGTTTCATTGTCTGAAATAATTTCATCTTGATTTTCATTATCGGTTTGAACTACTAAAGAGACATTATCTAAATGATTTTCATTCTCTTGTTTACTAGTGTTAGAAAAATTTTTGTTAAAATTTTCTATGTATTCGAATATTCCTTCAGAGTTTTCATTTGTTTCGTTGGCATTGATTTGAATACGAGATAATGCGTCTGCGTTTAAATTTAGTGAACCTTTTTTATAAACAATTTGGTAATCATATTCTTCGAGTTTAAGTCGCCATCTTACGAGTTTCGAATTGGGTTCTTTTAATGAAAATAACCATTGTAAAGGTCTGTGGTCCGTATAGATGACAAATTTACGACCAAATAGATAAGGCCTGAAATGTTTCACTGCCCATACTATGGCTAATAGCTCCTTTTCAATTGTGGAGTATTTAGTCTCTGAATCATTTAACGTACGACTGGCATAAGATATAGGCAGATCTGATCCTACTTTTCCTTGTGACAGTACTGCACCAATCGCGAAATTGCTCGCGTCTGTCGTTAAAATGAAAGGTTTCTCGAAATCAGGGTGTTGCAAAATAGGTTCATTAGCTAACAAATTTTTACAGGTATTGAAACAATTTATGTAATTTGGATTTTGTGTATCGATTTTGGCGTCTTTTTTTCAAGCATGAAGTTAAAGGTTTTGTTAGATTTGCGAAATTTTTTATGAATTTGCGATAATATCCGAGTAATCCCAAAAATGCTTTTATTTCTCGCGTAGTTTTTGGTAAGGGGTAATTTCTAATTGCTTTGATCTTCTCGGGGTTAGGTTTTATGCCGTCTGATGTAATTAAGTGACCTAAAAATGTGACTTCTGTTTTTAGAAATTCGGACTTATCGAGTTGTACCTTAAGGTTACTTTCGCGTAATTTTTGAAAAATACTTTTTAAATTTGAAATATGCTCTTGAAGAGATGCAGAAAATACTATTATATCGTCCATAAAAACAAAGCAAATTTTGTTTAGATATTCTCGTAATATGTTATCCATAACTCGCTGAAAAGTGGCTGGTGCGTTTTTTAAGCCAAAAGGTGTTCGTAAAAATTCATAGTGTCCGTGTTCTACATTAAAAGCGGTTTTCTGTATGTCGTCCGGGTGCATTTCAATCTGATGAAATCCACTTGCCAAGTCTAATGTTGAAAAATATTTTGATCGTCCAAGTCGGTCTAAAATGTCGGATATATTCGGGATAGGGTAACGGTCATCTACAGTCTTCTCGTTTATCTTGCGATAATCGACGACTATACGCCATTTTTGTTTGCCAGAAGCATCAACCTTTTTTGGAACGATCCAAATAGGTGATGACCAAGGCGAATCACTGGGTCGTATGATTCCCTGTTCTAACATGTTGTTAATTTGTTTCTCGACTTCGGGTTTGTGAATGAATGGATATCTATAGGATTTTGAGTGTACTGGAATTTCATCTTTTGTGATTATTCGATGTTTGATCTTGTTTGTAAAAGTTAGTGGAGTTCCTTCTCGATAAAATATATCAGAAAATGATTTGACTAATTTTGAAATTTGATGTGTTTCTTCCGTATTCATGTGGTCGGTTCTAATTAATTTAGTTAAGTCTGATTTGTCTTGATATAGGATATTATTTACATCGTCATTGACTGTGGCATTAAATAATTCGAATTCAGAATTATTAAATGGGTTGGCATTAATTGGTTCGTACAAATAAATTTCTTGTGGTTCATACGTATTATTATAAATATCTACAGGGGCGTAACCGTTTTGACAATTTGATAAACAATTTCTAATTAAACAATTCGAAATGTTTGTGGGTGGTATTAATACATCGCCGTCGGGTGCATGTACTGGAATTTTTACGGTTTCGAGAGTGTTTGGTTCTATTCGAGCAAAGAACAATAATTTTTGTTTCGATTCGTAGTGTGATAGTTTTAAACTCGTGTTTGGGGTTTTCAAGATAGAATGTTTTATATTTAGTTCGACGTTTAAGTCTTTTAAGGTGTCATATCCAATTAATCCATCGAAAAAGTGATGAAATTTAAACAAATAGAATTTTATATTTTTGTCGCTATTGAATTCGGGGAATGCTGGAATTTCAATACAAGAATCGCGTTTAGTAGTTTGAAATATTGAACTAATTGTAAAATTTTCCTTTTTAATAAATGGTTTAAAATATTTTTCTGCAAGATCTGGATTTAAAAATGATTTTGTCGCTCCGGTGTCTATTAACAATTTTAAGGGTGGATTCGAAATTTTTATAAAGGGTAAATCTTTTTTATCATAGATGGAATGAATTTCTATGTTTGGTTCTGAGACTGGCTCGTTTCGCAAAAATTTTGATTATCTTCATAAGAGTCGGGTTCGTACACGTCGTATTCGGTTTCATTTGTGTCGACCGAAGTGTTTTGTCCGTATTGTTCGTAATTTTCCACTTCATTATAATTATCGTAATAATATTCTACTGGTTCGTAAAATTCGGTGGGCTCTACATTAAATAGTTCCTCGGATACAAATTTTTGGTGTCCGTTATTTTGGAATTTTGATACAGTACCATGTGATATTCCACTCATGGGGGTTGGTTTGGGAAATTGTTGACGGGTGGCAGAACCTTGTGGTTTCCACACGTTTGTAGGATTGGGTCTAGGTTGAGGTCTTCCAAATACTTGTTGGTTTGTAAAGGTTCTTTGAGGTTGAATTGGTCTAGGCTGTAAAGCTATTGGAGCACTGGGAAATGGTCGGGGTTGATTATAAAATTGTTGTTGCGGAGAATTATAGGTTGTTGGAGATTGATATCTCGGAAATTGCATTGGGATTTGTCTTTGAATGTGCATATTAGGCTGAGGTTTTTGAGTAATTTTATTATTGAAAGCGGGTCTTTGTAAATGTCTGATGTTATTTTCCGCTACTATATATTGTCTACTTTCTGCTAAACTAGTGGGCTTCATTGCGCGAATTGTTGAACCAAGTGGTTCTTTTAATCCAGCTAAAAATATTTTCAACGCATGTGTATTATAAAAATTTTTCTTTACTGTTTTAATTGTGTCTTCTGATTCATGAATTTCAACATAATTGTGAAGAAAGCTTAAATTTTGCATAACTTTTGTGTAAAATTGAAGTGCTGATTCATCTTTTTGTCTCAGTTGATCTAAATCAAATAATAAGCCATTTTCATCTCGCTGGTCGCCGAAATGGGCAACTAACGTTTCTTTTACTGTTTTCCAGTCTTTGGTTATACAAGTAGTGTATACTTCGCGGGCTGCTCCGGATAATTTTGCATATATTCCGTATACTACTGTAATATTTTGAACGCAATGTAAATTTTCAGGTTTCGGGTCCCAATAAGATTTTATTAGGGCATTTGCAATTTCTAGGAATCCTGCTAATTCTGCTGGATTTCCATTGAAGTTTGGAACGATTTCAAGTAATTTAGTTTCAAATTTGGGTATTTGTGACATATTTTCGCTTATAGATAAATTAGAAAGAACTGAATTAATTATTGTTAAATCTACTTTTTGATTTCTGTAAGAATTCGTAAAATCTAAGTCTAAATCTAACTCGTTATCACTGTTTTCCGCGGTGGAAGGGTAAGATGAAAGCGAGGAGTCGGACATAAAAATGAAAACAACTCACACAACCAATTTGATGAAGAGTCGCATTCCTGGCTGATTTCCTCGATGGAGATCTGCTGGGTCGGAGGGTGATTCCTTGGATTCTCGATGAATCTTGTAGAATTTCGGTCCGTCGCGAGTTAACAGTTGATACTGCAGGTTTTTTCACGATGAATTACCTCTCAGTATCCTACCGACTGCGCCAATTATTTTCGTGGTTCTGGTTTATGAGTTTTTAAAAATAATTATTTTATTCACAAATATTAAATTTAATGTTTTCAAAGCAAGTTACAAGTCCAGACTGAATATAATATTTCTTTACAATCTTTTACATGTGTTTTTGATACAGAGTAATACAATATGATAACATGATAACAGGATGTCGGGAACTGCTGATGGTTGCAACTCCTGGGCAGGTAACATATATATATATATATATATATATATATATATATATATATATATATATATATATATATATATATATATATATATATCAATATAGCTACAGAACATGAGGATGATATACCTTTAAATATTTTGAATATATTAAGAAATGTTGCAATATATCAGGAAGCAAATTATCTAAAAAATCACCTGCAAATAGTTTCAACTGCACTGAATAAACTACAATCAGATTCGACAAGCATTTCAGATGCTGTTGAAATTTGGTTGGATTTAATTGAAAAAGTTTGGTACAATATAAGGATATATTTCTTAGGCGTTTTAGTAATGTAATTAGTCCTGCACATTTAGTGGCAAATATTACAGACCCAAAATATTTGGAAAAAAAAATTGTCTTCGGAATTGGACGACGAAGCAGAATCTTTTTTGATATATTACAATCAAGATTTTTATAACATTTAAAATTAAAGACAATATTATTTATCCCAAATCACTATTTTTGGACTCCGTAATAAATGAATTATCAACCACTCAATGGTGGCAAGTAATGAAAGTTAAATTAAAAAAACAGTCATCACTTAAGTATATTGAAGATTTCTGCGATTTTGTTACTAAGTTACACAACTGTCCTGCAAGTTCTGCGGGAATTGAAAAAATATTTCATTCTTACGGACATATCTGGTCCAAAACAAAGAACAAACTTGGTGTGGAAAAGGCTACTAAGTTGGTCAAAGTATACAAGTACTATAGATCATATGATTGCAGTAAATAACTTACAGGTAAAAGTTATAGTTTGCTGAAATTATTTGTAATTCTAAGCATTTTTGTTTTTACAGATTTAGAATTTCTGTATTTTGTTCTTGTAATTGTATAATGAAAAGAAAACAAATATGATCCATCAATAATTATTTATATGTATATCTACATATTCTGCAATAAGTGGGGTTTTCTGGGTTTTATCAAATTTTTTTCAGGTGGGTTTTTTTCGGGCTGGGCAAAATCACAACAACCCTGCTTTAACCCTTAATTACCCGCACGCGTGTATAAAATACACCGAGTTGAAATTTTTGTCGGCCATTTCGTATAAAATATTCCAATGCGCATGCGCCTCTAGGTTTTCCTCCCTCATGTTATTTGTGGTCAGTTGGCATTGAGATCAATTACCAGATAGTATGTCTTTGCTAATTCCACCAGCTTGATCTTGGACTGTGTACAAAGTACAAGTGCCTATCCGATAAAATGGCGGCAATACGACATACTTTGATACATTCGTTGCAAACTACAAAAGATCTTATTGCGTTGAAGAATTCATGACAATTGATGAGATATTGAATTCTTTTCGAGTAAGATGCAGCTTTATTCAATATATGCCAAACAAACCGGCGAAGTATGGACTCAAGTTTTCGGTTTATGTGATTCGAAAACATTTTATTTGTTCAATTTAGAGCTCTATTGTGGGAAGCAGCCAGACGGACCTTATGCCTGTGAGAAGTCCCCAAAAGCAGTTGTCAGTAAGTTGACAATAGATTATATTGGGAAAAATAGGAACTTGACATCTGACAACTGATACACTAGTTACCCATTTGAGCAGGAATTACTAAACAATAAAACCACTGCAGTTGGCACCTTGAGAAAAAACAAAAGAAAAATACCAACGGAACTGTTGCCTAATAAAAATAGAGTAATTCCATCCTTAATTTTTACGTTTCAGAAGGATATGACGCTAGTGTACTATTGCCAAAAAATATATATACACGACGACGATGCTGTCGACAGATTATCGAATAAGTCCGATATCGTTTTGTTCTATAATTCCACTAAGGGCGGAATTAACACTATTGACAAAATGTGCAGTAATTCCACGGTCCAGAAACGAACAAAACGCTGGCCGCTGGCTCTCTTTCTCCAAATAATTAATACTGCTGGAATAAATGCCAACATAATTTACAAATTCTTACACCCGGGCACTTAAAGCAGCCACGACGTATTTTTCTAAAAAAATTGTCTTTGATGAAACCACATTTGGAAACTCGAGCAACGCTACACACGCTTCATGTGGATATAAAATGTTTTCTTTTCAAATATAGAAGGGTTTTCCCGAACATGGAGAGAGATCGCGAAAAATCGAGGTAAATGTGTTTTCTTGCAAAAGTAAAAAAAAAATCGTGTTACGACCATCACATGTAACTCATGTAGTAGACTAGCTTGTAAAGAGCATGTAGTAAAAATACACGAATGCATAAGCTGTCAGCAAACTTGAATGGAAGAGCAGGAATGAACTAATCAGCATTGTTTTGGAATCGAATAGGTACTTCTTTTTTTTCTGATTTTGTGTATGGATGTCATTTATTTTATTTAATATATTTTCTAATTAGAATAAAAGCTCAAAAAATTATAAAACATGTTATTTTATTGTCGATTTTTTTCTTGGTCAAATATGAAAACACTCAGTGTTAAAACGAAAATAATTCATTCTAAACATTCAAAAACATGATATACATACACTGTGCGACTACTTACTTAATAAAAGAGCTAACGAGTAATTAAGGGTTAACATTGGTTTATAGAAAAATATAGCATCAAAAATGATACAAATTGTGAAAAATATACGTTATTTACTATTTCGATGCGATATTTTTCTATTAACCGATGTTAAAGGTAAGGTAACCAGCACTTTATCCAGAGATGGAAAAAGCAACCCTGCATAAGCTAACTAAATTTGTATAAATTTAATAAAAAAAAGTTTCATTGTCGTAGATATTGCCATATTTGTACTTTTTTAAATGGAATATCCTATATAATATTGTACAAATAAATAGAAAATAATTTTTGCTTTAAAAAAGTTTAAGAATTCTTACCCTACCTTCTAAACTTGATGGTTTTTCAAATATTAATGAAAATTTTTAAATGTTTCTTCTCAAAATAAAGCGTGTATTTTATTTGCGACAAAAAATTCAACGCATACTTTATTTTCGGAAGAAACATTTAAATATATTCATCAATATCTCAAAAACTATCAAGTTTTGAAGATAATAACTCTTAAACTTTTTTAAAGCAAAAATTATTTTCTATTAATTAAAAAAAATATACAAATATGGTAAAATCTAAGGATATTAAACTATTTTTTAACAAATTTATACAGATTTAAGTTAGCTTATTAGAAATAATATAAACTTAATTTAAACAATTTTTCGATGTCTATAATAGCTTCTGAGGAAAAAGGTGTTTCCAATTTCGCATTCCATCTGTATAAGACAATGATGATACCAATATCGTTATTTTATTTATTTATTTATTTCATTTACTCAGTCCAACAGACCTAAGTTCGATAATAGGATAGGAAATCTACAGCTTATGGTGGATTCCGAACCACTCGAACAAAGCAATATTTATTTTAGATTACAGGTTTTTCGTCACTATTTAATCCCGTTTACAGTTATGATACTTACTTTATTATATATTCAAATAAATAAAGCTTACTTTTAATATCAGTTGTAAATTTACTTATTTTTTTTAAACTAACTTACCTGTTTTACAAATCTTGAAATAATGGTGGTCATATAAAATAATCCATGACTTTGAATATTGGAAAATCAGAATATATTTCTCCGTTATATATGTATTTAACAGATAGATGAATCTGAAATATGACAATATTTTGATATGCTGTATTGTAGAAATTCAATTTAAATTTTCTTATTTTAATAGTAATAAAAATCATAAATGTGAAATGCTTTATCGAAATGAGAATAATCCATTTTTTATCTGCGGTAGGAAACCGAAACCGGAAACTATAATACAACTTAACAGATAAACAGTACTACTTGTTAATTTTCGTTTCAATTGAATAGCTACCGCTATTTTTTGGACAATTTACGTTATTTTCATACCTAATTTGAGGCTACTAGGCAACTAAAATTAATTAGTTATTGATTCAGATATACAATTTTATGTTCTACAACTGTTACATGAAGCTTTTTTATACAATATATGCATTGTGAAATTTATATAATGCAACATAAAATTCTAGAAATTTTAAAATTATCATTAAAAATTTACTCTAAAATTGTGTATTTCTATTACTTTATATTCCCCCATTTTAACAAGAAGCCAAACGAAAATATACACCATTGGTAATTTTTATTTTAAGAAATATAAAGACGGTTACTTGGTGAAATTATAAAAATCTGCAAAAAGTAAGAGATTTATAAGTAAAATTAACTTTTTTTAAGAAATCTTCAAATTTATTATAATAAATGTTTTTATCTTTATACAGAAATAAATTCTTAAAATCAATATTTTCATTTAAAATGGAAATACATTAAATCAAATCTTATTATACTTGTTTTTGTAGCAATAAAATTAGAAAATAATTTCTCAAATTGCTGAATTTGTAGTCATATTTCCCAAAATATAAAAATTATGAATATATTATTTATCCTTGTAAGGATCTCATTTGATATTATTCCTTTTAATTTTAGAACCACAAATAGCAGCACTTTGTTCCAATTAGCTTCATGTTTTAATAAAAAGTAAATATTCCTTACCAATTTTTCTTATTGTACGTTTCCTTGAAGATTTATGCAAGTAGAAATGTGTCGTTATATAGACGCAGTAGATTTCCTAAACCTTTTAAGCCTTTTTATTCGATTACATATTACTAAAAATATTAACTTATTATGTATCGTTATATGATAATATATGACAACGTACTTATTGTATATATTTGTATCTCCCACTTATGATTCAACAAGCGAACAACACTGTCAACTGGCAACACATGTGAGTCACGCGTTGGTCTTTCTAGGCAGATGTGTTGGCAATGTTACCAATATGCAAACACAAATGAAATAGAAAACGTGTTTTAATTTCAATAAACAAAGCTGAATATATTTCAACTAAACAAATGGCCAATATTTAAATTTGTTAGCTCTATGGAAAATAAAGAAATGCATGTAGCATACTATAGAATTATGTCCAAACCTCAAATACGCATCACTAGGGTATGTCTGTTAACGAGACTGAAACCGGCGGCAAAATTCTAGCGGCCAATGTAAAACAAATTCAATTGTGAACGAACCTCAGCGACTGCAGACCAAGACTCGATAGATAATGGTTTTATGTTTTAAATGTTGATGAGTTGAGTTAAGCGTTACTCTACTTAGCGGATATTGTGAAAATGCTGTCAAACGTTAAGTCCCAATTCACAATGGACGTAAGCATAAGAATAACGTAAGCGTAAAGTTGAATTATAGGATAACAATGGCCGTGTTCACAATGCTGTTACGTTACGGTTACGTAGCTACGTAAAGAGTTCCGTAAGAAATACGTAAAGTTGAAATGATTTCAACTTTACGTTGCTCTTACGTATAGTTCGCATTAAATGCGCAGGCGTCAATACTTAAAAACTTTTTATCATGTCAGCTAACATAGATATACAGTTATTTATTAATTTAACTAGAACATACGAATGTCTGTATGACAAAAAGAATAAATATTATAAAGATATATTAAGAAAACAAAATATTTGGAAAGAAATTGCAGAAACTTTAAATGCAACAGGTAAAATGAAGTAGATGCTTTAATTGAATTTGTTTCTCCAATATTAATTTTATTTTACAGTAGACCTTTCACTCAAACTAATAGCATAGCTAAATATATAATTCCCTATTTTAGTTCCAATTTTCTTTCAATACCACTAAAATCGTAATTCTTACGTTACGTCCATTATGAACATATGTAAGATAAATCCGTATTTATGTTACGTTATTCTTACGCTTACGTCCATTGTGAATTGGGACTAAGTATTGTTACATTTTAGTCAACAAGAAAGTAAAAAATATATTGTTTTTATGTAATAAAAATATCCAACGACTATTGTTGTTTACTGGGGTGTAAATCCTGAATGAAAAAACAGCTCATAATATCTTCTCAAAAAGAATCATGTATGAAACTAAGGTTGGTGTACAGATAATTCACAGCTATTGTAACAAGTCTAAGTCAGCACATTCTAGTGGCCCCAATTAAGTAAGTAGGAAATGGCTGTAATACATAAATAATATTGAGTAAGGTAAAGCTAATATTTGCTGACTTAGCACTTGTGTCTTTTGTATATATAGAGTAAGGTAATGGATAGGAGACAGTAGTGATAAACGGCAATAGACGTGTGAGTAACATCGAAAGTGTACAGTCAACAATATACATTATCATCGAAAGTGTACAGTCAACAATATACATTATATTTATTTGTTTATATATTCAAACGTGAGTATTTCTGTTTAATTCAATCTCCATCTCCTAGTACTTGTTCCGTCTCCAGTCTGACAAAGAACCCCATATTAAATTTTATTTTTTATATATTGTTGACTGTACACTTTCGATGATAATGTATATTGTTGACTGTACACTTTCGATATTACTCACACTTCTATTGCCGTTTATCACTACTGTGATAACCTATTCTGTGGCACGTATCACTTTCACTAGTGATAAGTTGATGACGTCAGCTCGTGATAGTTTGCGAGTGATACTTTAGTTTCTTTTGAATGGTTAGGTTTTTTCCAGTACATGTTTACGTTGGCAATACATTCAAATATTCAAAATATGAATCACATAATAACAAGCGGTTATTCTGGGATCTCTGTATCTCCACAAATTTTACTAATTACTTATTTAATGTATATATTGTTAATATTTTCTATGTTTTTGTAAATATTTTCTATATTTGAAAAAATACATTATACAAAGTACTGAATACAAAAATTACGAAAATATATGATGCAAAAATTATAAAAATACATTATACAAAATACAGAATACAAAAATACATAATACAAAAATTACAAAAATACATTATAAAAATACAAAAATACATTACACAACATACAGAATACAAAAATACATTATACAAAATATAGAATACAAAAATTATAAAAATACAATACATAACATACAAAAATAAAAAATACAACAATTACACAAATACAAAACACAAAATACATATATTATATATGTCAATACAAAACATCATCCTGGGCGTTGTCAGCAACTGGTGGAACTTCTAAATCAATTTCATCGTATCCTGGTTCTGGCTCCTCGACATTGTAGTGTTGGGCGATATTGTGCAAAATGGTACACGCTAATACAATCCTGGATCACATTAAAACTGAAAAAATAAGATATAATATTAAATGGAACGTAATATATACGCATACAAATAAATACCCATGCTTCAAACCCTGTCTATGGATATAATTTCTCGGAAATTGTATCCACTGCCGCATACATTTATTAACACATTGGTAAATTCCTTCAAGCTGCGGTTCACCATCGGCTGACTGACACATGCCAACAAATTGTTGCCAACGCTTCGTTGGTAGCTCCCAAGCGCAAGGAAGTTCAATCCAATTAGAATCTGAAACAAACAAAGTATGACAATATAACAATACTATTTTAAAATATTATTATTGATATGATTACTCACTCGCATGTTGTTCGGTATTCTAGAAGGCGCGCCTTGGCCAGCATCCATGTGCGAAACTAAAGTATTTATCAAATAAAGGCACGCTTCCTTATTCAGTCGAAAATTAGATTTAAATTCTCACTCTGAGATACTGAACGGATCTTGCATATCTCTCATATGCCTTCTAAACAACCGGGGGAATGTATGAATCCCTAGAATCTTCAAACACCGTATTGCTCAAATCCAGAATTCCGTGTCCCAGAATCTTCAAAACAAGAATATATGTATCCTCGAATCTTCAGTCCCAGAATATGCAAATCTAGAATCCATAATAGTACGTAAGCGCGTCGCTAGATGGCACAAAGCTACTAATGCTGCATTACTGCCACCATAACTGATACGGACGAATAGTGAACTGCTGTTTACCCGTGCATTTAAAAATAATATACAGTTGTTCCAAAAATAAAATTTAAAATCCGAACCCGATTTTCATAACAGTAGGGTACTGTAAAGTGGCTATTTATATTAAAACAGTTTAGTTTAATATTAGTTGACAGGTAACGTATGTAGATAACCATAAAAAAACAAAACCGTACCAATTGCAAAAATAATAAATGATGTAATGTTGATGAAGCGGTCATACAAGTAAACATGCTTTAAAAAGTAAATATAGTCATTAACAATCAAAAATTGTATATAAAGTATTATGTATTCTTCGGCAAGCGATCAAGAACTGAAGATTATAGTAATGTGATAAATAATTATAGCGATGGACAAAATAGATTACACTTCGAGTGAACAGAAGAACATTTAATTCCTTATTATATATCAATGAAGAAGACTATATAACGACGACTGTTTTTGCAAGTAGTTGACCAAATAGGTATTTTGCAACATTAGAATGAAATATGTAGGTAGGTTAGTGTATGTATATTATTTTATATTAATTTTATTCCAAATAGATTATAAATTTTCAGATCAATTTATAATAGACTTGACGTTGATATATAACAGGTTCGAGAAAAGCGGTCGAACATTTAGTTTTCAAAGTAAAACATTTTATAAAATGGCCCTCTGGTTATTATGTTCAGGTCGTAAAATATGATTTTAAAAGAATATCCAGATTTAGGAGTTATTGACTGCCTGTACGTATACCCGAACCTAAGGAATTAGGTACCTCATCTCAATTTAAAGTATTTGAAAGTGTAGTATTACTATAAATACTTACAGTGCTTTATGCAGTATATATTCACAACAAGATGATATAATTGAATTCGATTTAGAAAAGCAAGCATATAGATGAGTAAATGTAGATCATGACGGAAGGAATATGGAATGGTGCAACAGAAGAGAAGAATATTGTGCAACTTTGCCATTATAATACATTTATATATACTTTTCATCAATAAATAATGCGTATTTTACAAAATCATGTGGTATTGTGCATTATACTGTATAAAAAATTAAAAATATATTCTTTACACGGTATTGATGTACAGTCGTCTTTTCAAACCGTGTCAGACGGTGAATTGTTTTACAATGAATATGAGAAGATTGTAGTAATATTAATTATTTAACACATTATTGAAAAAAACTGTAAAACCATTTACCTACAAAAATTAGTAAGAAATAAAAATAATATACAGGCACATATTAATTTATTTAAATCCATAATACATATCACTCATATTGAAATTGTTATTATAATTGTTCATATTGCTAGATATTGTAATAAATAGTTATTTAAGATACAATTGCAAAAAGACATAATTAATTGTATTCCTGATTTTATAACACTTGCGTTATAAATTTAACCACTAATGCAATTAAGTATGACTTTTTGCATTTGTATCTTACAACATTTTATCTACGATTGCGCAAATTTTATGCAGAAAACTTATTTATATTGTGACACTAATGACAGTAAATTATTGCTAAGCCCAAAATCAAGTAACCATGATTTCTATAACAATTGTATTTATATGGAAAAAAGTGCAATAAAGTATCAATAATGATCTACTTTTTGAACGATCGTAGGTAAACAAAATTATCAAACATAATTACTTTCACTTTTCCTAGGTTAGGATAAACTGACAGTTCACTAGTTAGTTATTTTTGTCGCATGCAGATGCAGGGTCGTAGGTATTTTTCTCTCCTGCAGATTGGGAGAATTGAGAGTGCGCGCATGTATTTTTCAAAATAAGACGAAAGTCATACATGTCATACAAACAATTATATCGCTTGTAGCTCGCGAACAAAGTAATATTTATATAAAATATTTCACTAATACTAATTAATCTACAATTTTTAAATTTATTTTTATTATTATAAATACGTGTATTATAAAATAATATATTTTACTCATAATTTTATTGACGTAGTCTATAAACTGTTTATATTTCGTAATACATATTCAATATGAATTATATAACTTTTAGGGTATATTACAAAAATAACAAAGGTAACAGATAGCGTTGCGAAAACTTCAAAATTGTATCAATCATTGTTGAAGTGAAGAATATAAAAATCTGTATTGATTAATTAGTATTAGTGAAATATTTTATATAAATATTACTTTGTTCGCGAGCTACAAGCGATATAATTGTTTGTATGACATGTATGACTTTCGTCTTATTTTGAAAAATACATGCGCGCACTCTCAATTCTCCCAATCTGCAGGAGAGAAAAATACCTACGACCCTGCATCTGCATGCGACAAAAATAACTAACTAGTGAACTGTCAGTTTATCCTAGCCTAGGAAAAGTGAAAGTAATTATGTTTGATAATTTTGTTTTTCTACTCCTGCTTTGAAAATACAATTTTCTGGTTCGATTTTCATGTTGAAAGTGACTCTTTGCAGCACTAATAAATGTTTGTTGCATTGTTGCTGCCGTGGATACGCATCACTTGCGCATCACAAATACAAAATTTGCCATAAATGTCAAATTATGTTTAAAAAATATTTTTTTATTTTCTTATTTTTTATCTTGCAGGAGTAGAAAAAATAGTGTGTATAACACGTGTTGAAAGTCCTTTGTCGAACACAAACGATTGCAACCTTCGCTTCGCTCAGGCTGCAACTTTCGTTTTGGTTCGGCAAAGATAGACTTTCAGCACTTGATATACAAATAACTATTACCTACGATCGTTCAAAAAGTAGATCATTATTGATACTTTATTGCACTTTTTTCCATATAAATACAATTGTTATAGAAATCATGGTTACTTGATTTTGGGCTTAGCAATAATTTACTGTCATTAGTGTCACAATATAAATAAGTTTTCTGCATAAAATTTGCGCAATCGTAGATAAAATGTTGTAAGATACAAATGCAAAAAGTCATACTTAATTGCATTAGTGGTTAAATTTATAACGCAAGTGTTATAAAATCAGGAATACAATTAATTATGTCTTTTTGCAATTGTATCTTAAATAACTATTTATTACAATATCTAGCAATATGAACAATTATAATAACAATTTCAATATGAGTGATATGTATTATGGATTTAAATAAATTAATATGTGCCTGTATATTATTTTTATTTCTTACTAATTTTTGTAGGTAAATGGTTTTACAGTTTTTTTCAATAATGTGTTAAATAATTAATATTACTACAATCTTCTCATATTCATTGTAAAACAATTCACCGTCTGACACGGTTTGAAAAGACGACTGTACATCAATACCGTGTAAAGAATATATTTTTAATTTTTTATACAGTATAATGCACAATACCACATGATTTTGTAAAATACGCATTATTTATTGATGAAAAGTATATATAAATGTATTATAATGGCAAAGTTGCACAATATTCTTCTCTTCTGTTGCACCATTCCATATTCCTTCCGTCATGATCTACATTTACTCATCTATATGCTTGCTTTTCTAAATCGAATTCAATTATATCATCTTGTTGTGAATATATACTGCATAAAGCACTGTAAGTATTTATAGTAATACTACACTTTCAAATACTTTAAATTGAGATGAGGTACCTAATTCCTTAGGTTCGGGTATACGTACAGGCAGTCAATAACTCCTAAATCTGGATATTCTTTTAAAATCATATTTTACGACCTGAACATAATAACCAGAGGGCCATTTTATAAAATGTTTTACTTTGAAAACTAAATGTTCGACCGCTTTTCTCGAACCTGTTATATATCAACGTCAAGTCTATTATAAATTGATCTGAAAATTTATAATCTATTTGGAATAAAATTAATATAAAATAATATACATACACTAACCTACCTACATATTTCATTCTAATGTTGCAAAATACCTATTTGGTCAACTACTTGCAAAAACAGTCGTCGTTATATAGTCTTCTTCATTGATATATAATAAGGAATTAAATGTTCTTCTGTTCACTCGAAGTGTAATCTATTTTGTCCATCGCTATAATTATTTATCACATTACTATAATCTTCAGTTCTTGATCGCTTGCCGAAGAATACATAATACTTTATATACAATTTTTGATTGTTAATGACTATATTTACTTTTTAAAGCATGTTTACTTGTATGACCGCTTCATCAACATTACATCATTTATTATTTTTGCAATTGGTACGGTTTTGTTTTTTTATGGTTATCTACATACGTTACCTGTCAACTAATATTAAACTAAACTGTTTTAATATAAATAGCCACTTTACAGTACCCTACTGTTATGAAAATCGGGTTCGGATTTTAAATTTTATTTTTGGAACAACTGTATATTATTTTTAAATGCACGGGTAAACAGCAGTTCACTATTCGTCCGTATCAGTTATGGTGGCAGTAATGCAGCATTAGTAGCTTTGTGCCATCTAGCGACGCGCTTGCGTACTATTATGGATTCTAGATTTACATATTCTGGGACTGAAGATTCGAGGATACATATATTCTTGTTTTGAAGATTCTGGGACACGGAATTCTGGATTTGAGCAATACGGTGTTTGAAGATTCTAGTTTTGAATACCTAGCCACAACCGGTCTTCTTCTCTTCTTTCTTCATTATCCAACTCTTCCAATCACTGCTATCTGCCCGTGCAAAAATGCCATACTTCCTTGAATATAAAAATAAAAAGTATTATACTTTTCAAAATTTGATTTATTTTTCACTTACCTATAAGCAAATAGTACGTTCACCTAAACACAAGTAAACTAAACTAAAATTTCAAAAACTCCACAAAATGATACCAAGAAAAATACACTGTATTACACGCCCATTCTGTATCACTAGTGAAAAGTATCTAACACTACCTTCTTTGGTGGTGATAAGTCTACCACTTAACATGACGTCATACCGAGGTTTCACATCAATTCTCACAGATGGCAGCACGTCTTTCACCCAAAACTTATCACTTATCACTAGTGATATGTGCCACAGAATAGGTCTCCCTGACCACAAAGCTTCCCACCCTTCCCTAAAAGGTTGTAAAACCCGCATAAATCAGTATCATATACCTAAACTTCTATACACCACAAGTTTTAAATCTCGAAAACTAGTTCCTTGTTTGAACGTTAGGGGGAAGCTAGTTGTCACGAGATATCGAACTGTACATATAATTTTTGAGAAAAAGTAAACGGCATAGGGAGTGCGCCGCGAAAGAGTTGGCCCCTGGCTAGTGGTGATCAGTACATTGAAATGCCATATAACTAGCTGTAACTTATAGTTTGTTTTACGTTTTTGGATTATTTAAACCATATTTTTTTTTACATTTAACACAATATGGAAAGCCGGAGGTATTGTTCAGTACCTCAATGTAAAAGTTATGCCACAAAAGATATCAGTTTGCATTATTTTTCCCACAAATATAACTTGCGGAAAGTGGCAGATTGCTTTGAGAATAAGAAAAATGGTTAGCAAATATATAACTGTGTGTTGTAAACATTTTAAATACAACTTTAAGAATGACGATTATCCAATAATATAAAAATTGTTTATGGCAAATAACATGCATTGTAATAATGACGCACATGCACAATACTAAATTCTAAATATACGAAACCCATATATAAGGACACATTAATGCTGTCCAGCTGTAAAGGAATAAATAAATCAAAATAAAACGAATTCTTCGTATGGTTTTCCCTGTTTAATATTATGTTCAATTATTACACTCCAGCAAAAGTTAAAAATTCTTTCTGCGATTCTGATGACTTATTTTAAAACTTTGTTGCTTTTTTAATGTAGCAAAAATCTTGAATTCTTTTTGTCTGCGGAGGTTTGCAATACATAGGATAATATATTAAATTTGTCTAACAAACTACAACGAACTATATGGCCAGCTAAAAATACGGCTTCTCCTCGTAAGGTTCTGACTCTTTTACCGATATATTAAAATATGTTACTAATATTTATAGCCATAGTTATTAAAAAGTAAATATATTAATAATACTGTCATATAAAAGAAATAAACACAGGCTATACAAAACAATGGCATCTATCACCACTAACGACCATTTTTAAATGTCCTTCGGTGAGACACCTAGCGGCCGGCGCACTCCCTATACCTTTTCTTTTGCATTCAAATCTCAGTTTTTTGCCTTTATAATATTAAATTCTACAATTATAATAGTATATTTTTATTTATTTCTTGGTTTGTTTGCTACGGGATGAATCTCAATCACAAAGCAATCTGTGAAAAAAATTACTTCACATATTCTACATAATATTCTTATTTATATCTTAAATTGTCTCGCGTACTGCTTTCAAAATATTATAAATAAATAATAAACATTATACAAATGTTTTTATGTATATCACATAGTAACGCCCCCCGTAAGAAGGTATGACAAAAATTCCTTATGTTCCACACTTGACATATTCTACATATAATTTTATTTATTTTCTAAACTGTCCCGCGTGCTGCTTTGAAATTATTATAAATAAATAATATACCTTATGTCAAATGTTTTCATGTATATCACATGGTAGCGGAAAAAAACTTAGAATTTGGACATTTTGCGTTAGTTCAATTACGGTTTATATTTTTTATTTTCTTTTGTACAACAATTTATAATTTTGGACACTTAGTTCAACAGAACCGAAATTCAGTAAAGTACAAGAAAAACCAGTGTTTGTACAATCGGGCCTCATAGTGTTTCTAGGGGATTATTACAGGATTCAGTCATTCAAAATATCATATTACACAGTAAATCCGATAATTGTCACCTAGCAACATCATATATCCATTTTTAAATTATAATAATAATAATAATAATAATTTTCTTTATTGAGTTACTCTCAAAGCGGAGGTTCAGCCAAAGGCTGGTCTTCCACCTAACTCAAATACAAGTACATATTATGTAATATAGATAATTGTCTATAAAAGAGAAAATAGTTACTGTAATTACAATTAGAACAATATGAAATAAATATTAATCGGCTGAATTGAATATATTCCTAATATGCAGCTTAAATGTAGGCAGTGACAACTGATAATGATTTTAAATAGTTTGGGATCTCGTTATAGAGTGAAGTAGCAATGTATGAGAAACATTTAAGGGATGTTTCTTATACATTACTCCTTCAATCTATAATGAGATCCCAAACTATTTAAAATCACTGTCACTACCAACATTTAAGCTGCATATTAGGAATATATTCAATTCTGTAGATTAATATTTATTAATTAAGCTTTAATGGAAACAACACTAGTTTGTTTATGATCATCATCAATAAATAATAAATTACAATACGTTTAAAAGGGAATAGAATAAGAGTTCGAAATAATTTAAACGCGTAATAGGGAGAGATAATAATTTAATGTTCACATTAATTTTTTTATGAATATGATGTCTTTATAGAAATTTATAATTTATTAATTAAATTCTGTTTATAAAATTAATTTTTTTTCATTTTACATAAATTTTATTTATAAATTACTGTAAATCTTAAACCTATAAATTAATGAAATAATTATTTTATACACTTCAATTAATGTATGTGAACTGATGAATAAATGTCCCTATATGTAATTTAAATAGTTGTGTTGACAAATAATTTTAATAAAAGTGTACGATTGTGTACATTGTCTGGGATTCTATAACTTATGCGATAATTATCGCACTTGCCATATTTTGCACAGGAATTTTCGCAAGTATTATCGTTAATTGAAAAGTATACTTTTCAATGAACGGTATTATCTAATGATTTTGTACATTGTTGCGATAACTAAGTTGCGAAAATAATACTTGCAAAAACAAACATATGTGTTTAATTTGCACAACACTGTTTTTTCGAACATTTTAAGTAAAATTGACTAGACCTAATTTATCTTAATTTAAATTTTTCGCGACAATGACATACGATAACGATTTACAAAATTCCACCCATTGTTGGTGATATCTTGGATGCCTCCAGGAGAAGCTGTAATTAGTGGTTCTTTTGTTCATATGAATAATTTTATTTTATTCTAATTCAATTATTTGTTATTAATTAAGAAATTTTGTATTTATCATTATTATATATTTTATTGTTTATGATTACGAAAAATAAAATGATAATTCACCTCTCCCTAGGAAAGTTTCTGGATCCGCCACTGTCGTTAAATTTACATTTTGATATTTTAAGTCAATTTCTTTATTTATTACTATTTTATGTATCTATTTGGCTTTGGTCATGCCCACGGGTATACAATTTTGTACTATAACCTAACCTTTAGGTATTTAAATTTTTATAATTTGAAGAACTTTACCGTGTTCTCCAATTCACATTATGGATATTGTTATTTACCTTAATTATTTAATTTTGACTTTGACCATAAAGTACATTGTATTGTATTGTATTGTATGTATATGAGGGTTTAAGCGTTTTGTCGCTTTTTGTCAACGCGACCTAGAAGATCTATTGTGACACAGCCCTTACTTAGTTTTCCGGAAGTAGATCCAGATTTTTGATGAAGCCGATTATGGCTCCAGGAGTCAAGTTCTTGATCTCATCTGCCGTAAGATACCTCTTACCTAGTTGATTGAGTCTCTGCACAGTTACGGCTGGGCATTCACACAGTATGTGTTCCGACGATTCTTCGTCCTCTTCACAGAGTCGACAGATTTCATTTTCAGCTATACCAATTTTGTGCAAATGGTACTTTAAAGGACAGTGGCCAGTGAGAATTCTTGTCATTATATTAAGATCCTTTTTGCTGAGAGCTAGTAACTCTTTGGCGTTTGTCGAAGCTGGGGAAATGAATTTCCGAGCTAGATTGAGGCCTGGAATATTTTTCCAGTATGAAGATATGGCAGATTCCTCCCAGTTTTTGACCACCTTCTTATAGTTGCTTTGTGGAAGACCACATAAAGGTTCCGGCCCGTGGTATGAAAGTTTAGCCCCTTTTTTTGCAAGGTCATCAGCTTTCTCGTTTTCTAGGATTCCCTCGTGCCCTGGTACCCACCGTAGGGTGACTTTGTTTGCTTCGGATAGCAATTGGAGGGTCTCCCTGCAGTTCCAGACTAGCTTTGATTTACATGTGAAGGCATTCAATGCCTTTAAAGCTGCCTGGCTGTCTGACATTATATTTATTAATGCTCCTTTTAGACCTTTATCTAGGTTTATGTGAGCACAGAGATTTATTGCATAAATCTCAGCCTGAAAAATTGTGAAGCAGGTGCCTATGGATTCCTTAATTCGGCAATCTGGGCCAAGCACACCTACTCCAGTTCCTCCTGTGTCCAATTTTGAACCATCAGTGAACCAGGACAAAGAATCCCTTTCAACAGGTCTTTCCGTTGCCCATTCAAGGTGATTACCAATAACAACCTTATACTTCTGGTCAAAATTGTATTTTGTTGTCATCTTATCACAGACAGACAAGGCCAGTTTATCTGGTTGTACTTCCCTTAGAATTTCCAAGTGGCCTACGAAATCTCCGGGCATAAAGTGTTTCGTTCTGCAGAGAGTCAGTGCCTGTTGCATCGCCTCTTTTTTCACCTGAAGGTGTAGAGGTGTTAGCCCCAGAATCACTTCCATTGCTGCAGTCGGACAGGTACTCATAGCACCTGTAATACTGAGGCAGGCCATGCGTTGTAGTTTAAGCAGTGATGGCTGTGCTGTGATTTGTTTCACTTTTGGCCACCATACAAGTGACGCGTAGGTGATCATGGGTCTTACAACACTAGTATATGCCCAATGGGTCATTTTTGGCTGTAGTCCCCAGTTTTTACCCAGAAGTCGACGGCATGTGTTTAACGCCACTGCTGATTTCTTTGTAATCTTGTTGATATGTGAGTTCCAAGTGAGTTTTTGGTCTAGAATGATTCCTAGATACTTAACCTCTGTAGAAAACTCAATTCTAGTACCCTTCAAGTAGGGAGCTTGAAGATTTAGCTTCCTTCTCTTTGTGAAGGGAACGATTGTAGTTTTGGTAGGGTTTACACTAAGTTCATGTTCCAGGCACCACTCATGCACTAGATTTAGAGCTTTTTGTGTAAGGTACGAGATAGTGGTGTCACTACGTCCTCTGACCATAATTGCAACGTCATCTGCATATCCGTTTGCAAAATAGCCAGCTTTATTGAGCCTATTCAGGAGGTCATCAATGACAATACACCAGAGTAGAGGTGATAAAACCCCACCTTGTGGGCATCCTCTGTTGGTTTTTATCATTACTGATTCTCCTCCTATCGAGGCTGTAATCGTTCGACTCATAAAGTTCATAAAAGATAAACATTTTGTATACAAGATATTGGTACATCGATGATGTGTTGTTTGTCTAAGGTTGCTTTGTGATTAGGATTCATCCTGTAGCTAACAAACAATAAATAAATAAATAACATACTATTTAAATTGTAGAATTTATTATTTATAGTTAGAATACTGATTTGAATGCAATAGAAAACGTATGTCGTTTATATTTCCTCAAAAATTATATGTATAGATTGACATCTGATGACAACTAGCTTACTTAACTACATTCTCAAACCCATTGTGTTTCCCCTTTCGCGTTCAAACAAGGAACTAGTTTTCGAGATTTGAAACTTATGGTGTAACGTGTAAGCAACTTTCGGTGTAAGCATCGTTCCAGGTTTGAATACAGTTGGATTTGAATCTTCCGATGTACGCATTTTACTGTGTTTGAATTTTCTAGTATTGTACTATTCCAGGCGTGAAACTTTCGATAAATGAATATTCGAGGTTTGAAATTTCGGGTATATTATAGATTATATTTATACTGTTAAATACGGTTAAATTTGGGGAAAGTTGCCGTATTAGTTGGCCATTTTAATCGTGTATTTGTTTTCCCGAAAAAATGCATAGTTTACGAGATACGAGGAAAAACTGATTTTGGCAAATTTACTTTTTGACATAACTTTCATCTTTCAATTCATACAAGTTTCTAGTTTGCACATTTTACAGGCACTTTTTTTATGAGGAATTGACAGCAGTGGAGCAATATGAAACACATGCATAATAAAATGAAAATAAACTAAAATATTAAAATATGATTTATTTACGTGGTTTGCTTCGGATAGCAATTGGAGGGTCTCCCTGCAGTTCCAGACTAGCTTTGATTTACATGTGAAGGCATTCAATGCCTTTAAAGCTGCCTGGCTGTCTGACATTATATTTATTAATGCTCCTTTTAGACCTTTATCTAGGTTTATGTGAGCACGAGATTTATTGCATAAATCTCAGCCTGAAAAATTGTGGAGCAAGTGCCTATGGATTCCTTAATTCGGCAATCTGGGCCAAGCACACCTACTCCAGTTCCTCCTGTATCCAATTTTGAACCATCAGTGAACCAGGACAGAGAATCCCTTACAACAGGTCTTTCCGTTGCCCATTCAAGGCGATTACCAATAACAACCTTATACTTCTGGTCAAAATTGTATTTTGTTGTCATCTTATCACAGACAGACAAGGCCAGTTTATCTGGTTGTACTTCCCTTAGAATTTCCAAGTGGCCTACTAAATCCTCTATGCGTTAATACTTGTTTTTTGTCATTGGAAAGAGAAAAAATCTCTATTTAATTGTACTAAGACAACTTTGAGTCCCATATGAAAATTCAAAGTTAGTAAGAATTCCTCGAAAAGTGTTGAATTGAATCCAAGCTACAAAAATTTTGAGGACCGCTATTAATTCCTCGTAAAAAAAGTGTCTACAGAATGTGCAAAATAGAAACTAGTATGAATTGAAACAAGAAAGTTATAAGGTAAAAGTAAATTTGCCAAAATCTGTTTTTCCTCATATCTTGTGAGCTATGCATTTTTCCGAGATCAAGTTACTAAAAATTATACATTTTTCTAAGAAAATTTTCAGAAACGTCGCTGTAAAGTTTTGTAACCATTAAAAAATACCGGTAACCGTTAACAAAAAAAGAAATAAACCGGTTTTAGCGAACATTAACCTTTATTTTAATATCATTTTCAAAATTTCAAAAATTAATATTCTTTTATATCTTTGTATTCTACATATATATATATATATATATATATATATATATATACAGGGTGAATACTGAAAACCTTGACATAGGGAAATAACATGGGAAAACAGTTTTTTGCTGTTTCCATCTGTCCCGCTAAATAAAATCGGGTGTACATGGTATCGTTAGTTAGATTACTTAATTTTGCATCTAATAAAACCAAATGTTGTGTAATATGGCCTATTCTAACTGAAATATTTGATAAAATAAATTGTATTTTGAAGGTTATCCTTCATATTTTTGAATAAGAAACGTCAAAAACAAAATGCTCCATAGCCGAGTGGATACGAGGTCGGACTCATAATAAAAATAATCTACAAGACCTGGTTCGAGACCACCTCGGCCCTATTTTTTTTTTAATTAAATTACACTTAAAATATTTTTATTATATCAGAATGTTCAAATTTTGATACTAGGTTACGAATACCAGCAAAAATATTTTGAATATCTCTTAAACTTTTGCCCTAATAATAAAGTTTTATAATATTTATTATATCTTCTTATACCTACTAAATCCATTTTGAAACATGAAATACAAAATTATACACCAAAAACTAAATTCGAATTAATTTTAAAGTTTGACAGACAGTAAATAATAATTCTATTACATATTTGGATTTTTTTCATTTATAAAAATATGAATATTGCTATTTTATTAAAATAGTCTGACATAATAAAAATATTTTAAGTATAATTTAATTAAAAAAAAGTAGGGCCGAGGTGGTCTCGAACCAGGTCTTGTAGATTATTTTTATTAAGAGTCCGACCTCGTATCCACTCGGCTATGGAGCATTTTGTTTTTGACGTTTCTTATTCGAAAATATGAAGGATAACCTTCAAAATACAATTTATTTTATCAAATATTTCAGTTAGAATAGGCCATATTACACAACATTTGGTTTTATTAGATGCAAAATTAAGTAATCTAACTAACGATACCATATACAGCCGATATTATTTAGCGGGACAGATGGAAACAGCAAAAAACTGTTTTCCCATGTTATTTCCCTATGTCAAGGTTTTCAGTATTCACCCTGTATATATATATATATTTATATATATATATATATTATATATATATATTATATATATATATATATATATTATATATATATATATATATATATATATATACATATATAGCATATAACAAATGTTACAATAATTACAGTTACAATTCTAATGCAATTTGGACATAGATTCGACAAGGAATTATGACTGACTACTCTACATTACATATTACAGTTTTTATATCATTTGTGGAAAGGTGTCGGGTTGTTTCCTGTGGGAACAGCAACATCAGCAGGATGGACCGTGGTAACTCCTCCCTCGTTAAAATTGGGCTTCATCGGGAAGCTTCAGCAATGTTGAAGGGGGTGAAGTTCTCTGTTGAAGTTCAATGTCGTTGGCCTTAGATTGTCTCGTTGCAGGTGTGATGAATCTTTTCTTCACGTACACAGCGATTAGGGTTGCAGCACTGGCTATGATGATACCATAGAGTCCCCAAACAGGGTAGTTGATGGTATCTTCTTCTTCGAAGGGGTTGGTGTAGTACTGGATGTCGTTCATTTTATTCATCGGCTTCAGTTCTTTAATATTGTTTAACTGAATTGCCATTTTTGGAATTTGGGTATAATTAATGTGAATTTTAAAGTTTTCGATTGCCAAATGATCCTTATTTAAAACTTAGTGCTTCGTTTTAAATTTTTAGTTTACATTGGTCTTCTTTAATCAGGAATATCTCTTTTTAATATTTCTGGGTGTGTGAATACTCTAATATATTGACTTATATCATCCAAATATTCGATGTGATTTCTTTTTATGTTGAGTTTCATCAGGTGGCAATTTTCTATTTTGTTTTGTAATATGAAGTTCACTTCGCAGGAATCTTCGTGGATTTCTTTGATGTGGTTTGGACATTGGTAAGTATTTCCACCATTGCGGGTGCATATATCACATAAAGATATTATTTGACCATTATCAGACATTAGTATAAGTTCGTGATTTGGAATTATTGTTATAAACTCAGAGTTATGTTTTGTTGGGATCGGAATTAAATGAATAAGTTCAAATTGTGTGTTGTAGTTTATAGGGATTTCGATGAAGTATATAATTTTGCTGTCATGTAATTTACAATTGACTGAAATTAGATTTTCTATTTTTGGTATGTTTTCTGGAGTTATTTCAAATGGAAGTTCGTCTTTATAAAATCTTGAAATTTTAGTTAGTTCTTCAAACAGGTCGTGTGTTTTAATAATGTTTGGGTGCATCGTATGCAATTTACAAAATGTAGTGAATTTTCAATATCCTGTAGTGTACTTAATGTCATTGAATATAAAATTTCTAATTGATTACAAATAACTTTGATCGCTAATTTGTCATGATTTTCGACTCTGGTGATAACGACTTGTTCTATTTTTGTTTTCAAAATATTTTCATTTTGTTTGACTGTATTGATAGTTTTGTTAAAATATTTTATCATTTGATTATTCACAGAATATTGGTGATTAATTTGGTCAATTAGGTTAATTGATTTCCTTCCAAATGTTTTAAAATTTTATTGTATCTCTTATTATCTTCTGAGTCTAAATTTCCTGTTATAGATTTTATAATGGTACCTAATCCATTAAATATGCCTCGTCTGGTTCTCGAATGTATAGATAGAAGGTTTAAATTTTCGTTAATTTTGCTTTTTATATACTCAATAATTTTGTTATTATTTTCAAAGTCATCCGTTATATTTTTGTCCTCTTTAATTGTGTGTATAAGGTGTGAGTATTGTTTATTTAGGTTGTCATATTGTTTTATTATCGGTTCCAGATCGTAGTAGTGTACTAGTGTGTGTTGAGTTCTTTGTAATTTGGCATTTCCAAAGTTGATTGCTAATAGTCCTGGATTGTATGTAATGTTTTTAGTTATTACTCCGTATGAATACGGGAAGAAGAGGGACCTGGAATTGCGAGATATTTATTAATTGTTTTTCTAGGCCTTTTTATATTAGAAAGGTGAATTATTGATTGTTTTTTATCTTTGTCTGTGTTGATTTCTGCTGTTTTTATGTCTTTGTTACGGTTTAAATTTTTTTTTTTTAACTTTTTTTAAATTTTGGATTCATAATTTTATTAACCTTTTGTTTATTATGAACAAAAACTGTTTCAGGTATAGTAGGTAATTCTTCGCGATTCTCGTTAAATTTGGAAATTGTTTTGACTTTGCGTTCTTGTAGTTTATCGTTAATAGTTTTGTATATTAGTTCTGATTTTTCTTTGTGTTTTGAAATATAATCTTGAATTAATTTTTGTTCGATGTCTGTATCCAATGGGGAATTTGTTTCAAAATGACCGTTAATAATTTCAATTGGTTTCAGGTTAGTGGTGCTATGATTTGTGTTGTTGTATGCCAAAATAGCGTAATTTACTTTATCTTCTATTGATTCATTTTTGAAATTGTCTTGGAGGTTAAATAAGCGTATATATTCTATTAGGGTTGAATGAAAGCGTTCGATTAAACCGTTCGAATTTGGATACTGCGAGCAAATGAAGTGCATATCAATTTTGTGTAAGGTTAATAGTTCTCTTATGACGGTGTTTTTATATTCGAGTCCATTGTCTGATATAATTAATTTTGGAATACCATGAAGTGAAAAGAAATGTATTAGTTTGTTAGCAATTTCGACAGCGTTAGTGGATTGGCTCTATATGCTTGTGCATATTTGGAGAATGCGTCTATGATTGTGACAAATTTTGTATTTTCTAGTGTAAGAGTGTCTACAATTAGTGTTTGTAAGGGTTTGTCAGGAGTGGGTGTAATATTCAATTTTAGTTTGATGGGATCTCTTTCATATTTAGCAGCCAAACAAATTTCGTATTTATTAATGAAGTCTGTGATTGTTTTTAGTTGATTTGGCCAGTAATATCGTTTTTTAATTTCTTTATGTACTTCAGTAATTCCACGAGGATTGGTTTTAACTTCGTGAAATTTTATTATAGTTTGTGAAATTTTATCTTCATTTTCTATGTCTATTAATTTTGTATTATATTTAATAAATTTTAATTGGGAATTTTTGAAGTATTTTTGAACTACGTTACTAAATTATTCAAATATAGGTGATTCAAAATAAAGGTAGTATCGAACATTGGGTATGATGTATTCTTTAATAAAATTTACAATATCTTTTGCGAAGTTTGTTTCTGAAATCTGTACATATAATCTCATTTTATCTACATGAATTTTTTTTATTTTTGGTTTTGTTGGTGAGTGCTTTACTAATGATATGAAGAGTTGATTTTTTCCAAAATTTACTGGGGATTCGGATATGGTTATGCCTACTATAGGATTTTCGGGATTGGAATGGATAGTTTGATCAGTTTCTGGGACTAATTGTTCATCATCGTCAGCTTGTACGATTAATGATTGTTTGCCCATGTCAGTGTTACAAATTTCGTTGAAATCTTCAATGAGATCGAAAAGGATTTGTGATTCGGGATTTAGAGTGTTCACGTCTAGTTTTATTCGAGATAGGGCATCTGCGTTTGTGTTGAGAGTACCTTTTTTATGAATTACTTCGTAATCATATTCTTCAAGTTTAGTCCTCCATCTCATTAATTTGGAATGTGGATCTTTTAGTGTATGCAAGTATTGAAGAGGTTTGTGGTCTGTCAAAATTTTGAATTTTCTACAATAAAGGTAGAGTCTAAAATATTTAGTTGCCCAAACTACGGCTAAGTTCTTTTCCAGTGGTGTCATATTTTAGTTCGGTATCGTTCAAAGTTCTGCTTGCGTAAGCAATTGGAAGATCTGATCCGATAGGGCCTTGAGATAGTACGGCACCTATAGCGTATTTACTTGAGTCTGTCGTTAAGTTAAAGGGTTTTGTAAGATCTAGGTATTGCAGTATTGGTTCGTTCATCAATAAATTTTTACAAGTGTTAAAACAGTCAATGTATTCGGGGTCATTATACTTTATTGTTGCATCTTTCTTTAAACATTTCGTTAAATTACCACAACAAAGGTAAGATTGGAAATATTGGTGACGTTCTGACAACGTTAAGTTATATTTTAAACTTTCGTACGCGCTGAAGAATGATCTTGAGGCTGTAAAGCTTGTACTCGCTGTACATGAAACGGATGTAGTTGATACTCGCGTAGTGTTCGCCATACAATGCGATTTGAGACACCTATTTGCCGAGCAATTTGTCGTGTACTGGTTGAAGGATTTTCGTTAACGAGGTTTAAAATTTGTACATCCGCATGTAAAGTCGTCGGAACCGACCAGAACCTCCATCTCGCTCTTTATTATTTCGCAGATCATCATTATCTTGAGCATGTATTATTAAATTAGTGAACTGTTGAGGTATAGGACATTGCCTATTTGGAATAAAAAAAAACAAAAGAGAGAAATTTGTCATTGCATAGGTTATTACAACTTTTTTCAACATTAATTTACCTCCCCTTTATAAAAACTAAAAAAATCATTTCTCTTTTATTATATAGTATATTGTGTTATTAAGAGTAAAAGTGATACTTTGTGTGGCGAGCATGGAAGTTTGCACGACGAGCGAAGCGAGTCGGACATTTGCATGCGAGGCACACAAAGACACTTTTACTCTGAATAACACATGCTATTTTTTCTTCAAACTTAGAAATTTTAAAAAATAAACTAGTATTTGACGTTTAATATGTAGGTTACCTGTCAGTTATTCATAATTTTTAGTAACTTTATTCTTAGGTTATCTAATTTTTATTGTGACATTTTGGACGATATTACAGATTTCTATTATACAAGTTACTTCTTATTGGCTGATTCTACATACGGCGGCGAATAAGTTATACGGCGGCTAGAATAAAAAATTATATTACGGAGGCATAGAAATTAAACTTCAACCTTGTCAATCACGTCACAGAAGATGTCACTTTTATGACGTTTGAAGAAAAAATATTTTATTAAGGTGTTTTAATGTTTTTCGCCTTCTTTTGACCTGTAGTAGCACCCATTAAAAATAAAATAAAAAGACCGTAAACACCTGTATATACATATACAAAGTGTTCATTTTATTTTGTCCACTATTGCTATCTCGAGAACTATAAGAGCTACGAGGTCGGTTAAATTAGCAATCAATTTCTATTTTGCAACACTATTAACATGAAACAAACATTTTTTTTTAAAAACCAGTGGTTCTCAAGATACGGTTCCCAACTTTTTTATTTTAAATGTGAATCTATTTTTTTATTTGCTTATTCAATAGAGAATTTGATTCTGAATTCAATGATTTAATATTATCATACCCAACCATAACGATTTTTTTGGGAAAAATGTGTCTAAAGTTTTATATTAATTTGATTAAAATATGACAATAATAAGAGTGCCATGACGGAAAAAACGGAGTAAACATCATTTTTTAACCTGGAATTAGAGTGTCTTGACAGAAAGAAGTGAATTATATTCTTTCTGTCAAGGCACTCTAATTCCAGGTTAAAAAATGACGTGTACTTAGTTTTTTCCGTCATGGCACTCTTATTATTGTTATATTTTAATCAAATTAATATAAAACTTTAGATGCATTTTTCTCAAAAACTTCGTTATGTTAGGGTGCGATAATATTATATAATTGAATTCAGAATAAAATTCTCTATTGAATAAGCAAATAAAATAACAGATTCACATTTAAAATAAAAAAGTTGGGTTAGGTATTTTGAGAATCACTGGTTTTAAAAAAAAATTGTTTGTTTCATGTTAGTAGTATTGTAAAATAGAAATTGTTTGCTAATTTAACCGACCTCGTAACTCTTATAGTTCTCGAGATAGCAATAGTGGACAAAATAAAATGAACACCCTGTATACAGGGTGAGTCATCGAAATGCCCGTCTTCGATATCTCCCTTGTCATTATAAATACGGCATAATTTTATTAACAAAATGTATTCGTGTACTCAAGGAGCATAACGTAAAATTATTTTCACATATACAGGGTGTTGCATTACGGCTCGGCGAGAATTGTTTATATGTTTTTAAATGGAACACCCTATATATTTTTGTATATTTTCATTTGTATTTTATTCACCTATATGGACATATGAATTTTGTTTTAATTTTCCTCAGCGTTGCCAAGTTATTCCGTTTATTCTCTAAAAAAGACCAAATACACGTATTGCTTTATAAAGGCATACTGGAGTTATTTTAATAGTAAAAATTAAGAATTTTTTTTCTGTGCAACTATAACTATGATCTATGGTTTGACATATTTTTTTAAAAAAATAATTGTACAAGCTGTTCAATAAAACGAATCAAATTTACCCTATATTTTATTATTCAGTTGTGTGTCTTTTTGTATTATCTTCATATGTTATTAAGGGTATATTATGCCTAAAACTAATAATTTTGGAGTTTTTCACCACTTTCAATTTATTTCTAAATTTGATATTACAAAAGATTTTCAATGTAACCGCCATTCTCACGGTAACATATTTGTAGACGGTTTATGAATGATTAATTTACTCTTCGAAGCATATTTGTGTTGATAGTTTCAAAACAGTTCCGAATTCGCTCCATCATATCTTGTCGTGTAGTTGGTGCTGTCTGATAAACTGATTCTTTTACATAGCCCCACAAGAAAAAATCTAATTTTGTAAGATCCGGAGATCCAGCGGGTCAATTTCTTGTACCACCTCTTCCAATGCATCTATTAGAAAATTCTTGATTTAAATAATTTCTAACCCGAAGACTGTTGTGAGCTGGAGCACCGTCATGTTGGAACCACAATCTCCGGGTAATATTCAGGGGTAAATTTTCTAAATCGTTAAGAAGATTAGTTTGTAAAAATTCACAATAATTTTGTCCGTTTATATGATTATCAAAAAAGTATGGTCCAATAATACGATCCCCCAATATTCCTCCCCATACGTTAAGGAACCATCTGCGCTGATGGTCTAATGGTCTTACAAAATGTGGATTTACAGTGTCGTAGTAATGAAAATTGTGGTGGTTTACTTGTCCATTTTTGTGGAAAGTTGCTTCATCAGTAAATAAAACAAAATTAAAAAAGTCGTGTTCTTCCCCATATTTTTCAAGAGCCCATTCACAAAAATTTTGACGATTTCTAAAATCACGTTCATCTAATTCTTGCACCATGTGGACATGATATGCATGAAATTTATTTTTTCTAATAACTCTTGAAGCGGTAGATTGACTTACATCTAACTCACGGCTGATTTTCCGCGTGCTCGTGTGGAGATCTACAACAACGCTTTTGAGCACAATAAATTCAGTATCTTCATTTCGGGCCCGTTGTCTTTTTTTTGTATTGAATTTGACCAGTTCTTTCAAACCTTTCTCTTAGTTTTTTAAAAGAACGCGGATCTGGATGCCGTCTTCCCGGAAACCGTTGTGCATAAATTCTTGATGCCAACAAAGGGTTTCTTTCCGCTTCTCCAAGTACGTACACCATATTCGTAAGTTCTTCTTGCGAGAGATTCATATTAGTAAATGAATTGTACTGTTACTAATAATAACCAGTTTTATTTATTGGTTAATGTAACAACTGTCATTATTACAACAATTGTTTCTTATAAAAAAGAGCAATATCCATGGTATACAAGATTTAATTTTTAATTGAATAAAAAATTTACAGAAAAATGGTAAAAACTCCGAAAATATTGGTTTTAGGTGCATAGGATAACCTTAATAACATATGAAGATAATACAAAAAGGCACACAACTGAATAATAAAATATAGGCTGTTCCATTTGAAAATGACGAGTTATAGCCATTTGAAATTGAGTAAATTTGATTCTCATTATAGAATACCCTGTATAATTATTTTTTAAAAAAATTATGTCAAACCAAAAATTATGTGAGAACATAGAGTATAGTTACAGTTGAACAGAAAAAAAAATTCTTAATTTTTACTATTAAAATAACTCCAGTGCGTCTGTATAAAGCAATGCGTGTATTTGGTCTTTTTTAGAGAATAAACGGAATAACTTGGCAACGCTGCGGAAAATGGAAACAAAATTCATATATCCATATAGGTGAATAAAATACAAATGAAAATATATAATAATATATAGGTTGTTCCATTTAAAAACATATAAACAATTCTCGCCGAGCCGTAATGCAACATCCTGTATATGTGAAAATAATTTTACGTTATGCTCCTTGAGTAGACGAATAAAAATTTTGTTAATAAAATTATGCCGTATTTCTAAAGACAAGGGAAATACCGAAGACGGGCATTTCGATGACTTACCCTGTATATAAACAGAGTGTCCATTTTAAGTGGTACACTATTGCTATCTCGGGAACTATAAGAGCTACGAGGTCGGTTAAATTAGCAAACAATTTCTATTTTACAAGACTATTAAAATGAGACAAACAAATTTTGTTTTAAACCAGTGGTTCTCAAGATATGGGGCCCAACTTTCTTATTTTAAATGGAACACCACACATATTTTTACATATTTGGAATCTACATCAAATTACAAATCCAATGGTATGGTTGTAGTTAAATTTTAGTTAAAAACGAAAATCCATATGTAGGCAATAAGTTTCTATGCTTATATTTGAAAATAGCAGTCAAAATAACGTCAAATTCTGCGTTCTTATTACGCTAATTCTCTCTCTGAATTAAAAATTTTAGAATTTAGAAACTTATTGCCTACATAGGGATATTCTTTTTTAACTAAAATTTAACTTCAACCATACCATTGGATTTGTAATTTGATATAGATTCCAAATATGTAAAAATATGTATGGTGTTCCATTTAAAATAAGAAAGTTGGGCCCCATATCTTGAGAACCACTGGTTTAAAACAAAATTTGTTTGTCTCATTTTAATAGTCTTGTAAAATAGAAATTGTTTGCTAATTTAACCGACCTCGTAGCTCTTATAGTTCCCGAGATAGCAATAGTGTACCACTTAAAATGGACACCTGTATATACAGGCTGAGTCACCGAAATGCCCGTCTTCGATATCTCCGTTGTCGTTAGAAATATAGCATAAATTTATTAACAGATTTATTCGTCCGCTCAAGGAGCATAAAGAAAAATTATTTTCACATATACAGAATGTTGCGTTACGGCACGGCGAGAATTGTTTGCCTTTTTTAAATGAAACACCCTATATAATTTTACATTTTTTTAATTGTATTTGATGCTCCTATTCGGACATATGAATTTTGTTTTAGTTTTCCGCGGCGTTGCCAAGTTATTATGTTTATTCTCTAAAAAAGACCAAATACACGCATTGCTTTATATAGACATACTGTAGTTATTTTAATAGTAAAAATTAAGATTTTTTTTTCTGTGCAACTGTAACTATGCTCTATGGTTTGACATATTTTTTTAAAAAAAATAATTGTACAGTGTTCAATAAAGCGAATCAAATTTACCCTATATTTTATTATCTATTCAGTTGTGTGTCTTTTTGTATTATCTTCATATGTTATTAAGGGTATACTATACTATATAGAACGGGATAGTGTAATATCAAAGGTAACGACATGAAGTGTCGCTTCTGTACATAACTATTCTGTGGTTATGACCTTCAGCCTACCTCAGTGCGTAGGGAACAGGGTGGAACAATAAGGAAATAGGTCTACCGTATCGATAAAGTCGCCATTGAGAAAAGAATTTACCTATAAAAAAAGTTAACCGTTAAATGATTGGATATATTTTATTTCAAAAATACATTTTCATAATAACGATCAAAATTACAATAACTGTTTAAAAGAATGACTATCGGGCTATAATAAAAGTGTGGCTCATGTGGTCGTCCCAAAATAATGTATAGCCAATTGCTGATCCACTAATCATACTACCCACGGTGTATGGATAGTGGTATTTTAATATTTTTGACCAAGTCAAACAAAATAGTTCCTACCATTTTGTCTATTTCTGTCTTATATTCTTTCATTATGCGGGGAATATTTGTTGTAATTAATGCAGACAAAATTTGACTTCGTACTTCATCGTTCAACCATCCAGTTAATTCAAACTAAAAAAAAAAATTAGTTAGATTTTTCATTAAAACAAACAATCGAAATTAGCAAGATATTTTCTGAAGCGAAAGCCTTATATTTCTACGCAAAGACAAAACAGTAATTTATGCATTTATTATGTCAAAATAATAAAATTATATAAACATTAAACTACTGATTTTAAATTATAGTTGTATCATCAATTTATTAATTTGTGTATATTCCGAAATCTGTTAGTAAATAGTAAAAAGAAAAGAACAAAGGTATTAGCAGAGTTAGAGAAATAAGATGGTGTTTCATTTTGAAAATATAAGTGTAGGGTTGAGTTGTTCACAATATAATTTCGAACCGTCGCATTAACAACAAGTAAATAAATATTTTTTTTTTATTTAAAAGATACATAAAGGTGAGAAATGGACAAAAATAGAATAAAGAAATCATGTCATAATTATAGATTATTTTGTTTGGAAGTTACCTTCTTTATAGAATAAAGTTATAACAATTATGATTCTCTTTTTTAACATACTATTATTGGAGCAACAACATAAGTATTTTCAACCCTTTATTGAAGCTAAAACAATAAATTTGCATATAGCCCAGTCATATAGTAGGTACATTAAAATCGCAAACTAACGGCTAGTTCTGATTTTTTAATATGTTCTTAGGACCACTATCAGTAGTGTATATCTAAGTTTGCAGCTTCGAAAGTCCTGTGCCAACTTCATAGCACTCGAAAAACCGCGAAATTTTCGCACTTGTTTCGGTATTTTCACTATATCTCCTAAACTATGCTTATTTTTCATGAATTATCTTATTTATTTTTTAAAGTAGATTAAATTTGCTACAACAGATACAGCCCTCAAAAAATTGGCATTTTTTCCCAAAAAAAGTGAAGTTTTAAGATTTGGTCAATTTTTGACCTCGAAATCGAGAGAAATACTCATTTTACGGGTAAATTTTTCGAAAAGATGTTGTAGCGAATGTAATTAGCTTTAATTTAAGCATAGAACAACGTCCGTAGGCCTGAAAGTTTCTTCATAATTTTTAAAAATCCAAAAAATGGGAAAACTGCTGTTTTCGCAAAGTTGCTGTGTTGAGTCCTCACAATGGTGTGAGGATAATTTGAAAGGAAAACCCATGTACATCCACAACAAATATTTATTTAGTCTATTAATAATGTATTTACAATATTCCATATTCAGCTCTTGTCATCATTTTCTTTAAGAATGGAGCATGTTCACAAAAGGAGCCTTTACGATTCGCCGATCAGGAAAATTTTGGTCGGAACTATGGTCAGATTTGACCATAGAACAAATGTTAATGAGATCAATGAAAAGCGAGGGAGGGTTGACCCATGGTCGGGGGATATCAAGTAGCGTTCTTTTACGATGGACTGGAGGCATGGTATTCATGTTTAATATTTGCTTGAACCTGGAGAGGTATTGGGACATTTCGTGTACCACTAGTGAGTAGCAGTAGTAGCAGTACTAGAATAGAAGGTGCCACCTTCAATAAGTTCGGATGGAACGTTGCTGTGGTCTTTGACGGATATCTTGAGGATGGGGCAGAGAAGAACACAAAAACTACCGAAGGCGTAAGGCGCTACGGTTCTCTACAGTGCAACGAAGTCATCTTTGAAGAATCAATTATTATAGCCCAGGAGAAATTGCTGGCCAACGACAGCAACAAACGACGATTGATTGCTCTGATATGCTCCACCTTCCAATGCCATCGACATCGTCAAGTTAGCACTTAACAAGAGCACCTCTTTTCAGTAAGTGCTAATCATTGGAGAGGATGTGGACCTCCTCGTCCTTCTCATTGGTTTAGGATCGGCTTTGAAAAACGACTCTGGTCCCTTACAATATTCTTCAAAGTCATTCAATCGTGGGGATTTGGTCCCCCCAGGATTCGAGTTGTTTCTGCACGCCTTCACTGAGTGCGACACTACCTCTGCGCTATTCTGGTATGGGAAGAACAAACTGTGGAGCGCCATCCAGAAATACCCTCATCTCATCACCACAGCTGAAGTGTTCCTCCAGCCTACTTCAACTCACCAAGCCATCGCAGATGCCTGAGCGAAATGACTAGTAGCTCCGTATGGAGGAGACTACACTGAGGATACCGCCCAAAGCCTGCACTATATTTTTTTTGTAAAAACAGCCGCATCCGCTAGTTTTGTTGACCTCACTCGTTTGCCTCCATCAAAAGATGGTGCAACATTCCACGCCTACTGAACTTACCACCAAATTCAGAAGTGGTTGGGGGTGAAAAAAAAGCCACTCAACAGGGATGGAAGAAGGCAGATCTGGGGCTCATTCCAACATGATGAGCGAAGTGACATCCCCCTCCCTTCTGCAATTTCTATCATGCGGGTGTAAGAAAGGCTGTAATGGAGGCGGCTGTACCTGCCTAAAAGCAGGTCTCAAATGCTCGGCTCTTTACGAATTTTGCTCCGGCATCGCTTGCCAAAACGTCACCTTAATTCAGATTGCCGAAGGAGGAGAAGACGTCGGCGACGACGTCGACGATCTACTACATATATTTCAAGCTGAGTTGGACGATTTAAAACCACCCTCGAAGCGGGCAAAATGAACTATTACATCCCAACATTTTATTTAGTAAGTTTGTGTTTTGCTCTATGCGTTGTGTATTTGTTACATTCTTCGGTTATGTGTTTGACTGTGAGTTGGCTGGTACAGGTATCACAAATTTTGGGCTCTGTTCTTTTGAGGCAACCGACCAATATCTTTTATAAATATGCAAATACATTTACATTAGTAAATAAAAATGTTAAATTAATTTCATTGTAAATACATTATTAATAGGCTAAATATACATTTCTTGTGCATGTATATGGGTTTACATACAGCAAATTTGCAAAAAATGCAGTTTTTTTATTTTTGGATTTTTACATTATGAGGAAACTATCAGGCCTACGCACGTTGTTGTGTGCTTAAATTAAAGCTAGTTACATTTGCTACAACATCTCTCCGTAAAACTTTACCCGTAAAATGAGTATTCTCTCCGATTTCGGGGTCAAAAATTGACCAAATCTTAAAACTTCACTTTTTTGGAGGGCTGTATCTTGGTAACTATTGGGCCTACAGATCTGGTTCTGGACTTAAATTTTTAGCAAATATAATCTACTTTAAAAACAAATAAGATATTTCATGGAAAAAAGCATGGTTTAGGAGATATAGTGAAAATACCGGAATAAGTGCGAAAATTTCACGGTTTTTCAAGTACTACGAAGTTGGCACAGATCTTTCGAAGCTGCAAACTTGGATATACACTACGGGTAGAGTCCTAACAACATATTAAAAAATTAGAACTAGCCGTTAGTTTGCGATTTTAGCGTTTTCTAGTGTACTATTTGACTGGCCTAATATGAGGTGGTTTTAGGAAACATTTTTTTATGCCAATTCCATTCTATCAAATTATTATTTTAAATTATGTTCTGTTGGTTAAGGAAATATTTTCATTAATATTATTATACCAGATATTGCTCGTGTTCAGTCAGATTAGCGCTAGATTAATTGAACGGTACGCTAGAAGAAATAGTTAGCGAGAATTATTTGCGCTAAATTATCTAGTAAAATAGTGAGGAGATACAAGCCCAATAAAATCTATTTTTTCCACAATCGTTTAATTTTGATGTTGTTTGCTCACTCAAAAGAGTAAACAAAGTGAGCTATTTTAATCACCGTTGTTTTAAAAATTAACAGTAGATGGCGCCAAAAATTTTATTCCACCATTTGATTTTAAATTATTTTACATGATAGTGATTATATATACAGTTGTAAGGGCTGCGTATAGAGCGCTCCTTCGTAACTACATGATTTTTTTTAACAAAGTTACAATTTATTAATTAATTATTTTATTTATTTATTTATTCTTCATCCGAGGGGAAGTAGTAGATATCCTGTGGAAGTTTCTTTTTCAGTCTTGGGTTTCGTGTTCTTTTGCCTAGTTTAATTTCTTCAGCACTGCTGCATAAGTGGATCTTGCTTAGAAATATTCTTGTTATTTTCTCAATATAATCTGCTATGCGAGGTATTTGTAATTCTTTGTGCAATTGTTTATTTCTATAATACCAGGGGGGCTGAACTGATATTTTTAAATTTTATTTTGGAATTTTTTAATCTTATCGATATTTGTCTTAGACGTTGTGCTCCAAATTAGAGAAGCATATGTAATAATTGGTCCCAATATAGATTTATAAATTAGATTTAAACACTTTGATTTTAAATGAGATTTTCTATTTGTTAACGGATGAAGTATGCCTATCCTTCGTTATGCTTCATATATCTTTACTTTTGTATGTTTTGTCCACATTAATCTTGTATTTAGATTGGCGGCAAGGTTTTTTACTGTTGAATTTTTTTGATTCCAATTTATCGATATATTGTTTATTGATAAATTTACTGGTTGAGTTTTTTTTAATGTAAATATTTTCGAATGAGGGTAACAAATTACTGGAATTCAGTCAGTTGAAAATTGGTTCAGGGAAGAAGACCCATGTGGGGTTGAAGCCGGTTGGAGCAGAAATAATACCAATTTTCAACTGACTGAATTCCAGTAATTTCGTACCCTCATTCTACTACACCAGTCAAGGAAATCCATCTACTGTAAATATTTTCGCTTCGCATTTGTTTTCGTTTAATGAAATCTTCCATTTTTGAAGCCACGGAGTAATAATATCTTTTGTATATTGTACGTCGTTTGTTGCGGTATTAACATCGGGATGTTGTGACAGGATAGCCGTGTCATCAGCGTACATTAAAATGAAAGTATTTGTAATTGTGGGAATAGCATTCATGTACATATTATTAAAGAGGATAGGACCAAGGATTGAGCCTTGAGGTACTCCTGCGGTGATATTTTAAATGAAGATAGGGATTTATTTATTTTTGTTTGAAATGTTCATGTTAAAAAGATTTTAATATTTTAAAAATATATGTTGGACTATAAAGGTTTTGTAATTTGATGAGTAGGCCATTATGCAACACATTGTCAAAGGCTAGTGCTATGTCTAGGAAGAGCACTACTGTGTTTCATTTGTTTTCGAAACCTCTAGTTATATGTTCTACTAGGTTTAGTAGTTGGTGACAGGTTGAATAGTGTTTTCTAAATACAAATTGAAAATTTGGTATTATATTGTGATTTGTAATGAATTTGTCTAATTTAAATTTAATCATTTTTTCAAATATTTTTGCTACGGTGAGTAATAAGCTTATAAGCCTGTAGCTGCTGAGTTGTTTCTTGTCTTTGTTGGGTTTGTGGAATAGTATAATAATATCATGTTTCTATGTGTTCGGGAAGTAACCTAATGCTAAACATCTGTTAAATATAGAACTTACTGAATTTATTGCTTTTTGTGGGAATCTTTTTGAGAATAGTATTTGAAATTTCGTCACAACCAGATGACCTTTTATTCTGAAGGTTGTTAATTATAGTTTTGACTTCTTTTGGTGATGTTATTTTGATTGTTTTTCTACCTATTTCTGTAGTGCAGTTTTCTAATTCCTCTGGATTAGTGTTATCATTTATTGAAAATATCTTTTGAAAGTGAGTGGCAAAAGCTTCGAATTTTTCATTATCCGTTACTAGAGTTTTGTCAAGAGTTTTTATGGGTGGTATTGTAGTCGGTGTTCTTAGGATTCTTTTTGTTGATTGCCATATTTGCGGGTACCCTGGATTTATATCTGAAAGATAATCCTGGTAATTTTTAATTTTATTGTTTTCCAGTTCAGGATGAATATAATGTTTTACCTTGTTCATTTCTCGTTTGTATTGATATCATGTGTAGTTTAACATAATCTTCTAACTTTATTCTTTTCTTTATGTTTTCAGAATTTGATCAGTTGTTTTTCCATATAAAATTCTTGATGTTTTATGGGTAACAAATTCCGATGCCGATTTTATTATTATTGATGTAAGCTCAGAAATTGTATTGTCTATATCATTTTTAGTTTTAAGATTGTTTGCGGGTTGCAAGTAAGTATTTATTTTTTCTTCAAATATTTTCCAATTTATTTTTCCTTTTATAAGGGTATTTTTTGTTTGTGTCACATATTGATTATTGAAAGTTAAGATTACTGGTACGTGATCGGAATCTAATTCAAACAGAACTGTGTGATTAATTGGATTGTGGAAGTTATTGAAAAGTAGTATATCTAAGATATCAGGTAAATGTTCTTTTCTATATGGGTATGTGTGGGTTCGTTCGGAGCAAAAAGATCTATGGAGTGAGTTTCTAGAATATGTTTTAGTTTTGTGCCATTTGAATTTGTGATTCTGCATCCCCCAGCTTATATTTTTGCTATTTAAATTTAATAAAACAGTAGGTTGTTGGTCATAGAAAATTTTTGTAATGTCATCTTTGTTAATTCGTTTGTTCGGTTGTTGGTATGTTGCTACGATGTTTACTTTCAGATTATTTTGTAGGTGAACTTGAATTACAACTGCTTCTAGCGTTGTGAGTTAAGTGATGGGATATTCGTAATGAGTTATATTTTTTTTTACTAAAATAGTTGTTCCGCCAGATGCCCATAAAGCTTCCCTGTCATATCTGCATATTTTGTATTGTGGAAAACTAATTTTTTCATTTGGTATCAAATGACTTTCTGAGATACATGCAATGTCTATGTTGTCTTTGTAGAAAATCGATTGTTATTGCTCGTTTTGTTTTCAGTTCAACTGCGTTCCAGATTAGGATGCGTAGATGTTGGAGTGGGGGAGTCATGATAAAATAGAAGTGATTAGGTTTGTCAAGAATGATTTGATGACTAAAATATATGGTTTGATAAGTTCACTGATGAAGTCAATAACTTGGGAAAGGATTTGAGATGTGGGTTTTTCGGTATTTTCATTGCTTTATTGTTCCTTCTTATCGTGGCTGGTAGCTTGTTTGAGGATTTGGACGTAGGTTCTATTCTGAATAGTGTTCGTTGGATTTTAAGATTGGTAATTAGTCGTTTTATCAGTTGGTATTTCAAGGGTAGAACTGTTAATTGTTTTTTGTGCGTGTGATTTAATATTGTTTTTATTTTTGGTTAACTTTTTGTAGTAGCTACATCCCCTGTAGTTCGACAGGTGGTTTTCGCTACAATGAATAGATTTAGGTTCTTCTGAGATTGGTTTTGTGCATTTTGTTATAATGATGGTTTTTCGCGCATTATTGACATTTTGGTTCCATTCTGCAATAGTTTTTTGTGTGGCCGTATTCTTGACAATTTGTACATTGTGGAATTTCTTTTGCTTTTCTTCGAATTTTAACAGAGATAATAACATTCATGATAGAGTGAAGGTTGAAAATATCTTTTGAATTTTCATTTTTCTTCAGGTCGACAGCACAGACCGGTATTGGTTTGTTTATTTTGTAGTCTTGTTTCTTTAGTAGCATTGTATTTTTCACTTAACTCAATTTTGATTTCATCGACATATAATCTATTGTTATTTGGTGGTTGAAAAGTGTAGAACTGCACATGTTGAGCATCGTAATATCGCGTAAGTACAAGATTCATAGTTTGTAGGTTGATTTTTATTGTTTCTCAGTCGCTAATTTTTGTTGAGAAATTATTATGTTTTAGGATTTCTTTTATATCTTGCAGTACTTCTTTGTAGTTGTTAGATTTCTTTAAGAATATAGATGGAATTTTTGGCTTTGTTGGTTGAGCGTTTCTTGGCACTTGACCTGTAGTTGGTGAAGAATCATTGAACAGGACACCGAATCTGTTTTCTCTATTGATGGTATATTAATAGCGTTTACTTGCTCCGGTTATTTCAGTATCCGCTGGTCTTTTCCATTGTTTGATTGTTTTGTACTAGAATCTAGATCTGGACAGATAATTGTTTTCTCCTTCCCTTTTTGTTTGCTAGTACACTATAGTCGTTTTTATTTTTATTAATAATGATTTAATTGATGTTATTTGATTAGATATTTTATACACTGTTAGAGCTCTATGTGTCCGTTCACTACGAGTGTTGTTTTCAGACCGAAAAACTATTTTTATATCCAAATAACAAATAAATTAAAAACTAAGTTGAAATATACTTATTTTTATTTCTATACTTCACCCAGTGGTGGCTCGGTATAAAGTGCTACAGTGTCGTGATTGCCATAGAAATCAATCATTTTTTTTTCAAACAAAAATATTTTAATTGTTACTATTATATTTGCATTGCTTTACTACAGTCTCAAACAATCGATAAATAATTAGTATACCATCATTCCGTGAAACAACAAATATGAAACTATTTCAACTCAATTTGTGCCAATTTCATATTAGCATTGTATTCCCGCAGTATATTTAAACTCTAATTTGATATTTAAAATTTTGTAAAATATTTTGTCAATTTGTTGATAAAAAATGTATATTTCAATCGAATAAAAATGATATTTCGAGTCTTGTAGTACTACTATACTCTGCTAAGCGTAATCGTTCGGCAACCATTATTATTCAGTCGCCACTGATTTTATATTTAAGTATATAAAAAAAAAACGGTGAGAGATATTGTTTTTCTAATAGTTGCGAAAAAGGAGTGCTAGACAAAAAAAAGGGGAACTACTGGTCTTTGTCTTCATTAAGCTAGGCTAACAGAAAAATTACTGAAATCTTCAGATAAAAAAAGTTAAAGAAATCATGTAACTGTTGATAAAATTTCTATCAGCTATTTTTAACAGTACAATAACTCATCAAGATTTGTAAAAAGGCCAAACGCAAAGGACATGAAAATATAAGGGAAAGGAACAGTGCGTATAAATTTAATAGATGATTAATAAGCAATGTAAAAGAAAAGGGTGGGATAATATTATTTCAAAAAGGTCAAAACTATCATTCAGTATGCATCTAAAGGTAATAAACAGGGTTGTATTTTTGCTAGGCTAGCGCTAATCCGACTGAACGCAAGTTCTACAAAACGATCCGTTTTGTGTTATAACTTAAGTGAATGTATGCTTCTTAATTTGGTAACTTTATAATTATATTAACTCAATATTATCGTGCAACGATTCAATTGAGTACTTACTTCGAAATTTCTGCCCATGGTAATGTGAGTTGTAAGTGATGTAATTTGAGGTGGAATTAAATTCACAGTAAATTCTCCATTGACACCTAAGCCCTTCATGCTTAATCTGCAAAAAAACGTGATAAATATTATCATCAAACAATGTGAAATTTTTTAAACAACATTAAATTATTATAACAGGAATAAATACCTTTTATACATAACTAATTAACTATAAATGATTAAAAAGTAAAAGAAAAGAAAAAAATCGTAGGATATTTGATAAAAAAAACCTTTTATTCTATTGAAGAGTTTCTACTCATCAAGATTTGTAAAACATAAAAACAGGAGAAACTAGGTTATACATATATATATATATATATATATATATATATATATATATATATAATAGGGCCGAGGTGGTCTCGAACCAGGTCTTGTAGATTATTTATATTATGAATCCGCTTTCTTATCCACTCGGCTATGGAGCATTTTGTTTTTGACGTTTCTTATTCGAAAATATGAACGATACCCTTCAAAATACAATTTATTTTATCAAATATTTCAGTTAGAAAAGGCCTTATTACATAACATTTGGTTTTATTAGATGCAAAATTAAGTAATCTAACTAACGATACCATATACACCCGATTTTATTTAGCGGGACAGATGGAAACAGCAAAAAACTGTTTTCCCATGTTATTTCCCTATGTCAAATATATATATATATATATATATATATATATATATATATATATATATATATATAAACAGTTTTTTGCTGTTTCCATCTGTCCCGCTAAATAAAATCGGGTGTATATGGTATCGTTAGTTAGATTACTTAATTTTACATCTAATAAAACTAAATGTTGTGTAATAAGACCTTTTCTAACTGAAATATTTGATAAAATAAATTGTATTTTGAAGTTTATCCTTCATATTTTCGAATAAGAAACGTCAAAAACAAAATGCTCTATAGCCGAGTGGATACGAGGGCTGTTTCATAACATAAATAATCTACAAGACCTGGTTCGAGACCACCTCAGCCCTATTTTTTTTTAATTAAATTATGCTTAAAATATCTTTATTATATCAGACTATTTTAATAAAATAGCAATATTCATATTTTTATAAATAAAAAAAATCCAAATATTTAATAGAATTATTATTTGCTGTCTGTCAAACTTAACAATTAATTCGAATTTAGTTTTTGGTGTATAATTTTGTATTTCATGTTTCGAAACCTGATATTTTAAGTATAATTTAATTTAAAAAAAAATAGGGCTGAGGTGGTCTCGAACCAGGTCTTGTAGATTATTTATGTTATGAAACAGCCCTCGTATCAACTCGGCTATGGAGCATTTGGTTTTTGACGTTTCTTATTCGAAAATATAAAGGATAACCTTCAAAATACAATTTATTTTATCAAATATTTCAGTTAGAAAAGGCCATATTACACAACATTTGGTTTTATTAGATGCAAAATTAACTGATCTAACTAACGATACCATATACACTCGATTTTATTTAGCGGGACAGATGAAAACAGCAAAAAACTGTTTTCCCATGTTATTTCCCTATGTCAAGGTTTTCAGTATTCACCCTGTATATATATATATATATATATATATATATATATATATATATATATATATATATATATATACAGGTTGTTCCATTTAAAAGTGCCACCATTGCTATCTCGAGAACTATAAGAGCTACGAGGTTGGTTAAATTAGCAAAGAACCACCATTTTACAAGACTAATACAATGACCAAAAAAAAAATTTTTTTTCAACCAGTGGTTCTCAAAATACGGGACACAACTTTCTTATTTTAAATGGAAACGTATTTAAAAATAAATAAAAATAATTGAGAAAAATGCATGTTAAATTTATATGTATTTTATTTATACCTGGCTGAAACAAGAGTGCTATGGTTAGAAAATATAGACATAATGTTCTGTCTAACATTGTTTGATTATTTTTTGTTAAATTTTATTTGCTTGAACTGTCAGTTTTAAGAAGAAAATGAATTGTTTTCCATCCAAAGCACTCTTATTTCAGCCAGATATAAATAAAATACAAATAAATCTACCATGCATTTTTCTCAGTTATTTTGTTATATTAGAATATGATATATTTATATCATTGAATTCAGAAAAAAATACTCTATCGAATAACCTAAAAATAAACATACGTTTCCATTTAAAATAAGAAAGTTGTGTCCCGTATTTTGAGAACCACAGGTTGAAAAAAAAATTTTTTTTGCTCATTGTATTAGTCTTGTAAAATGGTGGTTCTTTGCTAATTTAACCAACCTCGTAGCTCTTATAGTTCTCGAGATAGCAATGGTGGCACTTTTAAATGGAACACCCTGTATATATATATATATATATATATGGGTGAGTCTGGGAAGACGCCACCCCCTTTAACTTTTTTATTATAAGTAATAGAAAAAAATGCCTCATATAAAAGTTTTATTATTTTACATATGCTATTTGATGGCAGATGTAGATATTTTTTATAAAGTCAGGTTTACAAGATACGACTATCAACTTTTATTTTTCAAAGGGCAACCTATAATTATTTAAATAAAATAGAAACCGCTATTTTTTCTCTTTTCAACGATGTATTAATTTTTATTAATGTATTTGAAAAATTTCGAGAAAAATGAGATAATTTAGAAATATTAGAAATAATTTTTAAATAAATATTATAGGTGGTTATGTGAAAATAAACAAAACCTAACAATATAAAACAATTAAATTAATGTCAAAAATGTATACATTTGTTTGTTAGTTAATTTAACTTATTTTACAAAGAACGAATTAATTGATATGATTCTAATAATTGGTTAATTGACTTGCATCATAAGAAGAGCAAAAAGAATTTACCGCGAGCGGTTTCCTAGACGTTGGCAACCGAGAAGCATTTTTACCCGATTTCGAGAATCATAGCCACCTATAATATTTGTTTAAAAATTATTTCTAATATTTCTAAATTATCTCAATTTTTAAATACATTAATAAAAGTTAATACATCGTTGAAAAGAGAAAAAAGATGGCAGATTCTATTTAATTAAAATAATTATAGAATGCCATTTGAAAAATAAAAGTTGATAGTCCTACCTTGTAAACCTAACTTTATAAAAAATATCTACATCTGCCATCAAATAGTATATGTAAAATGATAAAATTTTTATATGAGCCATTTTTTTCTATTACTCACAATAAAAAGTTAAAGGTGTGTGCGTGTGCGTGCGTGCGTTCGTGTGCGTGTGTGTGTGCGTGTGTGTGTGCGTGTGCGTATGGGTGTGGGTGTGGGTGTGGGTGTTGGTGTGGGTGTGGGTGTGGGTGTGTGCGCGCGCCGCTGAAGCAGCCTCTTAAATATCTAATGGATTAGACTAGGACTCGCTCATTTTCCACAATTTAAATACCTCAGAAGACAGCTTTGTTTTTATATTTTTGTTTTACAGTTTGGAACATATAGCAACACATAAAAATGAAAGAGTATTGGAATTGGTACTGCTTTTTGTTTATTTTGAACATTTAGAGTGACACGAAAATATCAAAAATTTATAATATTTTGTTTACTTACTGCAGCGAATGTAGACTATATTTTAGATATGAAATACGAAAAGAAACTATGTGATTATTTCACTGAAACTCATAAAACTCCTCTACGGCTTGTTTTATAATTTTCATTTGCATGAGATAATCACCCTTGTTTCCTTACTTGTTACATAATAGCTATTATTTATTTATTTATTTAATTGTTTCAGGGATTCGGTACAGATGCCGATTTACAATCTCTGTTGTTTATTTAATTGTAAGCTATATATGTCACAATAATTGTAAATATATAAGCATACATGACATATTAAAGATTAGACAATTGGCAACAGTTTACGCTTGACCTTTATTACAAAGAAATGATTTTTACAAAGCTTTTATTTTACCAATCGTTTATGAATTCTTCAACGCAATAATATTCCTTAATGAATAATTTATTCTTTAACATTTTGTGCATCTTTGTATTTTTACATAATTTTATTTCATTTGGCAGTATATTATCAAGTTTACCCCATCATAGTTGCAGGTTTTTTCAAAAGCAGATGTTTTGAAAGGTAAGGTTATTTTTTGTCTTGTATTATAATCTGAATAACACATTTTAAATTTGGCTAGATTATTTATAATGTGTTTTATAGTTTCTAGCTTATTAATATAAGATACAGTGAGTATATTAAGTTGTTTAAAAGTGCCTTTACATGATTGTCTAAATAAAAAACTTCCTGAAGTAAAGATGAGGAGCACCAAATAATGATTCCATAAGTAACTACAGAATTGAACATACCGATGTAAACAGTTAAGTGGTACATGTTTCATCTACATGAGATGAAAATGTCCGTAATAGACAACAATATTTATTTAACTTATTGTATATTACTTTAGACTGGAGTGACCATTTAGTATCTGAATCTAACAAAATACTAAGGCAGCTAAGTGTGTCTGTGCGAAAGACGGTTACATCTGATCTGTTAACTTCTATAATTGAGCTACAGTTCAAGAAAAATTCTATAAATTTAGATTTCTATACATTAAACGTTAAATAATTGGAATTGTATCAATTTGAAGTACGGTCTATTGTGTTATTTATGACAGCATATATCAAAATCTGACTTTTTGTACACACTTTTTCATATAAAAGTAAGTATCATCAGTATAAAGAATACAATTATCAACAATAGTTGGTAGATTAGTAACATAAATCAGGAACAGTAGTGGCCCAAGACACTCCCCTGAGATACGCCTTGAAAGATTAAGCTATCTTACTACACAGTGATTATTTCAATAAACAAAAAAAGTTTTACTTAATTTTTTGTATTATTTATTAAAATAAAATGGAACTTTTTTTATTCCATTGAATAGCAAAAAAGGGTCTATTCAAAATTATCACAACCTACTATTAGCTCCATATAAAAATTAAAATTGACATCGAAAACTTGAAAACTGTACGCGATAAAAAAATTTGATAATTTAATCATTTAATCTTTTTAATTTGGAAAGTTAAGAGCAAAAATTAAAAATAGTAAAATTTACATGTTCGTTCATATTTAGTAACCTACGCATTCTTTAAGGAAAACAAAGAAATCGTTAAAATGGTCCCATAATGCGACAACTTTGTTTTAATTTAATTGACCTAGTATCTTTTACCGTATTTAAGAAGTTATTTGGGACACCTGTATATCAGGATGGTTGACTCAAACACCCTAACATAGGGGATTTAACATGTAAAATTATATTTTCGTAATTTCCTGTTTCCCTTATTATTATAAGTAAAAAGCTGATGTGAGCAACAAATGACTTTCTTGTACGCTAAATTATACACATTTTTGTTGCACTTCATTTAAACATATTTCACTTGAAAGTGAGATCATTTTACGGCTCTTTTCAATTTCCATTCATTTCATATCTTTCAAATTTTCTTCGAAATGGATCATGTTTTGAAAAATTTATTAAAGTGTTTATCACTATTCCTTGCAGTGGCGAATTGGCGATGGAATCAAGGGAAGCACTGCTTTCCCTGTATTTTAAGAATAGAAATAAAATTAAATTTATTTGATTAAATTCTTAAAAATCTTCACAAATATTATAATTTACAATAATGAAGTATTGTGGATAATGATACATTGGTACGTTGTTGCTATATTTTTTTGCACGATTTTGCGTCGCGTTAAATAATATTTTAAAACAGAAACGCACACCTAGTTTCTGTATCTCAGAATTTACAATCAAACGGAGTTTGGACTCTAATGTACTTTTCCGTAACAGATCGGATGACTCTCGCCAGGTCTAATATATTTCGAAAAATGCAACCTCGACTGGTGCGTCTCTACATTTATTTTATTTGTTTATCATTATGTAGTTGTTTGTTTTATTTAATTTAACATTTATCTCGGAAGATAATAATGATATAATTTACAAATTACACTAAATTTTAATAAAGAAAAAATAACTAACAATGTTAAATTAATCTCTTAAAATCTTCAGCCCTGAGAATTCTGTCAGTGAAGCAGATCTGCAGATAAGCACCATATTCCGTTACCACCGACCGTACTGCGAGTTCTCCTCCAGGTTTCGTTTGAGTTATATATTTTTTATTGCTATTCATTTTCGAGAATATCCTGATGTTGTAATCCGTAGCGAGTAACCGATTTAGCATCGCGACGAGTAATTCCAAGGCGACGTCGCGTATTTCCTGACCTACCTCGGCAGGACCGTATTCAATCAACTTGTCAAATTTCTTTTCCGGGAAACATACTTTATCTAGGTGGCCCATAGTGAATTTATTGATCTAGCATCGCAACGGCTCTTATGAGTAATTCCAGTGACTGTGACGTTAAGTGTTTCCTGAGCGACCACGATAGAGCCGAATCTAATTGTGTTAACGTAGTCAACCCCTTCTGTGCTGACCCGTAGTGAGCCTAAACAACGTCACGTCGCGACGACCTTTGCGCGTTCTCAGCAAGGGCGTCCTTGATAGTAACGTAGAGAGTGTTTCCTTAATCAATCGGGCCGCGACACCGAGACCATCCGACGCCAGCGAGTATTTAGGCGTAATATCGGCACCGCGAAGCTCGGCGTCGGTTTTGCAAAATTACCTAGAATCACCACGACTAACTCTCCTACTCTTCGCCGTCACTTAACTCATCGATCCGATCATATCGGCACCGCGACGCCCAGCGTCGGTTTTCTGAAAACACCAGAATCACTCCGATTACCTCCGCTACGTGTCTCCGTCACGTCTCCCTTCAATCCGGTCACGTCTGCACTGCGACGCTCGGCGTCGATTTTGCAATATTACGTTGAATCACCACAACTACCTTTACGACGTCACTCAACACGTCAATACGGACATACCGGCACAACGTCGGTTTTCTGAAAACCCCGGAAATTACTAGGACTACCTCTATAGCGTATCCTCAACTTCACTCACATCTCGAGAAAAAGGGAATAAAAACGTTCTACTGTGTTGGCTATGTAAACATAATTTGTAATTTATAAAGGTTGCTATATATAATATAAATAATGCATAGCTATTAAGTAGCTATATGTAGTTATAAAAAACAAGTTGGTCCAATTTATAATTTATGATTGTATAGTTGTTACGATATATACGATATACGATAAATATCTTTTTCCTTCGTTTTATATTAATATTGAACTACAATCGCTCACATACTCCAACTGTGTGTATTATTTTGTGTGGAACTCCTACAATCTTCGATCTTAGCTATTCGACTGTTGGCGCTTGAGCAAACCACGCCAACCTTCAACAACGGGCCCGCTCGTTACAAAGCCAATATTACAATAAGTTATGTTGATAGTGTTGTTTATTGTTCAATAAAAATATAATATTTTAATAATTTGTTAAGTACAACAGGGATTGATATACAATGAATTAGTCCACAAAAAAGTAAAATGGGAAACATAATAAACTTAAAAAATATTTTTTTTAATTTTGCTTTTATTACCCATTGCTCCAATATTACTTCTTTTATTATTTTTGTTTCTAATTTGAAAAACTTCAAAACTTTATTTGTCTGTGTTAGATTTATTGTATTTATATTTTCGTATAAAGTAGTCGGAATTTGGACGAGAGAGTTAACTAACTTAATATGAAAATATAACCTACTGAACGCTACTTCATTAAAAAATTATATTAATATATTTTTTTAAATTACTATAGTTATGTTAGCTTGATCAGAAGTATAAAAAATAATATTATCATTTTTGTAAATACCTACTATCTGTATTCTTGTAAGATATATTTTTAGTAGTTTTACAATTTTACTTCATTGTGCTTCCCTTATTCAAAATAGGTTGCTATTTATTGATGGCACGGAATGCTTCGTTCAAAATATCAAGCTTCGCCACTGATTCCTTATTGCATTACACAAAATTATTTTAATCGCTCAAAAACTTGAGAAGACAGTTGTCAAAGTCAATATATTATCAAATGTTTCCTACGAAAATTAAACTTCTCTTGGAGAAACTAGTGGCATGTCTTTGCTTTCTTTATTGTCAATTTTTTCATTTATGTTGATATTATTATTTTGTGTTTCGTTTGCTTTGAAAGTATTTTCGAGATGGTTGGCGAATGTATCAGCTTTCTGCTTATTATATCTTGCCCATTACCCATTTTGCTTTCTTATAGGTGGTGTTTGTGTGATTGGTTGTTTTAATCTTTTCGTTGCTTTCCAAGCGAGTAGTTAGTGTATTTTTCTGCGGATAGATTATTCAGATAGTTGTTCATTGATTCTTCTTTTATTTTCTGAATTTTTCTTTTTAATTTTTGTGTTTTATTATTTAGGATAGTTTTGTCTGCAGGATCTTTGGTCATTTACCATTTCCTTCTTGTTTTCCTTTTGTCCGGGACAAGTTCTCGTATGTCAACTGGATAATTGTTTCCTTTAGTTTTGTGAATATATTATTTGGTATCGCTTCCCAGACTTGAAGACGTCACATTGAAGTCTCCGCCTACTATAAATCTATTTCCAAGATGCAGGATTTTTTTTTATAATTATCCTTTTTCAAATTATATTTTGGCGGACAATAAAGAGCTCCTACAATTAATTATTGTATTGTGGATTTGATCCCAACCACTGTTAGTTGTATTTCGTCGGTTTGAAGATGATCTTCATCGTAATGATTATGATTAATATTTTCTTTTATAATAACAGCACTTCCTCATCTTGCTTGGTTTTGAGAATGAATTGTATGATATATTTTATAACCTTTTAGTTCCAAATAATATTGGCTGGTAAAGTGAGTTTAAGAAACAAGACATATATAAATTTTTTGAATGTAAAGGAATATTTGTATTTCTTCTAGGAATGACGAAACCTGAAAATTTTGGTACCCGGGTACCCGATATGAATACCCGAGTAGTACCAGATACTCGATAATTACCCGTTACCCGATAATTACCCGATACCCGATAATAACCTGATGCCCGATAATTACCTGATACCCTTAAAATATCCGTTATTCTTTCATGTTCATCTTTTTAATACAAATTTTTGTTATTTACATATAAATTTATTAAATGAACAAAAAATATTATTTTCTGATATGGAAATTAAAAAAAAATCATTGTTATTTTTTTATAATATACGAGTATATCAGCAATATAAAATTACAAAATTAGAGAAGTACATTTGATTTAATTACTTAGGAATATCTCATATTTCTATTCGCAAATATCAGCATGGATGATGTATCTGCACTCAGTCTTGATCTTCTTTGTTACAATGTTTCCGGCAGCTGAAAACTGCCTTTAACTGGCAACAACAGATTTTAGGTAATGGGTAGATATCGGGTAACGGGTAATAAACGGGTAACGGGTACATTTCGGGTAATCGGGTACTATTTTTGATTCCCGGGTACATTATTATCGGGTAGGTTCCGGGTACCCGGGTACCCATCGTCATTCCTAATTTCTTCCTGTCTATTTAGGAGGCCATTGGCACTCCAGGTAGCTATTCTTAAATCAGTTTGATTCATTATTTATTCTTATAAAGATTTCTTGTTGTGTTATTTTTTATTTTAGAAATTCTAAGTTCTAATGATTTCATAGTTTTTTCTTGTGTTTCAAATTTGGATTTGGAGTTTGCATCATTTGCATTAATGATGGCTGTTCGTTTTGATTTTGTACAGTTTTACTGTTATTTGCTACTTGGACAAAGGATATTCCTTCAATTAGTAGAGAAGGCTTGAATTATTTTGTGTGTTTTTGCTGTATATTTTTAGTTTTAGTAATTAAATTTCTTCGTTTTTGAGTTCCTTAGCTACTACACAACCTCAGTAATTTGCCGGGTGTTCGTTCCCGCAGTTTGAGCAGATTGGTTTTTGTTCGGGTGGTTTTTGACAATTGATGGTCAAATGATCCCCTGCACATTTTACAAAGTTTGATGTGAGAGAACAGAATTTTTTTCTGTGTCCAAATCTTTTGAGATTTTTTACATTAATTAATTTTGTACTTGCTATTGCTTCAATCTTGACATGCATGTGACACAAATATTAAATTTCAATTTTTTTTATATATCTTCGTCGTTTTAAAATATTACCATAAATAACGGAAGTGGTTTTATCACAGTTTTTCCATTATTATCTTTCTCTTTCTTGTATTTTTTGATTACATCTAGTATTTTAAATCCTTTTTCTCATAATTCATTTTTTATTTCTTCAGGCTAGCAGGAAGGGTGTAGATTTCGCACCATAACTTTTATTGGGCGTAGAAATTTATTTGCATATGTATGACACTGGTGCTTTTCTTCGTTCATGAATTTGATAAGGTTTTCTATTCTATTTCGGTGTTAACATTTATTTTCATCTGACTATTATTCATCATAGTTGTTTTGAAATTTAAGTTTAAATTTCTTAGTATTTGATTTAGTTTGTTGTATTCTTTTATATTACTTACTATTATAGGTGGTGGTTTAAATTGCTTAACTTCAGTTTGCTTGGAGTTCATGTTCCCTGTGGATAGGGTTAGTTTTCTTTTTTTGTTTTTTTTGAACAATCCATGCAGTATTTTCAGCTAGGGTATTCTCGTTAACATTGGAATTATTTTCTTGAGTGTTCATTTTTTTATTGAAGAGTAGTAATAATTTTCTTTAGTTCCTGGTTTTCTTTTCTTATGGTTTCAATTTCTTCTTTCAATGCTTGGATTTTTTTATATATGTCTTCTAGCGTAGTTCAACTACTGCTTTACATATCCTGCATTGGATTTTGTCAAGTTGGAGTATTTGAGGTCCATGGGTCGTTTATTTGTGGTGGATTTCTTAATTGACGACCATCATAAAGGTGGATTTTTTGGAATATTTGTTTAATCACTTTTCAGTAAGTAAGTAGTGAAGCTAACAGACAACGGTCAACTAAATTATTGTTTTCATTAAGTTTCTGCTAAAAGCTGAAGCTTATTTATCTAAAATAATTAATGAAGCAAGAAATTACAAAAATATAATTTTTCATGTTAAATCCTTATTATTGGGTGTTCTAATCAGCAGCCTATATAATTAAAAAGATACATATTACTTACCTTAATTTCCCCTTGCCATAAACTTGAATTAAATTCACGTATCCCGTCAAGTCATACGGCTCAATGTCTATGTCAATATGTTCCCAATTCAACTCATATTTGTAAGAGATAAGTGGAATCCTGTTTTTAACTTTTACGTCGAAATCTAAAAGTCCTCCTATTTTGCCCGTCGCAGTTATATCCGCTCTGTAACAGAAATAATTTAAAATAAAATAGTTATATGAATAGCATCTTGCTGAATTTGCAGTGTCCTATTTTTAAATGACATCAATGGAATTTCTAAAAATCTTATGTACCTTTCTGGGTTTTTGTTAGAAAAATACAATAAATTTGCGAAATAATCTACTACTGAAAAATATATTTGAGAAGGCAATATTAGATAGTTTGTCTACTAGTGATGTGGTTAATAATATATTACATAATGAGTATGGAGAGTGTAATATATATCGTGCGAGTGAAATGTCAAAATATTAGACCTTGGCCATGGGCAGAAATTCACGTGTATACAATAGACAATATATAGCGTGTTGTGTACTCTATTTTCACTCGACTATACGAAATTAATAAACAATAATATACCAATAAAACATACTCATTTTGTCCAATCTTGCTTTTGGAAGTTTGTAACCAGGCCCCCGACAGTCTTATGCAATGTTATTTTCTAAGTTTATAGTTAGGGAAGTAGCCATGAGATGTCGTTACGGTCGCATTCAGAAAATGGTTCGGATCCACACTTCAAAAAATGATTGTTTTGTTGTTTGTCAAAATATTTAGTTTCTCAAAAACGTCAAACTGAAAATGGTTGTGGTAAGTAACTTTATTTACTTACATATTATAATATTTATTAAAAGAAGTTCATATATTAACATTATTATTATAGGAAATGCGTGGTGTTGTGGAGGAATGCCCGACAAAAAATTTACCCTGGGAAGAATGAGAAATTTTTTTTTGCTTCCCACAAAATTAAGAAAGAAGTGGCTGAAAAACTTATCTTTGGAAGATTTATCCTTTTTTACCCTGAAGCAATTGACAAATAGGAGATGAAGAGTGTGTCAGAAACGTTTTGAAGATAATCAATTTCAAAATTATTTAAGGAAGAAAATGAACTATAATAGCGTATCATCAGCTATTACTACAGCACAGATCTTAAATGATACAAAAACCGACCTGATACAAAATGAGATTCGAGAAGCAAGTAGTCCTGTTCGCAATCCGTTGGAAGGTAAGATTTTTAATAAAAATATTTAGGTATTTCATTCTAGAATTTGTTAATTAATTATTTTTTATACTTGTATCATATTATTGTTGTAAATGTAGTGGTGTATAATTAACAACTGTTTATAAACATTGTAACTATAAACATATATGTCAATTAGACAGTACTATGTACCTACATTTTTAAATAAATATAAACCTCCTGGTAATCTTTAGTTTCATTACAATTATATTTATTTAAAAAATTAATATAAAAAGAAAACGTCCATACGATATGGAAAAGTATCTCAGACCAAGTAGATTTGAAACGGACCCTGATTCTGCAACTGCTGCAAAGGAATGGACATATTGGCGAAGAACGTTTGAAAACTTTATGGAGATTGTCGAATTCACGAATGATGAGGACAAACTAAAGGTACTTATTAACTATCTATCTCCTAATGTGTATGAAATAATTAATGACTGCACTTCATATAAGACTGCTATATCAATACTAAATTCTACGTATGTAAAAAAGAAAAATGAAATATTTGCACGTCATCTTTTATTAATGAGAAAGCAACAGTCAGGAGAGACCATTGACCAATTTGTTCAAGGCCTAAAAATTTTAAGTAAAGATTGTGAGTTCACTGATGTTAAAGCTGTCGAACATAGGGATGAATACATTCGAGATGCTTTTATAAACGGACTAGCATCTACGCGTATAAGACAAAGATTGTTTGAAAATGATTCATTAGATTTAGTTGAAGCTGTAAATCAAGCACGAGCTTTAGAGTTAGCACAAATTCAAGCTGAGCGATATGCAACCACTAATTCATATGTCAATGCGATTTCGGATTGTTCTAAAGAAAATTCTAAAACTAGAAATTCTATCACTGAAGAGACTGAATGTGACGTGACTGCCGCTGTCAATAATAAATCTAAATTTAATTCTAAATGTTTCTTTTGTGGAAATGATCGACATGCTAGAATAAACTGCCCAGCTAGAGAGGCTTTGTAATAATTGTCATAAGAACGGACACTACGCTCGAGTTTGTAAATCAAAAATAATCAAAAAAATGTCTGCTGCAATCTTAGCCAGTGCAACTAGCGAATCTGTCTCAATTTTAAATAAGGCCATAGTTACCGGGAAAGTCAATGGTTTGAAAACCGCCTGTTTAATAGATACGGGGAGCTCCACTAGTTTCATTAATTCAACATTTGTTCAAAATAATAATATAAAATCATATAAACAGTCTGGTCATGTTTCAATGGCAACTACAAACTTGAAGACAAAAATTGGTGGATATGTTTTAGTAAATCTGGTGCTAATGGGACACGAATATCCTAAATTTAAAATGACAATATTGGAGGATTTATGTTCAGATGTTCTCATAGGCCATGACCTTATGAAACAACATTCAAATGTAGATTTAAATTTCGGTGGTCAAAAACCACCTCTTTTAATTTGTTCTTCGTGTGCTCTAGTGGAACCACCAAAATTATTCAATAATTTAACTTCTGATTGTAGACCTACAGCCACAAAATCTAGAAGATATTCTGTTGATGACATGATTTTTATAAAAAAAGAAATAAATAAACTTCAAGAAGAGGGTATTATTGCAGAAAGCTGTTCACCTTGGAGAGCACAAGTATTAGTCGTCAACAATGGAAATAAGAGACGATTATGTATCGACTATTCGCAGACGATAAATAGGTTTACTTTGTTAGACGCGTACCCACTCCCAAACATTGATGAAGTGGTTCACAAAGTTGCTCTTTATAAAGTATTTAGTACAATTGACCTTAAACAAGCTTATCATCAAGTTCCAATATCGGACGAAGAAAAGCCATACACTGCTTTCGAAGCAGGAGGTCGTTTATACCACTTTAATAGAATACCCTTCGGAGTAACCAACGGGGTATCTTGTTTCCAGAGAGTAATAGACAAGATCATAGCAGACGAAAAATTAAATGGTGTTTACGCCTATCTTGACGATAGATCAGAAGGAACATGATTTTAATTTAAAAAGACTTCTAATTGCTTTCGAAAAGTACAATTTAATTATTAATAAGAATAAAAGTCAATATTCTATGACAAAAATAAAACTACTGGGTTATTTAATTTCCCATAAAACGATTCAACCAGATCCCGACCGTCTAAAACCATTATTAGATCTTCCTTTACCTTCTGATTCATCATCTTTGAAACGAGCTTTTGGTTTTTTTGCCCACTATTCGAAATGGATTCCTACATTTTCAAATAAAATCCGAAATCTAACTGACAGCGTCTCTTTTCCTTTATCCTTTGAAGCAAAACAAGATTTTGAAAATCTCAAGAAAGAAATCGGTAAATCAATTATAACAACAATTGACATAAATATACCTTTAACAGTTGAAACAGATGCCTCAGATGTGGCTCTAGCCGCAACTTTAAGCCAAGAGGGACGACCAGTAGCCTTCTTTTCACGAACTCTAAATCAGTCTGAAAGACTGCATTCATCAATTGAAAAGGAGGCTGCGGCAATTGTAGAATCACAAGAAATGGAAGACTTTCCTTATTGGACGAAATTTTAAACTTATTACCGATCAACAAGCTCTCTCATTTATGTTTAATCTGAAACATTCTAGCAAAATCAAGAACGATAAAATTATGAGGTGGAGACTAGAATTATCACCTTATCAGTTTGATATAGTATACCGCCCAGGCAAAGACAATGTTAAAGCTGATACACTCTCGAGAATTTGTGGAGCTACATTTAATAACAAGTTATTTGATTTACACCAGTCACTAAACCATCCTGGAATAACGAGGATGTTCCACTGGGTAAGGAGTAAGAACTTAAATTATACCTTGGAAGATGTTAGAAAAATATCAATTGCTTGTCCTATTTGTGCAGAAGTAAAACCACGATTTCATCGTCATCAGGGTCACCTCATAAAAGCCACTTCGCCATTCGAGCGTCTCAATGTAGATTTTAAAGGGCCACTTCCTTCCAAATCTAAATTTCGTTATCTTCTAACTATCATCGATGAGTATTCTCGATTTCCTTTCGCTTATCCTTGTCAAGATTTATGTGCTACAACTATAATTCAATGTTTTACTCAATTATTTTCAATTTTTGGAGCACCTGCCTATATATTGATTCAGACAGAGGTGCTAATTTCCTATCTCGGGAATTAACAGATTACCTTCATAAGAACGGAATAGCCACAAGTCATACGACCCCGTATAAGCCTCGAGGAAATGGACAAACAGAGAGATATAATGGAACAATCTGGAAGACGGTAACTCTAGCTCTCAAAACCAAAGAAATGCATATTTCAAATTGGATGGATGTTCTGACAGAGTCGCTTCACTCTATCAGGTCCCTTTTATGTACAGCTACTAACAACACTCCACATGAAAGGTTTTTTAATCATATTCGAAGATCTATGAATGGAGACTCTTTACCATCTTGGTTAGTTACTCCAGGCCCAGTTCTTCTAAAGAAAAACGTTCGCTCTAATAAATATGAAGATCTTGTAGAAGAGGTGGACCTAATAGAAGCCAATCCACAATACGCCCTTATTAGAAGAAAAGATGGAATTGAATCTACCGTCTCATTACGACATTTAGCGCCAAGGGGGGAGAAGAATCTTGTAACAAAAGAAACACAAGACATGATAGAACATCCAACTACAGAAATAGGACAGATAACTGATCATCTGCCTTTGCCAAAAGAAACTGAAGAATCAACCGACCATCTACCGCCACGTGAAGAAACACAAGAATTAACTGAAGAAGAATTGTCTGACATCTCTACTCCTGTTAATTACAATGAAGATCAAATTGAACCAACTCAAGATTTTTCCAATCATAACTCTCGACCGATTAGAAATAAAAAACGTCCTCAATATTTGAAAGATTATGTTTCACATTAAGGTTCCGATATTTGTTAATTAATTGTTAGTGTTAAAGTAACAATTTATTTATATTCCTTTTGTTTCAAATACGCGGGGGAGAATGTAGTGATGTATAATTAACAACTGTTTATAAACATTGTAACTATAAACATATATGTCAATTAGACAGTACTATGTACCTACATTTTTAAATAAATATAAACCTCCTGGTAATCTTTAGTTTCATTACAGTAAATATTTATATTTTTAAGATTATAAATTTAATGATAAGATTATTGTACATTTAGGTTAAAATATTTGAAATATACATTTATATAACATAAATAATTTAAAGTTTATTTTTTCTTTTTCATATTCATTAAAAATGCAACCTAAATCAGCCTACTCCCATCCATAATTTTCGGATAAATACTTAGTTCAAGGAAGTAGCCATGAGAGGCGCTGTAACGATTGAAAAATATTTCTATGCTGGATTTGTCAGATCTTGTATGTGTATGATCTGTGTTTGTAACATATGTAAAGGTATAAAAGACTAAAATATTGCCAGATAGCTCTAGATATTTATAACATTAAGTTTCTATAAAAGAAATTTATAAAACTACGTACCGTCTCGTTGAAATTCACTAATCTCACTTGACAGTAATAAACAATAATAATTGAATTGTCTTTACTCGACAAACAAATAATAATTGAATTAATTAAATGACATTGATATTAACATTAATATTGACATTAAATTGACATTGACAGCTAAGTATTCGGGCGCCAGTCACCATGCTAGGATAACAAATCTAAGCAATCACAAATTCGGGTCCGGTTCTGAAATAAAACATTTAGGAAAAGAAGGCATTGGATTAATATTATTTATTTTAAAAAATTAGAAATGATAATGACATATAATATACTAATCTAGAAATACAGTGAAAAGAAATAAATATTACAATTATAAATAAAATAGGTAATAAGGGATTGAGGAAGTATGGGGTTATGCTAAATAGAATTGGAAAAAAGCGGGACTTAATTGGATTTTGGAATTAAATGTGATCTCTCGCAGTTAAAGGTGGATTCATGCTAACATTTACGTTTACATTTAATTTTCATTTATAAATAAAATAATTCTAAAATGTACATTAAAACATCAAAATTCTACGGAAAGTAATCGTGACCGAATTATGTAAAGCAAATGGCTGGACTTCCAAGGAGAAGGCTACAGTGCTGACAGTGTTGCTGCGAGGAGAAGCCATCGATATCCTACAGACGCTAAAAGGTTGGATATGCGATATGGCAATGCGCATCTGGAGCAGGTGTACCAGACGCATCTGAGAAACCGGTACCAGAGTTCCAAAGAAAATCTAAATAGAACAATTTGAAGCTGATATAGTTCTTTTGGTTCGTCTCGCACATCCTACAGTGTTTTAGAATGCCTGGCCATTCAATTATTTATCTATGGGATCCGAGACAATGAAATTTAATAAAGACAACGATTGGCTCAACCAAAGACTGTAGTTATGCACTTTCATATACCTTAGAACATGAAGCCGGCAAACAAGCTTCACGTAACCAATCACGAGTGCGAAATATTGATGTCGAGAGAATCGAAAACACCGAAGACCTAGAAGACAAAATAAGGCGAGTCACTTCCGAAATGTTTGCTGAAAGAAAGAAACTCCGCTGTTGGAATGGCGGTGAATTAGGTCACTCGCAAAGACAACAGAATAAAGCAGAAGCAAAGAAAGAAAAGAAGTCGGGAAACTAAATCGAAGAGGCAATCGTCGACCCGTAATCCAGTAGCTCTAGAATCCATAAGTTATGTCGTATCCCTTCATCATCAAGATAACAGTATCTATATAGTCGGCTTTATGGACAGAAGGCCACTTAAAATGTTTCTGGATACAAGTGTGACAAAAACAATATTTAGACCCAACTTAGCAAGAAAAGTAGGGAGAATACATACACGCGTGGATTTAACCTTGACCTGAAGAATGGAGTGATGATGATCAATGATGAAAAACTGGTATTAAATCAACGACACGACAATGCCATGTGAGTATTGATAACGAAAGATGTAACCATTCCAGAACAGAGTGAATCGATAGTGGAAGCACAGTTAGAAGGTAGCTTCTGTGAAGGTAACATTGCCATGCTCCAGGCGAAAAATGATGACGCCAAAACTAGTACTGGAATTGTAATTGGTAAAGCCTTGCTCAAAACCGACAAGATAATTCCAGTTCCAGTAATGAACATAAATTTTTATCGCGTTGTACTAAAGAAGGGGACCATAGTAGGAGCATGTTTAACGGCATCATCGATTATTCGATCTGTAAAGGCCAAAGACAGCAAATCCTATGAAGTTCCAAATATACTAATTAAGGAGCTGTCAACCTCGTTCTAGGAATTGACCACTGACCAGAAAACCAAGGCTAAGAATTTAATAGGGATCTTTCAAGATGTATTCCAATTCGGCAAGAAGGACAAAGGAAGAACCAATGTCGTCCATAATGAAATAAACATCGGAGATGCAAGATCTATCCGCCATATAGTAAGAAGACTACCACTTGCTAACCGGGAAGAATCGGAAGTATTTATTGAGGACATGAGGACCGAAGGTGTGATCGAACCTTCCAGCAGTCCGTGGGCTTTACTAGTTGTGCTAGTAAAGAAGAAGGATGGCTATATAAGATTTTACGTCGATAACCGTCAACTTAATAACGTGACGAAGAAGGATAGTTACCCGTTACACTGGATCAAAGATTTTCTCTACTCTTGATCAAAGAGCGGATACTGGCAAGTAGATTTAGACCCAAAAGACAAGAAAAAAAAAACAGCCTTTACCATCGATACTGGATTTGGGTTTTTATGAAAGATAAAATTTTCTCCAATTGTGAGTAATTTGTTTTAGATTCTGGAAATCCATAAATAAATGATTTTGTTTACGTTATCCTTTTTTAATTGTTTAATTTCTTCTTCTTGTTTCTCCACTATTTCTTTTAACTTTACAACAGTTTGAACTTTTCTTTTATATGTTCTGTTATATTATTCGTAATTGTTTGTTTTATTTCCAACTTCATTTTACTAATGGTTGTTAGAATGGTATTAGTGTCCAATTTTTTGTTATCTAGTCTGTTCGACCCCCATATTATAGACTCTGAAAAAAAGTATCAGGCTTACCTACTCGGTCCAGCTTGCCAAATAAATGTATAACGATCTATAACTCGTCTTTTATCAGATAATTTCTATTCAGATAGCAGGAGTACATTTCGGGTTGCTGGCATTTCTTTGATTTTTGTCTTGTGTCGGTATGGATAAACAATGTCAATTTCGTTTATTTTATTATAACGTTAAAATATTATTTTTTTATACATACACAGTATCTTTTCTTTTAATTTATGTATGTATATATTTTAAAGTTTATAGAATTAGTAGACTTACTGGATGTGTGGACTGTTATTATGAAAGTAGTTGACACCAGTCTTTCAGTTGTCCTAGTTTTTTGGGAATTCGAATTTCGTGGTCCAATTTGAGTGTATTCCGAAGCTTTTATACTTCACTTTTACTTTAAACTGTTTCACAATAAATTATTTTAATTTTTATGTTTAATATTAAAATTTTTATATTGCTGATTCACTTATCCAATCTGTACTATCAACTCTACCTATAATATTCTCAAGTTTACGTCATTATTAACTATCAATTGTGTTACATTATTTAACGTTTCATTCAAATTCAAATTAAAATTATATGGCATAATTCACTCTAGTTTGAAAACAAGTTAATAATCCGTGTAGTATGCCATTTTCCGATCATCCAACTGTACCGTAACTGTATTCAGAATTAAAAATAATTTTAAAAATCATAGACGCCTTAAATAAGATCATAATTCAACGCACGAGAAAATAGATGAAATAATTATTATGGTTCGAAATAATAACAAATTATCAACGAACGCCTTAGGTCAAGCTGCTGAGATTATAAAACAACTGTTCATAACTTTTCGAATTTATTTTAAATATTATTTAACATAATACAAGATGTTTAATCTCAATATTATATTTCCTGTGTCTTTAAAAAAAACGCTTTAATACATTGCTGTCAAATTTGTAACCATGAATATAACAAATTCCATGATTCACTTAAACTTACTGTATGTATACCATCTAAATTAAGAAGATAAATTGTGTTGACAATAGTGAAAAATAAAGTAGATATTGTAACAAAAAAAGGAGACACAGAAGAAATCGAAATAAATAAATGATTTACACAAAGAGATGCGCTATTTATTACCAACCTTGTTCAATGTAACATTAGAATATATAATGCGAAAACTAAATGAACACTCAGAACACGAGGAATACAAATAGTAGCGTATGTAATGAAGAACATAAAGATAATGGTAGAAATGTTAAAAAAATATTGATCACTTACTATATACAATGTATACAATAAGAAAATTTTCTAATTTATTATGTTAGTAACACTTGGGATTAATAGCCATGGCATGAGTCCCATTGTTTATTAAAACCGGATTGTGTCTTTTTAGTCTGTAACAGACGAATTCTTGAAACGTTATTAGTTTAATACCAAATGAGTGTTAGCTAGCACTGCCATAACCCGGTATTAAAATTTAGCCTAACAACGTATTTCCGAGACAAACACGGTATTAGATTAACCCAGTGCTAGCTTAACCAGTGAAGTCGCCGGCCAATTTTATTTGAGTGGGCACAGGCCGGTTGAACATTTTTTTATGGTGGGCACTCAAAGTATTAAAAACCATTTTTTTAATAAACAAATGTTATTTCACAAAAAAAAATAAAAGAAAACTACAATGAAACAACTCTGAGGGTCGGTTTTTTCATGTTTGGTTCAGTGGCGTAGCTATGACCCTTTTTGGGGGTCCTCGAGCGCTTTCAAAATTCCTTTGAGCGCCTGCAAAAATTTGGAAACTAAAAAAATAACATTTTGTAATCAAAACTAAATGCGCTTGTAAGAAAAATAAATATAATTTATTCCTTTTAGTTATGTCATAATAAGTTACATATTTTATCAATAGATATAGTTTGATTATGTGAGACGTTACACCGTGCAAGTGCAATTCCAGCCATTTATAGTATGCTATGGCCGTAGCGCTCAACACTTCACCATACAGAAAAAATGAAAGCTATTGCCTTATATGTGTTACACGAGACGCAGGTAGCTAATGAGAGGACCAAAGAATGAAATTGGAAAAGTCAAGGTTTAGTTCGTGGTGTACCTAAGTGTTGGCACATTCTGATTATTAATTCATTATTCTCTAAATAGCTTGCTGTCACAATATAAAACTGCAATATCAGTTTCTTTCATTTCTCTAACATTTCTTACATGAAAATTTTCCAGCAACTTTTTTCATTTATAGAAGCTTTTTTACGGAATAAAGATGTCAACCGATTTATACCCGCAGGTTGTGATTCTATGCATGTTTAATTAAATAATAATGCTAATAAACATAGTGAATCGAACCATAAATTAAAATTAATAACGATTATGCAAACCTGTCACTAACAGTCAGTCAAATACTACAATTCAAAAATTATAAGGAACTTGTTTATTGGCGCGCGCTGCCGCTAGACGGCGCTCGCGTCGTACTGTAATGAACGGTTCAAATTGTGCTACATTTATATGCTGAACGGATATCAAGTATTAAAGAATTGTAACCTCTAATATCTCTTCTATTACATAGTGTTAGGTGTTAATGAAGATGGATATAACAATTTTTTTAAAAAGAAAGTGCAATGATAATGCAAATTCTAAAAGTCTTGACGTTTGTATTACAAAAATATCCACTAAGTAAATTTGGTAACACTACCATCCGAAAACAATCATTCTGTTCTCATTGGTACAAGGAATTTTGTTAACTTGAATATTGTACCGCTAATGATAAAGCAAAGACAATCCGTTTTTAATTTTGTCATTGTCATTTGTATATTTTTACGTTTTCTTGACTACTTATTTATATTTAGTTTTGTTATTTACCTGACGAAGGCAGCACTGAGCTGTCGAAACGTAAATTAATAAAATTTTTACAGAACTTAAACCCAAATATTGTCTTTGATTAATAATGCGTTCTGAAAGCTCCTTTCAATATTTATAAAGCTTATTGTTTTGCGTGTAGAATATTTCACACGAAAGAGATTAAACCAAATGAAGACTATGCCACTTTTGTTTTATTATGCTTTTCATACTGGTCCAACGCGATTGTAAAATTGAAAGATCATGAAAATACAAACTTTCATAAACGTTGCATGAAAAATTGGTTGAGATATAAAGCCTCCAAAACGGCTGGAACTGTTTCACAACAAATTAAAAATGTAGATATTGAGCAAATAAAAGAAAGGCGATTATATTTGACTCGGATAATGCGTACTATTTTATTATGTGGAAGACAAGGGCTATCTTTGCGTGGCCGAAGTAACAATACATTATTAAAGCTGATCCTCTATAAAACCAGCATATTTTTTCTTACTTTTTGTAAAGAACTTTTTAGAAATTATAGAGTTTTTGAAAATGTTTGACTCAAAATCATTGATATAGTGGCGAGATGGCAAAGAAGTGTACATGATGCACGTATATGGGAACATTGAGGTGCGTGAAGTTAGCAGATTGAAGTAAAGCACTAACGAAACAATTTATATACAAAGTTAGTGCTTCGTTAGTGCTCTTTGGTGATTCTTCAATTTCTTTAGCGGGTGTCACCATACCGCTACAAAAAGCATTCAACTTATTTTCCTGCCAAGTTCACACTAGCAGGAACTTTGAAAGATAAATTAATGAACTTGGTGTCAAAAGTTAGTGCTTTGTTAGTGCTCTTTAGTGCTTCTATTAAAAAAATTACAAGTCATACTATATCGCTACCAGGAGCATTCGACTGTTTTCCTGCCAAGTTCACTCTAGCAGGAACATTGAAAGATAAATTAATGAAATTGGTGTCAAAAGTTAGTGCTTCGTTAGTGCTCTTTAGTGCTTCTATTAAAAAAATTAAAAGGCGACTGTTTTACTGCCAAGTGCACACTAGCAGGAAATTTGAAAGGTAAATGAATGAACTTGGTGTCAAAATTTAGTGCATCGATAGTGCTTTTTAGTGCTTTCATTAAAAAAAATCACAAGTCACACAACGTCGGTACAAGTAGTAGTCGTCATTTGCTAATTTATGTAGATCGGCATAGTATGAAGTTTATTTATTGTAATAAAATATCAAAAATTATTAGCAACTTTTTCGCTCATTTTGTGCTATTTATTGCTACATTGTATTATTTTTTTTCCTACAATTGTCATTATCAAAATAATACGAATACGATATGTTTACGTTTGCTTATTCATAGTGAAAAATTTAAAATTAATATAACAGTAATTTTTTCTGATCTCGTTCCATTTATTGCATTATTATTATTATTTTTTTTTTATTGATCTTGGTTTATTATAAGTAAGCTTCAGGGAATATATACTATTCAATTTATCGAAGAAATAATTACATTACATTTTTATATAAATAACGTAGCTCATAACTCACTAGTAGGTTAAAATTATCTTGTCTCATTGCTTATTGTTTCGTAGCTATAATAGTATTACGTTAAGTAAGTTTATCTACACTATTTTTATTATTATATGTTACATTAAATTTTAAGTGTAACAGTACTTACAGTTACTCACAAGACAATAAAAAGTTATGTAAGTTAAATTATATATTAAATTAGTACCTAACAGGAATGAATCGAAATACGTTTATTTATAAAAAATATGACACAGTGAATAGATTGATGTTTTTTAACTACTGTTTTTCACAGACTGCTGTATATACTATATATAACTAATAACAATAACAATTCATAGATAGCGTGTTTGAAAAAGTGGAGACACCCATTTATCTCGCTTATTATTGCAGATACGTATCTTACTTAAAGAACATTATTTAATCAGTGAAAAGTTTGTGATTGAGTTGTGTAATAAATTTCATAGTTCAACTTCCGGTGTAACCGGAAGTAGGGTCAACTTAAAAATCTTAAATACAACCTGTATGTTTTTTTCTTGTATTTGGATTGCATTTTTCATTCTCTTTTCGACAATATCAAATATTATAGCATTTTCGTTATTCTATTGTTACAAAAAAATATTTTTCTAGTCCAAGTTTCAATCATTTTGAGATGTACGATTTTCTACTGCGGTAGGCTGTGATATTTATTTATTTATATGTTTTTGTTTTAATAGTGACAGTTAAGGCTTAATGTTGGATTAATTTCTACGTATGCCAAAATATCAATTTCTTGATTTACCTCAAAATGTTCTGCTTTGTTTCCTTTTTTTGAGACTGTGCCAAAATTTTTAAAATATTGGAAAATTTTTCCCACATTGGAATGATGCACTGTTCGGTTAGGATGTCTTCTATTGAACTCTGCTGAAGCTTCTCTATAACTTCTACTGTTGTCTCCAACTAGTAACACTATTTCAATTTTTTCTTGTGTCGTCAACTTCATTTTTAATAGTTTTTATTAATTAATGAAATAAGAATGTTTAATTCTTAGTTAACTGTCACCATTAAAACAAAACCATAAATAAATAAATATCACAGCCTACCGCAGTAGAAAATCGTAAATCTCAAAATGATTGAAACTTGGACTAGAAAAATATTTTTTTGTAACAATAGAATAACGAAAATGCTATCATATTTGATATTGTCGAAAAGAAAATGAAAAATGCAATCCAAATACAAGAAAAAAACATACAGGTTGTATTTAAGATTTTTAAGTTGACACTACTTCCGGTTACACCGAAAGTGGAACTATGAAATTTATTACACAACTTAATCACAAATTTTACATTGATTAAATAATGTTCTTTAAGTAAGATACGTATCTGTAATAATAAGCGAGATAAAAGGGTGTCTTCACGTTTTCAAACACACTTATACATGAACTATTTATCTTTAACAAACAACCTTGATACTTTAATACTTTCCCTTGATAATGTAAAATAGTTCAACTATAAATACAATTTTCAAATAAATCGAATTATTGCAGTCCTATCTGGCTATATAAAATTTGAAGACGAACTCTAGCTAACGGTTTAGTTATAATTCCAGCTAGTTGTTTGTCAGTTGAAATTTGCTGAATATCTAGCCTGCCTTCCAAAACCTTTTCTCTAATGAAGAAATGTTTAATGTCTATGTTTTGTTCGGCGGTGAAACTCTGGTTTCTCTGCTAGTCGCACTGCAGCTGTATTGTCTACTAGCAGTACTGGAAGATTCACTGATGTAATTTGGCTGTCTTTTGAGCCAAATGATTTCTTTCGCTGCTTCATTCGCTGCGACTATTTCTGCTTCAGTGGTTGACGTAGCAACTGTAGCTTGTCTCTGGCTCATCCAGGTTACTGCTCCTCCTGCATACATTGTGAGAACCCCAGAAGTAGATCTTCCTGTCTTTCTACAGCCTCCGAAGTCTGCGCCGCTGTAGTTCTGAAGAAAACTATTATTTTTATCTGAAAAATAAATAATTCCTTTATCTACAGTGCCTGCCATGTAGCGAAATACTATTTTCAATCTTGTAATATCTTCTCTTATTGGATTTTCGAGCGACCTTGATAGAATCCAACGCTGAATGCTAAATCTGGTCTTGTTCCAAGCATAAGATACGTGAGTGCACCAACTGCTTGTCTGTATGGAAAATTCTGACTTTTCCATGTCTTTCCCTGATGTTGAAGTTTCTGGATAGTGTAGCATAGGTTTGAGACTTCTTTACAATTAGAAAAATTAAAACGATCGAAAATCCTTTTATCATACGCTTTCTGACATTTTAATACTTCCATTATTCCTTCTTATAATTTCCAGTCGCAAATAATATTCTGCAGGTTTTATTGATATTTTAAATTCCTTTTTTAATTCTTCCAAAAAATCATCCAAATCTTCACGAGTTGTAGATGTTACAAGTCCGTCATCAACATATAAAATTAAGATCAGTTTCTTGCCTTTTCTCTCACGTATATATAAACATGGATCAGCTTAACTCATTTTGCATCCTGATTTCGTCAAGAAATTCCCAAATCTTTTATACCAACATCTAGGAGCTTGTTTTAGTCCGTATAAACTTTTTCTTAGCTTACAAACTCACTCTGTGTTATCTTCGTACCCTTCTGGTTGCTTTATATAAATACTTTCTTCTAGTTCCCTATATAAAAAGACAGTAGATACATCAAACTGAACAAGATGCATCTTTTCACTTGCAACAATGCTTAATATCGCTCGAATTGTACTAAGTTTTGCAACTGGACTAAAGGTTTGTCGATAATCAATTCCTGGCCGTTGATTAAAACCTTTAATCACTAATCTTGTCTTATATTTATCGATGCTGCCGTCTTGATTTTTCTTTAATTTAAAAACCCATCTACATGGCAAAGCCTTAGCTCCATGCGGTAAAGATACCAGCTCCCAAGTCTGATTTCATTTCATTTTCCATTGCCTTTTCCATTGTTTGTTATCTTTACTATTTGTTGCTTTTTCAAAAGATTCAGGACCTATATCCTCTGCAAATAAAATGTAATCATCAAATCGTTGAGGCATTCTAATTTGTGATCGATCTCTAAGAATTCTGTTATCTGTTGTTTTATTTTTTTCCACTATTTATTGTAATTTCTTGTTCTTTTTCTTCATTTCAAATTCAGTTTCATATATCTCATGAACATTTCTGTTTTCTTCTCTACTTCTTTCTTCTCGAATTCTTCTATTGTCTTTATCTTCTATGTTTTCGAATTCGCTATTAAAAATGGTAATGTTATATGTTTTACACAATTAGTTGGTTTTTCCTGAAACTGAACATCTTTGGATAAAATAACTTTACGAGTTTCTTTTACCCAAATTCTGTATCTTTCATCACCATCATATCCTACTAAATATCCTTTTTCTGCTTTCTTAATCATTTTCTTTCTATTTATTTTTGGAATATGAAAGTAGCATTTAGTTCCAATAATTCTAAAAAGCTTAATTCTTGTCTTTTTTCGTATCCATAATTCATAAGGACTAAGACCATCCACGGATGACTTTTCTGTTCTATTCAGAATATATATGGCTATGTTGATAAATTCTGCCCATAGAGATTCTGAAAAATTAGCTTCTAAATTAGAATACCTGAAAGTTCTTGCCATTTCTACTATAGTCCGGTTTTCACGTTCACTTCCTCCATTCTGTTCCGGTGTGTAGGGTGCTGTTAATCTTTGTGTGATTCCTTCACACTAGAGAAATTCTTTGACATTTTCGACATTTTTCCCTAATAAAATAGCCATAGCGAAATTTTCTGTAATTGTCCTTAAACACAACTAAATATCGCTTTCTCTGAAAGGATTTACAAAACGGACCACATACATCGGATGAAATTAACTCACCGGGTTTCTTTGCTCCTTCTCGAATTCCAAAAGGCAACCGATGAGATTTTCCGTATATACAGGGCTCGCAGATTTCTTTCTCAACTGTCAAAGTTGAGAAAGAAATAAAACACCAAATAATTTCTGTATCATTGCTTATACATGACGTTTGTCTTGGTGACCCCATCTCTAATGATGTAGCTGCAATGTGGACATACCTGTTTGTGCAAAATTAATTTCTATTCTTTTGCTTGGTACAATCGGCTCAATAACTGCTTTGTATAGTATTCATTTTACTCTTCGATTTCCGCATAACAATATTTTATTATTTGCTTTTAGATGGCATTTTGTAGGAGAAAATAAATTTTTTGTTATATTAGGAATGTACCAAACCTCTTTTAATGTTATTTCTCTTTGATTTTTGCCGATTTTTGACAATGCTTTAATTGTGCCTGATCCAATTACATTCAATACTTCTTCTACCGCTGCCTGTATACAACATGAAATTTCGAATTCTGTGAAATAGACAAAATTTTCTAAATAATTTGTCATGTGCCTCGTTGCACCATTATCTATCCACCAATCTGTAGACTTTGTACCCCTTAAAAAAGCTTGATAATTCTCTGAAGTAAGGGCTATACCGAGAACTGCGTCTTCTTTACTTACTTTACTCTTAGGTGATCTCCCGTCTGCTATCCACTTCTTACAAGTTCTTACCCAGTGTCCTCTCTTCTTACAATAATTACACATATCTTCTTTTTAAAATATCCTTTTATTGTAAGTTGTATTTTTAGTAAATACTTTTGCTTCTAGTGCCTTTTGCTTATTGTTATTTTCTCTACCTTTTGGAAAATTTCTCTCAAACATACAAAGCGGCGATGTTAATTCATCAAGAGTTTTCTTTTCATCATTATTAAGTAACATCCAGCTTGATCTAAAAATTTCATAATTATTGGGCAAGATATATAATATTTTACAAACTATAAGTAACTCAGGTAGAACATTTTCTCCTTTTGCTTTCAAGCTATTATTCAAATCATTCCATAAACTTTCTAATTTCGCTATATAAGTTAAAACATCTTCACCTGAAGTCCAACAGAATTCAAAGAAATCTGTACAAATCCTAAACAACTGTTCGTTGGATGTAGCCTCGAAGTTTTGCATTAATGCTTTCCAGTTTGTTTCTTTATCCATTACTTTTTCATAAACGCAGTCTGTAAGTGAACTGTTTGCCTTACGACAAAAATCGGATTTTTCTTTATGTTTTCTAATTTGATCCTCTGTAGCTTCTTCACTTATTGGTTTCGGCTTTACTAACCGACCATCGATTACATCTAAAGCTCCTTCATGGTAATCTAGAAGATCTCTTATCTTCCGTTTCCAAATAGGCCAATCTGAATCACATGTTAATGGTTTCTTGTGCTTGGAGAAATCCATTTTATTAGGTCGTCTTTATTAAAAATGACTAATATAATCGTTAGCAAAATATCCTTGGGCCCATAACCAGTTAAATTATATATTAAATTAGTAACAGGAATAAATCGAAATATGTTTATTTCTAAAAAATATGACACAGTGAATAGATTGATGTTTCTTAACTACTGTTTTCACAGACTGCTGTATATACTATATAAAACTAAGAACAATAACAATTTATAGATATATGGATGAACTATTTATCTTTAACAAACAACCTTTATACTTTAATAATGTAGTCACCAACGAGGCAATTATTTCAAATTAGCAATATTCGTAGTCAGTATTCTTATCTACTTCCTTCTTATTTTTACATATAACATCAAAATTGTAACTGCCTACTGTTATTGTTGTATTACTGACTGCCTAAAAATTAGTATTATGGAGGAGATTCAAAAAGTGAACAAATATAAATATATAGGCAGTGTAATAACTAGTGATAGTAAATGCGAAACAGACATTAATACACGTATAACAATCGCTAAAATCGCGTTTGGGAAAATGAAAAATTTTTTACAAATCACGGGGTTAGTAGCAAATTAAAAGTGCGAATAATCAAATGTTACATGTGGAGCGTTCTCCTATCCTATAAGGGTGTGAATCGTGGACAATCAGCAAGAAACTAATAAACAAATTGCGGCCAGTGATTATCTCTGTATAATAGGAGTATAGTACAGTAAAATTGTTATTATAATATTAAACAAACTTGAAGTATTATTTTTTTTTTCAATAAACGCACATTACAAAAAATAAAAACAATTAATTTGAATACAGGTTTTGGCGTTGGAAGATATAACGTATTTTCCCAATCTTTTTATATATTTTGATGAGAAATAATTGTGAAAGAAAATAACTGAATACCTACACATTTAAAAATTAACATTGTGATCCCTATACAAGTACGCTTATTCCCCGTGAATCGTTGATAACAAAAAATGACATGAGCAGAAATTTATTGTTTCAATAATTTTATTTTAGTGTTGACTCGATTACTGAAGCAAGAGATCTTTTGAAATAAAAATGTATTTAATTCTTTGATGTACAAAAAATCTTATTTGTTACTCGTATCAACAAATTTTCAATGATACTAGTATAACTCGGTATAAAGAACGTGTTCCTAAAAGAACTCTTTACTTTTAATATATAAATTTTATTCGGCGAACACAACATTATTTTCCGCGTTTTGACGTTGACCTATTGACTATTACCTACATATACAAAATATTAATATAAATTTTTAACAAAGAATTTAAATAAAATGACTACATAACTTTTTATTGTCTTGTGAGTAACTATAGGTACTGTTACATTTAAAATTGAATTTAACATATAATAATAAAAATAGTGTAGATAAGCCAGGGCCGGCGGGCCGTAGACAAAATATAATTCGGGCCCCATCTTTATTTTTTTTTTGTTTTTAGCTGATTACCTAAAGTGGTGTTTGTTAACAATTAATAAGATTAATTAATAAAAACTAATTTAAACAACAGGCTTTTACAAATTTTGTTTGGCGCGTTATTTAAAATGACACTTGATTTATTTTTGGTTAAAAAAATTAATGTAAATGTTTTTACATTATAATCTTATGAGGCCAGGCTGCTAAAAGCGCTCTATAACAGTGAGTTCACAATACAGGCCATTCTCTATTTGATAATATAATTCAACATGTCATAATTTTAAAATTTTATAACTACAATCTCTTTTCTACCCAAAATACATGTGTTCCTTTTTAAATATCCCACTTAAACTCACTTGTGTAATTGTAACGTTTGCAACCAACTTGTAGGACTATTGTCGTTTGCTCATATATTTTTTATAGCGTACCTCAAAACTTTTTATAATATACCAATTTTCCAAAAGTTTGATTCAAAATTTTGTATTCTTTTATTCAGATTTTTACTTTTATTCTACTCTGTTTCAAAACTAGTATGACAACATAATTTTGAAATACATAGTATGATATTTATTATTCTGATTGAATCCGGGCCCCTTCGAATTACGGGCCCTAGACATTTGTCTTATTTGTCTATTGGCCCTGAGATAAGCTTACTTAACGTAGTACTATTATAGATACGAAACAATAAGCAATGAGATAAGATACTTTAACCCACTAGTGAGTTATGAGCTACTTTATTTATATAAAAATGGTAAGGCTATTAGCCTATTAAAAAATAAGGCAATAAATAGAACGAGATCAGAAAAAAATACTGCTATATTAATTTTAAATTTTTCTCTATGAATAAGCAAACGTAAACATATCGTATGCATTTGTATTTTGATAATGACAATTGTGGGACCTGAACACAAAAAAAATAATACAATGTAGCAATAAATAGCACAAAATGAGCGAAAAAGTTGCTAATAATTTTTGATATTTTATTACAATAAATAAACTTTATAATATGCCGATCTACATAAATTAGCAAATGACGACTACTACTTGTAGCGACGTTGTGTGACTTGTGATTTTTTTTAATGGAAGCACTAAAAAGCACTAACGAATCACTAACTTTTGACACCAAGTTCATTAATTTATCTTTCAAATTTCCTGCTAGTGTGAACTTGGCAGGAAAACAATCGAATGCTCCTGGTAGCGATATAGTATGACTTTTAATTTTTTTAATAGAAGCACTAAAGAGCACTAACGAAGCACTAACTTTTGACACCAATTTCATTAATTTATCTTTCAATATTCCTGCTAGTGTGAACTTGGCAGGAAAATAGTCGAATGCTCCTGGCCTCCTGGTAGCGATATAGTATGATTTGTAATTTTTTTAATAAAAGCACTAAAGAGCACTAACAAAGCACTAACTTTTGACACCAAGTTCATTAATTTATCTTTCAAAGTTCCTGCTAGTGTGAACTTGGCAGGAAAATAAGTTGAATGCTTTTTGTAGCGGCATGGTGACTCCTGCTAAAGAAATTGTAGAAGCACCAAAGAGCACTAACGAGGCACTAACTTTGTATATAAATTGTTTCGTTAGTGCTTTACTTCATTCTGCTAACTTCACGCACCTGGAACATTGTACGCTGAAAGATCTTTGGATTTTGGGCCGCCTTCAGTTCCTGAGGGGTATTTTCTAAAGTTACAAATAACCGTTTTGGCTTGATCTTTTAATCTTTGATAAAGGTCTTTTATCGCTGGTACTGTTCTTATGCAGTATTTTTTTTAAACGAACGTAGGGTTCGTTTCCTTTATTTTCTAATATTGAAGAATTGGTTTTAAAAAACTCTACAATTAATAATTTCTCTATGTCTGAAAAATGTTTCGCTCTGCTACGTTTTTCTTTATTCATTGTATTTCTAAATCTTAAATTAAGAATAAATAAAATATTTAATATAAGTTCATGTAATATTATAATTACTATATTTTTTTATTTTTATATAATACCTGTAATAGGTTAATTCTGTACTCTGTTATGTAATAATAAATTATATATTATAACCGATTTGTTCTTTGTAGTCAAACAAAGTTATTTTATAAAATGCAGTAATTTAGTTCGTTATTATTACTGATTATTATTATGATTAAATTTCAATTTGACAAATAATACAGTGTTGCCACATATTATTTTGCTTAGAGAGCATCTTTTGTAAGCAACGCTCTGTTACGGACAGTAGGATAATATCACCTATAAAAACTAACAGTCACCTCTAGCTAGAGATCGTCTCTAAGCAACTTTAACAGTGACTGTAGAATACCACTGTTATTCTTTTATTTTCTCTGGACCTCCCGTCTAGCTATTCTAGGGCAAATCTACGATGGTAGTGTAAATTGATTGGCGCCCGAATAAACCGACACTACTGACGCACCGTCAGTAAATATAAGTTTATCCTCTGGTTAATATAATATAATAGAAATTATTTGCTAATTTAACAGTCTGTATTTTTTATAGTTCTAAAAAGGCAGTTTTCAAGAAAAATAATTTTAAAGTACCATTACTTACATCTTGTAAATCAAGAAATAATAACAAATTATAGTTAAAGATGTAATATGCAGTGTGTCCAGATTTCATCGGCGGCCATTGGAATTTCGGAAGCTATACCAGCTACGACTTAAAATGGGAATTTTTGTTCGCATCTGGGAGGCAATATTAACTTTGTTATACTTATTCCCCATAGATCATGAGAAAATGGCGGAAAAATGATTTTCATTGTTTCTTCCACAACACAGTTGAATTTCCGGGAAAATGTTTAAAATAAATAAAGTTAAATACTTTTATTTTCTAGTCAGTAGCGTACGCCAAAAAATTTTTAGAGGCACAATATTGAGATAGTTTCCGAGATCCCAATGGTGGCCGATGAAATCTAGCGACACTATATATTAGCAGCGTTGTCTCACTTGGTAAGTGCCCTCGTAGCCGTAAATTTCAGCTCGTTTAACCAATTATACAAACTGCTAAGTCTCAGTAGAACACTCTATAAAGTGTAAGTCCATTTCACAGTATGTAGTTTTATAACAACTTGTCTCGACACAAACACTTTAGGTATTTGAGACCTTGTTCCATCAAAGAATATTGTGCCAAAAATGATGAAATGATTATGGTTTACTTTAAAAAATAACAAGTTTGTAATATAAGGTTTTTCAGAGGAATATTTGTGTGTATGCATACTTAAATAAATACTTAGGCATAATTTACTTACTTAATTTTCTGCTCTTCAAGACTTAAGGATATTTTTGTATTATTTAATTCGCCGTTATATTTATCCTGTAGATCATCACGAATAGATTTTATTATATCTTCAATAAACTTTGCACCAGCTATACGAGGAGACATTTGGTCATCATGTACTTCAACTGAAACATGAATGAAAAATTCAGTATGTCTCATTTGCAGTTGCCATTAGAATATCTAGTAGATAGATATGGTAGTAAAATGAAACATTTTATACGCGAAGTCATTACGAAAACAGATTTTAAAGAAAAAATACTTAAAGGTCAATAGTTAATGATGAAAACTTATTTCTGTCGAATTTTTTTCTTTTAAAATATTTAGAAAATAATCTACTACTGAGAAAAATGTATTATGTACAATCGATTTTAGTCCAGTCAAATAAGGACAATCCAGCGGAATGTATCTGAATAATCAAAGCCCACGAAAGTCTATTGTTTGCCAATATCTCGAGATCCTTAAAGATAGAGGTATCACTTTTAAATAATGATTTAAATTATATTCTATAATTTAGTGCTAATTATTGCTGTATGTCTGAAATTTATTGCTATTGTTATAATGGAGTTATTCAACAATCAATTGGTGTACCTCCAAATTTACGCTAGAGAAGTACCACATCATAAAAACAGAATTTTTTTTACGCTATAATTTAATGCTAATTTACTGTTGTTATTCCTGAATATCTTAAATTTATTGCTATTGTTATAATGAAGTTATTTAACAATCAATTGTTGTACCTCTAAGTTCATGCTGGAGGTACCACATAATAAAACTGAAATTTTCTTACGCTATAATTTAGTACAGAATTATTATTGAAAATTTTAGGTGTACTATTTTAAGTTCTTTCCTATTTGTATAGCATAAGATCTCGTATTCATTAATTTTTCTTTCACTTTCACTCCCTGAGGAAGACCCATGTGGGGTCGAAACCGGTAGGAGAGGAAATAAAATTTTATCCCATTGATAGAATTCCAGTAATTTTCTTTCCTTTTATTAATTTTTTCAATATGAAATTATTTAAGGTAGTCACTAACTATTCGACCCGGTTGTTTGGGTAAAGTAACCACGCGGCATGGCTCATGAATTTAAACTTTCCGCTAGTCGATAAAATTTTATTTTATCATCTTGTATAAAAAATAACTATTTGTTTTAAAGGTAATGCCACAGTCCGCCTAGTAAAATTGTTTATTAAAATAAAAAAAATATGTTTATGTTAAATTAAAAATTACAATTAAGAGTTTGCATGGTTTAGATAATTTCGCCGTATGACATGTATTATCTTGTTAGTTGAGAGTACGCTAGTACGGACTACAGCCTCACCATCTAGCGGCTTCTCAACTAACCAGACAATGTATATGTACAAAAATGGGACAACAAACTGTGTCTACATTTTATATTTAAATTTAAGATAATTTCCCGTTGTCCGTAAATAATAGTAAAAATAATAATTATAAATACCTATATCACAATTTATTTATTTTTTATGTTGAGATAGGAAATCAAGCATTACAACTGATTTAATGATCCCAAATTATTACCGATTTTAAGTACCTGTACTATTATTATAATTATTGACTATTACTTGTGATATAAAAGATTTATTTAATTTTGAATGACTTAAGTAATTCTGAATAGAATACTCGAAAATATTTCTCGTTTTATTACATGAAAAATAATTGCTTACATTTATAACTACAATTATTGTAAGAAAGTAAGGTGCATATCAATAGATCCCCAAGTATTTAATATATAAAACGAATTACATGTATAATATGTGCTTGTTTTATGCCGAATTGTGCTGCAATAAAAGATTTTGTGCTCAACCCGTTTACGAGATATTCAAAGATAAATAATGAGGGGCCAATGACATGCTGAGAACCCCCGCCCCCAAGTTATAATATTTTGTGCTAAATTGTGCCGTATAATAAAAATTTTGTGCTTCTTGTAGTAAACGTAGAAAATGTTTTTTTTTTTTTAATAGGAGGAGCTATTGAAATAGTCAGCCCCCCCCCCCACTTCACATTTTTAAAACTATCTGAATGCTATTATGCTGTGCTGATTTTGTGCTGAATTGTGCAGTATGTTTACTCCACGTAACGGGTATAGGGTATTAAACACATTTATATTCCTGTCAATATCATCTAATTTGATGGTTGATATATGGCCAGAATCAGATAGTTCTATGAAAAGATACATAGGGTTAAAATCAGTACTAGTTGTTATATCACCATGGCATAATTTATTAGTTTCTTTAATCATTTGAGTGCATTCGCATATTTTCATATTTTCGGCATAATTTAATACGGACTCAGTTATGTTACCAAACTTATTATTACTGTTTGCTTTGATAATAGCGTGGTTTATAGTTTTCTTATTGAATTTAGAACACTGATGATTTGAACATTGCATAGTTTTTGTATATGAAAAATCTAAGATTTTATATTCTGTAAATTTGTTTATTAATCCATTTACAGTACAAACACTTGATATGGAAATAATTTTGTTTGATAATTTATCTGCATTAAACATTGTTCTTAAAATATCAATTCGTAATTTGTACGTGTGCGGAGATATACTATTTTTTAAATTTCGCAAAAGTTTAAAAAATGATTGTTTTAGTTTATAAAGTCATTATCAACTATATCTATGAAATCTGGACTATTCCCATATGTTGTTAAAATATGTAATAATGAATCAAACGCACAAGTATTATTAGCCACATATTTTTCGGAACCGATTTCGACTGGCTTAAGTTTCACTAAATTTCCGTTTTTTATTAGAAAATTGGCAAAACTTGAAGATTTTCACTTCTTAAGTCCATTTTTTTCCGCTCTGTATTGGGTTCCAAATAAGACCTACGTGGCCTTTTTTCTTTGGTTTGTCCTCTCAATTATCTACATCCCGCATTTCTCTAATTTCATTTTTTTCAACATAATTCTTTTTTGCGCAAGTCATGCAAGATCTCTTTTGTCTAAAGCCTTTTTCTGAATTTAACATAGCTTGAGAACAACCATCTAAATTATGTATTGGTGCATAGCTAAAGAAACATTTGTATTGACTATTGGCATCAGGGTAGTTCCCAAGTAAGCATGCTGGACAAGTATTATTACTGGATTTAGTACTTAGTAGGTAGGTATATTAGATGTAGTTTCATTTTCATCTTTTTCTTGTTCTATATTTGTAATTAAAGTATTTTGCGAATTGAGACTGTTCATAGTATTATATGAAATATTTTCTAGATCAGGTATATTTTGGATTAATTTCTGTGCAGAAGCAGCAAGTTTCATTGTGCCATTTCAAGACACAATATGTTGACGTAACAATTCATCAGCTCTAATAGGCAAAAGATTCTATACTTAATATCATTGGAATTACTCTCCATTGGAGCACTACTTTAGGTGCGTTCGGTGAATGGAAATAGTGTACACAGTTTGAATATTCTGCACATTAAGTGTTCGAGAATACCTTTTTGTGCGCACAGTGTACTAACAGTATCGTTCATTAAATCATGCGTTCTGTACGTTGTGCATGCATAGAAAGACCGGTCTGCATCTGTTAAGCCTAATTTATACATTGCATAGAATAGAATGGAATAGAATGGAATAAGGAATAGAATGGAATAGGCACAGAAATACGTAGCACCCATTTATACATTACATAGAACAGAATAGAATAACCTCACTTTGTCACTAAAATATCAAAACTCTGGTTAAACTAGAAGCTGGAATTTTATAAAAATTGTACCATAAACAAGCAAAATTAATATTATATGAAAAAATAACTTTTTAAAATATTTCCTAATTATTGTTCACACATGTCCATTATTAACATAGGTATTTATTTACCTGCAATTAAAAATTATGCATAAAAAATTTTCTAAGTTCAACTTTTTTACTATTTTTGGTTACATTTTCTTATTACTACAAAAATAAATTTTCATGTTTTTTGCTTTAATTTTGAAAACGTTTGCAACAAATTTGTAAAACTGCAAATACATAAATAAAATAGCTTTCTCAAACAAATAGTCACATAATTTTTTTTATAGTTTATTATCATACAAAATATTTTTCAATTAATAAAATTAATTTTATATCGTCTATACTCATAACCAAACACAACAACAAAACGCGTAATCCAGCAACAGACGTAACTCCATGAATATCCTCGGAGTAACACGAATGGAAGAGGAATGGAATGGAACAGAATAGGAAATAAAAATTATTCATTTCATATTCTATTCTATTCCATTCTATGCAAGTATAAATAGTTCCATGCGTTTACATTGTTTCATATTACTATTCTATTCCATTCCTTATTCTGTTCTATTCCATTCTATTCTATGCAATGTATAAATCAGGCTTTAAGCTTGTTGTGTTAAGTATATTTATATACGTATATGAAAGCAAAATATGTCATTGTTTCTTTTTCTGTTAGGCACTGTTTCTTCAACATAATTGTACACTTTTTCTAAAATAATGTTCTTTTTATCTTCGCTATCAGAATCGTTGAAAAAAATATTTTGTACCGTTAATACAACTTGCATAATAAAACGATTATCCATTTCTGTAATGTTCGGCTTTCATTTTTTAATATTAATTCATAACATGAATTTATATAATGGATAAAATTCTACAATTTGTAAATACCCGTATTATGTCAGACAATAACGCAGTAGACATATCCGCTACCACCTCATTTGGGATAGGGGCACCATCTCTTACACAAAATGTAAGTCATTGAAATCTGCTATCAGAATCATGCCGCTCTGATAACATAATAGACACTGAATATTGTTTATTAGATATAACATCACAAACACAAATATTATACACAAACATATTTCCTGATTTTGTCATAAATGGACGACTCAACTTTTTAACACCTCCTATAGCATCAATACATATTTTTGAACAATGGGGGTTTCCAAGATTTTTTGATTTTTTTATATGATAAACTTTAAAACAAAATATTAGACCCATATTTTTTTATTTTTCCAAAAAGTTGATAGTATCCGAGAAAAAAATTAATAAAGTTTACGGACAATGGATGTGACGTCATTCCCTTGACTAGAAAAAGATGTCCATGTGCGCTATGAGATAGAACTATAAGTAGCTAAAAAACTGAAGTGAAGTTAGGCTACGAGTACCGCTTAAATTCAAACATTAAATATAAACATAACCTGCTTTCGTGATTCATGCTTTCGATAGATGCATTTATCAGTTACCACGTGTGTGTGTTCTCATATATTTTGAAATCCAGGCAGGATATAAATATCAGGTACTGAATAATATTTAATGAAAAAAGAATGTACTTATACATAAAGTATTTTATTTTAGTTATGAATGAATATTATTTAGATTTTCTTGCTATCGCTGCTTTTATATTTGCAATTTTCTTTGTGGCTATTATTGTTAAGTATTGTTTTATACCTGTTGCACTGTCATTTTATCACATGAAGCTAGCTATCGGGGGCAGTGTTGCGAACCGGTGAAATTAAAACTTATATACTTATAGTTGGCAACACTGATCAGGGGAATGACGTCACAAGGTCATTTAAATAAAATTTTAATTTCAATTTTTAATAAAGTATTCAACAATTACATATTATTTTAGTTTTATTACAATATACTCACGGCCAAAATTGATATGCAGAATATATATTTTAAAAAGGCGTTGTATTGGAAACCCCCATTTGCATTTTCCCAGTAAGTTCTATAAACATATATTTGCGCGGTAGTCTAATAATGTACGAAAAATTTGTCATGACCAATATCTTTTATTGCACTACTATACAGTTGGTTATATTTAGCATGTAAAATAGCAATAACAGGGTCGTTATGTAAAAATGTTTTTGATAATGACCTTGATTTAGCATGTCTTAAAGCATTAGCTGAAACCAAATTGCTAGGTTTGCAATTACCATGAGCCATTAAATCATTTGCTTTTATTTTACGATAAGCACTGGCAGAAGATTGAGTTGAAAGCAATGTGCTAACAATTTCATCTCGCATAATCCCTTTCATGTAATGTTTTTCCGTTCCACAGTGTTCAGCTTTAAAATTACCACTATATGTACAGTGAAAAATTGGTCTCTCATCGGTCACTGGTTTATGTCTTAGAATCCCTTCAAATATTAAAAAACATTTGCGACATTTGCCATCTATTTTTATATATTTATTTCCATCTTTTAATTCTTTAGTAAACAAACAATTACTAGCCTGTAAAATAATAGAAAATAATGAAAGTTTTTTTATGCATTTTATTACAAACTTAATTTAATTAGGTTTATGTGAGTAATTATACACATATATAGTACATTTTGATTCACTGGCGAAACTCATTTGTAAATTTCCAAGATTGTATTTTGATTGACAATGTCTAGCTATAAATTGTTCTACCACCGCCAACTACCTTTGATTCCAACATAGAGTAAATCTTTTTTTGAAGAATAAAATAAATTAATAGAAAAAAGACTATGAAGCTGGAAATAAAATTTTGTACGCGGCACGCATGCAATTAATCTTTACTAGGCTCACTAGATTATGAGAAATTTCCAGCTCGCCCTGTAAATATTAACTTATACAGATGGCCACGTAAATAACTAATGCACGATATAGCACACAGCAATTTTGAATGATCCCAAAAATGTAAAAAAATAGAGCTTGTCCATTCATAAGCTGGCAAAACTATATAATTTCTTCTACCTAATTTTCCTTTGCGGTACGTTTTGACTGTTGGCTGTAATTTATTCCATACTTAATATGAGAGTGTTACAGTGAATTTTAAAATATCTAGTTGTGAAGGATTAGAAGAATAAGAGCTTGAAATTATTGAAGATCTAGATGATTCACTGGTATTGTTATTATAGATTGCAGGCCTTTCGCTGTTTTCGTTATCATTCTTATTTGTCTCAGTAAATTCCAAAATTTTGTGAACATTGTATCTGTTCATTAATATAATTGTATATATAGCCTTAGCTGATAATGCGAAATCAATTTTTGTCCTTATTTTATCCCATATCTGATCTGATGGTACTGCTACTTTATTATTTACATATATCGCTGATCTGTATTTTGTAAGATTAGATATTAAATCTTCTCTATTCAATTATTGTTTTGGCATTTTCCTGAAATATTTATTTAATAAATCACAAAAGTTAATAATAATAAATACTTCATTAGGAAAATAGTTTTCACGCACTCTGCGTTCGATTTAAAGATTTATTATTTTATTATTTTACAAAAGTTATTTTTATTTTATTTTATTTTATTTACCGATAATTTGCATTCGGAGTAAGACTCCATACAAATGGTTCACAATCAGGGGCGGATTTCCGCACAAGCACAACAGGCACGTGCCTGGGGCGGCAAATTTTTGGGGGCGGCAATTTTTTTGGGCCGCTATATATATTTTCAAAATAATTTACAAAATCAGTCAGAATATTTCAAAAATTAGGAAATTAAGAGTATTTCCTTTACTGTTTAAAGTAATAAAAAATTATTTGCGATCCACGATGATGGAAGATCGGCTCAATTCTATGGAGTTATTATCCATAGAGAGTAAAACGATGGATAGCCTTGACTTGACTTCGGTTATTCAAGAATTTGCAAGGCAAAAGGCACGCCGTAAATGTCTGCAATAAATGTCTATATCGGTTGATCTAAATTTTTTGTTATTTCTATTTTAATGTTTATAATAAAAATAATTTAATTTAGTTTAATAAAAATAATAATAATTATTATTATACCAACTTAAAAAAAGAATATTAAGTTGGGGGAGGGGGGCGGCAAATTTTAGTTTGCCTAAGGGCGGCAATTTCGTTAATCCGCCACTGTTCACAATACTAAATATATTCTTTGTACATAACATTAAATCTTGTAATAATTAAGAAAATAGTCTGAACACTAAATAATAACTCGATTTACATAGATACAAAATACATATTATACTAAGGAGTGCTTAAGTTACTTATCCTCGTAAAAAACATTTGACAACTATTCCCAGAGCAAAACAACAAAAAGAATAATAATTTTGATTAATTATTTGTATTTTTTAAATGGCATATTGAGCTGTAAGTACTCTGCTGTCTTAAAGTCTTTTTTCAATAGTTTATAATTAGGATTACAATTTGACATGCTTACTCTTTCCAGATCTTTTTGAAACAAGGTCGCTTTGTACTTCTCAAGCACTATATCAATTTCTTTCAAAGAAGCAATTTGGTTTTCCCATATATGCCCATAACCTAGTGAAAGTAAAAACAACTTGAGAGGCCCAATTGAATTCATTTTTATTTGTTTCCGTATTATCTAATTGGAGTAATCTATTATAGAGCAATCTGGGTAACCGGTCAATTTCCATGCGTTGTATTTTTCTCCACCAAATCAAAATTCGTTTCCAAACTAAGTTTGCTATATGTCAGATACCAGTTTCAGTTCTAATAAAATGGTTTGGTGTATTTAATGGTAGATGCAAAATACTTTTGATAAATTGCAGTTGGCTTTTTTCCAACGTTTCGTATTGGAACATGCCCCACACTTCAGTGGAATTAAGAGCTGTCACGTTAATTATTGAATCCAACAACTTAACTTTTTCATTGCAGCCTGCCGATTTAGCTTTGCAAAGAATAGATATAACTTTTTGTTTAGCCATTGCTGCTTTTTTAACATTCTCATGTGCTGCGAGATTAAATCTGCCGGAAGAAGAAAAACATGTTCCGAGGTAGTTATAAGAATTGACTACTTCTACCTTTTGATTATTATATAAAAAAGGTGATTTTATTATTTTCGGTCTCCCCTTGTGGAATTGCATTATTTTAGATTTGTTAATATTTACTTCGAGGGAATTAGCGGAACAGTATTCGGAAAGTAAATTTAGTTTGCGCCTAACATCTGCTGGAGAGTGCCCAAGAAAGACCATGCATATGCTAAAATTAAAAGTTCATTTACTCCGTCAATATTTATTCCTCTTACACCCGATTTTTCAAAAAAATCCCAAATATCATTTATAAATAACAAAAATAGACAAGGCGACAGTGTCTCTCCCTGAAGAACACCCTGAGTGATGTTAATAGGGTTTGAACTTCGATTATCTAATTTTATTTTCATTTTGGCTTTGCCATATAGGTTCTGAAGAATCCGTATCATTTTTCCTGATATACCTTGATCGTACAGTTTTTTCCATAGTAAATTATGGTTCACTGTATCGAACGCCCTTCTGAAATCGATAAAAATTGCCCATAGGTTATGTTTTGACAATCTTAATTGTAAATGAGAAATTATTGTAAGAGCATAAATGTGCGTGCATTGTGCAGTGAAACTTTAAAAATATGTGTAAATAGCAGTGATATTGACAGATGCCATCGCACAGGTAAAAGAAAAAACATTACTTCTACCAGACATTCAAAGCCCCGTCCCATAATTATAAAATTTACCAGCACAAAATTCGTGAAAGAATTTTAAAATCTCGTAAACTGTTAAAAGGAACTAAAGTAATAATCAAGGAAGATTTAACCAAAATTAGACTTGATCTTTACAAAACTGCCTGTAATAAATTTGGTTTTAGAAATGTTTCGTCCAACGATGGCGTTATTTTTGCTAAAATTAATGGCACTGTGAAAAGAATAACTACTTCAGATTTCATTTTAGATTAATTTATTATTTGAACTTAGTTTTATAAAATAATTTTTGTATTTCTTAGAGCGTCAATTTGCTTGTTAATTTAGTTCTTGAAATTTTTTTAGAATTGAAGATTGATTTTTATCTTCTCTCAGTTGTATTGTCTTATCGAGTCACTTTTGTTTATTAATTTAATTAGTCTGGTCATTGAACTTTTTCTAAGTACTTACCTGTTCTCTGTGAATCTAAGGTTTATACACTGTGAACTTTTCTAGTTTGTTTTTATTTTTAACTTATATTATTCGTTTTTTTTCTTTATCTTATCATTATTATGCACATATATTTTCAGAATGTTAGAGGTCTGAATACGAAAATTGAAATTTTCTATAACTAGTGGTGTTCATCTCATTTTGACATCATATGTCTTACGGAAACTTGGCTGAATAACAGTGTACTTAATAATGAACTTTTTACTCATAATTACGATATTTACAGAACCGACAGAGACGTATCTAGGGGAAATAAGAAACGAGGCGGTGATGTATTGTGTGCTATTAATAACAAATACAAATCTCCCACATTAAACAAGACCTGTAACAATACTTTTAATAATAACAAACCTGTATATAATTTTCGCTTAGCCAACTTTGATTTATTGTACCATTCACTATTAAATGCAGATTGGCAGACTGTTTTCATGCAAGATGATGTAGATACTGCTTTTGATTTATTTTATAACATAGTTTATAGTATTATGGATAAATGTATTCCAAGAGTTAACAAGAAGCATAGTTCCTATCCACCTTGGTTTACTCCGGAAATAATTAATAACATCAAATTAAAAACAAATTGTCACACATTATACAAAGTCCATACTGATGAATTCTATTTAACAGAATTTCGTCGTTTACGGTCCCAAATAAAAAGAGACATAAAAGCGGCTTATTCAAAATACATGATTCATGTAGAGAATACTGTTGCTGCCAATCCTACAAAACTTTGGTCTCATATTAACAACAAAAGGCGAAGTTCTCGTATACCAGGCCATATGCATTTAAATAGTGAACTTAGTTATGATAGTACGCCCGATATTGTGCAAGGTTTTGCTGACTTTTTTAAGAGTGTATACCCTATTAATTTAGATTTATCCGCTCTTACTTTAAAAATATCCAATAATCATGGTAGTATAAGCATACTGTATATTACTGAAGATGATAGCATCAATGCCATTCGCAAACTGAAACCTTCCCGTAATCCTGGTCCTGACAAAATTCCTGCTTATATACTTAAAGACTTAAATGCTTCATTGCTCCGTTTCATTATTTATTTAATTTATCACTAACCAAACTAAAATTTCCTACATCTTTAAAAACTTCATTTATCTGTCCAATATTTAAGTCCGGTGACAAAACAAACATAGCAAATTACAGACCTATTGCTATTTTGTCTAATATTTCTAAAGTATTCGAGTCCATAATTTATAAATATGTTTATAATTCTGTCTCCAACAACATCACAGTCTACCAACATGGGTTTATTAAAGGCAGATCAACTACAGTTAATTTAATAAATTTTACCGAGTTCACATTGAATTCGTTACGTGACAATAATCAAGTGGATGTGGTTTATACTGATTTTACGAAAGCATTCGATCGTATAGATAATAATATTCTTTTAGAAAAACTAAATACTAATTTTCAACTTTCGTCACACTTGGTTTTGTTTCTTTCAACTTTTCTAAAATCTCGCGAAATGTGTGTACAGTACAATAACTTCAAATCTAAATCTTACTTCGCAACGTCAGGAATCCCACAAGGATCCAAGTTAGACCCTTTACTATTTCTCCTATTTATTAATGACATTGTTGATTCAGTCAAAAACTCTAAAGTATTAATGTATGCAGGTGATTTAAAGATTTTTGGAACTATAAACTCAACTTACGACTGCACGCTTTTGCAAAAGGATATCGACAATCTTTTAACTTGGTGTCAGACCTCTAATTTATTCTTTAATTTTAGTAGGTAAGTGCAAAACTAATGAGTTACCTTGTCAAAAAATTTGTCTACACTTATCAGTATACGATGGAAGGCAATACTTTGGAACGTATAACACAGTGTAAAGACCTTGGTGTTATTTTTGATGATAAAATGTCGTTTAGTGACCACATTAATTATATTATTAAATCTTCCTACAAAAGTCTAGGTTTCATTGTTCGAAATAGTAGCTCATTTAAAAGAAGCTGTACATTAAAAAAATTATATTATGCATTTGTTAGGTCGAGGTTGGAATACTGTTTGCAGGTTTGGAATCCAATATATTCGAAGTATATTGTTGGTCTAGAAACAATTCAAAGGAAATTTTTTAAATATTGTTATTTCAAATCCTGCGGACAGTATCCTAATTTCGACTACGACTACAATGAGTTATTACGGGAAATGAACATTCTAAGTTTAGACTCGCGGCGAAAACTACAAAGTTGTCTCTACCTTTATAAAATAATTAATGGTATACTAGACGATCCTATTTCTGTAGGTCTGATAACAAAAATTGATCCGCGTATAACATGTACAAAAAAAATGCCTTTTAAATGTAACTTTTCGAGGACCAATTATGAATTAAAATCACGGTTGAGGTAGCTTTGTAACAATTTAAATAATGTGGGGTGTAACTTAACGTTGATATCTACAGTGACTCGTTTAACAAATTTAAAAAATTAATCTTCAATATCTTATCTTTAGATGCTTGTTAAAATATTTAATATTTTATATATTAGATTTTACTTTTATTTTGTTACATTTTCATTATCTATTTGTACCATATGTATTTTTTTCTAATTTATACAATCGTCCTGTAATTGGGAACTTCGATCCAGTTGGATAGATTATAATAAATAAATAAATATTGTCGATAGTCCCTCTATTTTATCGAAAACCTGTTTGGGTTTCATTGAATATATTATGCATTTCGTACCATTTATGAAACCTTGCAGCTAATATTTGTGTAAATATTTTACAACACGTTTGTACTAAAGCTATGCCACGATAGTTAAGGGGGTCTAATTTGTCTGCTTTTTCGAAAAGCAGGAAAATTTGAATATTTGCCCAGCTATCTGGTACTATCTTGTTAGATAAAATATTATTAAAAAGGTTTAACAAATAGTGAGTCCACTCCGAGGTGAGATTTTTGTAAAATTCATTTCCCAATCCATCCTCTCCGGACGACTTGTTAGGTTTGCTCTTCTGTAAACTAATATGTAGCTCTTCTAAACTAATAGGGTAATCAAAAAAAGGGTGAGAACTATCAAAATATGTTACACTGTCTGTATAAATGTTAATTTTATGTGAGCTTTTGTAATAGTAATTTACGTTATAAGTCCGGTAAATGAATTTTTACGGTACGAATAAGATGTTTCCGAACGAGGCGACGAAGGAGCCGATTCTGGAATTTCGAAATGAGTACCGTGAAAATTATTTAACGGACGTATGACGTACAATATTTTATTTCATATCTGTGTTGCATTGTTAGATGAAATTTTGCTTACCTTTAATATTTTGCTTTAAAAACAATCAGGTCGTCCGGGTTATAATAAAAATAAAATAGTCATGCATGATAGCATAGCAATCAATTTTGTTTTTTTTTGACATTTCTAACAACGTTTTGCAACGTTTTCAAAAATGAATGCGATACTTCTCTTAAAAAAAATAATTAAATATAATTATTTCTTTAAATATTACTAATTAATTTCGTTTTTTTATTTGTATTCTTGTTTGAAAGATTACAAATTATTTTAAATTTGTTTAATTAGAAACGAATATTATGACAAAATGTTCTAGTCGTAGCTTAGCAACGATACAGTACAGTAAAGTATAATAGTACCGTAACGTCCCATTTACCGGACTGAAATCACAATTGTAAAAACGAAAATGCGACACAGTATGAAATAAAATAATTCCCATTGTACTAAATCTATTTCGTTACTTGTTAATGGTTTATTTTTTAGTTTTCTAACAGTTTCCCAAAACTCAGCGTTATTTTTTACATTGATAATTTTAGTTTTAATTTCGTTATTATAATTTTGCTTACTTGATTTAATTAACGCTAAGTACTCTTTTTTATCTTTCAGATATACTTTTAAACTTAAATCTGTCAGGTTTTTATGGTATATATTTAGACTCTTTTTGCAAGCTATTTTTGCTTCTAAACAATTTCGGTTAAACCATGGCTTGTTGGTGTACTTCCATCCCGGTTTGCTACATTTTATTTTTAGCAAATTAGAAGAGCACGCTGCTTCTTTAATAGCTATTAATAAATTATTGCTTAACTCATTAACGTTATTGTTATTAAAATAAATTAAATTATGCTTAAAATATCTTTATTATATCAGACTATTTTAATAAAATAGCAATATTCATATTTTTATAAATAAAAAAATCCAAATATTTAATAAATTATTATTTGCTGTCTGTCAAACTCAACAATTAATTCGAATTTAGTTTTTGGTGTATAATTTTGTATTTCATGTTTCGAAACATGATATTTTAAGTATAATTGAATTTAAAAAAAAGTAGGGCTGAGGTGGTCTCGAACCAGGTCCTGTAGATTATTTATGTTATGAAACAGCCCTCGTATCCACTCGGCTATGGAGCATTTTGTTTTTGACGTTTCTTATTCGAAAATATGAAGGATAACCTTCAAAATACAATTTATTTTATCAAATATTTCAGTTAGAAAAGGCCTTATTACACAACATTTAGTTTTATTAGATGCAAAATTAAGTAATCTAACTAACGATACCATATACACCCGATTTTATTTAGCGGGACAGATGGAAACAGCAAAAAACTGTTTTCCCATGTTATTTCCCTATGTCAAGGTTTTCAGTATTCACCCTGTATATATATTAATATATGAGAACGAGGCCCTGCAATACTAGTTTCTTAGTAATTTTAAATATATAATTTATCTATAAGAAATTATAAATATCAACTATTAAATAAAAAATTATTTCTGTCTTTATTTCCGCTCTTTTTTGTGATAATTTGAGTTTATTTAAATTGTATGTGCATATTTTTTAATTAACCATATTGTTTATTTTTTTAATCACTTTTAAAGCATTCATATCTGTAAAATAACGGTAACAAATATATTAACGAAACATTAATAAACAGTGGTTTTGTGTCCAGACAAAAGTTATTTTTAATAAAATTTATTCTGTATTATGTATTTCATATAATAGCATTACAACTTTTTTTTGTTTAGTTGAAAATTTTCTATTTCAAAAAGATTTTTTGAATAAAACTTTATTTTCTTAAATTCTTCATTACTCATACTGTTAATTTTCATATTAGACTAGGTGACCGCAATTGTTATAAAAATGAATGTATAAATTTTATCTGAATGTTACCAATAAAAAATTAAGTACCCACACTAAATTATTACAAATAATGTTTGATATTAATTATAACTTAGGTACGGATATAAATAAAATACGTATGTTAATGAAAAGTTGAAACTGAATTCAGACACAAATCATAGTGCCCTAGATAGAAATTGTACTGTTCTATTAAAGAAAATAAACTTAAAATACTTATAGTGCGCATCTTGGAGGGAATTTTAACGGTCACCTTGTTATCCCAAAATTACCCATTGATCATGACAAAACGTCCGATAATTGATATTGGTCCATTTCTTCTTCAACAAATAATTGCTAAACAATTGAACATCCCGGAAAATGTTTCAAATAAAAAAGATACATACTTTTATTGTCTAGTCGGTAAAAAAAATTCCAGGGGAACAATTTTGAGATGTAATACAAACTTATGATTTTTAAAACAGAAGCCATATTTGATTTTAGGCTGCCATATCATGACATTTATTTCTCTTTTCAAAGATATTAATAATGTACTATTTTAATTTAGTTTTCCAAAAAAAATTATGATAAATAACTTTTTGTAATAGCATTATCCTTAAATAAACAAAAAATTATAAATAACAAAATTAAATGTAAATTATTACAAAACATAATCTGAATTAAATATACGTAACATAAGTTAAAATTTTTAATTTATTAATTGTTCAAAATGTCGCCCATTAACTTCTCTACAATTGTTTATTATTAAGGTTGCCAATTTATTTACCATAATACTCCATAGGCGAGTGGATAAGGCTGTGGCTTTATAAATAAGAACACTGCATAGGTAGAATTGTTATAACATTTATTTAAAAAAAATAATTTGATTGTAACAAAGCAATCATATTTTACGTTAATCCCACACGCGAATAGAAATATTATTTTGAAAGGAAAAAATTATATAAATAATCAAATCATTTCTTCAACAAATTTTATAATATTTTTTCTTGATTAACTCAACTATTTTTATTGTAACATTTCTTTAGACAAAAAATAACGCTCAATGCTCAAATTAATTTATTGATAATGAGGTGAATATAATTAACGTTTATTCAAACGAAGAGTCAAATAATATAATAAAACAATATTTATATTAACTTCATATAATAGTAAATCCATTTTAAGATAAAATCTAGTAAACTCTTTTTTTAAGGAAAAAGTAGGAGCGATGTGGATTCGTACCTCGACTATGCAATAAGTTTTTTTTATAAAGCTATAGAGTTATTCACTTGGTTATGGAACGTTTTATATATTTCAGAATATTTGATATCATAGGATGCAAAATTATTTCATCTAACCAACGATACCACATGGAAATAGCAAAAAACTATTTTGCCGTGTTAATTTCCTATCAAGGTTTCTAGTACTCAAATTTTGTAGAGATCGAAGTAAGTCACCTTTTTTATAGAAATTATAATTCGTGAACGATAGTTACAACCAATATAACTCATAAATTTTAATTTGTTAACAGGAAGTTATATGTAAAAAAAGTATTAATGCATGCTTATAGACGATTTGATAATTATTTAAGTTGCGCAGAAATTGTACTTATGGCCGGTTTTTCCACCTCTGGTTAAAGTGCCGATTACGTTAACCATCGGTTAATAGAAAAATATCGCATTGCAAAACTGATGTAAGTTGTCCAAAACCAAAATATACGTTATTTACTTTTTCGATGCGATATTTTTCTATTAACCGGTGGTTAAGGTAACTGGCACTTTAACCGGAGGTGGAAAAACCGGCCATTAGAGATAAAAACTGGTTTGTTGGTCCATGCTCGTGTTAAATCTAAGGGGTGACCGAGGGAGAATTTCCACCTCTAGTGAAATTGAATTCACCAGGACGAATGGCGAAAATATATGTACAAATATATTGTTACTTGTATAATTAGGCGAAATATTAAAATAGCACACACAACTCGTAAATCCACTCTCTTAATATATCAATTGTAATAAATATAAAAAATAAACTATTTCTGAACACCTCCAAAATTTTCATTTCCCCCCCAAGAAAATCTCCCTGCATTCAACTCTCATCCCTGCAACTTCCTTTACCAGAGTTATTTTTTATTGCATTTTTATTTATTTTTTATGGTGACTATTTTTATTTTTAATGCAGCGAAGTATTTTAAATACTACTACTTCATTCTTCTTTAACTGTAAATTTGATTTTTAATTCAAGCATGCTTAATTATTGCTTCATTTTTATACTAAATTTTGAATTGTCTTTCTATGTAGAGATAAATTTGCATATAAAAAATTATTCAAATAATAGATAAATTAAGTATAATATAAAAGTATTACCTTGGTAATGATCTGCGTAGGATAATGTAAAACAGAAACTAAACAATATGAACAACCTCATTTTGATTCTTTTACAAAACTTACAGCAGAGGTAAATTTTATTTACTGGAGTTAAATAAAGGTTATCAAATCTGATAACCTATCGTTCATATTTTTGTTAACAAAGTACAGTATTATCTGATAATAGATATCGTTAAGTAACTGTTTGCTATGTATATCTGAAGTACTGTGTTTTGATAAGTAATATTATAAGAATAAAATAAAATTAAAAAAATTCATAATTACTCTATTTAAAATATAATATGCTTCACAATGCGATTTAAAGTAATAATTATCTATATCGTAGTGTGTCCAAATTCATCGAAAAAATAAAATTAGTAGAAAGTCAATAGTGAAAATTTTATCGATAAAACAAATATTTACTAATAAAGGAAACTTTTGAGGTAATGCTATTTTATTAAACTCAATCAATGCAAAGGTGGGTTTTCTACCATGGACATTTTAAAATCAAATTGAGATTTTGAACATATTAGTGAAAAACGGTTCCCGGAACCAAATTTACTTAAGAGCTTTGTATTATATTTTTTGTACGACAAACAAAATCAATAATTTCTTCTGTTGTTCAAATATTTTTATTTGTTATATACACACACTGTTTTGTTGTGCACAGTGCTATCAATCTGCCAACATGACAGCAGTTATTGCCATAATTATTTTATATTGTTTTTGTTCATGTAGCTCGTATATAAAATTTTCATTATAAATTGGGAGTTTTATGAAAGCTATATAATATTGCAGAAATTCCCTTTAATTTATATTATGGAATTCGCAAAAATATATTATTTCCGAATGACCATTTATAACCAAAAATAAATCAAGTCTTTTCATTTATATCTAAATGTCAAATAACTAAGATTCAAAATTCTAATTATAGAATACTTGCCTCCCATAAAATATGCACACGTATGTATATAAACCCATACATACCTACGAACATCATCGTAAAGACGTAAAAATCGGACAATACGAGGGTGGTCCGATAAGTACTTAGCCTACAAAAGAATAACAATTTTTTTTTAAAAATGGCGATTTATTTTTCAACATAATCTCCTTTGAGTTCTATACACTTGATCCAGCGATGCTCCAACTTCTGTAACCCGTCTGAAAAAAACATTTTCTGAAGGTCTGCAAAGTAGGCCTCCGTGGCGGTGATAACTGCCCCATTCGACTGAAATTTCTGCCCAGCGAGTGACTTTTTCAAATTTGGAAACAAAAAAAAGTCGCACGGGGCCAAATCCGAAGAATACGGTGGGTGGGGTAGCAGTTCGTAGCCTAATTCTACCAATTTGGCTGTGGCGACGGCGGAGGTGTGAGCCGGTGCATTGTCACGGTGGAAGAGCATTCGTTTCTTCGACAAATGGGGCCGTTTTTTCTGCAATTCGGCGTCGAATCGGCCCAATAATTCGGCATTGTAGAACCCTGTAATCGTTTTACCCTTCTCCAGGTAGTCGATGTAGATCACACCTTTTGAATTCCAGAAAACCGTGGCCATAACCTTTCCGGCCGATAGGACAGTGTTCGCCTTCTTTGGAGCACGTTCGCCGGGTGAAGTCCACTGTTTCGACTGTTCCTTGGTCTCTGGTGTGTACCAGTGTACCCATGTTTCGTCGACGGTCACGAAACGACGCAGAAACTCCTTCGGATTACGCCTAAACATCGTCAAATTCTGCTCTGAAGTGGTCTCACGGATGCGCATGTTGTCAGGAGTGAGCAAACGCGGCACCCATCGCGCCGACAGCTTTCTCATACCCAATAATTCATGCAGGGTATGACCCACGCGGTCTTTTGAGATGCCTACTGTGTCAGCTATCTCGCGCACCTTCAATCGGCGGTCTGCCAATACGAAATCGGGGATTTTTGTTACGTTATCCTCCGTGGTAGCCGTTTTCGGGGCACCTGGGCGTGGCTCATCAAAAACCGACGTGCGACAATGTTGGAACTCGTTAAACCAATTTTTGACGGTCGCCATCGAAGGAAAAGAGTCACCGTATACAGCATCCAAGCGTTCTTTAATTTCGCTGCGCGATTTCCCTTCCAAAAACAAGAATCAAATCACCGACCGATATTGTTCATTTTCCATTTTTCTCAAGTCCGCGAACACGCTCGCTTCCACACGCGGTCAAAACAAAACTTCGCGTCCTATTCGGCTGAAAATTTGACAGTAACTGTCTACGATGATGTTCTAAGCTATAAAAAATTGCTCTTGCGATTGTTGTGCTATAGGGCGGTGAGGCTAAGTACTTATCGGACCGCCCTCGTATGGCCTTCATTTTATTTTTAATACAAACACAATAACGTCTCTTATCTATCTTGGGCAGTCAGAAGGTTACATGATTAACCATTACCATGTATAAAAAATAATCTATCTTCACATAGAGATAGACACCATTATGAAATGTTAAAATCGGATTGCAGGTACAATGAAATGTATTTTTAATTTGATTTTTATAAATAGCTAAATAAATATGAGAATTAACTAGCTATAGACGAGTAATGAATATATATTATATTTTCTAAAAGTTAATAAAGGTTTATTTTTAAGCTAAAAATAACGAATTGAGAAATATGACTTCATTTATAATTTATAAATATTCTTACATAGAAAAAAAAACACAATTAGAACAAATAGAAGAGTAGAGATTTCTTCATTGTAGTGTGCGCTGTTACAGAGTGTACTGTTACAAATATTACAGTTCCAATATGTTGCTATATTCGGATCATAGAAAGCAATATTGCCCTTATCACATTTTTCGGCAGTCATACAACTCCGGTTGAATCGTACGGTGTAGGTTTTCGGGATACCTAAAATATAAAGAGTTTTCTATATTAGTGGACTGCAACTTATATGGTGTAGATCTATCTACCTATCTACCTACAAATCATATAAAACTATCCTTGCATAGAAAAACTATTTTAAAAATGCGTCAGAAATTTAATAAAAAATTTATTTTTAAAATTTAGCTTCTCGTTAATTGAATATTTAGCCATTATTAAAATTAATAATGTAATTAGTAATTACCTAGTCAACAAAAAATTTGTAGGTATGTAAGTAATATTAAAAATAAAATTAAAAAGACAATATTACTTACAGATAGATTTCGTTATTATTATTATTATTCATCCATAGCCTACCTACTATATAATAATTTTGAAAATAAAAAATTATTTAAATTTCTATCGAATTTTTTTCAATATTTTTATTTTTATTAAGATATATAAATCTATGACATGGTTGAATTCAAAAAATAATATGCTATCGAATAGGCATACAAAATATTTAACTTTTAAAAAGAATTGTATCTGTAAAATCATGTGCCCAATTTCGATTTCACCTGTATAATATAATATAATATAATAATAATAATCACAATAATTAAAATAATAATAATAATATTATAATAATAATACCGGTGGATTATTGTCCTATACTCATAACCAAGAAATGACAAGTGTCATTTTGCATATAAAGTAATAAAAGCATCACGTGAAAAAAAATTAATATTTTTTTGTAAATCTAATTGAATTGTGATATTAAAATTAAATAATCTGTATTAAATTAATTACTATTTTCATTTACCAAAAACTGTTCTCCCATTTTAAATGCCTATGACCACAGTTCTCTGGTATATATCCTGTATATACAGGGGTGTTGACTCGAACACCCGAACATAAGAATTTAACATGTAAAATCATACTTTCGTAGTTTCCTGCTTCCCTAATTATTTGAGATAAAAAAGCATCAAATAACAGTTGCAGCGCATAAAATTCCACACCTGAATCAATAAGTAAAATTAATTTTATATGTCTCGTAAGCTCAAAAAATAAAGTATGAAAATGACGTATATCATCTCAAAAGTAACAGTAGCCATGAAATTGAAACAAAAATAACAAATGTCAAACAAACTCTGTCAAGTTAGCTGCGTTAGTTTATTTTCATTAATATTTGTAATTACTGTTTCGTCAATTTATACTAGAAAATAGATCAATTTTATTTTGATTTTTTTTTTTTTTAATTCAAAATAAATCTATGTAAAATTGTTCCCTTTAACAGTAATATTACCTAAATAATAATAAAAATAAACTAACGCAGCTAACTTGACATTAAACATTTATTTTCGTCTCAATTCCATGGCTAATGCTATTTTTTAAGTTATATACGTCATTTTCGTTCCAAATTTCTGAGCTTACAAAGCAAGTAAAATTGGTTTTGCTTATTGATACAGATGCAGAATTCATATTGCAAGCAGTCAAGTTATCAAGTTGTTGTCTTCGACAGTCAGATGTTTTGTGTTTTTTTTTTCCCAGTTATTTTCAAAAAATTATTAATTAAAACATATCAGTGAATACGTGAAAGTCTTGTGAATAATCTAGTGATAGTGTTTGTTCTACATATTGTATATGTTGAACGTGATTTACACATCAAATCAGCTATAAGATAAGTTTATTTTACTTTCTTCCCATCTTTCACTAATTAATCAAGACTCAGTATCCTACACTGTTTATTTGCTGTATCATCACAACAGTTTACTATTTCGTGTGTCTTCGGTTTTTTTTCTTGTCAAATATGCCTGTGTGCCCTAATTGTTCTAAACTTATTAGTAAAGACGAAAAGACAATTATCTGTGACGGATGCACAAAACATGTGCATATTGCATGCGTTAACTTAACAACGGATGATAGATATTAAACGCTTCACCCGAGCAAGCACGAAGTCTGTCAAAATTTTTTGTAATCCTTGTTTAAGTGATCACGATGCAATCTCAAGTTTAAAAAAAATTACACTTGATCTACAAACTCAATTAATGGAAATTAAACAGAAAGTAGAAAAGACTGATTCCAATACTATAAATAACAATAAACTAACCGAAGCAGTTATTGATGAAATCAATCAAAGACAAATAAGGCAAAGTAACGTAATTATATCTGGAGTTCCCGAATCTGCAATCGAGCAATTATCTGCAAAAATTGAAACTATAATTAATAAAATTGCTCCTGATGTCAATATTTCGAACTGTCAGATACTTCGTGTTGGTATACAGTCAACAACATATAACATTCGTCCACGTTTAATCAAAATCAAATTTACGAATTCTGAAGAACTCAGAAAGTTGTTGCTTGCTGCAAAAAAATTAAGGAATTTTCCTGAATATGAAAATATTTAGGTATATTAATAGTGATAAGACACCAATGCAACAACAACATCTTAAAGAACTACTTGCAGAATTAAAACACCGCAAAGATAAAATTTTTATTTCTTATAAAAACGCATATCCACGTATAATGAAAAAAACTAAATTCTTCACTACCCAACACTGATGCTCAACTAAATATTTTCTATCAAAATGAAGTTAATGAAGTCTGGTGATAAATCCTGCATTCAGAATTACAGACCTATTGCGATTTTGTCCAACTTTAGTAAAATATTTGAAAGCATAATCAACAGGTCAATATACAGTCAGGTAAGAAACCAACTATACTTCCGTCAGCATGGTTTCATATCAAAAAGATCAACTACGACAAACCTTTGTTACTTTACTCATTTCATTTCTTCCGCCTTAGATACCAATGTTCAAGTTGATACAGTTTATACAGATTTTGCTAAGGCTTTTGACAGGATAGATCATAACATCTAAATTCATAAAATAAAGTTTTTTGTGTATCTCTCTCACTCATATCTTTAATTTCACCTTATTTAAATAATAGGAAGTTTTTAGTTCACTTTTTAGGAAAACAGAATTCTTACTTTGATGTTCCTTCTGGTATTTCTCAATGATCTAACCTTGGCCCCCTTCTGTTTTTACTTTTTATCAATAATATTTCATTTATATTTAAAAGTGAAATTTTAATGTTTGCTGACGATATTAAAATCTTTCGTATTATATCGAAACTATCAGATTGTTTGGGGCTTCAAGACGACCTACAAATCTTAGAAACCTGGTGCCGAATGAATAATCTCGATCTTAATGTCAATAAGTGTAAGGGGATGACATATACGAAGAAGAAGACTCCTATATCTTTTAATTACAATTTATGCATTCAGGTTCTGGATAAATGCGAAACAATTTGTGATCTTCGTGTAATATTTGACTGTAAATTGACTTTCATACCGCACATAAAATCGATTACATCGGCAGGAAACAAAATGCTCGAATTTACGAGTATTATCCGTAATACGCGTTCATTTCTTAATATTCAGGCAATTTTCTCACTTTATTTCTCCTTAGTAAGGTCTAAACTAGAGTACTGTTCACTAATTTGGGATCCACATTATGATATTCATAGTAAACTAATTGAGTGCGTACAAAAGAAGTTTTTGAGATACATTTACTTTAAAATTATGAGTACATACCCTGATCATCGACTTTGTGAAGGTCTACGTAATATTTTTAATCTTAAATTATTACAATTTAAGAGACGTTTCAATACATTAGTACATGTCTCTAAGTTAGTTCATAACACCATCGATGATCCTATATGCCTAAGTTCCTTGAATTTATTTGCTCTTTTGGTAGAAATTCTTTTGTGAAAGTACGAGATTTATTTAGCAATTCCGTCAATAACAACTATTCGTAGAATTATTCATTAATTTAGGACAATTTTTCAACAGTTCATATAATCCTAAAAACGGAACAATGATGAACGAAGCGAATTTGAATATACAATTTTTGGTAATTATTTGCTTCTCAGATAAAACGTGTTTTACTTTAAATTGTGCGGCTAATGCCCAAACCAGTCAATGTTGCAGTACAGAAAATCCGCGACCAGTATATACGGCACACTTGCATACAGAAGAAAAAGTTGATGTCTGAGTACATATTTTTGGATTGCACATTATTGGACTCTTTTTTATTGATGGATCATTAAATGTAGAAAAGTATTTCTGCAAAATAATGATGAACTAGAATTGGAATGAAACAATTTGGTTTGAACAAGATGGCTGCTAGCACATTCTGTGAGAAATATGAAACAATAGGCAAAGAAAAAGGACATAAGAAAAGACGACATAAACAAAAATAAGGATACCTTATTTAATATAGGTGTATGGAATGTAAGAGGGATAAATGCAAAAAAAAAAGAAATAATTCAGGAAATGAATATTAAAATTTTAGGAATAACTAAAACCAAAAAGAAAGGTGTGAGACTACAAACACTAACAGATGGGTATAAAATGGGATGGATATAAGTAGAAGAGACGACATATGCACAAACTGGCGTGACAATAATAATAGACGAATTGAAAAACAATGATATAATAGATATAAGGTACATAAATGAGAGAGTTCTTACTCTGGAAATAATAATCGGTACACAAAACTGGTATTTTATATTAAGATGCGCACCAAGTGAAAATGAGAGAATCGACGAAAAGGAAAATTTTTATGAAGAGATACAAAAAGAAATAAAGAGAACAAATAATAACAATAATATAGTCGTTATGGGAGACCTAAATGGGAAAGTGGGGTCTAAAATGAAGGGCTAAAAAGATGGCTTGGAAAGAAAGGAGAAGTGACTAGGAACAACAACAGATGTAGAATTTTACACGTTTGCGTAGAAAATGATCTAATAATTACAAATACTAAATTAAACATAAGGATATACGAGTACATAAATGCACCAAAAAAGAACCAAATAAAAATGAGAGATCAATAATAGATTACTACTTAGTCAACTCTACAATTTGGAAACAGATTAAAGACACAAAAGTAAAAAGAGGAGCTGAAATAAGCAGTGACCATTACTTAGTGAGAATGTCGATTAAAGGAAATTGAAGAAAATAATAAAGAAATAAATAAGAGCATATAAGATAAGAGAGATAACTGTTAGAGAAAAATATCATATAGAGTTGCAGAAAGTTACATGGGACAAACATAGAAACTAGATGGAAATATTTTAAAGACGGAATAAAAGATCCGGCAGAAAATGCATGTGATTTGATAAAAGTTTGAAATAATAGAACAGCCTGGTGGAACGAAACAATATAAATATAAGTAAGAGAGAAAAAAACCGCATGGAAGAAATAGCTGGCGACAAAAAAACTTGAAGACTATGGTAAGTATAAGAATAAAAAGGACAATTGTGAAAAACTTAGTGATAGGTTGTAAACAAAGATCTTGGTCAGAATTAGGAGAAAAAATGGCAAAATTACAGTCGGAAAACCAAAAGTTATTCTATGAAATGCTAAAGCAAATGAGGAATTCGAGACCAGTAATGCTAAAAAACATAAATGACAAAAAAAGGACAAATAATAACACAAGTAAAGAAAATTATGAAGCGGTGGAAAGTGTATTATAAAGAACTCTTAGAGGAGAATATGGATGGCAAAATTATAAACACGCATTTTTAACACAACAAGAAATAAATGAAGAGCGAGAAATATCTTAGAAGAAGCATTACAAAAAATAAATATAGTAGAAGCACCAGGCCATGACGAAATATCACCTGAATTGATAAAAATTTTAAATAACGAAGGCAAACATGAATTACTTAACCTATTAAACCATGTAAAAAAGCATCAAATTTCACCAGAAGATTAGATAATAGAGATAATAGTACCTTTATTTAAAAAAAGAAATAGCTGAGATTGTAAAAATTATAGAGGCATAAACTTAACGAGCTTAGTCGGTTATTTAACCCCACATCTAATATGTGACTAGTAAAGTCTTAAAAAAGACTTCTTAACAGTAATGTCGTGAGAGAATATGTCAACCGACGTGATAGAACAGCCAAGTGAGCCGTAGCTCAGTTGGTAGAGCAACATCCCGGCAAGATGTAGGTCTCGGGTTCAAATCCCGACGGTTGACATATTCTTTTCATAATTTATTTGTATTTGTCTTAGTCGGGAAATTATACACAAGAATATTAGAAAAAAGATTAAGAAACGTACTAGAAAGTCAAATAAAAGAGGAACAAACGGGTTTTAGAAAAGATAGAGGGATTCAAGACCAAATATTCATACTTAGGCAAAAGATTGAGAAAGCAATTGGTACAAACAGGTAGATACACATATGCTTCATAGATATGGAAAAAGCCTTCGACAGGATAAGAAGAGAACAACCGTGAAATATTTTAGAACATTGAGGCGTGCATCAAGATCTTATTGAGAATGTTAAAAGTATGTATGAAAACACGAAAAGTTTTGTTCGGGTCTTAAACAAGGATGCTTTCTAAGCCCCTTACTATTACAATATAGTGCCTGATGAAGCCATTAATAGATGTAAACCTAAATTAAAAACGTGTATGGTAGGCTAGGTACTACTATCTTATTATAATGGAAACCTACTTTTTTTATTTGCTTATTCGATTCAGTATTTTTTTCTGAATTCAACGATATCCATATGTAATACCCTTACATAACAATTTTTTTGAGAAAAATCCAAAATTATGTATGTATAATTTTTATTTAAATATATACATATATTATATTATATAAATATATATATATATATACAGGGTGAATAGTGAAAACCTTGACATAGAGAAATAATATAGGAAAACAGTTTTTTGCTGTTTCCATCTGTCCCACTAAATAAAATCGGATGTATATGGTATCGTTGGTTAGATTACTAAATTTTGCACAGTGGCGTGCGGTGACATTTGATTATAGGGAAGCTGTTTCACAAAATATAAACAAACACTAGAAATTACAAAATAAACAATTTATTTATTTTAATAATAAAATATATAGGCACTAAACAAAAAAAACATTATTTTTATTATTTTTTATAAATTAACTCTATATATATTTGGTTAAATTGTTTAAATCATCAAAGCCATTCTTATTCCACACACTAATTTCATGAGAAAATAGTAGACATGGCCAACAAAATAATTTTTGATTTTTTTTTGCATCCAGAAAGCCATTTTATATCCTTATACATTTTAATGTGGAAATGTCGAACAAATTTTTTTGTTGAAGTAGTAATATTTAATTTTGGAGTAGGTCTATCTTTTTTATAATATTTTCTTTTTCATTAAAGGGTCTTGATCCAAAACTTCTTTTAAATAATTTTTCTATTTCACAGTTACATTCTGTAACGCTGGCCATCATATAAGAGCTACAATTAAAAATTAAACTATGAAATTTGGTCGAACTAAATGTGTGGTGGATACAAATACCTGTTAAAAATGTTTCTATAGTTTACAAAAATACTTTTAAGTGTTATATAATAATTATTTCCTGTTAAGAATAAAAATATAAAATATTTTATTTGTTCAATTAAAGAAAAATCCACAGAACTACCAACGAGTGGCTAATGCCGCTAAGGAATAGAATAATGGGAAGCGGAACGTAGCACAGCATCTACTAGCATTACTGCGCATGCGCAAATGCGTATATTCTGCCTATTTTACACGACTCAATGTTGTCGCCGAGAAGCTACGTTGCGTAGCGCATCCAGTGGGAGCAGACATATACGAATTTATATTCGAATATATAATATAATTCGTTGAGTTAGATATGCTCCTTAGATATTTTGGCGATCGTATTTGATTGATTTTTTTAAAGCCTTTTAGTATTCATGATATGCAATAATTTATTAATTTTAAGTATTTCGAAGTACAAAAATATGAAAATGACAGCACAATATGTATTTATATTTAGAACATACAAGGGAAGCGGCGCTTCCAAAGCTTCCATGGGCTGCACGCCACTGATTTTGCATCTAATAAAACCAAATGTTGTGTAATATGGCCTTTTCTAACTGAAATATTTGATAAAATAAATTGTATTTTGAAGGTTATCCTTCATATTTTCGAATAAGAAACGTCTAAAACGAAATGCTCCATAGCCGAGTGGATAAGAGGGCGGATTCATAATATAAATAAACTACAAGACCTGGTTCGAGACCACCTCGGCCCTCCTTTTTTTAATTAATTAATTCTTCATCAACAGATTAAGAAACCAATGCGAAGAGTAACACAACCTTAACAGTTCAATATCTAATAGCCGGTTATCATTGTAATAAAATTTCTACAAACGATTAACTATGTTTAAACAAAATGTAAAATCACATGTATCCACGCTAATAACCAAAAGTTTGAGGTATGATCCTTTAAATATAATTCATTTTTAAATAACATTAATAAAATAGGAATAAACTGAGCCGCTGTGTATAGTAGCGAGTAAAGTGGAATTTTCATAGGATAATTAATTAATTTATTTAATTTGTTGACAATAAAATAAAATAAATAAGCAAATAGTTCAATAACATTAAATCATGCAAATAATAAATATTTTTTATATTATTATATATGAGCGGATTATATCATTGAGTATATACTTTTCAATTAACGATTATATGCACTAAAAAGTGTCAAAATATGCATGCAATAAGCATTAAAAAAACATCAAAATATGTACGAAATATGCAAAAAAAATTGTAAATATGTACTTTAAAATAAATATTTTTATATAAGTACAGTGTTTTATTTAGAACATTTCATGAAATGTATTAATATATTAATATCACAAGTAATTTTAACAAGAATAAAAAAACACAGTCTAAAAAAAAAATTCAAATTAGGAACGCATCTAAAACTTACTATTGTTTCGAATCCATAAAAAGCTCAAACTCTTTCTTGGAACAAACACCAAAAAAAAAATATCTTTTATGTGAAAGCTGCTTTTTGCTTTTGTTCATTTTTTTAAATATTTTAATTTTCTTCGACATTACTAATTTTTGTTATAGTTTCAAGCACACAAGTTTCAGTGACAGCTACTATTTACTAACCTTACATACAAAAGAAGAATTACTTAAGCTCTAAGCAGTTCTAAAACACTGAGGCAAACACATTTTTTCGTCTGACGAGAAATTAAATACGATTGTAATAGTTTGAAAATGTGCATTTTATAAATATAAAGACTCATTTGTTAAAAGTTCGACCAAAGTTATATTTCCTATACTGTACTCTTTAAAAGACAAATTTGTCAAAAATTCATTTTTGTTTTTGAAGAAAGTATTAAAATATGCACTGATATGCAAAAATTTTCAAAATATACAGTAAACAGTAAAGTATCATAAAATGCAAAATATGCATATTTTTTTATATTTGGAATTAACTTTTGATGAAAGGTGAACATATTAAAAGAGTTTGTTGATATGCCTAATAAAAACGACACATGCAATTGCATAGAATCCGCTCTTTAATTATATATTATTTTATAATTATTTCAACCGGCCCAATTTTAGCTCCGGCGCACTGGGAATTTCCCGATTTTCCGATGGCCATGTTTGTCTCTATATATAAATAATACATGCAAGAATATTCTAGTTTTTTCTTTTATAACAATATTATACAAACAGCTTCAATTAGTTTAGGTGCGTTCGGACCAATAATTATTACGTGTTACATCTGTAAATGGTAACTAAAATCTCATCTCATTTTTAATAAAATAAAAAAAAATCTTGTTTATATTTATGTACGTAATATGAATTTTTCAAAAAAGTGTTCCATAGCTAAGTGGATACGCACATGGCTTTGTAAACAGAGTTCAGAGTAGTTCGGGTTCGGGATCGAATCAAACCTATTTTCCTTTTTAAAGAATCAGTTTAATATATTTTATTTTAAAATAAATATATTATTGGAAATTAATATAAATATTGTTATTATTTATTATCAAGGGAAAAACGAAAGAGAAATTAAACATTTTTTGCTGGCTTGTATCCCGATTGTCCATATACATATCATTCACAAATTCGTAATATAATTTAAAAATTCTCTTCTATTGTGCAAACCTACATTGTATTCTTCTCATCATAAATAGTGCTTTTTAACCTAATGAATTGTTACAATTAAAAAGAAAAATATGACTGAATTTGTTGTTGAAAATAATAATAAAATGATATTGAAAATAATAATGAATTAAAAATATTATTGACTTTATAATAATCAACTGGAATTAGAGATGCAACAAAATTGTTGTTACTATTAACGATTTTGACACAAGAAGGGGGGGGGGGGGGCTCATATTGTGGAGCGCGAAATTTATATAAGGTATAAGATATGATACCTTATACGTATAACAAATATTCGCCTGTTTTAATAATTCACCTGTTAAGTAAACAACATATAGCCAAGTTTATAATATGTTTTCAGATTTAACAATATTTTTATTACACTTTCGAAAATCAAATACATTATACGGATATCATGTATTTCTAGTAATGTAAAGGACGTAAATATTTTATTGTTTTTAATATTTATATATTTTAAATTATTAGAAATAAATATCATACCTATATTCTTATGTGTTTGATTTCCTAAAGAGTAATTTTCTGTAACAAGATGGAAAACGAGAAGGCTTTCCATCTTGTTATGGCTTTTCATATTTTCTGAGGTCTGTGACTCTGGTGTTTGTGACTTCAGCAAATAGTTACGGCCTTCTTTGCTGATTAAGCAGATTATGATAATACCGGCCAGGACACGAGTCATAGATTCGGAAAAATTTGATTTAAGTATATCTTCTGTGAAGATATAAATAAGTCTTTAAGGGATGGTAATGTAACAATAATTGATAAATTATTCTAAATTGTTGTTTGATCGATTTCATAATATAAATTGCGTGTTAACATAAATGCACCGTGGACAAGTTATAATTCGTAAAGATTATTAACCTGCTAGCGTTTTGTAACTTATCCACGTGCGATGTGCGTAATAATTAGATTGCCAACCCTTGCAATTTTTAGGATCTAATTTAGTTCCGTCTATAGTCTTAAGTCTAGAGTCTTAAGCATGGAGTATTAAGTCTAGTCTGTTAGTCGTAATTTAGTCGGTAGTGGAATCAGAGTCGAGTTGCGCGGAGAGTCGAATATCGAGATGAAATCGATAGCTAATAAGTTAGCGACTCAACAAGTTCAATATTATTTACTTTGGTTTTGTTTTAGTTTTTTTTTGTAATAAATAAGGTAAATAAATTAAAGTTTATTTAAGGAAAAGATGTGTGTCATCATGCCGTCATCATCTGGTTCAACAGTTATCATCATGTCCTTGTCGTAAGTGAAATCGCCGTTCATCGCCTTTTATCGCCAACATCCCCCCACTGTTACATTTCAGTAAGTTATTATTTTTTTAATTATTAAATTAATCACAATAGAAACTTTAAAGATGAACAAAATAAACGCAAACAAATTATTTAATGCAATGAATAGTTTATTTTGTTAAAATAGTTATAATTTTTAATTAACAATTAACCAGTTTTTTATATTTTCATGTTATTTTTCTTACTTAAAGTTTATTTTATTTACATTTATATTATTATTTACAATAGTTTATTTTATTTGTAGATGAAATATTCATAATGGTTGTTTGATAAAGTTTTGTTTTTCATATTTTGGTTATAAATATTTTTTTGAATTATATTTTATTTACATTTGAATATATTGCTACGTGATTTAATTTAATATTTTATTAATGTAATAATGTTTCAGAAGAAAGTTGTATTTTATTTTAATTTAAATTTCCCGCTTCACGCCGAGTAGCTTGGACAGGAATATGCCAACAAACTGGCCGAGTGACGCTACTGTATATTCCTTAGATGAGGTGTAACATAGAGATATGGCATTGCTCAAATATATTGTCGAAAGATCTAAGGTTTAAAATCGCTTGCAGCCAGCAGTGTGAGAACAGTGGACCAGTGGAGTAGTTATATGGAAAACTCAACCAAACAAATAATGAGGATAGGTGACTAACACTATGACCAATATTTCGTTCGTCTAACTGTAAGTGTGCACTACTCAGCTGGCGTTAGGCGATTCTCGAACATACATGTTTAGCTTACTCAGTAGTACGTAGCTGTAGGAGTGTGCCATATCTCTATGTTATACCTCATCTAAGGTATATTCTTTATACTAGGGCTGACAAAAAAAGTCGACTTTTTAAAAAAGTCAATCGATCGATTTTTTAAAAGCATAGTATCTATTAATTGAATTTAGACTTTCTATAATATCAACTTTTTTATCGTCGACTTTTTTCCATTAATTAGACTTTGTTGATTTTTGTTTTCAAATAAGTATTCGACTTTTAGACTTCGACTTCGATTTTTTGATTATCTGAAACTTTAAAATATTTTCTCTGTTTCGGAATTAGAATATCATATTCCAGCACGCTTATTGATGTTAGAAGGAGCTTCATTCTTAAACGATTTTTGGTTATATTTTGTTATTTGAGATTGGCATGACTGCATTAAATACACAAAATATCTAGGCGACTGACAAAGTAATTCTAATTTATTTGAGAGGCCATGAAGCAAATTGCTTGTGTTACTATGTATAAAAGAAACAGAAATCACTGTCACCAACCTAACTATTCTATCAAAAAAATCCCTTAATGGAAATTGTCAAATATTATTATAAAAAATAATGTAAATAAAAGCCGAAACAGAAAAAATAGTATAAAACATTCGTTGTAGAAGGCAATTCAAGCACTCGTTCGTTCGGGCACTCGCTGCTTCGCGCTCGTTCCCGAAATTCAAACTCGTGCTTGAAAAGGTTGCCTTCTACAACTTATGTTTTAATATACTATTCTAATTTTTTAACCTTAAACTTTATAATATTAGAGTAGGTAGTAGAATAAATCAAATAATTTATAGTATTTATTGTACTTTTATCTCAAGGCCTTTATATGTAACAAATTAATATTACATTTCCTTAGTTCAAATTTTGTTTTCTGAAAATATATAATTGAAAAATAAGGCACAATAAATAATACAAAAGTTAAACAGAGTACATTTAAAATGTATTTTTTATCGAATACTTTAATTCAGATTTAAAATATAATTAGCAAACATTTTTTTAGGTGTACAGTTTATTTATTACAAGATAGAAAAAACTGCCTGTCTACAAGATTCTTTATCAAAAGTTCTATAAAACTTTATATTTATATTTTTCGGACTTTCATATTTTAACTTTTTTAATATTTCGACTTTTCTGATATTTTTACTCTTAGCTATGACGACTTTTCCATATTTCAATTTTTCGACTTTTTTAGTCGTATCGACTTTTTCGACTTTTTTAAATAGTTGACGACTCGATTAGTCGATAAAAATTTTTAAAATAGTTGAAAATCGACTTTCAGTTTTTAAAATCTGCCACCCCTACTTTATTATACTGTAGCTATACCATGGGATTTCAAAATATTGGGGATATTCTCTGTTCTATCCTGATAAATTTAGATAAAATTACAAACGTACAAAGATGTTAAAAATTAAATTCTACAACAGATAAGATCATAATGAATTCAACAGCACGTCTGCAGTACGAGATATATTAAGTATATGATATGTAACATTTATTTAGTGAAGTATCGTTGATTTCAATTCTTATTCTCTGTATATTAATATTATTTAAGTTAAGTTTTGATATAGAAATTAATACAACAATAAACTTTCACACAGATATTTTGTTTCATTTTCATGGCTGTCTAATTTGAAACAAAAATGTTACCTTTCATTTTTAATGTATCTCGTATAACATGTTTACTTATGAATCATATTTTAGGTCGGTTTACTTTCAAATTCTCTTATGTCTGTTCGAATTTTCAGGAAATGAAAAAAAGCTAATTGCAATATTTTTTTAACATCACAAATTTATATTTATAATTGTAGTAGTTATAAATATGAATATGCTCTAATTCTCATAAAAAAGATAAAGTTGTCTTTTATAATATTTTATAATTTGACACAATTTGTTATTTATTTTAAATAGGTTGAATATAAATATATAATTTAAATTGAAGATTATAATAAAAACAAATTTCAAGAAGGTACCCGAAAAATTAATCCAGCTGATACAAGTAACCCAAAGAGATAGAAAAGGGAAGATGACTTTATAAAAAAAAGTCTTAAAACAAGAAGATCCGATGTCATCTATGCTGTTTAATCTAATCTTGGAATAGGTAATCTAATAAGAAAAGCGAATCCTATATACTAAAAGGCATGTGTCCCAATCTATATTTATTTTCATCACGACGATCGCCAAATTTTCGGACAAACCTACAGCCTTAACCATTTATGAAATTGATATGTATAATAATATCAAATTGTAGAGAATGATGCGTAGGTGTGCCTTTTTGGTGTTTCATATTTTTACGTCGAGCAGTTTTTGCGTAAATTAATAAAAACCACACATTTTTTTCATTTTGAAACAAAAAATTGTTTAAGGATCCTAGTAGCCATGTCTAAATTTAAAAAGAAACAAGCTGTTATCTGTCACTTATGACAATCAGTCTATGAACTTTAAATGATTGTATTTTCAAATAGAACATTGATATTAAAGAAGTGAATACAGTATCATGAATAATAATCTTGAGCAAAGGTGTTACAATTAATTTAATTTTAAAACATAACGTATTTATGTGTCGTGATGTTTATTTTCATCACGACGATCGCCAAATTTTGTCACAAGCCAAACTGCCTGAACCATCAAAGGGATTGTTGTAATTTTTTTTTAGATTGCAGGGAATAATGTGTAGTTGTGCCTTTTGGGGGTCTCATATTTTTACTGTGAGTGGTTCTTGTGTAAAAAAATAAAAACTGTGCAAAATTAATAACTTGAAACAATGGATCCTAGTAGCCATGCATAAATTTAAAAAGAGTCACGAGGTCATCTGTCACTTTTGACAATCTGTCTATGAACTTTAAACGATTATAACTTTTTTTAGAACATTGATATTAAAGAAGTAAATACAGTATCAAGTATATTAGTCTTGAGCAAAGGTGTTACAACTAATTTAAGTTTAAAACATAACGCATTTAATTAATATAAATTTTGACGTTTCCAATGTCAAAAGTCAATGTTGCCAAATGTGTGATGAAGTAACTAAATTTAAACCGAATATTCCTAAACACTCTGCTGTGTTTGATATCAAAAGAAAAAAAACCATAAGGGCTGGTTTTGAAATGACAAAAAAAAATATGTCACGTCGATCTGCATTTGTTTTGCACAAAAAGTTGTTACAAGTAGGTCGTCCTTGGATTTTAATGAAACGACACAATGTGGATTGGAGTGCACGAATGACAAAAATATTCTACGTCGATTAGAATTTGTTTTTTGCAAAATGTTATCAGAAATATGTGTTTTGTATCGAATGAAATGTCTCGGTGAGGTCTGGTGTACAAAAAAGAAAATTTTCCTTGTTGATCGGCTTTTGTTTTATGCAACAAGATAATAGAAGTATGTCGTGTTTGGTATCTAATGAAAGGTTTCGTAGAGGGCTGAAATGCAAAATTGACAAAAATGTTCCATGACGATCGGCTTTTGTTTTTTTGCAAAAATTTGTCAGAAATATGTCGTGTTCGGTATCGAATGAAAGGTCTTGGCGAGGGCTCGCGTAGAGAATCGACAAAAATGATCTATGTCGATCTGCTTTTGTTTTATGCAAAAAATTCTCAAAAGTATGTCGAGTTTGGTCTCAAATGAAAGGTCTCGTTGAAGGCCAGCGTGCAGAATTTAAAGAAATGTTCCATTTCGATCGGCTTTTGTTTTCTGCAAAAAGTTCTTAAAAGTATGTCGAGTTTGGTCTCAAATGAAACGTCTTGTTGAAGGATAGCGTGCAGAATTGACAAAAATGTTCCATGTCGATCGGCTTTTGTTTTTTGCAAAAAGTTGTCAGAAATATGTCGTGTTTGGTATCGAATGAAAGGTCTTGGCGAGAGCTCGTGTAGAGAATTGACAAAAATGTTCCATGTCGATCGGTTTTTGTTTTTTTGCAAAAATTTGTCAGAAATATGTCGTGTTCAGTATCGAATGAAAGGTCTTGGCGAGAGCTCGCATAGAGAATTAACAAAAATGATCTATGTCGATCTGCTTTTGTTTTATGCAAAAAATTCTCAAAAGTATGTCGAGTTTGGTCTCAAATGAAAGGTCTCGTTGAAGGCCAGCGTGCAGAATTTAAAGAAATGTTCCACTTCGATCGGCTTTTGTTTTCTGCAAAAAGTTCTTAAAAGTATGTCGAGTTTGGTCTCAAATGAAACGTCTTGTAGAGGAATAGCGTGCAGAATTGACAAAAATGTTCCATGTCGTTTGGCTTTTGTTTTTTGCAAGAAATTGTCAGAAATATGTCGTGTTTGGTATCGAATGAAAGGTCTCGTTGAGGGCTAGCCTGTGGAATTGACAGAAATGTTCTATTTCGATCGGCTTTTGTTTTCTGCAAAAAGTTCTTAAAAGTATGTCGAGTTTGGTCTCAAATGAAACGTCTTGTAGAGGGATAGCGTGCAGCATTGACAAAAATGTTCCATGTCGATCGGCTTTTGTTTTTTGCAAAAAGTTGTCAGAAATATGTCGTGTTTGGTATCGAATGAAAGGTCTTGGCGAGGGCTCGCGTAGAGAATTGACAAAAATGATCTATGTCGATCGGCTTTTGTTTTATGCAAAAATTTCTCAAAAGTATGCCGAGTTTGGTCTCAAATGAAACGTCTTGTTGAGGGCTAGCGTGCAGAATTGACAAAAATGTTCCATTCTGATCGACTTTTGTTTTCTGCAAAAAGTTCTCAAAGGTATGTCGAGTTTGGTCTCAAATAAAACGTCTTGTTGAGGGCTAGCGTGCAGAATTGACAAAAATGTGCTATGTCGATCGGTTTTTGTTTTTTGCAAAAAGTTGTCAGAAGTGTATGGTGTTTGGTATCAAATGAAAGGTTTCAATGAGGGCTGGTGTGCAGAATTACCAAAAATTGTCAATGTCGATCGGCTATTGTTGTTTTGCAAAACGTTGTCAGAAGTATAAAGTGTTTGGTATCAAATAAAAAGTCTAAAAATAAAAATAAAAACTGTTCAAAATTAATAACTTGAAACAATGGATCCTAGTAGCCATGTCTAAATTTAAGAAAAGTCACGAGGTCATCCGTCACTTTTGACAATCTGTCTATGAACTTTAAACGATTATAACTTTTTATAGAACATTGATATTAAAGAAGTAAATACAGTATCATGTATAATAGTCTTGAGCAAAGGTGTTACAATTAATTTAAGTTTGAAACATAACGTATTTAATTAATATAAATTTTGACGTTTCCAATGTCAAAAGTCAATGTTGCCAAATGTGTTATGAAGTAACTAAATTAAAACCGAATATTCCTAAACTAACTTCAGTGAAGACGGTGGCAGTTGTATTAGGATTGACAATATTAATTTATAAAATTAAGAATTAACTACTACTTTTTAATACAAACAGTGTTGCCAAATTATGAAGTAGGTAACTAAATAAAAATAAAATATTCGTAAATAAAATAAATTGTACACTTTGCTGTGTTTGATATCAAAAGAAAAAAAAACCATATGGGCCGGTTTTGAAATGACAAAAAAAATATGTCACGTCGATCTGCATTTGTTTTGCGCAAAAAGTTGTTACAAGTAGATCGTCCTTGGATTTTAATGAAACGACACAATGTGGATTGGTGTGCACGAATGACAAAAATATTCTACGTCGATTAGAATTTGTTTTTTGCAAAATGTTATAAGAAATATGTTGTGTTTGGAAAAAGTTGTGAGAAGTTTGTGGTGTTTAGTATCAAATGAAAAGGCTCGATAAGGGCTGGCGTGTAGAATTAACAAAAATGATCAATGTTGATTGGCTTTTGCTTTTTGCAAAACTTTCTCAAATGTACGTCGAGTTTGGTCTCAAATGAAACGTCTTGTTGAGAACTTGCATGAAGAATTGACAAAAATGTGCTATGTCGATCGGTTTTTGTTTTTTGCAAAAAGTTGTCAGAAGTGTATGGTGTTTGGTATCAAATGAAAGATTTCAATGAGGGCTGGTGCGCAGAATTAACAAAAATTGTCAATGTCGATCGGCTTTTGTTTTTTGCAAAAGGTTGTCACAAGTATATAGTGTTTGGTATCAAATGAAAAGTCTTGGTGTGGGCTAGCGTACAGATATGATAAAATGTTTCTTGTCGATCGACTTTTGTTTTATGTAGAAAGTTGTCAGAAGTGTGTCGTGTTTGGTATCAAATGAAAGGTCTCGGTGAGGGCTGGGGTACATAAATGACAAAAATGTTTCATGCCGAACGGCTTTTGTTCTTTGCAAAAAATTATTGGAAGTATATCGTGTTTGCAATCTAATGAAAGGTCTTGGAGAGGCCTGAAGTGCAAATATGAAATAATTGTTTCATGTCGATCGGCATTTGTTTTTTGCACTGACAGCGGAGCTCTAGGGAATGCTCGGCGTAGCCGAGAATTCGCTAGTGTATATACTAAAAGTATCTATATAGAAAGGAACACCAAGTGTTAGCATATGCAGATGATCTTGCCATCATGACCAGGTCGAAAGAAAAATTAAATATGGTTTTCAGAAGCATGTCAACCAGTAAGGGTGGTGGTCGTAGCGTGTCTTATTTGATCGTGTTGATAAACAAAGTAGCCCATTCTTTCCAATTGGATTAATCACCGTAAAATGGCTTGATTCATAACGAAAATGTTCGCCTGTTCCACATAGAAATGTTGAGTCACAGATGACTTCAGAAGAATAGAAGGTGCAGCAACTGAAGTAGGCTTAAAAATAAATGAAGAGAAAACAAAAAATAATTAATTAAATAAAGGACTAATGCAAGGATTTTTCTAAAAGAGAGACGATTAAAGCGCAGACTACGGTGGCTGGATCACATAGTGAGATTACCCGAAGACAAAAGAGTAAAGAAGTGTTTAAAGGAAGGACTGGTATCAAGAAGGAAGTAGGTCACATAAGGAAGAAGTCGTGGGGTGGGACTCATTGCGTAAGGACTTGTTAAATATAAAGAATTTGGGAAACAAAAGCTTTTAATATACTAAAATAGCGAAATATATGTACACAACCTATGTTTGCAGAACTATATTATTATTATTATAAAATAAAAGTAAAACATACTGTATTTATAAATACTAAATCTAGTGTAACTGATCTTTTTTCAAGTGAAGATTGTCATAAAGTAAAGGAAAATCTGATGGTATTATTTTTTTAGTTCTCTACGATTGTCGAATTTACTTTTGGTTATGGGTAATTGGGCTGTGTAAAGTTGGTTGATAACTTGTTGCGGTTCAGTGTTTATTTTTCTTTGTTTACGTTTTTGTAATACAGCCCAAGTTTCTGAAATTTTTAATTTATAGTAAATTTTTCTACCCGGTTTGTAAGGTAAAGCAACTAAATCCGTAACAGTAGGGCCTCCCACTTTGACTTTCAATATTTTAAATTCCAGAAATTCTGAAAAGAAGTGGTAATATTTTTGGAAAGATGTAGAAAAGCATTACCGAGGAAAACATTTCTGAGGTGGGATGCCATAACTTTGGTTGCTATCATTGGAACTTGTTATTATATCAATAGCAAATATCAACTACAAAGTATACTTGCTATTCTATAACAGTAATGGTTATTTATGGTTGATAGGTACCTATACATATAAAAAAAACATTTAACAAGTCTACACTCATGTGAGAATGTCTTAAATTCATTGCAAATTTTAATTACCGCCATGTTGACATTTGACGTTTGACGTTTGTTGACATAATAACAACTACATTTGTTAAAGTATCAATTATAAACGTCAAATGTCAAATGTCACCATGGTCGAAATTAAAATTTGCATTGAATTTAAGACATTTCCACATCAGTGTAGATTTGTGTGGTAGCTTACTAGGTTCTAGCTTTCCTAATTTCCCTTTTGATTGACATGTTTATTATAATTCATATGTTATGTATCAGTAGACTGTTGACGTTTTTAATTAATAAAAACCTTATTAGGTAATATCTAGTTTCATTACAACTTGTACAGTTTTTTATTTATGTACGAATACATGTAAGTACGTATCAACCATAAATAATCATTACTGTTATAGAAGCATACTTTGTAGTTGATATTAGCAATTGATATCATAACAACTTCAAATGATAGCAAGGGAAGTTATACAATCCCTCTCCTGTTCTGGTAAAAACATCCATCACGATAAAATATAATTTCATCGCCCGTCTTCACTTCTACTTTGTTTGAATTAAGTGATATAATATTGAAACAAATTCATTAGCAGTAACTTCGTCTTCTGCATCGTGCCACAAACAATACCCTTTCTTTCATTTTAAATTATACATGGTAAAATTATGAACTATTATTATTAAATTATTTCTACATTATCTTTTGTCATTTACCTTTTTTGCACGAGCATATATGTTCTACACATTTTCTTCAGAAACATTTCATGATTTATAACGCTCATATATAACATTAATCTTTTCTAGGTTTGTAAAAGCTCAAACTTTAATTATTACAATTTTCACGAAAAGTTTTAATAGACTTTTTTTAATAACTAGAACTCAATGGGTAGCGCTGCAGTAATGTGATTTCAGTTTCGGTAATTTATTAAAAGATTCAATTAAATCATTTTTTTTCTCTAAATCTTGACCAGTTTCTTCGTGTTGTATTTACTTGTTTTGTTTGTTTCTTTGGTGATAGTCTAGCCTAGTAGTATTGTATTAGCAAACGTTGTTTTGCAAATCCTTACCATATTTAACTTTTATTAAATAGTAAGTGAATTTATTGACACGACGTGATACTTCGTTAATTCGATTTTTTGTCTTTTACTGGACCTGTGTCTATTACATTGGACAAGTAGGTCTACTTTCTGACCAAGTCATTTCAAGCTATGATTTATTAGAAATCAACTACACTAAACAATCTGAATTTTATTTTTGTTTATCTTTTGCACCCAGTTGGATTCTGTTTCTACCTTCTCGTTATTTAATTAGAATCCCCTCTCCATTCGTGCTTGTCGTATTCCCTTATAGTCATAGCCTTTTTCTCTTTTTAATTTATTTTCTTCTTTTGTTCAAGTTGTTTTTTTTTTATTTGACTTTGTTTTTTGCAACGCTATCCTTAGTGATATCTTCTTCATTGTCAATTTCATTGTTATTTCTAAAGGAATCTCTAAATCACTTTTTGTGCTTTCATCATTGATTGGATTTTTGTCTTCAACTTCATTTTCTTCCAGATTCATATTTTAATTTCCCTGGCTTTTTTATGGTTTCCTTGATCAGTCGTTACAATATGTTCTTCCAAATTTATGTCCATAAATTAATCAATATGTAAGATATTCTTTAATACGCATCACTGTAATTATTTCAGAAGTTTAGTTTTCTTTGGGTCGTTCACGGCGAACTATATACAGATAAGATTCTAGCCTCCACTAGCATCTTAGCTATCCACTGTTTGATCCAAATTATTTTCCTACTGTTTTCTTTTTGTAATTTTCGTGAAATTGCAATGAGAACAGTAGCAGCTACAAGTCTGTTTCTACGGGATATTTTCTCTCCCCACATTATCTATACCGTGTATACGCGTATGGAATCAATCACTGCAAGTATGTAGCAAGTAATGACCATAAAACACTATCTAACAGAAATTGCTAATAAGTAAACGATAGCGCAAACTACTCTCAGTGCTCTCGCAAGTTATTATCCCGTGTAAACTAAGCTTTATAAAATGTCTCATTAAGCAGACCATCAAAATTGTGTCTTTAATGCCGTTTTATTGTAAAAAATTATCAGTGAGTTTTAAGCTATTAGATTAGTTCTATTACACTTGTATACATTTTTGGAGGTATAAGTTTGATTATTTCTCATTATTTTGTAACAAAAATTTTAATAATTTTAGCTTATATTCTTTTTTAAAGTTTATGTAACAAAATTTTCGACCATCGAAAAATAATTAATAGAAAAACAATTTTTTTTTTAATTATTTTGTAATATTAACAAAAATACTAAATCTGATGTAGACACCATATAACTTCCTTCAACACTAAATTATAAACATTTTTGCAGCACTTCATTTCAACTTATTTCACTTGAATGTGAAATTATTCTACGGTTAATCATTCCATTAATATCGTCGAACTTCCCTTCGAAATAGATCATCTTTTGAAAATTTTATTAAAATATTTATCACTATTCTTTATTGCATTTTACAAAATTATTTTAATAACTCAAATACTTGTAAAGAAAGAGATATTATTTTCATTTATTTCGTACATATTTCTTACGAAATATATTTTGACAGTTGTTGAGTCAATTTACTAATAATAATTCAAACGTTTCCTGCAAAATTTAAAAGTCATCTAAATTTCTATTTCTAATAAATTTCTACCAAAAGAAAAACTGCCCTTTGGAAAAGGTCGATTGGGACCAAAAATAAAGGTGTAACTAAATGTTATAGTAATTACATTGTGCCGGCTCATTTTAGTTAACTATATTATTATTTTTTTGTATTTGTATTTATTTTGTTGTTTTGTATTATGTTTATAATTATCATGTTACCTTATATTGTAATCATGTTACCATTTTATGTATTAGCCCCTAGTTACTTCTTGTGGTTATGATTATAATGGGGTCTTTTCACATTTTCTGTTTTATTTTTTTCCTGAAAGTCTACCGTCTACAATATATGTAAATAATATTTTCATATCATTTAGGTACATTGTTTTGTAGATATAATTTTTTGAAAATAGACTTCGATTTCAAATCTCAACAGGACGCCATTTACCAATACGTAACGAATCAAAATGATCAGCTCACTTTTGCAGACGAAATGTAAACTAACGCAGTTTAAAATTTCTTGTTTACATGTTTACATATCTGTAGCTGAGCGAAAAGTGAGATTATTTGTTTGTTTGTATTATTTTATACAATTAACAATGGGATCGGGCTTTGAAATGGCAAATTCAAATAATTTGCCAAACGTCGATGTTGCTATGATTAATGATTTCTTCATTAAAAATTCGGAGTTCTTAAATGCTGAAGTACAGAACGTAAAAATGAAAAGGTTTGTTTTAAACTCAGTATTTTTAGTTTTATTATTTACTAATTGTGTTTATTATCATTACAAGAGGCAGCCAGAGAAAACTATGGCGACAATGCAGTTGAGCAGGTTCAAGTAAGGAGAGAAAAAGATATATATATTTATGCACAGTAAAGGCGAAAATTACTCCTGTACATCGTGTAACAGGGAAAGGATACGCGGTCACTGTCACCGTAAACGAAAAACGAGGAAGTTGTTACTTGTGTTTGTCATGATTGTACTGCATCTTCTGGTAGGTATATTAATCCCATTTTCTTCTAATATGAAGGTTATAAATTAATAAAATTAATTATAGGTGGGTGTAAGTATGCAGTTGCGTTTCTGATGTGGTTACATAGGCGTAACGAAGAACGGTCAGTTACATCAGTAACATGTTATTGGCGTACGTCAAAACTATCGAAAGTGGGGAAAAGTTTAAAAGGATGTATAATTTCGGAAATGTATCCAATAAGAATCCATCAACCCATGCAGCCAGCTGAGGGACATTTTCGGAAGAAGTTTATTGAACTCGGTCAGCAATGCTATAGTCAAAGCTACCTTGTTAAAAATGTTGGAAGAGGATGATGAAGTACAAAGAGTGTCATTACATTGCTTGAGTGTAAAATACATTAAATTAATTAATGACACAAAAACTCAAGCAGATGTAGATGCTTTTATAAATTTTTGTCAGGATCAAATCAGCGAAGATGACTGTTTACGGATAAAAATCCTTACAGAGGAGCAGTCAAAATCCACTGAATGGTACAATGCACGTTTCGGGAGAATAACTGCATCTAAACTGCACGAAACAAATGTTGTTGAAACAATATTCGGCGCAACCAAAATATCTGCGGGGGACATGGAGAGGGGACTTCGATTGGAGAATTCAGTGCTAGACAAAGTAGCAATGGAATTAAATATAAATATTAAAAAATGTGGATTTATAATTTTAAAAAAATATCCTATATTTGGTACATCTCCAGATTGAATAAGTGATAAATACTGCATTGAAGTGAAGTGTCCCACAAATTAAAAAACAGTTCTTAATTATGTAGACAAAAATAATAAAATATGCAAGAAACCATATGCCCAATTACAATTACAGATGTATTTAAGTAAAAAAAAAAACATGGACTTTTTTTTGTATAGCATCCCCTAATTTTGAAGAAGATAATACTGTGAGTATTATTGAAACCGAATTGGATAAGGAATTTTGTAAAAATATTATGAATGAGGCTATTGATTTTTTGAAAAAAGCAATATTCCCAAAACTTGTACAATACATAAATTAAATATACTTGTTGATTTATAATAAATTACTTTATTAAAGCTCCTTGCAAAATTTACAATTCCACATACAATAATAATAATAATATCATCCAACCATGGTATAAGTTTTGAATGTATGCATGCATGTGGAGGTAGTATGTTGAACTCTCTTAATTTTCTTATTACACGTTCAATGTGGATTAGAAAAGCTGCAATTCTTTTGCTTTCTGTAACTTGTTCTTTGGTCATTTTTTCTCCCCCTGTTGTAGATGGTGGTCGCACTATAATACAGTTTTTCCTTAACAGTAAATGGGAAATGTTTTTGAAACCTCTATCGGCCATAACGGAACAATTTTCTGGTAAGGCTTCCAAAAATCCACATTTTTCTACAATATCTGCGTCAGTTGTTTGACCACCATATCCTTTGGCAATAAAATTAATAAAGCCACTTTGAATTGCAGAAATGAGATATTTGGCGGTATTGCATTTCTTATAGTTGCTCTAGGTTTGAGCCTGATTGTATGGATTGGACGGGGTTTGTATTTCAATTTCCAGGCATTCTATAACAGACTTGACTTCTCGATATCTTATGGAGAATTGGACAGGTAGATTCATTTTTATATTATATTGATCTGGCCAGTAAATAAAATGTTTTAAACAATATGCAATTTTCGGTATTGTGAAGGATAAAATTTGCGATATGCTGGCTGAACTTAAACCAAATTCAACTGATATTCTTTTGTATGTGTATTTTCTTTAAAGATATTAAATGTTTTTGTAATCTACATGTATTTCGGATGTTAAAAGTTTTTATGAAAAAATACTTAGTTTCAGGCAATCCTCAATACAACGTACTATTGTTTTCAATATTGTGAACAGAAGTTTGGAAGTTATTTTGTTTATATGTTACATTTCTTCGTTTCATTGGCGAAACATCAGTTTATGGGGCGCCGTTTAAGACATAAATAACATTATACATATAATACTTTTTTGTACAAATATATATTTTATTTTACAAAATTATATTTTGTTTGGCAAATATACATTTTATTTTTCAAATATATATATTTTATTTCGTAAATATAAAATTTTTCATAATCTTTATTATTTTAAAATATAAAATTTTTCGTAATATAATTTTTTTAAAATTATAAAATTTTTTGTTATATAATATAATTTTTTTCATAATATAAATTTTTTTTCCTACGACCACTGTTAAAAATAGTATTTTTAACGGTTGCTTAGCAAGTTAAAAATAACAGTTTATAACACAGTAAATACTTTTAAAACGTTGCCATTGACAACGTGTTAAAAGTAAAAAACAAATTTACTTTTAACACGTCTTATGTTCAGTTGTTCATAACAAATACATCATGACCTGTCATAAATGTCATTCTAATGCTTAGTTTTTATTTGCTAATAGGTACATAACTGTGGTCGTAGGAAAAATAGTGTATGATATTTGTGTTAAAAGTGATTTTATTTCGTTCGTGGGGTTTGTTAAACTCGGCTTCGCCTCGTTTCAAACTTCCCCACTCACTCATAAAATGTCACTTTTAACACTTATATCATAAATAACTATTAAAATATAAAATTTTTCCAAAAATAAATTATTTTAAAATATAAAATTTTTTATAATATAAAATTTTTTAAAATATAAAATTATTTAATATATAAAATTTTTAATAAAATAAATTATTTTAAAATATATAATTTTTCATATCATAAAACTTTCAAATATAAAATAAGTCTTTTCAAGTTTCCACGATAGATGGGTATTTGAGGAAGGAAATAGTATATTGTGTTATTAAGAGTAAAAGTGATACTTTGTGTGGCAAGCATGGAAGTTTGCACGACGAGCGAAGCGAGTCGGACAATTGCATGCGAGGCACACAAAGACACTTTTACTCTAAATAACACATGCTATTTTTTCTTCAAACTTAAAAATTTTAAAAAATAAATTACTATTTGACGTTTAATATATAGGTTACCTGTCAGTTATTCATAATTTTTAGTAACTTTATTCTTAGGTTATCTAGTTTTTATAGTGACATTTAGGGCGATATTACAGATTTCTATTGTACAAGTTACTTCTTATTGGCTATACGGCGGCGACAATATTATAAGTTACTTCTTATTGGCTATACGGCGGCGACAATATTATACGGCGGCTAGAATAAAAAATTATATTACGGAGGCATAGAAATTAAACTTTAACCTTGTCAATCGCGTCACAGAAGATGTCACTTTTATGACGTTTGAAGAAAAAATCATTTATGGACTTGTTTTTTGGGACTTTTTCAACTAATACGACCTATTTTTCGATTTTTCTCTGAAACTAAAAGAAAATTTCAAAAGGTTAAAACTGAATTGACCGTTTTGGAACAAGCTTAAACTTTTATCAAGAATACATTTTTCTCATAAAGTGAAAAATAAAAAAGTTTTTCCTCTTTCTAACTCGATCCGTGGAAATGTTTTAAGTATAATTTAATAAAAAAAAATGTAGGGACGAGGTGGTCTCGAACCTCGTTGTAGACTATTTTATGAACCCGGCCTCTTATCCACTCGGCTATGGAGCATTTTGTTTCAGAGGTTTCTTATTCGAAAATATAAAGGATAACCTTCAAAATACAATTTATTTTATCAAATATTTCAGTTAAAAAAGGCCATATTACACAACATTTTATTAGATGCAAAGTTAAGTAATCTAACTAACGATACCACATACACCCGATTTCATTTAGCGGGACAGATGGAAACAGAAAAAAACTGTTTTCCCATGTTATTTCCCTATGTCAAGGTTTTCAGTATTCACCCTGTATATATATATATGTATATACAGGGTGATTTCTAACGTACGGACGAAACTGATAGGGCAACTAGAGGGGACTAAAATATAGTTTTTTTTACAATAAACTTTTGATCAAAATCGAATAACAAAAAAGATACAACGGTTTAAAGTTCTTATAAATTAACGCCCACATATTGAGTACCGCTGAGCTTACTGTATTCGCGTTTACATTAGAAACAATTCTCACACAATCTGATACATTTCTGTTGTATTATTTTTACTGTATGCAGAAAACATCAAATAAATGATGACAAGAGATACAAACGAATGAAACTTTAATTTCAGTCGAATTAATGACATAACAAATAACCTATTTAATTTTTGACGTTTAAGTTATTTTGACTTACCTACATACATGATTAGATTAAATAAATCAGCGGTTCTCAATAAACGAACACCCATGACCGAATATTTTAAAGAACAATTTAAATAGCCATACCTTTCATCTTATAAAAATTTTAATAAAATTTTAACTGAACTTTGTTTAATTAACTCTCAAATATTCTAAATTTGAATTCAAAACGTAGGTTATTACCATATTTTATAAAAAAAAATGCTTAAGTTTTTAAGAACTTTAAACCGTTGTATCTTTCTTGTTATTCGATTATGATCAAAAGTTTATTGTAAAAAAAACTATATTTTGGTCCCCTCTAGTTGCCCTATCAGTTTCATCCGTACGTTAGAAATCACCCTGTATATATAAATTTTCTGTTTAAAATGTAAATTACATACTATTAATTGAGACTCTTCAACATTTATTAAAAAATATATATTTGATAACAACAACAGGTCATATTTTCTATTAATTCAATACATTGTGTCAAAATCATTTAGAGTAAATCAATAATTGTGGTTGTTAATTACAAAATTAATAATATTATCATTTATTATTATTATTATTATAGTAAAATAATCTTTGGCTAAAATTACTTTGCAATTTTTATTTCGTATTTAATGTACTTGCTTAAAAGCTGAAAAAATGTTTGTAATTCTTAATTCTGAAGAAAACACTTAATTTAAACTTATTTCTCTTGAAAGCGAAATCTTTCTACGGCTAATCGTTCTTCAACTTCTATTCATTTCATAATTTCGAATTTCCCTTCTAAATGGATCATCCCTTGTAAAATGTTTTTAAAATATTTATCACTATTCCTTATTGCATTACATAAAATTACTACTACCATGTTAATTTCCTATGTCAAGGTTTCTAGTATTATACTGTATATTATAAAATAAGTATGGCTAGTACAAATCAGTTAAGAGATATGAGAAATTCTAACATTAACAAAAAATGGACAATGTACCTTCTAAATATAATATAATGCTTGCTCTCTTGGTAAACATTACTTGAATTACCCTGGACTGAGTAGAAATTACGTTAATGCATATCGCCATACTTTAAAATAAACATGAAACATATCCACCCTAATACATGGAATTTTTTAATCATATCATCTTCATGTCACTGTCATTCATGTTTAAAGTAACTGACATTTGACATTATAGCCTGGAGTTTTGTTTTGAATTATATATATCAACTTACGTGCGAATCGAACAACAGCACAGAACTCTTTTTCTTGGGCACATTTCACAATTCCCCAGGTTTCTGTATTAAGTGAACATTCCGTACAATTGTAACATGATAAACACAAAACTTGGTTCCCAAACAATATAAACATAAAAGAAAATGATAGTCTCTGAAATTCTGTTGACATAATTCAAAATACAATGATACAATGCACAATAAATTAACAAAGAACTATCATTTTGTTATATTATCTTTTTATATCCAGTTATGATTCGTATTTTTAAGATGAAGAATAAATATTCAATCTTAGAATAAAGCATAACGAACAAACGCCATAATGATTAAGAAAAACTATATATATCATATAAGTAGCAGAAAAAGGATTAACAATAATTTGGCTTGAAAATCTAGATATTCAAGAAGCTGTTATTCAATGAAAAATATATTAATGACCAAATCGATGTAATCCATTCTCCTCTACATTTTAATCTAGAGATTAAAGAAGCTGTTATTTTAAAATAAAATACTTTCAATGACCAAACCGATGTAATCCATTCGCCTCTACTTAATTAGAATTTTTTTTATGATGCTCATAAATGTATTTTCTTTTGTTATTCATAAACATTATGTATTTTAAAATACAAATATTTACAAAAATTCCTATTTTTATTAAAATAATCCCACGCCACTGGTAGATTGCTTTCCCATTAATAGTTTACAACCCTAGTTTACTGGATCAGTACAGTTTTGAACTTCGTTGAAATGGGGTAGGTATAGCTACTAACCCAGTACTGCACAGGGCCACTGGTAGGCCAGGCATGGGTCTACGTTGCGTTTAGTATGTACTGTGCGGCACATTGAACATCATTAGAAAAAAACTATATTTATGTTGCCGTCTTCTTCAACTTGTTTGTTGCATTATATGTGCGAGAATGATTAACAGGTCCATTTCTATTTGAGACGAGCTATAATAAGTATTCTTTAAAAAATCTAACATCTATTACTTATTACTATTAGGCGTTTAATTAGCTGATTCTATACATTTTGTGACGTCATTACGTCGTCAGTCCCTATCGTTCTCGAAAACGTGTGACGGACTACGGCGTTACCTTCGCGTCACACAATATAAAATACGTCGTCACAGCCTATAAAACAGTAACTTATACAAAAACACCATAATTAGTCGACAGGCACGGTATAATAAAATATACAAACGCTGTCGCACTATTCATTGCAAATCTCGTAACGGTAGAGACGTCTAACTCGCAGGCTTCCAGTGACGACGGCCACGGATATCTCAATGGAGAAAAATATCCAAGGTACGGATTCCAACATTGGTTGTGGTCGCTCGCTTGAACACAACATCACGGAACGACTTTCCAAAAAAGACAGTAAAAAGACGTAAATAAAAGCATAAATAAATTTCGGATAAAAATCTGTTATTCTTACAACCTGCATTGCTCGCTCACCCACGTGCAAGCGATTCGAGGGTGAGGTAAAAACGAATGCAAAACGGCGGTGGCCGGTGGACAAGCCGAATCCTGTTCCGCGGCTCACGAAGCAAAATGACAGATTCGAGGATACTTTCCACGCCGAAATTCATCCAAAATTATCTCGATAGTTGTAGCGCAATCACTAGTTCTTCTCTGTCCCTAGTAATCGGAATCCACAAAATATCGCAACTTTCGCACAACTCGTGTACGAGATGAAAAAGAACAATTTTTTCACAAACATAAATACTTCACTTCCACCTACCTTATGTCCACCAGTGGAAGGATAGGAAAACAAATGAAAATAATTCAAATAAAAAAACTCTGCTGCACAACCTTTATTTGTTACGACTTTATTTGGCCAAAAACTTACTTAAAAAAAGCCACGAATCGGTCAACGACCGCGCTTTTATAAATGTTCACCCCTTCCCTCCGTACCTACCATCAGAGGTGAACATAGTCACAATTCATACAATTTATATAAAAATAAATATAAATAAATAACATTTAAATACAATACAAACAGAAATAAAAACAATACACTTACTATTGCCTTAAATCACTAAACAAGTTAATTTCGCCGCATGAAATTAACTGAATCGAGTAATTTGACTTCAACCCAAACACATGTTCGGTGGTAATGTTTTTCAAAACTCCACTTTCACAAAAACCACTGCGATGTGTTTGGCACTACACTACGTAGAACATTGTCTTTCATCTCATGGTTGTTCGAATCAAGAAAATCGAAGTAATGGTTTGTAGAACAACTTTACAAAAACACAATGTAAACAAATAAAACTCCATGTTATTCTGCCATTACTAGACGTGCGCGCGCTGGCCCTGCGCGGTTGCTTGACTCGAATGCAAAAATCTAGGCAATAGTTTTAAAATATTTAGAAGGTAGAGCTTCGGTAAATTTGATAACAAATTTATGTTCAAAAATACTGTTTAAATAAAACTGCTTCGTGACGCTTTGTCACATTTGTTTATCATTTGCAATTTACAATAAAATAATCATAATTTAGCATTGTTTTTTTTTTAATGACAACAACTTGTGTGATATTTAGTAAAAGAATATACAATTCATCTGTTCTATTATAACAAAAGGATACAATTAATATAATTCGTAATTTTTATTTGGTAAACTAGAAGTCTAGAAGTTATATGCAGATTAATATAAATGGAGAATATTTTTCAGACAAAACCGCGTAGAGATTCAAGTAGGGTATTATAATAGTATGAAGAATATTTGAAACTCATTATAGAGTAATCTGAACGCTCCTTTCTCCTTATAAAGTTTAATGGAACTTGCGGAAAGATTTTGTAAACTCTTGTAAACTTCTGTCGAATAATATTATGGAGACGGACGTATATAGCCAAAATTTGTGTTCAAGATATTCTGGTATTCAAACACCAGCACCGTGAACTAGTGTTAAGCAAATAAATATACAGCTTCCTCTGAGTGATTAGATCATTATAAGCTGTAAGTCTTTTAAGAGATTTTAGTTTAAAAATCAGCATTATTTTAATGAGAAAAACTTGCTTGTAATAAAATTATATCAATAATCTATATTGCTCATTGGAATGATAAGATACAGAAATATTTTGTTTAGAACAATTTTTTTCTTAATTTTTATTTAATACTATAGTTAATTAGCAATGAAGTTTTTGAAAAAGCAGCACTATATTCTTAGATTTAGAACAACATATTTTCTGCTTATCGTGCATTAAGGCAAATATATACAGTTTATATGTAATTTTTAAAATTTAGATTTATATCAAAAATTTCTTTTCCTAACCTGTAAAGATTTTTATACTCGTACCTATATAAACTTTATATTCATCAGGTTTGAAAATACAGAGGTAGTACGTAGATTTTATATATTTATTTATAATTTTATTTTGCCTATATTTAATTGCTTACAGTAAGGAACTATAAAGGAGAGCATATACCTATTAGTAATATACCGCTGATCCCGTTTTATACAATGTTTACAGTAAAGGATTCCAGCTAAGACTAAATATTATAAGTTTCTTCATCTTGGTGGATGACACCTGAGATGCGTCGCGACTTGGTGGTCGCCTGATGTTTTCCAGGTTCGTGTGCAACACAGACTGTAGTGTCAGCACAAAAGCGTGGGACCGGGTAGTGTTAACTCCTCCCCCCTAAGATGTGGACTTCATCGGGAAGTCGGATGGACTGGCTTGGTGAAGGCCTAGATTCGATGTCTTGGGGTGGCCCTGATTTTGAGTTCACAAATTTTTTGATAATGTGGGCTGCAATTATACTGAATGTGATTATTAGAACAAGACAATATAAAATAATTATCGAATAATTCGTTGTTGGGATGGTATTGGCGATGATTCCGGAGTCGATGTCTTCCAGTTTGTTGATTGGCAGTTGTAGTTCTTGAATGTTGTTCAGGTTGATGGTGAATTTGGGTTTTTGCGTCTCGTTGAGTTGAATATTAAAGTCGTTAAAGATGATTGGTTTCCCAAATGATTTTTGTGTAAGTGTTAAAATTTCGTTTCTAAATTTAAATTTACAATTTTCGTCCTTTATTAAAAATATTCCTTGTAAATTTCTGATTTCTTCACTTTTGTTGCAAGACAGACTAATTTTTTCTGATTTTGGAAAAATTACTAATATTTGATTTATTTCTTCTAAGATTTCAACATGGTTCTTTTTGATGTTGATTTTAATGTATTGGCAGTTTTCCGCGTTGTTCTTCGCGATGATGTTCTTCTCGCAGGAATTGTCGTCAAGTCGATTGACCTTATTTGGACATTGATACTTATCTCCTTTAGTACATACGTCATTAAGAGATATAGCAGTACCATCTATTGATTTTAAAAAATAATTTTTATCTGGAATAACAGTTACAAAATCGTTTTGGTGCTTCGTTGGGATGGGAATAAGGTGCAGTAATTCAAAGTTAGTTTCATAATTGAGCGGAATTTCTATGAAATAAACAATTCTGTTTGCTTCTAATTTACAATTAACTGTAATTAATTTTTCAAATTTTTGTATATTTGTTGGAATAGGTTCAAAAGGTAGTTCATTGTTATAATGTTTGTTAATTTTGTTTAGTTCTGTTAAAAGGTCTTGTTTTTGAATAATGCTTGGGTGTAAAACATGCAAATTACAAAATGTTAAAGAGTCTTCAATGTCTTGTAGACTATTTAAGATCATCGTGTAGAGTATATCGAACTGATTGTAAATGTCAAGGATAAATAAAAATGAATTTTCGTGAAAAGATCTGCCAGTAACAATTTGCATTAGTTTTTCAACTTTTGACTTCAGAATGTTTTCGTTTTCTTTAATAGTTATTAAAGTACTGTTGAACTGTTCTGTGAGTTTAGAAGTAATTGAATATTGTTGTTTAATTTGTTTATTTAAATTTTGTTGGTTGGTCTCCAAATGTTTTAAAATTTCATCATAACGTTTTTCGTCTTCGGCATCGAGATTTCCAGTAATTGTTTTGAGAATTGAACCAAGCCCGTTTATTAATCCTCTTTTTTGTCTATGTGTTGCCTTTTCTGAATTTATTATTTCAATTTTGATATTTTTGGGTTTGAAGGAGAGTGCGGGACTTCGGATATAATGATTTGATTTTTGCCAGTATTGATAGGAGATTCGGAAATAGGAATTCCTATGATCGGGTTCTCAGGGTTAGAATGTGTAGTTTCGTAAGAGTCTGAATCGGGTGAATCATCTGGTTCGGCTATCATTGAATTTGACTCGCGGTTTTGTTGTAGCTGTTCATTAAAATTTTTCATATAGTCGAAAAATGGTTGAAATTCTGTATCAACTGTATTTGTGTTTAGTTCAATTCGCGATAAAGCGTCGGCATTTTTATTTAAAGATCCCTTTTTATATTTAATGTTATAATCATATTCTTCTAGCTGTAAACGCCATCGAATTAATTTCATGTTCGGTTCTTTTAAATTTGCAATCCATTCTAGGGGTTTGTGATCTGTTATGATGTTAAAAGTTCTGCCAAAAAGGTATGGTCGAGAATATTTGACTGCCCATACTATCGCTAAAAATTCTTTCTCGATAGCAGCATATTTTTGCTCTGTTTCGTTAAGCGTACGACTGGCGTATGCTACGGGAAGATCTGAACCTATAGGGCCTTGCGAAAGAACGGCACCTATTGCAAAGTTACTAGCGTCTGTAGTCAAATTGAATGTCTTTTCAAAGTCAGGATATTGTAGGATAGGATCATTGGTGAGGAGATCTTTGCATGCATTAAAACAGCTGATGTATTCTGGGTCATTTATATTAATTTGTGCGCCTTTTTTCAGTTTCTTTGTAAATGGTTTAGTGATATCTGCAAAATTTTTAATGAATTTTCGGTAGTAGCCAAGAAGTCCGAGAAAAGCTTTAATTTCTTTAGTATTTTTGGGTATTGGGTAATTTTTTATAGCTTTAATTTTGTCTGGGTTTGGTTTAACCCCGTCGGGTGTTACGACGTGTCCTAAATATGATACTTCTTTTCTGCAAAATTCCGATTTGTCAAGCTGAATTTTGAGGTTGGCGCTTTTTAATCTTTCGAATACAGCTCTTAAACTCTGTACATACTCTTGAAGGCTAGTGCTGAAAATTATAACATCGTCTAAATAGACAAGGCAAATTTTGTTCACTAGGCCGCGTAGGACATTGTCCATAACGCGCTGGAATGTAGCAGGCGCGTTTTTCAACCCAAAAGGCATTCGTAAAAATTCGAAATGTCCATTTTCTGTCGAAAAAGCTGTTTTCTCAATATCATCAGGATGCATCTCAATTTGATGGAAGCCGGATGCGAGGTCAAGGGTGGTAAAATATTGGCGTCTGCCTAATTTGTCCAGGAGGGTGTTAATATTAGGGATAGGATATTTGTCACTTATCGTCTTGTCGTTTAATTTGCGATAGTCTATAACTATGCGCCATTTACGTTTCCCTGATGCGTCAATTTTCTTTGGTACAACCCATACTGGGGATGACCACGGGGAATGCGAGTGTCTTATGATGTTCTGGTTTAGCATTTCTTGTATTTGTTTTTCTACTTCTTTACGATGGATTTCATTCATCAGTGGCACAACATTCCTATATGGAACAAGGCCTCAAGTACCTGAAGTACTTGTTTCGTGACATGTTTTACTTGCATTTTAGTGATGCAGGTTGTCAGCCTACAGTCTCTGCAAGGCCAGCACACACCGAGCCGTTGTGCGGCAACCCATCCAATTGGACAGGGCGGGCTATGTTGCTTATCTACACGATCAGACAAGACACGCCACGACCACACAACCGTACTGGCTGACGATGGATTTCAGGGTAGCGATAAGTTTTAGTGTAATTGGGAATTTCGTCTTTTGTCCTAATAACATGTTTAATGTTGTTTGTGAAACTAAGAGGCTTGTCAGCAGTATGAAATAAATTTGAATATTCTTTTAATAATTTAGATATTTCGCGTTTTTCTTCAGATTTCATGTGGTTTGTTCTAATTTCGGCAATATCATTTTTGTTTGAATTTGGAATATTAAAATTTAGATTATTTAATTCAAAGTTATCAAGAGGCTGTGCGATAATTTCAAATTCAGGCGAAAACACGTGCTCGTTGTTATCTGCGTTGATAACAGGGTATATTGTTTCATGATTCTCAACTTTCGCGATACCTGCTGGTATGATTAGATTATTCACAATTAATTCTGGGATAAGGACTTCTCCGTTTTCTATGTTATGAATGTAAAGTTTCGTGATTTTTTCAGATTTTGATGGTATGCTAACATGTTTTTTGATAGGTAAAATTTTATGGTAGTGTATGTTTATTTCTTGTGTGGGTGTTATAATTTTGTCTCTTGTTAGGTCTATTATTCCTTCTATTAATTTTAAATTATCAAGACCAATTAAAATATCGAATTTATTATGAAAATCGAAGAGATGGTATTTTAATATTAAATTAGGATTTTTGAATAATTTGGAAGGTGGTAAATATACACTAAAATTTTCAATTGATGTGCCATGAGCTGTTGTGATTTTAAAGTGATCATTAATAATTTTATTGCCAAAATATTTGTATGCTATTTCGGGTTTAATGAAAGATCTTGTGCTGCCGGTGTCAATTAAGGCTTTTAAGTTATGCTCGGGGAGTATAATGAATGGTAGTTCGCTCTGTGTATTGGAATTGTTTAAATTTAAGAGTTCGACTGTTCTTCCGAGGCTACTTTCGATAAAAAAGAATCTGGGTCATAATTTTGTTCGAAGTCAGTGTTATCAAAATTTTGGATTGTTTCGCATTCATAATTTTGATAATAATTTTCATCACAATTTTGATAATTTTCGTCATAATTTTGGTCATTTGTAACAACATCGTTTGTTTCCGTATTATACAATTCTTCAGCAATGAAATTTGGTCTTTGTGTTTGTTGTATTGGACGATATTGTGTGTTATAAGAAGGACCTGCTCTAGGAAGTGAGGACTGCCTTGTGCTGATGCTCATAGGCGTCGGTTTGGGGAACCTTTGGTTGTTATTGGGTTTAAACACGTTAGTTTGATTATTGGGATTGTATGTTGGGTTATTAGTAAAAGGTTTTGGATGATTAAAACTGGGTCTGTAATTATAAGTTAATGGCTGTGTATTTTTCTGGGGTGTGAATTTAGGAGGTGGTGGTGGTTGTTTAGGTTTTTGTGGGTGGTGTATTTGTTTATGGTGGTGTCCGCGTGTGGATGATTCCATATTAAAATCATTTGTTAGCATACTAAGAGCTTGATTAAGATCTTTAGGGTCTTTGGTTCTCATCAATGTGCCTAAGGGTTCTCTTAAACCTTTAAGGAATACTCTCAATGCGTACTCGCGGAAATATTCGTTAAGAATTGGGGCATGAGTAGGTTTGTTATTATTAATATAAGAAATTTGTAATTGTAATAAATCTTGAATTTTAGTATAGAAATCAAACGGTGATTCATTAGTTTGTTTTAATTCCGTCATTTCTATTGTTAACGTGAAACAATCTCGTTTCTCTTGGAACGAGTTCAACAATGCTTTCTTTACATCGTCCCATGTTGATATGGTGGATGTTGCTAAATTGTTAGCGGCTTCTCCTTTAATTTTGCTTAAGATAGTTGCCATTAAATACTCATTTTGAAAATCTGTTTCATCTATTGTATTATAAAATTTCTTTACTAATTTTTCGCAAATTTCTAAGAATCGCGGTAGGTGTCTTCTATCGCCACTGAATTCTGGGATCATGTCCAGATATTCTTTCTTTATTGGTGGTAGTAGAACCATTGTGAGATTATTAATTGGTGTTATAAGGGAATTTTCTAATTCTAAATTGTTAATAGGGTTATTGTAAGCAGTTAGTGAGTCACCAGAATCCGATTCTGTATCTGTATTACTTAATTCTGTGTCACTAGTAAATTCTCTAATTGACATAGGTACTTACAGGAGTAAGACGATGTCCATTGGTCTGTGATCGACGATATTCGCTCGGCGTGTCACTCTGGTCAGTTGCAACGGCTGGATGGGCGATGCGTGTCCCTTGAAGATCTGGGGTTCGATGTTCTCTCAGCCCCGATGTCTTCGTAGCTGATGCGCGACGCGACCGGACAATCTTCTTGATTTCGAATCCTCAGTTAAACGTTGAAACGAACGAAATCGATTTTTGTATTTCGCTGAGGATCCTACCGACTGCGCCAGTTAAAGAACAAATTTATTTGTTCAATAAAAAAAATTATTTTTATAAGTACAAACGAATTAGGAATTACAATACATAAGTTTTATACAATGTTTACAGTAAAGGATTCCAGCTAAGACTAAATATTATAAGTTTCTTCATCTTGGTGGATGACACCTGAGATGCGTCGCGACTTGGTGGTCGCCTGATGTTTTCCAGGTTCGTGTGCAACACAGACTGTAGTGTCAGCACAAAAGCGTGGGACCGGGTAGTGTTAACTTGTATATTGTATGTACATTAACAAATTAATCAGTTTTATCTTAAAATAACTAGTCTTAACCCGTACAAATATACTATTTCATTGCATGCGCCTACACTTTTATATAAATAAATAAAAATATCACTCTCGGCATTTACCCGTTTCTGTGTGTGCCGATCTGCTTTATTGCTGTCAGTAGGATAATAGGGAGTGCGCCGCGAAAGTGTTGGCCCCTGGCGGAAAAATGAGGAAGTTGCTAGTGGTGCAGTACATTGAAATGCCATATAACTAGCTGTAACTTTTAGTTTGTTTTACGTTTTTGGATTATTTAAACCATATTTTTTTTACATTTAACACAATATGGTAAGCCGGAGGTATTGTTCAGTACCTCAATGTAAAAGTTATTCCACAAAAGATACCAGTTTGCATTATTTTTCCCACAAAAATAACTTGCGGAAAGTGGCAGATTGCTTTGAGAATAGGCAAAATGGTTAGCAAATATATGACTCTGTGTTGTAAACATTTTAAATACAACTTTAAGAATGAAGATTATCCAATAATATAGAAATTGTTTATGGCAAATAACATGCATTGTAATAATGACGCACATGCACAATACTAAATTCTAAATATACGAAACCCATATATAAAGACACATTATTGCTGTCCAGCTGTAAAGGAATAAATAAATAAAAATAAAACGAATTCTTCGTATGGTTTTCCCTGTTTAATATTATGTTCAATTATTACACTCCAGCAAAAGTTAAAAATTCTTTCTGCGATTCTGATGACTTATTTTAAAACTTTGTTGCTTTTTTTTAATATAGCAAAAATCTTGAATTCTTTTTGTCTGTGGAGGTTTGCAATACATAGGATAATATATTAAATTTGTCTAACAAACTACAACGAACTACATGGCCAACTAAAAATACGGCTTCTTCTCGTAAGGTTCTGACTCCTTTACCGATATATTAAAATATGTTACTAATATTTATAGCCATACTTATTAAAAATGAAATATATTAATAATACTGTCATATAAAAGAAATAAACACAGGAAAATTCGGATAAATAAATTAATATCCACAGAAAACTTTGCAATGGCTATACAAAACAATGGCATCTATCACCACTAACGACCATTTTTAAATGTCCTTCGGTGAGACACCTAGCGGCCGGCGCACTCCCTATATTCTATACCAAAGAGGGCATTTACCGGACGTCACCTTCCGGGCACCGTAGCTGGTGTGGCGTAGGGTCCCAGCAACCTAAAAATTGTATATCTACATTTACAAGTAATAAATTATGTATTTGGCTAATCTTCAAATTCAAAACTACTTCATTACGCTTTTCTCAACACCGCATACTATGCCTTTGATTTAAAGCATCCTACGCGCTTGTACTTTTAATCATGCACGAACCTATGTATTTTGCTAACAATTTTTTATAAAACTCATTATCCTATTCAATGTTTGTCCACTAATACATTAATTTGATGGTTTAGTAAGTCTCAGTTTTAAATTGATATTAAACAGTTCTTATTCGTCTTAATAGATGTCGCTGAAGAGTACAGAAATGTCAAATTTAAATATGTTTCAAATTAAAATAAAGATAATTATTTACCTTTATTGTAAGCAATAAATATCAGGAAGATAAAATTATAAATAAATATATAAAAAATGCGTACTCCCATTGTGTTTTTAAACTTTATAAAATTTATATAGGTATAAGTCTTTACAGGTTAGGAAGAGAAATTTTTGTTAATATTAAAAATTATAATATAAAATTTCGTTTTTTTTTTTTCGTAATGTATGTTAAACTGAAAATACTATATTCTAAATTATAAGAATATAGTGGTATTGCCTTAAAAACTTTATTAATGATTAATTATAGTTGTAAACAAAATTCAAGAAACAAATTATTCTACACAATTTATGTTTGTATCTCATCATCCCACTGAGGAATATAAATAATTGAAATCAAGATAAGGATTTCATCTATTTATTAGTAAGCTTTTGTTATTTAAAGTAATGCTGCTTTTTAAACTAAAACCTTTAAAAAGTTTTACAGTTTATAGTGATTTAATCAGTTAATCGCAGCTATATTTTTATTTTATTTACAATTAACAATGCTAGTGTTTGAAAGTCAGAACTCCATACAATTCGAGAAAATTTGTGTTCTCAAAACTTGGCCACCGCTTCCTTAAAGATGTAGGAGCCAGTAAAATATATAAAAATATTCTTAATATTTGATTGAAATTTATCACTTCAATTATTAATATGTAATGCATATAAATGATACATGCAAGACAAATTATTTTGTCAATAGTAGGTACCAAAAATTATTTATACGAGTATACGAAAGAAAAAATTAAAGGCACCTACAGTTGTTATTTTACATTATATATATTTTTTTACAGAATTTGTAATTATGTTATTAATAATTAAAACTTTTTTAATTAATATTATAGTTCATATTTATTTATTTTTAGTTATAATTTAATTAGCTCCAAATGGATTTAAAAATGTAAAAGGAAATGGATACTCAATGTTGCTAGGGGACTATTACAGGATTCAATCCTTTAAGATAGCATATTAGCGAGTAAATCCTATAATCAAAAGCAACCTCGAATATCCTTTTATTTTTCATACGTTTAAATTCCCAGCTAACCTTATTGGAATCTTATTTATGATATTTTCAAATCTAGATCGTTGCTACACCATTTCATTTTATAGTAATTTTTTGAAATAATTGTTTATAAAATTATTACTGTATTTGGACCTTTTTTTCAAAAAAATAAAATGTATTGAAACAGTACTGCCTGCATGTATAATTTTGTTATTAATAATATTAGAAATAATCTCTAATATGTATAAATATTTTATAAACAAAGTATTTACGTAGAATATTTAATTTGTATAATGAATTTTTGTGCGACTGTACGGCACGAGACCTTATCTGTTTATTGTTTAGTCTAGCGCAGGCCAGGGTGTTACAACCACTTGAAAAAAATGATATTTCCTAGACGATGCGTCGTCGTACGTGTGAACTGTTTACAAATCAACATCTTTGGGAAAGAATTAAGACAAAGAAGTTACGCATCCAAGTGAGATGGAATATTAAAAATATTCTCGAAGCGTCCAGGATCACGTGCTCGGATCATGGACTACCCCCGAACCACCATAGTTCTGAAGATGTGAAGAGGGATATTTTTGTATATAACCCGAGTCCAAAGCTGTACTCGGGGAGTCGGTTCCAGGACTCCACTTACGTCTGGCTTGTCCGGAGTAAGTCCTCCTGGTCTCCCAGACTCCACTTCCTTATACCCACTCTCCTCCCCACTAGAATCGTCTCTGACGCAGCTTCAGGCAATGTCTGGCACCAAGACGACCTAGTGCACCTCTGAACCCGCTGTTGTGACGCAGCTACAGGCAATGTCTGGCACCACGATAGACCTCCCGACCCACTAGAATCGTCTCTGACGCAGCTTCAGGCAATGTCTGGCACCAAGACGACCTAGTGCACCTCTGAACCCGCTGTCGTGACGCAGCTACAGGCAATGTCTGGCACCACGATAGACCTCCCGACCCACTAGAATCGTCTCTGACGCAGCTTCAGGCAATGTCTGGCACCAAGACGACCTAGTGTACCTCTGAACCCGCTGTCGTGACGCAGCTACAGGCAATGTCTGGCACCACGATAGACCTCCCGACCCACTAGAATCGTCTCTAACGCAGCTTCAGGCAATGTCTGGCACCAAGACGACCTAGTGCACCTCTGAACCCGCTGTCGTGACGCAGCTACAGGCAATGTCTGGCACCACGATAGACCTCCCGACCCACTAGAATCGTCTCTGACGCAGCTTCAGGCAATGTCTGGCACCAAGACGACCTAGTGTACCTCTGAACCCGCTGTCGTGACGCAGCTACAGGCAATGTCTGGCACCACGATAGACCTCCCGACCCACTAGAATCGTCTCTAACGCAGCTTCAGGCAATGTCTGGCACCAAGACGACCTAGTGCACCTCTGAACCCGCTGTCGTGACGCAGCTACAGGCAATGTCTGGCACCACGATAGACCTCCCGACCCACTAGAATCGTCTCTGACGCAGCTACAGGCAATGTCTGGCACCAAGACGACCTAGTGCACCTCTGAACCCGCTGTCGTGACGCAGCTACAGGCAATGTCTGGCACCACGATAGACCTCCCGACCCACTAGAATCGTCTCTGACGCAGCTACAGGCAATGTCTGGCACCAAGACGACCTAGTGCACCTCTGAACCCGCTGTCGTGACCCAGCTACAGGCAATGTCTGGCACCACGATAGACCTCCCGACCCACTAGAATCGTCTCTGACGCAGCTTCAGGCAATGTCTGGCACCAAGACGACCTAGTGCACCTCTGAACCCGCTGTCGTGACGCAGCTACAGGCAATGTCTGGCACCACGATAGACCTCCCGACCCACTAGAATCGTCTCTGACGCAGCTTCAGGCAATGTCTGGCACCAAGATGACCTAGTGTACTCTTTGAAACCGCCTCCGTTTTATGTCAAAATCCTATTAAATTCCTACCAACTACGTCGCTGCACGGACAGGCCAGGTATGAGTTATTTATATATATTGTTTTATAGTTGTCACAATGATATCATATTTTTATTAAATATAACCGATCTAATATTGTTTGTCATACAATTGTAACACCACAGATTCGCCAGCTCAGCTGGGTGTCTGCATCAAATACAACTCTCAACAAATATTTCTGATAGCTTTGACTGTGTGCTCGCCGTGGCCGGTTCACGATTACTGTGTGCTCTTAGGGCCGGTAGAACCGTGAGCTCATGGGCCGGTCTTTGCGATTCAGACCATCTATAACAATATAAATAATGGCCCTCTGACAAAACAGAGCGCCCTACAAAACAAAAGACCTCAGAGCAACGGCATGCCGACTCTGACAACAGTAAAACTCAAAACCAACTACAACAACAATTACAATTGTAACTGACAACCAATATAAGTTTGGTCTCAGTCACTCCATTTTACTATACATGATTATAATAAATCATTGGGACAACTCTTTATGAATTGAATGCAATCTTTTGATATAATTGTTGTATTGTCAAATTGTCTCTCTACTTGGGGTTTTGGCTGTGGTTTCCCCCAGGTTATTAAGGTGAATACCGGAGAGCGTAATATTCCACAGCACTCTACGATTTTCTTAATTATAAATAAATGCACAAGATAGATATTTTATCTATCTTTTGGAGTGAATATCATTCTTTTATTTTATCAAATACCTGTCCCGATTCCTCCACTCTTAACAGCTACTCTGTATTACGACGATGAAGGATTACTTATTTAAATAAACACAACGTAGGGTAAGTTAAACCTTCCATTAAACGATCTTTGGCTAAAATATAATTGTAAGTACGGAGGAGGTGGGTACGTACTGTTACAGTATGTATCACGTACGCAAGTTAAGCTTTAGTGGATACAAAACTAGTTTAGGATAATCATCAATAAGATTCCAATAAGTTTAAAAGGGAATAGTAGAGTTTGGAATAATTTAAACGCGAAATAGAGAAAGATAATGTCATGTTCACATTAATTATTTTTATAATTATGATGTCTATATAAATTAATATTTCATTATTTAAAATCTAATGTTTAAAAAAATGGAGTAGGTAAATTCAGACACTGTTCACATGTTTTTATCATTATACAAAAATTTTATTTATAAATTGCTACACGTCTATAAATTAATGAAATAATTATTTCATACACTTCATTTGTACTTGTATGTAGTTTTCAATAATTTTGCCTTTCGTATGTGAATTTATGAATATATATATCCCTCTATGTAATTCATATAGTTGTGTTCACAAATAATTTGAATAAAACTGTACAATTGTGTTTCGTATAAAACACAGACATTGTTGATGGTAATGTCTGGGATGCCTCCAGAAGAAACCGCATGCACTTAGAAATGAAAGTCCATTATGCTACCCGAGTACGCATATAATACTCGTTTAATACCACGCCCATCACATTCAGTTATGTAAGGAATTGTTCATTGAACAAATTTACGCAAATACGTATTTTCCTTTTAATTAGATTAAGATAGCTTAGCTCGCTCAGGAGATAGTTTTAGTATACAGAGGTTTGGTTATCTCAAGCCCTGCAGAGTTATATAACTAGTACACGTGGTGTTCAACCGCCACCCAGTTCTAATCACTCGATTTTCTAAGCTCCTGAGAGGCCGAATGCTGTTTCTGTGCACTGCCGGCGCCGGGGCCTTCATGAGTCAGCGAATCAGCGTCTTCGTCCAGCACAATATCCTAGTGGATGACCTGGTACCTACACAAACTTATAAAAGTTATGCCTAGCTAGCACGCATAAATAATTATTTTTATAGAAGAATTTAAATCTAATTAGAAAGATAAAATTGCCCTGGGTTATTCTCCGTAGATACTTGCTTTAGAACCCCTTTCAGAGACCTGTTAGTAGATATAAACATTACTATTTTAATGAGTTTAAATACCTACATTAAATAATATTGTGTTATTATTTACATATCAAAACATATTTCAAATTTACACCTGTACTCTTTAGTGACATCTATTACAATGAATAAGAACTGTTTAATACCAATATAAAACTAAAAGTAACTAAACCATCAAATTAATGTAGCGGTAAACAAACATAGCCTGAATCCAAGACTAAAGCCCCATTCACAGCTCCAAATTTGGTGAAATTTGTTGAAATTTGTGTAGTTAGTCATATGGCAAACCTGTATAGTAGTTCACATCATTCTAATTTCGTCTACTTTGGTGAAATTTGAACTGAAGTTTGCAAACTCCAAACTTTTTCGGCTAATTTGGGGTTCGTTCTACTAATATACATAAAAACAATGTAGTTTGGATGAACTCATTTATGCTTGGTTAGTGGAAGTTAGCATTTAGTTTGAACTGAATTTTTATAAATTTGTGATTTATCATAGAAACACGGATAACGTGCTACTATGTTTACAAAATCTGCTTCCGTAACCATTTTTACTTTTTTAAATTACAAATTTATAAAGTTTAATAAAAACTAACGACTCCAACCAACATCAACAACAACAAACAACACAATTCTGACGTATATGACATGGACGCTATTTGTAAACAACTTGTTAGAAGATTTTTGTACTAGATAGCACTACTCCGAAATTAGGAGATGTGAACGGTGGACGTAATTTCACGAAATTTGTCTGCTGTTAATTTCACCAAATTAGGGCTGTGAATGGGGCTTTAGATAAAAAATTGTTAGCTAAATGCATAAGATCGAATATGAGCATGATTACAGGCGCGTAAGAAATTCCTGGTTGAATGCTTAATATGCGGTGTTGAAAAATGGAGAAGTCGAGGTTTGAAGAAGTTGATATAATATTATTTGTATTTTGAAGATTCGACAAGTGCGTAATTCAATACTTAAGCAGAGCAGTGTAAAATTATTTGAACGTTTCATGCACTCCCTATTTACACTATTTTTAAAGCGGCATGCAGGACCTCTTAGGAAATAAATAATAATAAAGATAAAAAAAATTAAAGTAGGTGACATCTGCTGGTGAGAGAAAAAAGAAACTGAGAGTGTGGGAAGTTTAAACTTCGTGAATCTAAAATTGTTTCAAAACCTCTTACGGGATTACGCATTGAGAAATAAATAAAATTATAATTAGAATGTCATATCTGGAATTAAACGATTTATCTTCATCCCCTCCTACGGGTACCGCTATTGTTTGTTATATATGGGGATATAATGTGTGTACTATTTATTTATAATATTTCCAAAGCGTCACTCGAATCAATTTGGGAAATAAATAAGAACAAATGCAGAATATGTCCTATTTGGAACTTTATGATTTTTTTCACCCCCTCCTACAGGTGACGCTATTGTTTGATATACATGGGAATATTTGTTATTATGTATATTATTTATTTATAATATTTGCAAGGCGTCACTCGTATCAGTTTGAGAAATAAATAAATATATATATATATATACATATATACATATATATATATATATATATATATATATATATATATATATATATATATATAGGTGAATACTGAAAACCTTGACGTAGGGAAATAACATGGGAAAACAGTTTTTTGCTGTTTCCATCTGTCCCGCTAAATAAAATCGGGTGTATATGGTATCGTTAGTTAGATTACCTAATTTTGCATATCTAATAAAACCAAATGTTGTGTAATATGGCCTTTTCTAAATGAAATATTTGATAAAATAAATTATATTTTGAAGGATATCCTTCATATTTTCGAATAAGAAACGTCAAAACAAAATGCTCCATAGCCGAGTGGATAAGAGGACGGATTCATAATACAATAAGAATTGATATATTTTGAGCATCCTTAATTATTATGACACAATTAATGACAAAGCGCTACAGAAGAAGAGTCAGTATCCCACTTTGTGGACATATTATTTATTGACATTAATTTCGCCCCTGGTATTCCACAGGAAGAAACATATTACTTGACATAAGATAGGATAAAAATAAATATAACATGCAAATTATAAAGTTCAAAGAGCAATAAAAAGCAGTTTTGTCATAAAATGTTATTATTTTTTAATCTCACGTCATGTAAGGAATAAACATTAGTATTCAATTAAAACTAAAATATTTTCTTATTAATTTGGCATAATAATACATTTAAAATTTTCCGTATTAAAATAAACAATTCTATACCTATTTATATGATCTAAATTTTATAAAACAAAGTTTTGGAGTATATTTTTTTATTTATAATATTATTTTAATGATTTTAATTACCTACATTCAAATGTTACTATGTTCTTATTTACATATTAAAAACATTTTTAAATTTGACCTGTAGTCTTCAGCTACCTCTATTAAGAGAGGTAAGAACTGTTTAATACGAATATAAAACTAAAAGCACGGTATAAAAATATACAGTAGGGATGCACCATAGATTTTCCTTCCAAATTTTTCGGCGTGTAGGAGGGAATAATCTGGAGTGCGAAATTTAAATCATACTTTATATGTGTTAATAATAATGTAAAGAATATAAATAATGTTTCTAATATATATATATATATATATATATATATATATATATATATATATATATATATATATATATATATATATATATAGGGTGTCCCAGCTCGATCGACACATGAGAGATTTACATAGGAAATCAGTTAATTATGAATATTATCTCCCCAGTGCAAGATGCTTATTGGGGAATATTATTTCTATGAATTACAGTTATTTGAAATATGTAATTTCGTCTGCAAGAGGAGATTTATTAAATAATAAAAGCTAACATTTTCGTTCAAAATTAGTCAGCCATGGAAATAAAAGAAAATATCTATGTGACAGTTCTGACAGTTAATGACATGTCATTGTAGATATTTATATTTTCGTAATATTGGTATATTATTTAACAAAAATAAACTAAATTCAACTTAAATAATATTAAAATACAGGGAATAAGAATTAAAATCAGTGATACTTTACTAAACTGTCAGATAAATATTTTCTTTTATTTCCATGGCTGTCTGATTTTGAACGAAAATATTAGATTTTAAATTTAATAAATCTCGCTCTGCAGACGAAATTGCATATTTCAAATAAGTGTGATCCATAGAATTAATATTCTCCGATAAGTATACAAAATTTCAATTTAATATCTTGCACTGGGGAGATACTATTTATAATTAACTGATTCCCCATGTAAAACTCCCATGTGTCGGTCGAGCTGGGACACATATATATATATATATATATATATATATATATATATATATATATATATATATATATTCTAAATTTTTAGAAATAAATATCATATTGTTTGTTATCTATTTGATTTCCTAAATAGTATTTTCAATAAGTTATCATTTATTTTAAATTATTAATTTAATAACAATAGAAACTTTAAAGATAAACATAAAAAACGCAAACTAATTATTATTTTATTAAAATATTTATAATGTTCTTATATCATCATATTGTTCTTACTGAAAATCTATTTCATTTACATTTATATTATTATTTACTCTACTTTATTTTTGTATTTGAAATGTTCATACTAATTGTTTAATAAAACTGTTTTTTATATCTTTTTTATATTTATTTTTGTGAATTATATTGTATTACCTATAAATAAATATTACTATGTGATTCATTTTAATATTTTGTTATTGTAATAATGTTTCAGGAATAATGAAAGTAGTATTTTATTTCGATGTTAATTTAAATTTCCCGCTCCACAATATTCCACCGCTTCACACCGTGCTCGCTTGGAAAGAAATATGCCCATAAACTGGCCGTGTGATTTCTTTATACTGTGCTAAAAGGAACTAAACCATGAAATTAATGTAGTTGTGGACAAACATTCCTTGTATCTAAGACATTGATCAAAAATTGTTAGCAAAATTCATAAGATCGTACATGAGCAATATAACAGTCATGTAAGGAACTTCAAGTTAAAGACATAATATGCGGTATTGAAAAATGCAGAAGTCCCTGTTTGAAGAAGTTGATGTAATGTCCCTATAAGGGATTTCCAGCCCAGCGATATGCCATCTGGTGGCGAATTTTAGAAACCCTCCGAGAGACATTCGTAGTTTATAACCTATGTTGACAACGTACGTTTGACTACATTTTATTTATTACTCTTGTTTAATTTCAAGTTTTAGTGCTTCATTATTATATATCAGTTCGATATAATACCAAACAGTCTATTTAAAGACTAATTTTCGTGTGGTTATCGTTTCTTTTGTCGTATTATTTCTCTGATACTTTTGCATCTATATTTCTTTTGCAATATGTCAAATCTACATTGTTGTGTACCAATGTGCAATTCAAGGAAAAAACGTAACTCAGATTTACACTTTTTTCGATTTCCTAGTGCTAATTCTATCGTACAAATGAAAAATAATTTTAACAAGACCGAATTGGTCAATAGGAAAAAGGTGTAGATAAACGTTTTTAAAATTGGAAAAAAGTGTGCCCTTTCATGAAATTGTGCTCCTTACATTTTGACGAAGGAAGCTTTACTAAATCTAGAGATAAATGTGTACAAATTTTATGCACATCAAATTTTTTAATCAGAAATACACCTGGTACATTTTAACAAAATTGCAGAAATATTTTTGCATCTTCCACCTTTACCAGCTTTTCATGAACAAACCATATGTTTCACTGTACACTGATAATTTATTATTTTAAATGTTCCTTTAATAGTATGCGGTGATCATTTCAAAGCCGATGATTGTAAACATAATTCATATAGATTGACCTCTTCATTTGTAAACGCCAAAATACCGCATAAAATTATATGACCGGCATTAAGAACTTCTTCCCCTTCATACACAGTTCTGGAATTTTCATTTCCTTATAAAAATTAAAGTATTCCATTAAAGAAACCTTAAATTTTGTTCAGCATTAAACTGATTCATAACCTGAAACCCCGAAAAATAAACGAATAAATAAGAAGAATAGCATGACACAAATAAACCTATATTCCTTTTTTATCAAAAAATAGATTAAATTACAATAATTTATAATATACAACAATATTACGTGTTATTTAATTCACTCTGCTGTCAGCAATGTCTCTCGGAGGGTTTCAAATTTTATCCGCAGTGGCGCTGGGATCTAAACTTTAAACGCCTATAGTGTATTTTGAAGATTTGACATGTGTATAACTCAATATCTAAGCATAGCAGTGTAAAATTATAGTTGAAATTTAATCTAGTTTATTAATAAAAATTAAAATTGATTTTATATTTAACTATGATTTTTGTTTGCATATTGGTAACATTGTCAAAACATGTGACTCTAGACTGACCTCTGGTCTGTGATAACATGATACGACCTACGGGCTACAAGTTGTTCAAAGTATGTGTTGTCATATGCTTGTGTTGTTTGTTTGTTAAATATAAGCTATAGAAATTTATAAAATAAGTACATTGCCATACACTGTGATATAACTATTTAATACGTAAGTATTTTTGTAATAGGTAAACGTATAAAACTGCAAATGAATGTTTGGTTTAGGAATCGTATTGCTGCTACGTCTATATAACGACGAAATTCCACTACCAATACACCTTTCAGAAATTATACAAGAAAAATTGGTAAGCAATATTTACATCTTTATTCATAAATGAAATTAAATGGAAGAGACTATTGCCATTTTTTCATAAGAAATATAATAAGAGCCATGAATTTATTGGAAAAATTTACGTATAGTTGTTGCGTAGTAACAGACAAATGAGTTTCAAAATAATTATTTGTATCACTAATCCAGAAATTTAACTTTTACGACAGTGGGTTTATTTTGTTGCGAGGTTTTTGGGCGTGCGATACACAAGATTTTTTGCGCCAGTGACACTTTTAATTTATTAAAGAAATATTATTATTCACTTGTTTTATTCAGAAAATTTAGTGACATTTGTTCTAACTTAATAAATGAAACGCATGTGAATTGATTCAATAATCTACGTAATCATAATCGAACAACACGAGTATAACATGTTTTTTCTTCAAACGTCATAAAAGTGACATCTTATACAAAATATAATTATAATAATGCTACAGTGTTTTTGTCAAATTTTTTCACTAAAAAACTGATGGAAGAATCAAATGAAGAATACTTATTCGGTGAAAATGACCTGTATGAAATAATCAATTAAAAATAATATCTGTACTATAGATTTTATAGCAAAAGTAATTTATTTTTAAATAAAGTAATAAAATAATGTAAGAATAGTAATATTTATTACGCCTTTTGGGTACATTTTCCGTATATAAAGGAGGTGACAGTTTTTACGTACATATATTTTGTAACATTGTTATGACGTTGATGTTGATAAAAGTTCATCCATACCTTACCCTTAATTCTAACTCAGAAGCGCTATGATCATGTCATATAAAAAATAATTTTTGATAAAAAAATATCCTTAATTTGAGAATTTATATACGAACGGTAATAAGTAATTTAATTTTTATGAGAACAAAAATAGATAGCTTTAATAAATATAATTATTTTAAGAATATTTTTGTAAGGTAAAAAACTTTTAACAAAGTTAAGTAATGAAATAATTTTCTTTATGCAGTCTTTTTATAATTTAAATAGGAGTTCAATTTTTTTTTTGGTAACCGAGTTTATTATTTATGATCGTTTTAAAATTTATAGAATTCATAATTTGTTGATTAGATGATTGCATTATATAATTTTGAACTACGCCATTACTTCTGGAAGTGCAAAAATATGGGATTATTTCAATATTGAAATATTTTGCAACTGTTTTTCGAGTACAGAAAATAATAAAATATTAAAGAAACGATTTAATTCAATGTAATTTTTATTAAAAGATTAGGAGTTACTGATAATTTTTGGGTTCAAATATATGGGTTTCTAGTAGAAATGAGTACACAGTTCAGAGATAATTAATATACTGATAAGCATAAATTTTGTATACTGATCCAAATATTTCAAAATTTTTAGAAATAGAATCAAATATCAAATATATCTAATATAATACAGGGAGTTTGGTGAAAGGCCGGCACTTAGAATATTTCGTTTATTTTGAGAGATACAAGAAAATGTTAAGACGAATAATATAACTCGACAAGGGGCTCATAAAATTATCGTAGGAATAATATTAAAATTATGTGTGCATCTCTAGCGTAAAGTATCTTTATTGCTCTAGCTCGATTGTAGCGCTCGCTACGCTCGCGCTTCAATTTACAAGCACGAGCGATAAAGATTCACTTTACGCTCTTGATACACAAATAACTATTTTCTCGATTTAGACGTAATGCTTTCATGGTTTATTCGCGATGAACATTACTGTTGGCGGCCCTGCAACTCATAAGCAGATATGAGGCGCAATTCACGCTTACTTATTATCATACAATGGTAGCTATACGAGTATTTACAAATTCAAATTTACTTTAAAGTAATTTTGATTTTAAAGTTTAAATACTTATTCAAAATCAATGTATGTATTCAATATTGAATTACATAAAAGTTTTCCAAACTTTTCTTATCAGGAATAGTTGGCAGTTAAGCAACAAGGTCATCCAAACCCGAATTAAACATAGGAATTTCGAGGAAAAGTCGCGGTAAATCATGTAAAAGACAATTTAACAATGACATATATTTAACAAACAACTGGATTTGTGCTTCTAACGACAAGAATGATTCGTTTTATTGTCCTTATTTGCTATTTGCGGACGATCGTGGTGAAAAAATATGACCTGAAATTAGAATCCATTTGCCTGAGAAAATAAAGAACCCCGAAAATGAATTGCCACAAAACTACAATAAACGGAAAAAGAAAAGACGTATTACTTTAAAATTTAAATTAAAAGTATAATGAAAATTCAATTCTTCTGATTAATATTTTATTACCTCCCGCCTATCAATACATAGATAAGGGAGGTATTGTTTTTGGTCAGATTTCTCGAGTATGAGTTTTCAACATATGAGCACGAATTAGGGTCCCTAGAATACTATTTTACTATTTTTACCGTGATGTCTGTATGTCTGTGTGTGCGTGTGTGTGTGTGTGCGTGTATGTATGTGTCTGTGACGATTTTTCGTCCACGATAACTCCAATACGAGACATGTAAAAAATATAATATTTGGTATTTATGACTTATATTCAAATATGATGAACTGATTAGATTTTGACTATAATTGGTTAACAGGAAGTAGTACTTTATTTGAAGCTTTAAACCATTTTTCCAAAAAAATACCTCGAATACAATTTTTTCGCAAATTCCGTTATTATTAAATATAAAGATTTTTTAATTTTTTACCGATCTGCATAATTACGTTTATATATAACTTCTAGTTAGAAAGAAAAAAATATATAAATTATAATAATTTTACATATCGTTTAGGCTGAGAAATTTCGATAAAACAGATGAGTTATTCATATGTTCACAAAATTTGACATATGATGTCAAATTTGATGTAAGTAAATGTAAAAGATAACATAAGTAAATATGAAGTAGTTTTATTGTAAAATTAGAAAAGGTGGAAGAAATATATAAGGCATATATTTGCATGCGTAAATCAAGGTAAGTTCGGTTCCGGTTTTAGTAACGTCAAAAATAGCTGTCATATTAGTCATACAAATTTTATGAAGGAAATTTTAGGTATGAAATGAATTAAAAATATTCTGAACTGCAATAACTAATTAATTTTAAAACTACAAAATAAATGTATTGAATAACTTATATAGAATATATGTAATACTACAGTGGCGGGAGGTATTGTGTTGGACACATCAGATTTTTTCCTTTTTTTGTTTGGTGCAGCACACCCACATGTATTCAAACACTGAATCTAGAAAATCTTTACATTTTTTTAAATTTCTAATACCACTTAATTTTAAAATATCCATTATTGGAGATTTTCTTGCTTGTTAGTTTTTAAATAATTTATCAATAATTTTCGCACTCATTTTCTTTATAAGAATAAGTACAATGATTATAACAATAAAAATTATAATTACATACCTATGTTATAAATAGATGATGAAAATAGGGTCCTAAACCCGCTTAAACCATTGTTGAAATACTACCATTTTGAAGAAGAATATGGTTATATACAACAATTAATGAGTTTTAGTGAAAATATGTACTTCAGGGTTAACAAAAATCATGATTTTGTTGATTTTTAATTTTTTTAATAGTTATTTACATATCATGGCAGGGAGGTTAATCTTTTCATGACGAATATGGAGATTGTTTTTCTGAAATCGTACAAAATTTTAAAATCAACGAATAATATATGTATTTATACATAACCTATATGTATTTTACGAGTAACTGTCATTAAAAACAATTGAATTTTGAACATAATTCATTTTAGTTTTAATTAATTAGTTTTATTAATATTAATAATTATTTTACAATTTTTATTTGTTACTGATATTGATCGGTGCCTGTTTACTGGTTAACACTATATCTAATGTGGACGTTGATGATAAGTTTCCTGAGAGTATCGTCTTTAACTTTCAATGTTATTATTTATTGCTCGCTTTTCAACTAAAATTAATTATTAAAAATATAAAATTTAATATTTCGAACTGAACTAATACCTACATACTAGGCTACTGAGGTTATGTGTCAACCCGCTCTGTTGTTTGTTTAGCTAGCACATGGCAAGCAGGGCAAGCTCATGGTTGCCAGATAACAAATTAAGAAATTAATTTTTTTTATTATAATTTGTTAAATGAATTGATCTTCTAAATTTAGTTTATTTAGTATAAATCGAGGGGGTTATCACTCCACAAACAAGTGTCCCACAATTACACAATTCCAAAAAATTACATGAGTATTACATTATATTTCATAGAATTACATGAATTTTATACAATTACATATAATTACATGAAAATTTATATGTATTACACGATATTACATAGTATTACACTAGTATTGCAGTGTAATACAAGTATTTCATTTTGATGGAGAAGTTGTAGGTATGTTAAAATTAAAGTTTCTATAGTATGTTTTATATTTTATTTGTAGCAAACATAAAATAAATACAATGCGTAATAATATTATCAACACATATTACTGTAGGATATTACTTTATTATTATTAAATACATAACGTAGTCTTTGGTCCATAATTGGTTCTTCGAGTGTTAGTAAAATATTATTTTTTGTGATATACGAAATATCATCAATATCAGGAAAGACGAAAACATTATCAGATTCCCAAAATTTCACGCATAAATTTGATTTTGTAATCATCGCTATGTCTATTTAAAATAAAACCAATATAATGTTTTTTTGACTTTTTTGTGACAAATTCGACTATTACAAAGGTATTAACATTAATTTCGTTTGAAATACCGGACGAAGATGGCGAGGACTCAGAAGAGGATGTACCAAATGTTCTATTTGTTTGATTACAGTCAGGTGTTTTCGGAAGCACTGCAAATTAAAAAAAATTATCATAAAAATAGAAATATGTAGATACATAAGATAAATATTATATATACCTGTTAAACCAAGCAAGTCATTTAGAATATTATTTGGAATTATTAATTTAGATTCAACTACTTCAGGTGGAGGTATTGTAAATATGTACAGGTCAATGTGTGTAATTTCCTACTGGTCTCAAAATATTATCTGTTAATTCATACCATGTACATAGAACTCCGATATTTCTTTCAGTTACTTTTGCAATTATTTTAGAATACTCCTTTCTTTTCTTGGTAATCTCATTTTTGTACATAAAATCTAATACCAAACCAATTCTGAACTTTGTATTAGTTTCATCAAGTTCTTTTTTAAAAACAGCCCATTCCCCAATAGTAATTTCCGCTTCTGTTCGTATATTTTTTGTATGTGTTTCTCGTTCTAAAATTCGTTTGTTTGAGTAATCGGCTTCTCTAACTCTTTGCAGTCTGTCGCTGCTAATGCGATGATAGTCGTTATTGAGAAGCCAACATATGGACGATTTTCTTACATCCTACTCAGTACCACTTGAATCCGAAAGTACTGCAAAAGGGCTTGATTTGTTTAATTTCACTTTATTGTCATTGTAATTTGGAAGCTCCAAGTGACCTGTGAGTGCATTTAAAGTGGTTAAGTCTTCTACAAGTTCTGGATGAATTTTGGTATGTACAGTGTTATCCTCGGTGTTACATTCATTTTCAACTATAGATTCCGAAGAAGATTCGGTTGCCTCTGAAATTGTAGTATTCTGCTGAGACATTTCCGAGGACATTTCATTATTCATTGTTGAAATTTCCAAGTGACATAATGTAACGTTAGTATTTCCTGATTCGATACCAATACTACTTAATTCTTCAATTGCGTCGAACGTACCAAAAACGAGGACATTAATAAAAAACAGGGCATTAATAGGGGTTATTAATGCCCTGTTTACTTTACATTAACATAACCTATTAATAACCGGTTGACAGAAAAAAGATTTTTGAACTTATAATAATTAATTATAATAAGTAGGTAAAATACTTACTCTTTCCTTATTGCACAACAACACCTGTTTACAACAAATCTAATAAACAGACACTGACTGTGATGTAGACATGTGTACGAACGAATACACGGGTTACTACGCAATAGACGCAGTAGGCATTTGCGCATCTGTTCACGTGACGTGTATCACATAGTATAACATTGTATTTCAAAGGATTACTTGTGTATTACATGTGTATTACAAAGTATTACATATGTATTACATAGTATTACATATGTATTACAAAGTATTACATGTATATTACATAGTATTACATGGGTATTACATAATTACGTATGCATTGCATAGTATTACATTAATATTACATAGTATTTCATAAACACTTGTCCCACAAATTACATAAGTGGTATCCCCCTCGGTATAAATACTACATGTTATAAACATTTGAATTTTATTTATTGGTCACGTAAACATTGTTTCGTATTGAAATATAAATATACCTACTTGTCAAAATAGAGTTGGCAACCTTGCATTTTACAATCCAATTTCCCTGCCTATTTTGCGGCAGCCATTTGATAGATTACTGGTCGATTTCAGGAAAAAGTTATTTAAGTGTAACAGCATATTAATATTTTATTTTAAAACCAAAAATAAAATCTGTACTAAAACCAAAACTATTCATTTGAATAAAATTAGAAAAAATAAAAAATAATTTTTACTTTTTGTTTTACATTTAAATACTTATTTTTCTTTCTTCTATTATGACAATTAAAGTGATAATATCGCATTTAATATAAAGATATTATTACATATAGGCCAACTATGATATATTTAATTTAGATATTGTTTCTATATATAAGTTTAAATGTTACTGTATGCAGATCAATGTTTTTACTTTAAAAATTGCTATTCCTCTTACTACGACATATTTTTCAGTTCTTTTAATTTTTAAATTGTGAGTTAAGGAATATTGAAGTATTTAAATTTTTTATTTGAATTTTCAAAATTTGGGCTTTGGATATTTAGAGATAGTTGAGTTAAATTTAATTCTTTACTTCTGAGTGTGCTTTCAAATATTGTTTAGAGAACATTATTACGTACTTTTTATATACCTTTTTTTCTATCATAAAATTTTTATCTTCGCTTATTCTTGTTTTATATTGTTAACTTGGATAAGGTATATGATATTAGAATTTTCAATTGTAAGAAACTCTTTATTTTGAGCATTACATCAATAGTTACAGTGTATTTTTGTAGTAATGTACAACGAGGTGAGAAATTCTCGCATCTCATCTCGTCTTGCGCCAAATATGTGACGAGCGAGAATTCATTTACAACGATACTCTCAGGAAACTTATCATCAACGTCCACATTAGATATAGTGTTAACCAGTAAACAGGCACCGATCAATATCAGTAACAAATAAAAATTGTAAAATAATTATTAATATTAATAAAACTAATTAATTAAAACTAAAATGAATTATGTTCAAAATTCAATTGTTTTTAATGACAGTTACTCGTAAAATACATATAGGTTATGTATAAAAACATATATAATTCGTTGATTTTAAAATTTTGTACGATTTCAGAAAAAATATAATACATATCTCGTCAGGGAGGTACCTTTTCATGACTCATTCATGGTTATTTGCCTCAGCCTGCGCCTCGGCAAACAATCTCCATATTCGTCATGAAAAGATTAACCTCCCTGCCATGATATGTAAATAACTATTAAAAAAATTAAAAATCAACAAAATCATGATTTTTGTTAACCCTGAAGTACATATTTTCACTAAAACTCATTAATTGTTGTATATAACCATATTCTTCTTCAAAATGGTAGTATTTCAACAATGGTTTAAGCGGGTTTAGGACCCTATTTTCATCATCTATTTATAACATAGGTATGTAATTATAATTTTTATTGTTATAATCATTGTACTTATTCTTATAAAGAAAATGAGTGCGAAAATTATTGATAAATTATTTAAAAACTAACAAGCAAGAAAATCTCCAATAATGGATATTTTAAAATTAAGTGGTATTAGAAATTTAAAAAAATGTAAAGATTTTCTAGATTCAGTGTTTGAATACATGTGGGTGTGCTGCACCAAACAAAAAAAGGAAAAAATCTGATGTGTCCAACACAATACCTCCCGCCACTGTAGTATTACATATATTCTATATAAGTTATTCAATACATTTATTTTGTAGTTTTAAAATTAATTTGTTATTGCAGTTCAGAATATTTTTAATTCATTTCATACCTAAAATTTCCTTCATAAAATTTGTATGACTAATATGACAGCTATTTTTGAGGTTACTAAAACCGGAACCGAACTTACCTTGATTTACGCATGCATATATATGCCTTATATATTTCTTCCACCTTTTCTAATTTTACAATAAAACTACTTCATATTTACTTATGTTATCTTTTACATTTACTTACATCAAATTTGACATCATATGTCAAATTTTGTGAACATATGAATAACTCATCTGTTTTATCGAAATTTCTCAGCCTAAACGATATGTAAAATTATTATAATTTATATATTTTTTTCTTTCTAACTAGAAGTTATATATAAACGTAATTATGCAGATCGGTAAAAAATTAAAAAATCTTTATATTTAATAATAACGGAATTTGCGAAAAAATTGTATTCGAGGTATTTTTTTGGAAAAATGGTTTAAAGCTTCAAATAAAGTACTACTTCCTGTTAACCAATTATAGTCAAAATCTAATCAGTTCATCATACTTGAATATAAGTCATAAATACCAAATATTATATTTTTTACATGTCTCGTATTGGAGTTATCGTGGACGAAAAATCGTCACAGACACATACACACACGCACACACACACACGCACACACACACGCACACACAGACATACAGACATCACGGTAAAAATAGTAAAATAGTATTCTAGGGACCCTAATTCGTGCTCATATGTTGAAAACTCATACTCGAGAAATCTGACCAAAAACAATACCTCCCTTATCTATGTATTGATAGGCGGGAGGTAAAAAGAGACGAGTTCGATATGACTCAAGCGAAATTAGGGACTCTCGCAAGAATTTATATGTATTATAATAGGTTTAAATATAAACACTAAGATCTATTTGACTGGTGGATGGATAAGAAATAATAAAACTTGTGGAATTCAGTCAATGTATTTGGAAAAAGCTACGTCTCCTACCGGTTTCGACCCTACGTGGGTCTTCTTCAGGGAGTGTAGGTCAACTTATTTAGTTTGTACATTAAAATGTTATTTTAACATAGAGAACGGCACATGAATACAGTCAAATAATTAAAAAAATTAAATTAAAATTAAAGATCTATGTTCCGTGACTCAGAGCTTGTGTATATGTATGGTAACTTTATATGTACTTGTATGTACTAAAGTGTGTAAAACGTTCTGTAGTTACCTGATAAATTAGTTGGGTTAGATTCGATTTCGATTAGTGCTGCACTGCGAGACGAGAAAATCTCGCATCTCGCCTCGCCTCGTCTCGATAATTCGAGACGAGAACGGGAACGATATAGAAATCAGAAATGCAAGAAAAGAACGATATGAAAAAATGCGAGTGCTTAAACTCGCGCGAGATTCTCGCAACTCGCATTTTGCATACCTAATGTGAAAGCAAATCTGAAAGTAATTTTTATTTCATATTATTTTCTTACCTACCAGAAAAAAAAATGTTTTTCCCACGTACCACGTGAAATAATTTAGCTATTTGCATTTGTTAATATATTCTAGGATTTGAGCTTATGTTGGATTAATTCGAATATCTTTAATGTTTGTGTACCAAGTACAATGTAACAATGAAAATTGACTTTTGTTTGCAAAATTTGTAGCAATTAATTAATTATTATCTGTAGTTACAGATTTTTAAATAACAATTATTATTATTATTTTCTTTGAACATTAATTGTTTTTATAGCATTTTTATAATATAATTAATTTTCATTATATATTATACTTTACACATTTACATAGGTAGATAAATTATAAAGTAGAAAAATTACTAACAAGGTAAAAATAATAAAAAAATGTAATAGTACATAAGAAAAAATATAAAAATTAATAAAAATGGCTACATTTCACTTTAAAAACTAATTGCCATTTTAAATTCATGAATTCAAATTCGAATTAAAACTGAAAAATGAAAAAATTAGTTATTGTCAGATGAAATGTACTTTTAAATTCCCGGTTTTAATTTGGACTTCATCCATGAATTTAAACATAATAAAGCTCTTGCTGATTCTGGGCTTAACCTGATAACAAGTGCTGTACGTGAAAATAAACGCTCTGCAGGAACAGATGTAGCAGTAATTGTGAAGATATCCTTTGCCTTCTAGAAAGATTTGGAAATTTGTATTCGTTTATGGACCACCACTGCAAAATATGTTCGTCTTTCGTGGCTTTTTGTTGCGATTAATAATTATTTAATTCCTTTTGCCAACTATCATCGTCAGTTTGAATACCGGGTTTGTTGGTTGATAATAATTTAGTCGATAAACAGATTCAAATTTTGATTTAGCGGACGACAACATTTCTTGTCCCCAAGAGGTCATTTCAAAAGATTGAAATTTATGCCTAGGATCTAAAATTAATACTGTGCAATAAATCCAATTACATTTTGCATTTTATCGTACCCTGCTTGAAATGCAAGCAAAATCGTTTCGTCAGTACAATTTCTGTCTGGTTTAGTATCTAATTTATTAATATTTTTTTCTATTTTGTCCAAAAGCATATTGAGACCAATTACCATTGAAGGTAGAGTTACATACTTGTCGCCACCAAGTATTAAAGTCGAGGGGTTAACCACTTCCAAAATTCTTGTACCACCAAACTTCCAAATCACAAAAACTTCCAAAACTTCCAAGACTTCCATTAAACTTCCAAGACTTCCAAGAAACTTCCAAGACTTCCATGAAACTTCCAACACTTCCATGAAACTTCCAAGACTTCCATGAAACTTCCAAGACTTCCATGAAACTTCCAAGACTTCCATGAAACTTCCAAGACTTCCATACGTCTTACAGAGCTTTATTTATAAGTTTATTATTATCACATTTGTGTTTACTTTTCCATTAATACAGGGTGTTTACGGTCTTTTTATTTTATTTTTAGTGGGTGATACTAGAAGTCAAAAGAAGGCGAAAAACATTAAAACACCTTAATAAAATATTTATAATAAAAGAGATATGAATTTTTTTAGTTTTTTTAAAGGGGAGGTAAATTTTTTTAAACATATAAATATAATATAAATTAGACATCATATTCATAAAATATTTAATTTGAACATCACATAATTATCTTTCGCTATTACGCATTTAAATTATGCCAAACTATTCTATGCCCTTTTAAACTTATTGGAATCTTATAGATAATTATCAGTTATCGATTTTACGATCGATCCGAGGCCATTCAAAATTCCTCTTTTATTTCTCCTTATTGTATAGTGAATATTGAGGGGTTCAAATTTGTTGGTTATGGAATTTTGTAAGTGATGAATGATTTTATTGTTATTGTCAAATTCTTTTGCATTTAATTTGTCTTCTATTATAATTTGGTTTAGATTTTCGTATTGTTTGTTTAAGTTGTTATAATTTATCAGAATAGGTTTCAAGTCATAGTAATGAATGAGGGTGTGTTTCGTTTGTTGTAGTCTGGCTGTTCCTAATTTCAGAGTTAGTAGTTCAAGGTTATTCGTTGTTTTTTATTTCTCTTATCTACTTTAATTTCTGCAATTTTAAGTTTTTTGTTTACTTTTACAACTTGTTCCTTTTTAAATTTTGGGTTTCGAGTTTTGTTTACTTTTTGTTTATTATGAACAAACACGGTGTCGGGAATTTCGGGAAGATTTTCGCGGTTTTCGTTTAAATTTTGAATTGTTTTGGATTTATTATTTTGTATTCGTTCGTTGATTGATTTATAGGTCAATTTCATCCTTTCTCTATGGTTTTGAACGTAATCTTGAGTCACTTGTTTTTCCAAATCTATTTCGAGGGATGAATTTGAGTCAAAATGTCCGGATATAATTTCTACGGGTTTCAGTCCAGTTGTTGTGTGATTGGTATTATTATAAGCTAATAAAGCGTAATTTACTTTGGTTTTAATAGGCTCGTTTTTGAAATTTTCTTGTATGTTGAAAAGACGAATGTGTTCGATTAGTGTCGAGTGGAATCTCTCTATCACTCCGTTTGAGTCCGGGTGTTGAGAACTCGTGAAGTGTATGTCAACTTTATGAATAGCTAATAATTCTTTTAAAATATTATTTTTGAATTCTAAACCATTATCGCAAATTATTAATTTGGGAATTCCATGATGTGAGAAGAATTTGGTTAATTTATTTGTGATCTCGATAGCATTTGTCGAATTTACTTTATAGGCTTGCGCGTATTTGGAAAATGCGTCTATTATCGTCAAAAATTTAGAGTTTTCTAAAGTGAGTGTGTCTATATGTATTGTATGAAAGGGTTTGTCGGGTGTTAGTGTTATATTGTATTTAGTTTTAATAGGATTTCTTTCGTATTTAGCTTGTAAGCAAATTTCACACTGGTTAATATAGTTTGTGATGGTTCTATGTTGATTTGGCCAATAGTAAATATTTTTAATTTGGTATTGTGTTTCGAGGATTCCACGATGATTCGTATTTCCTTCGTGAAATTGTTTAATTATATTATTAATTTCGTTATCTAATTCAACATCAATTAATTTATTATTACACTTAACAAAATTTATTTCTGAATTCTTAAAGTGTGTTTGCATTACAATGGAGAATTTTTCGTATATTGGTTGTTCAAAAAACAAGGAATATTTGACTTTTGGAATTATGAATTTTTTTACAAATTTTATAACGTCTGTTTCGAAATTTTCTTGTGAGATTTGTACGTGAATTCTTGTTTTGTCAGTGTGAATTTTACAGTATTTGGGTTTGGCTGGTGAGTGAGTGACTTCAGATATAAACAGTTGGTTTTTGTCAACGTTCACAGGGGAGTCGCTAATTGTGATACCAAAAATAGGATTTTCTTGGTTGGAGTGGATCATATTGTCAGAGTCAGAATTTCGGTCATTGTCGGGTTCTGCAATCATTGATTCGTTATCAGGGTTAGTTATAGTTAGTTATAGTCAAAGAAATTTTGAACTTCCGGTTCTACAGAATTTACGTTCAATTCGATACGTGATAGTGCATCAACATTTTTGTTTAATGAACCCTTTTTATATTAAATTTCAAAGTCGAATTCCTCCAATTTCAATCTCCATCGTATTAATTTAGAATTTGGTTCCTTGAGTGAGGATAACCACTGGAGGGGTTTGTCGTCTGTTATAATTTTAAATTTTCGTCCGAATAGATAGGGGCGAAAATATTTTGTGGCTCAAACTATAGCGAGGAGTTCTTTTTCGATGGTTGAATAATTTTGTTCCGAATCGTTGAGGGTTCGACTCGCATAAGCGATCGGTAGGTCAGAGCCTATCGGTCCTTGCGATAAAACAGCACCAATAGTCACGTTGCTTGCATCGGTTGTTAAATTGAACGGTTTCGTGAAATCGGGATATTGCAGTATCGGCTCGTTCGTTAATAGGTTTTTACATTTATTAAAACAATTAATATAATTTTGATCTTTTATACCTATTTATTACTGCTCCCTTTTTCAGACATTTCGTGAACGGTTTTGTAATGTTCGCAAAATCTTTTATAAATTTTCTGTAATACCCTAATAAACCGAGGAATGCTTTTATTTCTTTTACTGTTTTTGGTATGGGATAGTTTTTGATTGCTTTAATTTTTTCCGGGTTTGGTTTTATATCTTGTGGGGTAACTATGTGGCCTAAATATGCAACTTCGCGTTGAAAGAACTCTGATTTATCGAGTTGAATTTTTAAATTAGCTTTTCTCAATCGGTCAAATACAGCGTGTAAACTTTGGATGAGCTCCTGTAGTCTAGTGCTAAAGATTATTACATCATCCAAGTAAACGAGGCAAATTTCGTTAGTCAAATTTTGAAGTACGTTGTCCATTATTCTGTGAAATGTCGCGGGGGCATTTTTTAATCCAAATGGCATCCGAAGAAATTCATAGTGCCCAGATTCGGTACTAAACGCTGTTTTTTGAATATCATTTTGATGCATCTCTATCTGATGGAATCCAGATGCTAAATCAAAGTTGTGAAATACTGACATCTACCGAGTTTATCCAAAAGTGAATTTATATTAGGAATGGGATACTTATCATCTATCGTCTTCTCGTTGAGCTTACGATAGTCAATAACTATACGCCATTTCTTTTTTCCCGACGCGTCTAATTTCTTTGGCACTACCCATACAGGAGAGGACCAAGGAGAGTGGGACGGTCTGATGATGTTTTGTTCTAACATTTTGTCAATTTGATTTTTTACTTCTTTCCGATGTACTTCCGGATATCTATAGGTTTTACTGTAAACTGGAATTTGATCTTTTGTTCGGATGTGATGTTTGACTTCGTTAGAAAACGTAAGAGATTTATTATCAGTATGAAAGATGTCGGAATATTCTGTTATTAATTTTAAAATTTCGTTTTTCTCTTCCGGATTCATATGATCGGTTCTAATTTTTGTGATATCAAGATCATTGTCTAAATTTGTGTTTTGGAAATTTACATTATTTATTTCAAAATTTTCAAGGGGTTCAACGGTAATATTATTTGTTGTATCGGTCACGCATTCTACGTTCTCGGGATTAATAATTGGGTAGTAGAGTATGTGGTTTTCAATTTTGGCTATGCCCTCTGGAATAATTAAATTATCAACAAATGTTTCCGTTTTCTATATTATTGATATGAAAACTAATAATTTTCTCTGATTTTGTAGGAATGTTTATATAGTTGGGTCGTGGCATAATTTTTAAATAATGTAATTTAATAGTCTGAGTTGGTGTTATCATTTTATCTCGGCCAAGATCAAGAATAATATCTAACAATTTTAAATTATCTAGGCCCAATAAAATGTCGAACTGAATATGAAAATCAAATAAATAATATTTAAGGAATATATCAGGTTTTTGAAACAATTTTGAACATGGTAATATGACACTAGAATTTTCGGTTGAAGTGCCATGTGCTGTTGTAATTTTGAAGAAGTCGTTTTGAATTTTGTTTTGAAAATATATATAAGCAATTTCTGGTTTGATAAACGATCGAGTGCTGCCTGTGTCAATTAATACTTTTAGATTATGTTCGGGATAAATAATAAAAGGCAATTCACTTTGATTGTGAGATAAATTTAGTGATTCTATTCTGTTTCCGAGGCATTCTTCTCTAAAAAATAATTATCGTCATATTGCTGGTTATAATTATCGTATTCGGAATCAATTTCTTCAATAATAGCGTTACTATTGTCGGGGTCTACTGGGTCTAAGTCTTGTATTTCGGTGTTATGCAATTCTTCAAAAGTGAAGTCCGGTGCACGTTGGGTGTGATTTTGAAAGTAATTATGTTGTTGTCTATAATTATTATAACCAGATGGTCCGGGTTTAGGTCTAAAAGTCTGATTAGTGCTTATGCTCATTGGTGTTGGTTTCGGTTGTTTAGGAATAAAATTGTTATTTGAATTTGGCTTAAAGGAATTTTGTTTGGCCATTTGATTTTGAAATTGAGGTTTATTAAAGCTGTTATTTGGTACATTAATTGAGGAATATTTCGTGTAACGGGTGATCGATGGCTGGTATTTTGGTTGATCGGTATTGGTTTTTGTTTTAAATTGAAATTTTGATGACGTTGTTTGCTTTCTAACTGAAATTCGTTAGTGAGCATATTGAGAGCAGAATTTAGATCTTCAGGATTTTTAGTTCTTAACAAATGTCCTAGGGGATCCTTTAAACCACGCAAGATAATTCTTGTTGCATATTTTTGAAAATAGGCAATTAATACTTTAACACTGGCTTGTTCTATCTTATTTGTCAAGTAGAAAACTTGCAAATTAAGTAGATCCTGAACTTTATTGAAAAATTCAAAAGCATTTTCATTTGTCATTTCGATATTCAATGTAAAACAATCGCGTTTATCTTGATATGTGTTCAATAACGCTGTCTTTTGACTGTTCCAATCAGAGATTGTGCAACTGGCGATATTAACCGCAGCTTCGCCTTTGATTATTGTTAATATGCTAGAAATAAGCCATTCGTTTTGAAAATCAGCGGGGTCAGCTGTGACATAAAATTTATTAACTAATTTTTCGCAGATTTCAATGAATCTGGAGAGTAATTTAGTATCGCCGTGAAATTCGGGAATCATGTCGAGGTATTCTCTTTTTAATACGGGGGTTGCCATGATTGTTAAGTTTAGACTATCTATTCTATTTGCTAGATCGTCAAATAATAAGTTATTTTGATTATTATTATAAATTTGGTTTGGTGAGTTACAGGATTGGTCAGAATCTGATTCTGTTTCACTTACTGAATCGGTATTGATATCAATCAATTTTCTAAATGACATGTGCACTTACTTGATCAAAATCAATTTGTCCATTGATTTGTTCCGACGATTTCTCTGTGCTGGAACGATGAACCTGGTCGTGGCAGCTCTGTATTCTTCAGGGCTGGTTGGCGACTTCTACTTCTGCACGATGTGCTCTCGTACTTGTAAAAGTCTTTGATGCAGGTTCGCGGACACTTCCGTTGCGATATCCAGTAAATCGTAGAAACGAAACGCAAATTTATTTTTAAATAATTACGCCTGGATATCCTACCGACTGCGCCAGTTAAGTTACGGGAGTAAGTTAACAACAAAAAAATGATTTTATTAAACAAAAGTACAAAGATTCAGCAGTGAAATATAACAATGTTTATTGTATAGAATACAGAATGTAACTCAATAGAATTAAGTAATGTTACAAAAATATGAAAAATATTGAGTATGCAAAAATAGAGGAAATGAGGATTCGAGTAGCGTCTGGGACTCAGCATGGTCAGCAGTTCCCGTGAGAAGTTGTACTTCTAACTTATATATATATATATATATATATATATATATATATATATATATATATATACCGGGTGGTGAATTAATTTGTGCAATATTGGAAATTCAATGCTAACTTTTTCATAGGGCGATATTTTGTTCCCTATTTATTTTTGAGCAAAATGCTTCAAATGAAACTTGTAGATAATTGAATTTTACATCTAAAAGACTCATCTCATTTTATTTTATACTTTTTGTAACCCGTAAATAGAGATTAATAATTATAGAAAATGGCTCATTTATAGCGATAGCCATGGAATTTAAGCAAAGGCACAAACAAAAATATGACGTTTGAAATGTCGGAAAAATTAGTGTAACAGAGTAATAACATATCAATAACAAAAAAGTGAAATGAGTTCTCTGTGTTTGTTGTAATTATAGTTACAGAAAAATACGGGTTTTATTTATTTTATGATTATTCAACAAAATCCGACTATAACTAAGGTTGAAATAAATTTTGGATAATTGATATAATAAATTATTTATTTTATTATTACTATAAATGTTCGAATAAATCGCCATTCACTGTTAAACAATGGCCTAATCTATTATAAAATTCACGTTTTATATAACTTAATTGTCTAATTGTTATTTTATCACATTCTCTTCGGATGGCATTTTTTAAAGCGTCTAGATTAGGATGATATTCTTGATAAATTTTCTCTTTAAGATATGGCGATAAGAAATAGTCGTTAGGCGCTAAATCTGGTGACCGTGCCTGCCAATTAATTATACCCCTACGACCAATCTACTAATCAGGATGACATTGATTCAAATATTCTATTATACTTCTTCCGGAATGTGCAGGACAACCATCAGGCTGATACCAAATAGTTTCAATATTTTCAGATTTTTCTTCAATTTCCGGATCAATATAGTTTCGAAGAAAATCCAAATATTTTTCGCCATTCACACATCCATCAATAAAAAATGGTCCTACGATATTGGATCCTAAATACCGGGCTAAACATGCACTTTTTGTGGGTATTGGGTATGTGTTTGTAGCAATTCGCGTGGATTATTTTTATTCCAATATCTGAAATTTTGAATATTTGGTTCACCATTAAGTGTAAATGTCGACTCATCAGTAAAACATATGGTTGTTAGAAATGTTCTGTCCAAATTTGCTTTGTCCATCATGATTTCGCAGAATTCTGCTCTTGTTACCTTATCATTTTAGAAAATTTCTTGGTGCTTTTGATATTTATAGGACATGTAATTTTCACTTTTTAATTTTTTTTTGTGCTGTAGAATGATGAATGCCTAGTTCTGCAGCAATTTGACGTATACTTATATTTGGGTTTTCTGTTACCGCCAACAAGACATTAAGTTTATTTTCATTCATATTTTCTTCCACTTCATTGTTCTCTTCTACTTTCATTTGACACTTTTCGCTGGGTTTAAATACACTACCAGTTGAATTGAACTGTTTAATTATTCTGCTTATTGTAGAATATGTAGGTATAGGCCGATCGTGATATACAGCACTAATTACTTACTTCAGCTAGGGAGTTTCCTTCACAAAATCTTTTTAAGCACTGAATTATTTCTTGAATGTTTGAACATATTTTCTTTATATTAAACTAAATTACTACAAACGAAGTAATAAATTTGATAGTAATTACTTCCGCGAACTGTCAAACTACTAGAAATTATTTTGCATTTGTTTGTACGTTTGTTTACATTCCGTGGCCATTGCTACAAATGAGCAATTTTCTAAAAATATTAATCCCAGTTTCACGCGTTACAAAAAGTTCAAAATAAAATTTGATGAGTGGATACAGAATTTAATTATCAAACAAGTTTTATTAAAAGCATTTTTGTCTAAAATAAATAGGGAAAGAATTATCGCCATATGAGAAAATTAGCATTGAATTTCCTATATTGCACAAATCAATTCACCATCCGGTATATACAGCGTGTTCCATTTAAGTGTGCCACCATTGCTATCTCGAGAACTATAAGAACTACGAAGTTGGTTAAATTAGCAAAGAACCACCATTTTACAAGTCTAATACAATGAACAAAAAAATATATTTTTCGGCTAGTTGTTCTCAAAATACGGGACACAACTTTCTTATTTTAAATGGGAACATATATTTATTTTTAAGTTATTCGATAGAGTATTTTTTTCTGAATTCAACGATATAAACATATCATATACTAATATAACAAAATAATTGAGAAAAATGCCTGTTAGATTTATGTGTATTTTATTTTTATCTGACTAAAACAAGAGTGCTAATATTCGCAAATGACCCTGAACATATAATATCAATGTCAAATATCAAATATATTTATTATAATACACTTATGTATTACTATTAAATAAATTAGAAAAGCAGAAAAGCTTTTTTCAAAGCATCCCTAAGTAATAAGAAAGCATTTTGTGTCTTAACTCTTGGTTACATGATACATACATATATAAAAATGTCTCAATTTTTTTAATATCTACATATTTTCTAGATTTAAAATTAACAAAAAAAAAATACGAGAGCACAAGAATTGAAGAAAATCCTGCTATTCTTGCAAGATAATTTCTTTTCTTGTCTTGCTTTGAAGTTTGTAGCTCTTGTCTTGCATTTTTTGGAAGACTGACGCAAGACCAAGAAAAGTACAATACTCTCGTGAAACAACAGAAAGGTTAATGTTCTGTATAACGGGTTTTTTGTTAACGGTATTAAAAAGACCGGTTGTAATTCCGGCTAATGTTCGCAATTTTCTTTTAAAATATCAGTTACCAGTTTTTATTAACCATTTTTCTAACCGGTTATATGCTCTGCTATTAATACAAATACATAAGTAATTATATTTTATATTATAGCTTCGTGCACAAAGTTATACGTATTTTAGATATGTGCTTGTGTATGTTTATTATTGCAACAGATACATATTATATTGTAATAGTTATTTGTGCTGCTAGGTAATAAAGTTGATTTTTCTGGTCCGAATGATATGTACGGCCGAGACGCAGTCGAGGCTGAATACATCTGTCAAGATCAAGTTCTGCACATCTAAAATGTTCTAGATCAGATTATTCAGGTCATTTTATCATGTATCTATTTTATTGTAACAGATCATGAATTAGATCTAGATCACGCTGCCGAGTTTGCGTTGCTGCGAATGGTGGCCATTTTGAAAATCAAATTTAGTACCTCCCTTGCAGTTTCATTGTTCATTGTATTTTTTCTTGTTTGTTTATTGTTTTTCTTGTTTATTTTTTTGTTGAATGGCAGCAAGCCTATTTTGTTTTAAATTATTATTGCAGTTTGTTAAAATTTATCTTGTAATTAAATTTGAATAAAATTTTTTTTCGACAGATCGAATAAAAATGTTTCAGGCATTTGTTAGTAGATAGTATAAGGATTTTATATAGTTTTATTTTCAAAAATCGATCGAGTGGTTTTCAAAATATCTTGTTTTGAAATTTTTGATCGGTCGCCATTTTGTCATTTGGTAAAATAGAAAATAATTGTAAATACAAAAGTTTTAGAGAACTAAAAGCAAATGCTGAAAGTTTTTGTATTTTCTTAATATCTCTTAAAATAAGGGAATAATGACGATTTTTTGAAAAACAAAAGAACGCCAATAACTTTGAACTGGGGCTCCAAATCAAAAATTTGAACTAAGAAAAGTTGTTTATTTCAATGAGTTTGAACTGCCGTTTTCGGATGGTACAACTTAGTATTAATACCCTGTATGTTAGAGAAAGCATCCATTTTATTATACGGGATGTCCCAATGAAAATTATCAGCGCAATTTTTGGTCACTTAACATCAATTTTGCAAAAAACGCTCGAACACGTCAACTTCAACACTAAAATGCGTGTGGACTGTACCTCAAAAATTTTAAATGGAAAAGGGTGTCAAACATGACAATTCGAAAGGCCTTTCAATTCTCTTTTCAACAGTTTTTTTATTTTTCAAATCGGATCTTTAGTTCAAGAGAAATATCCTTTAAAACAAATGTTTACAGGTGTTAAAAATTGCAATCAAGTAGGCTTATAATGGCTATTACTCAATCGAATCATTTACAACACCCGTGTTGGCAAACTCTAATCTCATGAGTAATAGCACATATTACATGCATAATTTAGTATTAAATGGCAAATCTTATTAGTTTGTTTTTATTACAGATTGTTTTGGACAACATCAAGAATTTCACGAGGGAGCAAGCAGCTATTCGCCGACTGGTTCATTTTTTCCATAACGATACCACGCATTTCACCCAGTGGAAATAATTCACACCATATTACCTATTTAATGGGCAATTGTATTTGTATCTTCTCATGTCCTGCAACAATTAGATCATAAGGTTTACTTTTTTCAGAATTTGTTATAACTGTTGTTTCAAATACAAATCTACAAATTATTTCACTTCTTTGATACAGCATATCGTAATGTCGGGATTATCATACAGCGGAATTATTATTACCATTAAATTTCATACATTTTTTAAAATAAAATACAATACTACAAACAAGAATGGAAATGGGGACTTCCGTCATTTTTTTTTATTATTTATTACATGAATCTAAATTTAAAAATAAAACACCCGTATTTTTTTATTTTGCAAATAAATTAATAGTTTTGCTAAAAAATGTTCGCAAATAGGTTTGTGACGTATTACCCCTGACAGACAAAAAAGACAAGATGTTAGAAAGAGATAGATCTAGTAACCAATGTGAACATAGCATTACAAATGCCGCGCGTAACGTCAAATTCAAACTTGTATGTAAACATATTGCCAGTGCAAACATAACCTCTCGTTTCAACCACGCTTGTTTGTGAATTTTGCTCGTGTATTATCAAAGACTTGTTTTTATTAATATATTTTCTTAATTAAGTGCTTATTAAAGGACAAAATATGTTATCAGGTAATATTTTATTGTATCTTAAAACACAAGTAAATAAGTATAAAGATGAAACAAGCTGGAACTGGCTGCTGATTTCAGTGATTTTGAGACATGCGCTCTAAGTCAGATTGGCTTCAGGGGTAATACGTAACGAGGCTATTTGCTGAATTTGTTTTTCTAAAAAATGTTTAAGTCTAATAAATATTTTATATATTTTTTAACTTTTTACGAACTTATTTGAAGATAGAATTAATATGCAGTTAAAATTTTGTGAAAAGCTCGCAACGCGGAAGTCCCCATTGAGCTAGGACACCTTAATTGATATAATATAGAAGTAAAGCTAGGAGGTAAATATAAAAAAGGTTAATAATAAAAAATAAATACACTGGTATACTTATTAATACTATACATCTATTTATGTAAAAGCAAACGTTTTATACAGACAGGGTACAGAAAACATTAGCGAACTAATATATTCATTCGTAGCTGTAGTGAGGATTGACAAATTGTGCGCCGACCGTAATGAAATGTTAAGCGGAACAAGTTCTTCAACTATGAAGACTCAGTTGGAAACAATGTAGTGGTTTAGTCTTTGAAAATAACCACTTCCTGATAAATATCGAATTTATCTTTCTCTTATTTTACACCCGTCAGCGTTATGCTTTTGAAGATCATTGTGCGTTAAATAATTTGCCACTTATTTAGTCGATCAAAAATTACGTATACAGATATAAACAAAATTATATCTTTTTTATGAATTTCTTTTAAAATTCCATTAAATTCCTTTAAAATATCACTCCAGATTATTAGATTCACAATTAAATGAAAACCTGTAATACTATTAAGTACATTTTTGGCATCTTGTTGAGTTTCTGGTATAGAATACCTGTCAACATCAGCAATACGTACAGAGTAATAATTAAATAATTAGTGGTGTGACTCGAAGTAGTCACTCATTATTAAGTCTTCGAACTTGTTGGCTAGTATTAATTTGAATCTTGAAATTCTCAAATAAGATGGGTTTCGCAAATGTTGTTACTTTGAAATTTTGGAATTTATTTTTGATTTTTATTTCGCAGTTGATTTATTTTAGTAGAAAAATCCCTTTTAGTTTTCTTATTTCTTCTTTTTGTTTGCAAGCTTCTTGAATAGTTTCTTTGATTTGAAAAATGGCCAAGTATTGATTGATTTCTTCAATGTATTCGACGTAATTTCCTTTAAGATTTAATTTAGTGTACTGACAATTTTTGTTATTATTGTGCAGTATTGTTTTTTTTTCGTATGTATTGATTTATTTTGTTGGGGCATTGGTAATAGACATTTTTATTTAGAGATGAAACGGATTTCCGGTAACTATCCGGTATCCGGCCTTTCCGACGTAAATTTACTATCCGGCCGGATACCGGATAGTAACTCAATATCCGGCCGGATACGGGATTTTAAAAAACTGCAACAATTTCCTAAAATCTACTTTAAAATATAAGTTTTTGTGAGGTAAATAATAAGAAAACGGCTTATAATTATGATGGCTCCTATTTACAGCTGAAATTAAATACTGCCAATCACCATAGAAGTGAACTAAAATAATGAAAACAAATCTTATTTTTATTAAAGATAATTGTTAAAATTAATACTCAAAATTAACAAGATTTAAGTTATGGTGAATGAAGACTAAATTTTCAGCATTGGCTGCCAACAGGCGATTTCGCTTGTTATCGTAAACTAAGCCAGCTTTGGAAAAGAACCTTTCGCTGCAAACCACTGCTGCAAGGTGCTGAAAGGTACACTTTGGCGAACTTTGTCAAATGTGGATAAAGTTTCGAGTTATACGATCACCATGTGTAAGGGTCACGGCTGCGATTAATTCGAACCGTCTTCAAATAGCAGTCAATCTCGTTAGTAATTGGGTTTTTTCCTTTATCTTGACATTGAGTATTGTCTTGATCTGCCACTTCATGGAAACAATCCCAACAGGTGTCGTGAGATTCTCGAGTAACATTTGATTTTGAATCAGTTTCATTTCCTCTATTCCCTTTAGCGGTGTTGGAGAGGACGGTGAACTACCACTGTTAGAAGTCTCGTCGCAACTCATTTTTAAATACTCCAATAAGATCTTCTGTCGCGCTCTTTCAGCTTCAAGTGGTCCCAAATAATTTAACTTAAATCTGAGGTCTCAGAAAGTTGCAATTAGGTAATTCGGATCTTCAGTTAAAGAGCTAAATCGAGATTCCAATTCGGCTGTTAAGGAGGCTCTCATATGAGGTAAGTCAGCAGTTCGCTGTGCAGTCTCATCCTTGTCTAAGTATCTTTTTAATGTAGGTACGTGCGGTATAACTTCGGATATGCAGGAGAGGCCAGAACTTGTGATTTTAGTTATTTCCTCGAATGGTTTCAAAAGTTTTACACACTGCTCCATCAAGCACCACTGATGAGTACTTAAATTTGTGAGTGTATCGTGATCAGTTACATAAAGAGAAATAGTCCGTTTTTGTTCCAACAAGCGTTTTGCTTTATAGAAGGTAGAATTCCATCTTGTGTTAATATTCTGTACTAATTGATGCTCTGGTAAACTTAACTCCTTTTAAATCGCTAGCAGTTTTTCTTGTGCTAAACCCGAATGTTGGAAGTGAGGTACGAGACGTATACCTTTGGCAATCATTTCCATTACTTCAGTCTGTATCTTTAGTGATTCACTCACAACCCTCTGAAGTGAATGAATGAAACATCTGGCAATTATACTCTGCCTCTCGAAAGCCTTTCACCATTTTAGCACCGCTGTCATGAACAAGAATGTGTATTTTGCTCTGCTCAATATCCCAGTGAGTTGCTATAGCATTAAATTCATTTGCTATGTTTTCTCCTGTGTGAGATCCTGAAAACGGTTTCATAGCAAGAACCTCAAGTTGAAGATGGAATTCTGGAGACAACCAATGATGTGTGGAACTCAGAAAACTGGAGTTATTGTGCAAACACGTCTACATATCAGAAGTGACAGAAACTGCGACTGTTGTAGATATCGGGAATAATTTTTTGGGTCATATAAGTGCGGCTTGGCAATTCATAGCGGGTAATGCTTGTTGAAGGAGTCTTGTGAATCCAACACTGTCTACGATACAAAGCGGCTTATTATCTAGTGCAATCATTTCGCCAATCAGATAATGATATTTTTTCACCTTTGCATCGTTTACGTCCCAAAACATTTTTCTTTCAAATGATTCTGCCAAAGTTAGCTGCTTTTCTGTCAATGTCGAAGACGAACTTGTACTAGGGACGGCAGCTTCCACAAGCGGCGTACGTACGTCTTTGTCTTTACCTTTATTCAACAATTAAAATTTCTTTAGATGTTTTGACTTCAAATGATTACTCAACCTGATTAATTAATATTGCACATGCAATTATTTCATAAAGAAAGACTTAGCCAGAGACTCCAATAAAACATAAGACATACTCTACGTAGCTGCTTTTTTCCCTTCACCACCACGAGATATTTGAAGCCGGTACAACAAACAAATAGCAAACTTATGATTTTTATTGTTTCTGTCGAAATATTGCCAAACAGGTGACCTTTTTTCACTGATGACATGTTTTTTTCACGATTTTGTTTTGAATTGCACTCAAATTACGCACTTCACGAAGCAGGTAACTAATCGCTAAACAATTACACACTCACGCCGCCGTCTATAATCTCCCACGAAAATACCCGAACCCGCCTGAATTGGTCCAATCACATTGCTGTATCTGTGCTGCGCTAAACTTGTTACAACATGCAACGCGCACACGGGCCGGATATCCGGACGCCGGATATTCGGCCATCCGGCTTCGCAGCTAGACGAATATCCGGTATCCGGCCAAAGAACTATTCGTTTCATCTCTTCTTTTAACGCAAATATCATTCGTTAATCGATTTCATAATTTATAGGAATGTCTATAAAACAAATAATTCCATCGGATTCTAATTTGCAATTTAGATTAAGTAGAATTTTCAATTAATAGCATATTCTTTGAGGTTGATTCTAAAAGAATTTTGTTATCGTATTGTTTATAAATTTTATTTAATTCTAAATTTAATTCATTGATTTTGTTTATGCGGGGGCGGGGTTAGTAATGTCAAATACCCAGGTATTTATTTTTAGGGGTAAATACTGGATATTTATCCGTGTAATTACCCAAGTAAATACCCAAAGAAACAAAAATGTAAAAATATTTAGTTTCAGAGAATTTGCATTTTTACCAATCAAAATTATAATTAATAACTATTAAATAAAACTCAAGGTTTTGATACTGAAACTTAAACATATTTATTATTCAACATATATTTAATTATTAAAAGAAATCATTAAATTATTGAATTTATATCATTCTGGTCTCCGTTTCTTCACTTTTATCATCTTCATCTTTATCAAATAATTCAGATTCTTCATACGACACGTCCATTTCACTTGCAGATTCAGAAGTTTCAATCTCTGAGTCTCTTAATTTTCTGATCCTTTTTTCCCACTTTATACTTGAGACAACTCATTCTGTCCTTTTTCTAGGCTAGAAAATAGGGATTGTGATGGAGATACCTAGGAAGATTTAGCGCTAGTCCTACTAGTTGGTTTCTGTCTCCTCTGTAGTGCCCTTGCGAATTTCTTCTAAGTCTTTTGAATTGATTTTAGTATTTCCTTCATTCATTAAATTCCAGTTATACTGTCACGGTTCTAATCTGAATCTACTAATATCATACCGGATGCGTGACGTCATCCACCTGATTTCGGGCCGTATCAAAACAAACGATAAGACTGAGTAGAAGTATGATGTCTCATACTCAGAGTATGGGCGTAAAGTAATACAACGAGTTTAAGTTTTATAATAAGTTTAATAGAGTAAATGGTTATTACTTACAAGTTACGTCTCAGCAAGTCCATCTCAATAGCTTCGTAGCGTCGCACTGGTCAGACGAACGGAATGGAGAAGTTTATCTCAACCAACACCAAGAGATAACTGCCTCCATCCGTTCATTAAATTCCAGTTATACTGTCACAGTTCTAATCTGAATCTACTAGTATCATACCGGTTGCGTGACGTCATCCACCTGATTTCGGGCCGTATCAAAACAAACGATAAGACTGAGTAGAAGTATGAAGATTCATACTCAGAGTATGGGCGTAAAGTAATACAACGAGTTTAAGTTTTATAATAAGTTTAATAGAGTAAATGGTTATAACTTACAAGTTACGTCTCAGCAAGTCCATCTCAATAGCTTCGTAGCGTCGCACTGGTCAGACGAACGGAATGGAGAAGTTTATCTCAACCAACACCAAGAGATAACTGCCTCCATCCGTTCATTAAATTCCAGTTATACTGTCACAGTTCTAATCTGAATCTACTAGTATCATACCGGTTGCGTGACGTCATCCACCTGATTTCGGGCCGTATCAAAACAAACGATAAGACTGAGTAGAAGTATGAAGACTCATACTCAGAGTATGGGCGTAAAGTAATACAACGAGTTTAAGTTTTATAATAAGTTTAATACAGTAAATGGTTATAACTTACAAGTTACGTCTCAGCAAGTCCATCTCAATAGCTACGTAGCGTCGCACTGGTCAGACGAACGGAATGGAGAAGTTTATCTCAACCAACACCAAGAGATAACTGCCTCCATCCGTGAGGCTACCAGGCTTAAATACTATTTTACATGTGGTTTTTGTGACGTCTATTCCAGATTTCCAGAACCCCTAGCCTGAATCCGTTATGACAACCTCCCGCGTTCAAAGGTTAATTTTGACAAACATTCCCAAATATGTGGATGTCTGGTGACCACACGTAGTCGTCACCTGATACTTTTACTCCGAAATAACATTTCTCAACACTGTTTCTCACCACTTGATTGACGTGGATTAGTGATCTCAGCAGGAGACGGATTTCCCTAACTGAACAAACGAAGGATAAAAATAATACTTCGTTGGTTACCCATTCTTCTTAACAAGGGTAGGAACACGTGGGGTCGGGTGGAGTGATGTCAGACGTCAGAGCATGCACCAGGCCGTAGGCTTACTGCCTTATAAATTTATAAACGTGTATAATTATAATTTTGATTTATCAACTTAGCTTCCGGTTAGCAACCAAAAGATAAGCTGCGGCCTATGCTATTAGAAATATATGTGTTAGAAGAGCACATAAGGCACAATTCTACGATGCATTTCTCTGGACGTGACACTTCCCCCCCCCCCCCCCCCCCCCTAGCCCATGGCGCCCCTGACATGGTTTTGGAAGTCTGGATTACAATACTATAACTTAACTAATATACTGGGGATTAAACTGCTGAAGGACACCTATTGGGACGTAGCCGGCTTCCGTGGGAGGCTGGGGTGATCTGGTGACTCTGGGCTCATCGTAGAGAGGTGGCGGTAGCGGTCTCATGTAGCCAGGGTCGGGGGATGAGAATCTGCTTGCGTGAGATTCTGGACGTGGAATGGGGGCTGGCAACCGTGCTGACAACTGGACACTACTTCCAGCTGTATGTGCGTCGGGGTGCTTGGTAATGGCCTCCGGAATACCTGTTGTGCTGTACGGTGAAAATAGGTGTCCTGCCTAAATCTAACACACTTAAAAATATTTTTCCTACACATAAATATTAATATTATTATAATAACCGGCCAAGGCGCGTAAATAAGAGCTTGCTGTAAAGAAACATTATTGGTGCGAATGGGGGTCCATCGAACCGTGATCGGCCCAGTGATCCATCGAGATATTGTCCTAATTGTTTTGGACTTAATTTCTCTAGCTCGATGAAATATTCGGGATCCAACGACGCTTCGATTTGGTGAAAAACTTCATCATATATTCGAGACATGTCTCGAATATTATCATGCATTGCGCATTCTTGCACTTTATTATCGCATCTGCATAATCCATCGTCAAAAATATCCAGTTTCTTAACCCATTCGGACTCATAGGTGAGTGGAATCGTCGCTTCATATGTAATGGTATCTGGAAGTTCTTTCCAGTACGCCCCTGCTGAGATGCGTACCGGCACTTTCGCTGTACTATAGCCGAAGCACAGAACACTTAATAACATTCTGTAACAAAAAACAAAAACTGCGGCACCTATCTTCTGAGGGCGCTCTGAGGTTTCCTAGCAATATAAGGGTTAACAACCACAAACCACAGACACACAACCATATTAATATTTGGTTAGGCGAGAAAGATTGGGACATGTGTTCAAATATATTTTATTTTATTTTTGTTATATGGGGTTAATTTATTAAAAAATATCAATCTGATTTTGACCCTTTATTGCCGATTATATCTACAATATTTAATCTAGTCCGAACATGTTCTCGGCCCCTTCCGATTCATGTTCGGACTCATTGAAAGAGACGGTGTCGTCGTTGTACCTGGCCGGGGTTGAGGCGCGGGGAGGTACCCAGGTATTCAGCGGCGGCACGTAGAGTGCCGTCTGGGTATTTCTGAAGACGGCCTCGTAACCGTCATCGGACGTAGGTGCGAACACGGGCGACCACCCGTCCGCGTGACCACGCTGGAGAGCGGGCTCGAGGTCGAAGCTCCCCGTTTCCCCACACATTTGCCGCACCCGTGGTTGGAACTCCCAGAGGAGTCCCCTCGCTTGGACGGTGGCGCACGTGGGGACCTCGATTGCATCTATTAGATCGCGGGCCAGGTCCAGTCGTGAGACGATTGATTCGTGGGCTCGAATACGAGCCTACTGTTGCGTCTCGTCGCCCGTCAATTGATCTAAACAGAGGATCTAATCCTCCACGTAGGCGATGAGGGGTGTGATTAAGAACCGGACTATGATAACAATCCGGTCCGCCGCCATATTACAGGCTCGCTCCCGCATGGCCTGACGGGCGTCCCGGCGCAGGGTCGTACAACGCCGGAGAACCTGGGCCTTCATTGTCTCTAGTGAACTATACCAAAATTGTTTGTTTTAGGATAATTTTGTAAATTAACTATTATTTTGTGCCTAATATACAGTCTCATGCTAGCTCAATATGCGCAGCTATTTACAAATATCTAATGTCTTTTTACTAACTACTCTACTCATCGGATTCATGGGCACTACCTCCATCATCCGACTTAACACTACGCGTCCGACTACGGTTCACTGCAGTGAACCGTAGTTTTTGATAACTTGCCGCGATAAGTTTTCCATCCTCCGTGTTTGAGATCAAATGTCTGACATACTATAAAATTATTAATGTATTATTTAGAAACATGCAATAACATATGATATAGCTTATATTTTTTCAGAACAACTCATAATCCATATTGGTTTATTTTCTACTAGGTAAATAAATAATAATACTTCGAACAATAAATATGCATGAAATAAATCTGAGAATAATGTATGAAATGTAACTCGTAACAATATGTAGTTCAGGTGTCCGACCAGGTAACGAAAAAAACAAATAATAAATACTTACGGAATCTAGTCCATTAGAAATATTATAGGGTAATCTCAAACTTGCATTTTGCTTATACTGATGACTTAATATGAAATCTAAAATTGAAAAAATAATAAATTTAGATATTATTATAATATGCAAAACTTTTGAGTATAAAAAGAAAAAGTTAAAATTTCGAAAAAATGCAAAACGGTTAAAAAAACGACCTACTACATTAAACAAATGTAGAAAATATAATTTCAAGTTTGAAGTTCGCATACTTGAAGTTTTTAGTTTTAGTTAATATTAGGTACATATTTTGAATATTTACCATTTGATCCGTTGTATATTTCACATTCACTCGTTCCTGTTCCCGTTGTTGTCGCTGATTCTACATCAGAAACAGAAATTGTGCTTGTACTATCATTCATATTCAAAATAATATCTGAAGATTCTATGATATTTCGGAATGATGTTCATTCAATTTGCAAATGAATTTCCTCCTACTTCCTACAGTTGGAATCAGAGTCTTTACATCTTCTTCCGTTAAATTATTAAATACAGTTTCGTCGATTTCTTGTGCTGAGAATAAAAATTAAACATTAATATTGTCGGCGCGAAGGGCCAACGGTTTGTTCAATTTGCGATCAGTGAGAGGATGTGTTGGCGTGGTGAATAGACAGAAGTGGTTTGGCTTTGATGGTTTAATGTAACAGTATTTACAACACAGATATTTACACACACACACAGAGAGTTTCTCAACCTAGGTTTATACACAAATACAAAATCAAAGAAGTTGCTCAACACATGTTGATTGTCATACACAATATATACAAAAACAAAGAAGTTGCTCAACACATGTTGATTGTCATACACAATATATATACTGTCACTAAAAACACTCGAAGCGCCTTACTCAAATGGGCGAATGTTAATTGATTCCGCGTGGTTCCGTTGAGCACGACGTACGAGGTCCAGCCGTGGGTCATGAGGGTGCACTCGACTTCGATCCACGGTGTGGTAGTGGGCAGGTGTCGGCGGCACGGGAATTAGACGGTAACCGGCTGCTGTTGGGGCTGGAGTACTCCTTGGAGACTGTTGTCGCAATCGCTTTGGCACAGGTTTTCTCGGTGAAATCGAGCGTTGTCGCTAACGTGGGCTGAGCTGGGGTTTCCTGGACGCCTTGGGCGGTGACGGCGGCAATGGTGACACGGGTCGAATGGTTCGGGTGGCTCTGGCCGCGAAACGCAGGGCGTCGCGACGGACCCTTGCGGTACCCTTGGGTCTACTTGGACGATCCGTGGTGAAGCTGGTTAGGTAGCTCCCGGTGGTGTGAATCCTCAACTCCTTAGTTGAGAAGGGAGTTTAGAGTATCGGCTTTGCAGCTGAGTACTGATGTTTGGACTGTCGGCTTTTCAGCTGAGCGTTGATGTTTGGAAGATCGGCTTTTCAGCTGAGTGTTGATGTTTGGATGCTCCACTTTGCAGTGGAGTGAGTTCTAAGCTGTTGAGGCTTGGACTGCTTTAGCTGTAATAGTAGTAATCAAAGTAAATTGGGTGGCACCCACACTGTTTAGGGACATCAGGTCCCTCTTCAGTGATCTGCTTTCATATTTTATTATTGGTTTTTAAGTTGCTCGTTTTTTTTTTTTAATTTTCCTTGCTATTTGACTGATTATTTTTTTTTGTTTTATTTTAGATTTTACTTAGTCCTGTCTTTTCTCTTTGTTGTCTTATCTTCTCAGTGCTATGGGAGTCTGCTCCAGTGCTTCCAACACTTCATCTGGAGGATCCTCTATTTGTCCCAGTAGAACAGCTGGTGGGTACAAGTATTTGTATATAGGTTTTCTTCTTGTACGGGGCACTGTGAGGATAAGGTTGCGGAGAGGGTTTGTGGGATTAAGGGTTTTACAGGCGAATTTGGATTGGCGGGAAGTTATACGCTGGGCTATGGGGACCGTGTTGGCCAGCTGGTGTATCTCGTCTGTCGGAAACCATGGGGGCTGCCGGCATATACGCCTCAGCACTCCTCTCTCGGTGGCGTTGAGGGGTGACATCACATGGTCGAAAACGATGGCGAAGTGCTCCACAGCTGGCCGTACGAAGGTCTTGAACGTGTGGACCAAGACTCGCTGACTGCATCTGTGCAACTTCCCTGCAAGACAGTAGACCAGTTGAGTGTCCGGGTGATGGTGGCGCCGAGGTACTTGGCGGTTGGAGTCGGTGTGATGCGGGCGTCCCACAAGTCAATGTGCAGTCGCTCATCGCGGTGTCGCTTGGAGTGGTGGCGATGGCGAAATAGCACTAGCTGCGACTTTGTGGGATTGGCCCGTAGTCTCCACTGGCGCATCCAGGCCTCCAGGGAACTGACCTGCCGCTGCAACTCTACTTGCGCCTGGTCGACACTGCGTCCGGTGGCCGTGTAGACGGTGTCGTCGGCGTACTGAAGCAGCCCGGCGTTTGGACTGTCAGGCTGCGGGATGTCGGCGCAGTAGAGGTTATAGAGAATAGGCGACATGACTGAACCCTGGGGTGTTCCGGCTTTGGGGACGAATACTCTGGACTTGGAGCTACCCACGGTGACGAGCGATCTGGTAACCCGAGGAGGATCACTTTGTGCAGCAACCCCTCATGCCAGACCTTGTCGAAGGCTTTGTCGACATCAAGGAAAAGGCCCAATTGACAAAGGCCGTTGTTGATGGCATGAGAGATGCTTGTCGTCAGGTGGAAAAGACATTGGTTGGTTGATTCTCCTCTTCTGAATCCTCTTTGGCTCGGAGGGATGATGTTGTTTATGTCAGCAAACTCTTCCACACGTTCAAAGACTAAACGGTCTAGTAGCTTTCCCATTGTATTAAAGAGACTGATGGGTCTGTAGGAGAGGATGTTGGAGGGATTTTTGCCAGGTTTAGGGATCATTGTGATATGGGATATTTTCCAGCGGGAAGGGAAGTGCCCCAGCTTCAGGCAGGCAGTGTAAATTAGGGCCAAGAAGGTGATGGCTTTAGCCGGGAAGTTTTTAAGTGTTTTGGCGGTGATGCCGTCTTCTCCCGGACTTTTGTTCGGCAACCTGTTGATCAGGCGTTTTACGTCCTCCTCGGACACTTCAGGAGACCAGACTCTGTCCGGGTCATCTTGCGGCCACTCTCGGTAGTCCTCGGTGTGGTGCAGAGGTGCCATATTAATTTGACCGATGTCTTCAGTGACCTCCTCGAAGAATTCCTCGTCAAATTTGTTGTCTTGCGGGATTTGTTGGGCGTGGTGGTGAGGGGTCCAGGAAGAACGCGTCACAAAGCAGTGGGACGTGGTTGCTGGTGACGCACTCTCCGATGAACCCCGTGTGGCCGACGTGTCCTATGGCATCTCTGCTGAGGATGATGTGGTCTGGGATGGATGATCCTTGGTGTCCGAGGAAAGTAAAGTTGTCATTCTCTTGCCGATGCATCAAAAAAACATAATGTATATACAGTAAAGCAGAAAAAAATTGTGTTAAGCCCATACGATGATAAACGTATTGTAAACCCTTCATGTACAGATACATTTCCTTGAGGATATTTATTGTAAATAAACATTGTAATGAATATATGTATGTATTTTTATTGTAAATACACAATTATTTTTATAATAAATTTTATAAAAAATCACTTAATTCTAAATATTCCATAATTGTATCCTCTTCATCGCTTATTTCTATTATACTGTTATATTCTTATTCGTTACTAATTTCTATGATATCTTCTTCGTCGCTAATTTCTATAATATCTTCTTCGTCGCTAATTACTATAATATCTTCTTCGTCGCTAATTTCTATAATATCTTCAGGGTTTGCAGTTACCTGTGCAGGTATTGGAAGTAGAATGTCTTCAATTTCTGCTGCTATCGTTGGTGGGTCATCCTCATCCCAATTGTTGAGTAATTGGTATACATTGCAAATATTGCTTGAAAATGGAACATTTTCTAACGGAGGCATATTTTAATACTAGAATTATATGTTTTACAAACGTTCTTATATAGTAAAACATTGTGTGATAATAAGGTTTATAATAAGGTAAATACATAATTATTTTTATAATAAATTTTATAAAAAATCACTTAATTTTAAATATTCCATAATTGTATCCTCTTCATCGCTTATTTCTATTATACTGTTATATTCTTCTTCGTTACTAATTTCTATGATATCTTCTTCGTCGCTAATTTCTATAATATCTTCAGGGTTTGCAGTTACCTGCGTAGGTATTGGAAGTAGAATGTTTTCAATTTCTGCTGTTATCGTTGGTGGTCATCCTCATCCCAATTGTTAAGTAATTGGTATACATTGCAAATATTGCTTGAAAATGGAACATTTTCTAACGGAGGCATATTTCAATACTAGAATTATATGTTTTACAAACGTTCTTATATAGTAAAACATTGTATGATAATAAGGTTATCATAAGGTAAATACATAATTATTTTTATAATAAATTTTATAAAAAATCACTTAATTCTAAATATTCCATAATTGTATCCTCTTCATCGCTTATTTCTATTATACTGTTATATTCTTCTTCGTTACTAATTTCTATGATATCTTCTTCGTCGCTAATTTCTATAATATCTTCTTCGTCGCTAATTTCTATAATATCTTCTTCGTCGCTAATTTCTATAATATCTTCAGGGTTTGCAGTTACCTGTGTAGGTATTGGAAGTAGAATGTCTTCAATTTCTGCTGCTATCGTTGGTGGGTCATCCTCATCCCAATTGTTGAGTAATTGATATACATTGCAAATATTGCTTGAAAATGGAACATTTTCTAACGGAGGCATATTTCAATACTAGAATTGTATGTTTTACAAACGTTCTTATATAGTAAAACATTGTATGATAATAAAGTTATCATAAGGTAAATACATAATTATTTTTATAATAAATTTTATAAAAAATCACTTAATTTTAAATATTCCATAATTGTATCCTCTTCATCGCTTATTTCTATTATACTGTTATATTCTTCTTCGTTACTAATTTCTATGATATCTTCTTCGTCGCTAATTTCTATAATATCTTCTTCGTCGCTAATTTCTATAATATCTTCTTCGTCGCTAATTTCTATAATATCTTCAGGGTTTGCAGTTACCTGTGTAGGTATTGGAAGTAGAATGTCTTCAATTTCTGCTGCTATCGTTGGTGGGTCATCCTCATCCCAATTGTTGAGTAATTGATATACATTGCAAATATTGCTTGAAAATGGAACATTTTCTAACGGAGGCATATTTCAATACTAGAATTGTATGTTTTACAAACGTTCTTATATAGTAAAACATTGTATGATAATAAGGTTATCATAAGGTAAATACATAATTATTTTTATAATAAATTTTATAAAAAATCACTTAATTTTAAATATTCCATAATTGTATCCTCTTCATCGCTTATTTCTATTATACTGTTATATTCTTCTTCGTTACTAATTTCTATGATATCTTCTTCGTCGCTAATTTCTATAATATCTTCAGGGTTTGCAGTTACCTGTGTAGGTATTGGAAGTAGAATGTTTTCAATTTCTGCTGTTATCGTTGGTGGGTCATCCTCATCCCAATTGTTAAGTAATTGGTATACATTGCAAATATTGCTTGAAAATGGAACATTTTCTAACGGAGGCATATTTCAATACTAGAATTATATGTTTTACAAACGTTCTTATATAGTAAAACATTGTATGATAATAAGGTTATCATAAGGTAAATACATAATTATTTTTATAATAAATTTTATAAAAAATCACTTAATTTTAAATATTCCATAATTGTATCCTCTTCATCGCTTATTTCTATTATACTGTTATATTCTTCTTCGTTACTAATTTCTATGATATCTTCTTCGTCGCTAATTTCTATAATATCTTCTTCGTCGCTAATTTCTATAATATCTTCTTCGTCGCTAATTTCTATAATATCTTCAGGGTTTGCAGTTACCTGTGTAGGTATTGGAAGTAGAATGTCTTCAATTTCTGCTGCTATCGTTGGTGGGTCATCCTCATCCCAATTGTTGAGTAATTGATATACATTGCAAATATTGCTTGAAAATGGAACATTTTCTAACGGAGGCATATTTCAATACTAGAATTGTATGTTTTACAAACGTTCTTATATAGTAAAACATTGTATGATAATAAGGTTATCATAAGGTAAATACATAATTATTTTTATAATAAATTTTATAAAAAATCACTTAATTTTAAATATTCCATAATTGTATCCTCTTCATCGCTTATTTCTATTATACTGTTATATTCTTCTTCGTTACTAATTTCTATGATATCTTCTTCGTCGCTAATTTCTATAATATCTTCAGGGTTTGCAGTTACCTGTGTAGGTATTGGAAGTAGAATGTTTTCAATTTCTGCTGTTATCGTTGGTGGGTCATCCTCATCCCAATTGTTAAGTAATTGGTATACATTGCAAATATTGCTTGAAAATGGAACATTTTCTAACGGAGGCATATTTCAATACTAGAATTATATGTTTTACAAACGTTCTTATATAGTAAAACATTGTATGATAATAAGGTTATCATAAGGTAAATACATAATTATTTTTATAATAAATTTTATAAAAAATCACTTAATTCTAAATATTCCATAATTGTATCCTCTTCATCGCTTATTTCTATTATACTGTTATATTCTTCTTCGTTACTAATTTCTATGATATCTTCTTCGTCGCTAATTTCTATAATATCTTCTTCGTCGCTAATTTCTATAATATCTTCTTCGTCGCTAATTTCTATAATATCTTCAGGGTTTGCAGTTACCTGTGTAGGTATTGGAAGTAGAATGTCTTCAATTTCTGCTGCTATCGTTGGTGGGTCATCCTCATCCCAATTGTTGAGTAATTGGTATACATTGCAAATATTGCTTGAAAATGGAACATTTTCTAACGGAGGCATATTTCAATACTAGAATTATATGTTTTACAAAGGTTCTGTATGATGGGGGAATGGCGGTCACTTAAGCAGTAAATGAAATATTTTTGTACCTAAAGGACTTACGGTAAAAATAACAGACTTTTTACATAACTTATTTAGTGAACTTAAGTTGTGTATGATACATATTTTCAATATATTAAGCGTTTGTAATTATTTGATATTTTTTAAAACCTTTTAGTGACCGCCATTTCACGCAGCCTGCGGGTAATGGCGGTCAACTGTTGGGGTATTACCGGTCGTTCGAAATTAATAGATACAATTTTACTTCTAAAATGTACTTTTTCTTTATTTTAACCATATTCATTATTTTTTATATTTTAACGAAAATTAAACAAAACATTCTTTATTTTAACCTACTTAATTCTTAAAACCTAAACACCAAGATAAATTAATTACAGATCAAGACGTCGAATAACTCGCTGTGTGCTGTCACAATAATCACATAAATACTTTTCAGGAGAATCTGCACCGCAGCAATCTTTATGAGACCACCGGCCATAACCTCGACATCTGTACCATACTTCGTTCTTTCCGAACTCTTTACATATTGAACACGTTTCATCTGTATTTTCTGGATAAATGTCATCGTCGCTATTGTCATCACAAATGTATTCTACATCCTCTTCCTCTGTTGTGCTTGACGAAGAACTTAATTGGGGTCTCTTTCTTTTGGAAGATAAAGCTTCTTCATCTGAAGACGAAAAATTTTCTTCAGGGGACTTCGATTTGGTTTTACTGCACTGTCTTTTTTTAATGTTGATACAAACCTTCCTCTTTTGAGTTTTCTTGTTAGCTTTTTTGTTCTTTTTTTGGTTAATTTTCTTGTTTACATTTTTAGTAATTTTTTTATTTAATTTTAACTGCTTTTCCTCTCTCTTTCTTTGCTTGTTTTCCAGTATTTCTTTCATAGGTGTGCTTGTCAAGATGGCAGAATGCTGTTTGGAGTTTACGCGTTTGCTGGTCGCTTTTGGAAGTGGCAGTGGAGATAGTAGTAGTACAGCTATGTATGTTCTGGCTCACCTTGAACTTTGTACCCTGTTCATCCGGTTTGGACGATGACCTTGCATGTCTTTCGCTTCGGATGCCTTTTTTTGGCTTTGGGGGTAGTTTTTTGTCACTGGGGTAGTTTTTGTGCGAGGTAGTTCTTGTGCGGGGTAATTCTTGTGCGGGGGTTGTTCTTGTGCGGGGGTTGTTAGCTAGTTTTAAGAAGAACGCAACCCGCAATGCACTTGATAGCGCTCGCTACTAGCATCGCCATCTATTTGATAACGGTGGTCACATTTTGAACTACTATTTGCACATGTTAGCATGCGGCTGACTAGCATGTGGTGGAGGTTAAAGGTTATCGACGACGACGACGACGGTGAATACTGTACACGGATTTTGAAACATATATATATAGCGCAAATCATTTCTACATTTTGTGCAGTAATGTATGAGAATTGAAGGAGTAGAGGTATGTACTATTAATATTACTATTATTAATAATAATCTCTTCATAACAGTTTCCAGAGCCAATCGAAGAAGAAAATTGGGATGATGTAAATGAGATTTCCCCTATCCATTATTATCATCGTCACCATCAACCAAATAGTAATAATTATGATTATTAAATATTAATAAATAAATAATGAACATATTCGTTTTCTTATATATATACTTATACCCATATTTTGAACTATTTGCACATTTTTCATTTTCGCATGTGGTTGACTAGCATGCTGCAGAGGTTAAAGGTTATCAATGACTCTGACTATAACGATTACTTTGAAACCTATAAAAGTGTGGAGGAGCTAATTTTGTGTTAATCGTACACGTTACATTTTGTAGAAAGAAAAGTAATTTTGCAAATATGAATAATTCTACTAAAAACACTGTCAGCTGTTTAAGTAGTAAAGTTGTTAATAAAATTCAAAGTGTTTTAAATCTTATTAAAACTGAAGAAGAACATGAAACCTGGCGAAAATATATCAACAGAATAATAAGAATTATCAATAAATGTATTAAACAACAAAAAGAAAACTATAATACATCGGAGAACTTATTCAAACTAGAAGGTAACTTAACGCTATTAAAAACTTAACGAGAGGATATAAAAAAATGGAGAAGAAATAAAATGATATCAACAGGATCAGGTTATGAAGATAAGAAGAAGGGGAAGAAGAACGTGGATAAAAAGTTAGTGTGGCAAAATATTCAATTTGTATTTAATAGCAGGATACATACAGGCAGTATAATAAATAAAGCCGGTTTTAAAGATCCAAAATTATTTTTACAAGCTGCAAGTAAAATATTTTTAAACAAAATAAAAAATGCTTTGAAACTATCTTTATTGAAGGTAAATGTGATATTTTGTTGTGAATTTATACTCCCACATAGAGGGAAATTAGATATAAAACATTTTACAACAGCTAACAAAGTTATTGATTTATGTACAAATATAAAAGAATGGTATAATGATAATATTAAAGATAAAGTATTAAATAAGCTTGAAGAATTCCAAGAACGAGATTCAGGGTGGGCATTATACAGAATTTTATATTTAAAGGTAAATATTAACAAATATACACCTATAAGTGGAAATTGCTATATTGATTTACCACCAGATATAAAATCTAAGAAAGCTATTATCAACGTACAAAATAATGATAACTTTTGTTTTCTTTGGGCTGTTGTATCAGCTTTATATCCTGCTGTAAGAAACTCAGATCGCACTTCTTCATACCCCCATTTTGCAAATGTTTTAAATTATAAAGGGTTAGATTTTCCTATTAAGCTTAAGGATATTGAAAAATTTGAAGATATGAATGAATTATCAATAAATGTATACACTTTTGAAAAAGTTGGAACTAGTAAAAACACTAAAAATATTGTTGTACCGGTTAAACTAACAAAGAAACTGTTCAAAATAAAAATACATTTATTGATGATTTCTAATTTCACAGAAATTTGTGATAAAAGCAATGAATCTGATGACGCTGATGACGATGATGAAATATCGAATTTTGTTGATATTGATGAAATAAGGTCCCCTAAACATTATCATTATATGTGGATAAAAAAATTATCGAGATTATTACATAGTCAATTAAATTTAAAACACACGCGTAAACCATTTCTTTGCGACACATATTAAATCATTTTTATGTAGAAAATAGTTATCTTAAACATGTTGACTATTGTCAACGTGTAAATAATTGTAGGATTCAAGTACCTACAGAAAAAAATAAAATACTAAAATTTAAAAATTTTTCTTTACAAAGAAATGGTACCGTTTGTTGTATATGCAGATATTGAGTCTATTTTAGAAAAAATTCATGAAAATCATGGAAATAATACTACATTCACTCAAAAACACATTCCTTTTAGTATAGCATATTACATGAAATGTAGTTACAAAAATGAATTATCAAAGTTTAATTTGCATAGTGGTAGTGATTGCTTAAAATGGTTTTGTGAACAATTGCAAAATATTGCTAAATTTGTTAATGATATTATGAATAAAATAGTACCTATGAATTTAACACAGCATGAACAATATCAATTTTCTATTAGCTCAGTATGTCATATATGTAATAATTATTTTGAACTTGGTGATATCAAAGTAAGGGATCATTGTCATTTAACTGGAAAATACAATGGAGCAGCACATCAATCATGCAATTTAAGGTTCCAGGCAGAACTCTACTACTTCCAATAAATAAAGAAAAATACATATCTTTTACAAAATATGTTGAAAACACACGAATCCAACTTAGATTTATCGATTCATTTCGTTTTATGAGCAGCAGTTTAGATAAATTATCTTCATACTTATCCAACGAACAAAAGCCTATTACTAGAAGTTTTTGTACTTTTAATGATGAATTTCAAATGTTAATTCGTAAAGGAATTTTTCCATACGAATATATTGATTCGTGGGATAAACTGAAAGAAACAAAATTGCCTGACATAGAAAAATTTTATAGCTCGATTAAAGGTCAAAGTGTATCAGACGATGATTACCAATTCGCAAAAAGTGTTTGGCATATTTTTAAAATTAAAAATTTAGGTGAATACGCTAATTTGTATTTAAAAACTGATGTTTTGTTATTAAGTGATGTGTTTGAAAACTTTCGTATTAGTTGTATGAAAACGTATGATTTGGATGCGTTGCATTATTATACAGCACCTGGATTAGCCTTTGATGCCATGCTTAAATGTACAAATGTGCAATTGGAATTATTAACGGATGTAGATAAAATTCTTTTTATTGAAAAAGGTATTCGAGGTGGTCTATCTCAGTGTTCTAATAGATATGGGAAAGCTAATAATAAATATATGGGGGATATGTACAATTCTAATGAAAAAGAATCATATTTAATGTATTATGATATTAATAATTTGTATGGCGCAGCTATGCGAATGTTTTTACCATATGGAAAATTTGAATGGGTTGATGAGAAAGATTTCAATGATATCGATTTCCTAAATTTAAGCGATGAAAGCGACACAGGTTTTATTTTCGAAGTAGATTTGGAATACCCAGTTTATTTACATGATAAACATAAAGACTTACCGCTCGCTGTGGAACATTTTACACCGCCTAGTTCAAAAAATTCTAAATTATTAGCAAATTTATATAATAAAAAAAATTATGTGATACATTATGCAAATTTAAAACAATATATAAATTTAGGATTAAAAATTATACGTATACATAAAATATTAAAATTTAAACAGAGCCCCTGGTTAAGAAAGTATATAGATCTGAATACAGAATTGCGTACACAATCAAATAATGTATTTATTAAAAAATTTTATAAATTAATGAATAATTCTGTTTTCGGTAAAACAATGGAAAATGTTCGAAAACATAAAATTGTAAAATTAGTTTCAGAATATGAGGGGCGGTATAGTGCAAAGAATTTAATATCACAACCTAATTTTCATAGTTGTACTATATTAAGCGATGATTTGGTACTTATTGAACTTAAAAATCAGAATGTTATTTTTAACAAACCAATTTATGTTGGCTTTTCAATTTTGGATTTGGCAAAAATTTATATTTACGATTTTCATTTTAATTATATAAACGTCAATGTAGGTGAGAATGCAAAATTATTATATACAGATACAGATAGCTTAATTTATAATTTTGATATTTATGAAATGATGAAACGTGATATTCATAAATTCGACACTTCTGATTATAGTAAAAATAATATTTATAATATGCCACAAGTTAATAAAAAAGTAATTGGTCTTATGAAAGATGAACATAATGGAAAAATTATGACAGAATTTATAGGATTACGTTCAAAAATGTATAGTTATAAAGTTTTAGATAATGATATTAAAACAAAATTATATAAAAAGGCTAAAGGTGTTACAAGCTCAACTCTGAGAAATATTACGTTCGACAACTATTACGATTGTTTATTCAATAATATTTCTGTAAGTAGAAGCCAATATTGTATATTATCTAAAAAACATGAAGTATATACTGTAAAACAAAAAAAAATAGTTTTAAGTCCGTACGATGATAAACGCATTGTTCAATATACTTCTACAGATACATATCCATGGGGGTATTCATTATAGTTAACTGGTAAAATTATAATAAGCAATAGTTATTGTTATATATTGTTATATATTGTTGTATTACACACTGCTTATTTTTAAAAATATATATATCACATTATTAGTACTACTTATATTATTATTACATCATCATCCTCACTGTCTGATATTATCACCTCTTCATTGTCACAACATTCCACTTCTATCATCTCTTCTTCCTCATTGTCACTACAATCTATATTTATCAATTCTTCTTCACTATTGTTATCCTCTACTTCTATTATTACCTAACAGATTTCATGTTTTCAAGAGCCATACTGCTTCTCAGACACATAACTAGTATGATATGCTTACATCCTCTACTTCTATTATTACCTCGTCGTCGTCTTCTTCTTCCTCGCTATCGACAATTTCAATCACAGATTCATCCTCAGGTTCGCCATCATCCTCAACAACCATGTTATAGGTATGGGGTAACGGTGATAAGAACAGCTCACCTGTATCACTATTATCTTCTTGAACAGACTTCATGTTTTCAAGAGCCATACTGCTTCTCAGACACATAACTAGTATGATATGCTTACATCCTCTACTTCTATTATTACCTCGTCGTCGTCTTCTTCTTCCTCGCTATCGACAATTTCAATCACAGATCCATCCTCAGGCTCGCCATCATCCTCAACAACCATGTTATAGGTATGGGGTAACGGTGATAAGAACAGCTCACCTGTATCACTATTATCTTCTTGAACAGACTTTACGTTTTCAAGAGCCATACTGCTTCTCAGACACATAACTAGTATGATATGCTTACATCCTCTACTTCTATTATTACCTCGTCGTCGTCTTCTTCTTCCTCGCTATCGACAATTTCAATCACAGATCCATCCTCAGGCTCGCCATCATCCTCAACAACCATGTTATAGGTATGGGGTAACGGTGATAAGAACAGCTCACCTGTATCACTATTATCTTCTTGAACAGACTTCATGTTTTCAAGAGCCATACTGCTTCTCAGACACATAACTAGTATGATATGCTTACATCCTCTACTTCTATTATTACCTCGTCGTCGTCTTCTTTTTCCTCGCTATCGACAATTTCAATCACAGATCCATCCTCAGGCTCGCCATCATCATCAACAACCATGTTATAGGTATGGGGTAACGGTGATAAGAACAGCTCACCTGTATCACTATTATCTTCTTGAACAGACTTCACGTTTTCAAGAGCCATACTGCTTCTCAGACACATAACTAGTATGATATGCTTACATCCTCTACTTCTATTATTACCTCGTCGTCGTCTTCTTCTTCCTCGCTATCGACAATTTCAATCACAGATCCATCCTCAGGCTCGCCATCATCCTCAACAACCATGTTATAGGTATGGGGTAACGGTGATAAGAACAGCTCACCTGTATCACTATTATCTTCTTGAACAGACTTTACGTTTTCAAGAGCCATACTGCTTCTCAGACACATAACTAGTATGATATGCTTACATCCTCTACTTCTATTATTACCTCGTCGTCGTCTTCTTCTTCCTCGCTATCGACAATTTCAATCACAGATCCATCCTCAGGCTCGCCATCATCCTCAACAACCATGTTATAGGTATGGGGTAACGGTGATAAGAACAGCTCACCTGTATCACTATTATCTTCTTGAACAGACTTCATGTTTTCAAGAGCCATACTGCTTCTCAGACACATAACTAGTATGATATGCTTACATCCTCTACTTCTATTATTACCTCGTCGTCGTCTTCTTTTTCCTCGCTATCGACAATTTCAATCACAGATCCATCCTCAGGCTCGCCATCATCATCAACAACCATGTTATAGGTATGGGGTAACGGTGATAAGAACAGCTCACCTGTATCACTATTATCTTCTTGAACAGACTTCACGTTTTCAAGAGCCATACTGCTTCTCAGACACATAACTAGTATGATATGCTTACATCCTCTACTTCTATTATTACCTCGTCGTCGTCTTCTTCTTCCTCGCTATCGACAATTTCAATCACAGATCCATCCTCAGGCTCGCCATCATCCTCAACAACCATGTTATAGGTATGGGGTAACGGTGATAAGAACAGCTCACCTGTATCACTATTATCTTCTTGAACAGACTTCACGTTTTCAAGAGCCATACTGCTTCTCAGACACATAACTAGTATGATATGCTTACATCCTCTACTTCTATTATTACCTCGTCGTCGTCTTCTTCTTCCTCGCTATCGACAATTTCAATCACAGATCCATCCTCAGGCTCGCCATCATCCTCAACAACCATGTTATAGGTATGGGGTAACGGTGATAAGAACAGCTCACCTGTATCACTATTATCTTCTTGAACAGACTTCACTTTTTCAAGAGCCATACTGCTTCTCAGACACATAACTAGTATGATATGCTTACAAATATCCATTTATACAATTTAATTAAGAATTTCTAGTCAAAACATGTCCGTATTGATAAAAAGGTTAAAGATCAAATGTATCCGTGTTGATAACTTTGTTGCCCTATGTGAAATAATATTAATGATTTTAATTGCTAACGAATTCAACACGTGTAAACATTTTGAAAATAACAAGTTATGAAATTGTTTATTCATATTAATAACTTTGTACAATGTCAAATAATATCCGTGTAGATAACTTTGTAGCACAATGTCAAATAATATTTATCATTTTTAATTGCTGACGAAATCAAAACGTGTTAAAATTTAAAAAAAAAATACTGTGTTAATAATTGTAATATTTTTTAAATTTTTTTAAAAAATAGGTATAAAAGAAAATTTATTTTATAAATTTCATTATTGTAAAATATTCATTTATATGTGTACAAATAAATATAAAATAATGAAATTATTAAATTTATTTTTAATACAAGTATATATATGTTACTTTAGTTTCTGTGAAAATACAACTACGAGTATAAACTTTAATGACTTTCTGGAATCATTAGAATTCTTAGAAACCTATGGGTATTTGGAAACTAACACAAATGAACTATCAACAATATCTAAAAACGATAGTACATACATAGAAGCGTTAAAGAAGTATCAAAAATATTATAATTTAAATGTGACAGGAGCTTTAAATGAAGAATTATTAAATTCATTCAAATCTAAACGATGTGGTGTCTCTGATAATAACAGCAAATATGAAAGATATTTCTGGAATAAAACTGTTATAACGTGGGATTTTATTTACGGTTATGATTATCAAATTAAAGTTGCAAAAGAAGCATTCAAAATATGGGAAAAATATATTAATATTAAATTTGAATATACTCCAAATAATAGTACTAACTATAAAAAAAACAAGCAAGCAAATATTCTAATTTCAATGGGTGGAAAACGGCATTATGCTTATTATTTATTCCAAAATTGTCCGTTTAATTTTGATGGGCGTGGAAAAGTTTTAGGACATACAAGTTCTCCACATCCACATCTAGCTTCTGTTGATATTCATATGGATCTATTTGAAATATGGAGTTACAAGTTATCAAATAACAAAGAAGATGAAAGTGTAAATTTTTTGGAAGTTTTAGTCCATGAAATTGGACACGCGTTAGGCTTAGATCATGTGCGAGAAAAAAATGCTCTCATGTATAGTCATTATAGAAACGCAGAATTTAAAAATATTTCAGATTTCAAGTTACATCCAATAGATATTGAGGAAATACAAAGTTTATATGGAAAAAAAACTACAGCTCTGCCTATGCCTACGAAATTATTACCTCAGGCAATACCAACGGAAGAAGCAGAAACAACGAATAAAGAACAGGCTCCCGCAGAAGAAGCACCAGAATTATGCGATATAAAAAAATTAACAAATTTTCTTATTATTAATGATAAATTATTGATATTTTATGATAACTGGGTATGGGTAAAACATATTTTAGAAGACGGTTACACTAAGCCATATTATTTATTAGATTGGTTGCATTTATTAAATGATAGTTTCAAACATTTAGCAGCTGTATATCGCAAACCTAACAGTAACATAGTATTAATAATCGTAGTCAACTGAAATATATTTTGTATAAAAAGTAATATTTATATATTATATGCTTAGTTACAATGAAAGTATTAAAGCAAAAAGATACGCTTACTGTGAAAAATTATGATTTAAAAAAGAAAAAAGAAAAACTACGTCATGGTGTGTTACTTCCAACAACAATTCGTTGTCTTATTAGCGGTCCTTCCGGTTGTGGAAAAACAAATGTTATAATTGCACTTCTAGAACACCCAAATGGATTACACTTTGAAAATATTTATATATATTCAAATTCTCTTTATCAACCGAAATATTTATATTTAGAAGCACTATTTAAACCTTTTAAAACTATTGGATACCATGCTTATGATAGTAGCGAAAATATAATAAAACCTAGTGAGGCAAAGTATAATTCTGTTTTTATATTCGATGATATTGCGTGTGAAAAACAAGATATTATTAGAGATTATTTATCTATGGGACGTCATAAACTAGTTGATTGTTTTTATTTATGTCAAACATATACACGTATGCCAAAACATTTAATCCGTGATAATGCGAATATGTTAATATTATTCAAAAAAGATGATTTGAATTTAAAACATATATATATATATATATATATATATAATGATCACGTGGGAACTGACATGACTTTTGATAAATTTAAATATACTCGTATGTGTGCAATGTGCTGGCATAATAATTACGGATTTATAGTTATAAATAAAGAATGTGATATAAATAAAGGTCGTTAGGTTTCGATCATTATATAAATATATAAAACAGACCAGTATACTGACCAGTATACCGACCAGTATACCGACCAGTATACCGACCAGTATACCGACCAGTATACCGACCAGTATACCGACCAGTATACCGACCAGTATACAGACCTGTTTACAAGCTGTTTGTAAGCTGTTTAAGGTTAATTACCAGTATTAAAACCTATTTACAAAATGAATATAGATAAAAATTTAAAAAAACAATTAATAGAAGCTAGACGAAATGTTAGACGAAAACTGAAATTATTAAAAAGTGGTGAAGTAGAAACAGAGATTAATTTAGAAAAATCATATAACCCTATAACTAAAAAACTAAAAGAAATTACTGAAAATTTACAAAACATACGTGATGAAAAAAATAAAATAAAAATTGCTGTTAAAACAGAGGAAGATGAGGAGGAGGAGGAGGAAGAGGATGAACAGGAGATGGATAAAGAATATGAAGAACATAATAAATCTTTGTTAAATCCATATTATACTACAAGTGAAAATATAAAATCTGAAACAAATTTGGATATTACTCTTGAGAAATATATTGATGACGTTAAAAGAAAATCTAAGGATATAGATGATATATACGGTATTACATATAATAAAAATAGGGGTAAGGGAGAAATTTTTAAAATGGGTAACAAAGTAATTACTTTTGAAAATCAAAATATAAGAGTTGATAAAAATATATTCCCAGGAACTCAAGGTTTATACGAACTTGTTTTTAAAAAACAGCCTAATAATGTATATACTCAAGAAGATAGTAATAATTATAAACAAATTTTAAATATAACAAATGCAGCCCGTCGTGATAATAGTCCAACAGGACAAATTAAAGGAAGCACATCATACAAATATAGAAATATTATTAAACCATTAATGATACCTAAAAGACATTCATCTGTTTCCCTTCCAACAAAACAAGCTGCAAAATTATCACATAAAAAAAGTGGTTCTGGTGTAGATCTATTGCTTAAAAATTATAATAGAAAACGGATAGAATATGAATATTGGGATAATCCTAACGAATTAGTTGAAAAATTAAAAAAATTAATAGTATCTAAGAACGCTGGTAATAATAATCTTGATAACGAAATTATTTCTATAATTAGCGAATTAAAAGAGGCTAACATTATCGAATAATATTAGTAGTAAAATGTCTATTGACAAGTTTGGACATCACAGCTCACAATCTTTTTATTTAAATAAAAAACGAAAACATTATAATAGCAGTGACAGTGAAGATAGTGATAAGAGTTTAATTGAAGTTGGTACTCCTATATTAGATTTGCATGCAGTAAATAAGAAATATTTAGAAGAACGGATAAATATTATTATTGAAAAACAAAAAGATATTATTGCTAATGAATGTAAAAAAATTATTAATGAAAAATTGAAAAAAACCAATACAATAATAAATACTATAAAAAACGATATATCACTCATATATAAAGAATTAAAAATTCATGATATAAATGAATAGTTAACATGTCACAAATAAAACAAGATATAGTCAACGAGCTTCATAAACCAGCAAGAAAAAATTTTAAAAGAAGACGTGTAATTATAAAAGGATTAGATGAGACTTTTGAAGCTGATTTAGTTGAAATGAACGCTTATGCTAAATTAAACAAAAATTATAATTACATTCTTGTGGTAATTGATATATTTTCAAAATATGTTTGGGCAGAACCGGTAAAAAACAAATCTGCAATTGAAGTAGCAAATGCAATGCAGAAAATTTTCAAATTAAGCAATCGTATTCCAAAAAATTTACACACAGATTTGGGGAAAGAATTTAAAAATAATAAATTTAAACAATTAACAGAAAAATATAGTATAAATCATTATTTTGCAAAACAAACACCAAAAGCTTCTATTGTTGAACGTGTAAACCGTACATTAAAAAATATAATGTATAAAAAATTTAGCTTGCAAGGTTCTTATAAATGGTTGAAATTATTACCAATTGTTATTTCAGAATATAATAATAAAAAACATAGAACAATTAATATGAAACCAATTAATGTAACTCGTAATAATGAAAAAAAAAAATATTAAACACAGTATACAATAATATTAAAATAGTTCCAAATAAAAAGCAAAAATTTCAAATTAATGATAACGTTCGCATTAGTAAATATCGAGGAATTTTTGATAAAGGTTATATGCCAAATTGGTCTAATGAAATATTTATTATAAAAAAGGTGAAATTAACAAATCCAATTACGTACATATTACAAGATAAATTTGGTCAGTTAATTGATGGCGCATTTTATGAACAGGAATTACAAAAAGTAAAACACCCAAATGTTTATTTAGTTGAAAAAATTTTAAAAAAGAAAAATAATAAAATGTTTGTAAAATGGTTAGGATTTGACAATACTCATAATAGTTGGGTTAATAAAAATGAAATCGCTTAGGAGTAGTTTAAGTATTGATAACGGTTGAGTATAAATACTGCTTTGATATTTGGAATAATGTAGTGTTTTTCCATACTTTATTCGAGAAACATAATTAGATAAAATGAGCACTATTACATCTATATCTGTAATTATAGATTTGAAAGGTTTTACCTTTGGTAAAAGAAATCGTTTTATTTGTAAAGAATTTGCAGTGTTAAAGTTAGACACAAACGAATGTAAAAGCGGAATTTTTAAACAACCCTTTGCATATTCCTTATTAAGTGATGCAAGCAAAAAACAAATTCAACATCAAGAAGCGAATAATATCCATAACATCCAATGGAGCTCTGGGGATATTATATATTCTAAACGTCAAGAATTTCTGCAAAGTATAATCGACAGTTTTGAATGTTCACGTGTTTATGTGTGGGGTGAAAAGTGCAAATTTTGGTTAGAAAATATTTTAAATTGTAATATTATAAATTTGGAACCGTTACTACTACAACCAGAAGAAGAAAAAATAAGATATCAGTACAATACTACAAACTGTGTTACACAAAATGTTATGAACTTAGCAGCATTGTACCGTTTAAGATTTAATATATACAATGCTATAAAAACATTTTATAACACATATCAAGTTTTGTATAATATGTGTAATGAAGATATAGAATTATTATCAATGGAATTGATGATGGTGTATGCATCAACAGAAATAGATTCTAACTGGGATAGGTTTCCAATACAATGGCAAAATAATAAAATTTTCCAAACTTACCGAAGATGTAGAATTCACAGACATTTGGAAGAAGAAGATAGTTGGATTACGGAGTATACTCTAATAAAAGATTGTTCTCAATGTAATATGTAATGAAATAAGGTTTTCTATAATAAAAAAATATTATAAATATAAGTGTTTTATTTACAACATACCATTAATACATTTTAATTTGTGCTACTAACAGCATTTATAATTTTAAACTGTATTTTAACAGCTTGTCCATCAGCTCCCTCGGATTCCATATACAGGATGTTGGCTGCAGCATCCGTATTCATCATCGATATTTGTTCTTCGGTTAGGGTGTTATACCTCTCCCCTAGGTATACCCTGAACCCTTCCAGCTCGACTAACACCCTCTCCCCAAATTTAGTGGTAGCTCTCTTCACGTTATTGACTTTGTAAGGTGTGCATACGTCCAAGGATCTTAGTCTTCGAATCGGCAGTACTGCAGCTAACTCGTTGATTTCAGCGTAGGACATGTTGCTGCTTGTGTGTTGTGCTGTATTACTAGTACGTATATAACTCTTCACTGCGGTATTTATACTGTTGTGTTATCTCAATGTGATAAAACGCTAATGTTTACTTGAAAAATATTTTGATAATAGATTTTTCAATTGTTTTAAAATAAATTCATTTGGACAATGTATATTAAAAAAAAAAGATAATTTAAATGGTAGTGCCTTTGTAACAGTTTTTAAATATTCACTGTATTCATATATTATATTATTTTTTAAAAAGTACAAATATCCATTTATATATTGAAAAACCCCATCTATATTTGGTGGGATACCTGGAAACAATGAATTTATTGTTCCACGATTTATAATTGAATTACTACACTCGTCTAGCTGTATTACATGAATAATTTACGTCAAGATTTAGTATTTTTACGTAGCAGTGCTGATAATAATGCTATAATTTCATCGACAAGTACAGACAAGTTGAAAATAAATCTTACAAAATTACAATGGCATATACCACATATAACAGTTGCAGATCGAGAAAAATTGAAATTATTAAAATATTTAGGTGGTGATACTGAACTACTTATTCAATTCCGAAGTTGGGACTTACAGGAATACCCCGTATTACCGCAAACTCAACATCACACTTGGATTGTAAAAACCTCTACACAACTGGAAAAACCAAGATTTATTATTTTCGGATTCCAAACAGATCGTAAAAATAATATTATAAAAAATATGAGTTTATTTGACCATTGTAATTTAAGTAATTTTAAGGTAGAGTTGAATTCAGAAGTTTTTCCTTATGATAATTTGAATTTAAATTTTAATAATAACCATTGGTCTATTTTATATAACATGTATATTCACTTCCAATCAGCTTATTATCAAAAAAATATTGAACCCCTTTTCAACCCATTAAAATTTAAAGCTAATTGTCCTATTGTAGTAATAAATACACAACATCAAAATGAATCTTTAAAATCTGGTCCAGTTGATTTAAAATTGAATTTTGAAACAAGTGCAAATATTCCTGCAAACACTAGTGCGTACTGTTTAGTAATATATGATAAGATTATCAAATATACACCTCTAACAAATAGTGTACGATTAATGTAATTATATGGATATGAAAATAAAAAAATACATAATATTTATATACAAAATAGTTTATTTATTATTATTGTTACAAAATATTCCTTATTTTAATTATTATATTTTATTATAGGTAGTGTGTGTAGGTAGATAATAGGATGCGTCTTTTCTTCACAATTTCACTTATATACAGTTTATTCAAAATTGTAAACAAATATATATCATTAACCCCTAACCTTCCCATACATATGATGTTTACGAAAACACATGAAACTCTTGTACCCGGATACAAATAGGCTATTATAATTTCAAAATTTCTTAAAATGTGCTATCAAATTCATGTCCTTAACCCGCCTAACCTTTTGTACATGTGCTGTTTACGCAAACAAGTTAAATTCCTAAAAATAATATCAAATCGTCGGCAAATAGATAACCTTTAACCTTTCGACACGTGCACTGTCTTATAATTTCTTAAAGTCATTATCAATCATAGTTCCAAATGTGACCACCGTTATCATATAGATGGCGCAGCAAGTAGCGAGCGCGAAATCAAAGCACTGTCTTATAATTTCTTAACTCCTTATCATAGTTCCAAATGTGACCACCGTTATCATATAGATGGCGCAGCAAGTAGCGAGCGCCAAATCAAAACAAAAAAAATATGATGGAAGGTCCAAAGGTCAATTTGGTCTAGAACCTGCATAGATACTCTACTCATATGCATTTGAAAAATTATTAGGTGTTGAATTACGACTTGAAAAATTACTGGGATTATGGTTACGATGTGTATGTGTAAATGTCACGTTTCTATGCGTATTTGTGTGATTATATGTGTTATTGTGTATATTATTGTTTCTTTGTCTATCTATATCTCGCTTTTTAAAACAATTATTAATTTGATGCCCAGTTTTATGACAGAAAGTACAAGTTATAATATTTATTTTTCTATTTGGAAAATTTGGTAACCGTGATTGATTTTGTCTGCACCGATTAGCAGTATGGCCTACTTTATTGCAATTATAGCATCTAGATAAATTTTTATTAGTATTATGGTCATTTTTTTGAATGCGTTTAATTTGCATGACTCGTTCCTCTTCTACTGCACATTCGACTGCATCATTGAAATTTTCAAATCTACTTGCTTTTACAATAGTTTTTATTGGATCAAAAAGACCTTCTTGAAATGCTTTTAAACATAATTTAGAATTAAGGCTAGTTATAACATTTGTAGCTGCTTGACCCTCACTTACTATACAAGCATCATTTAAATCTGCTGTTAATCTTTCTAATCTATTGGCAAAGTCTCTTATGGTTTCAATATAGCGAATTTTACTGCTTATTAACTCTGACTGAATTTGTGCAATAGTGCGCTTTTCTAAAAATTGATTTTGTAGTTCTAATTTTAACTCATCCCATGTATTTATTTCTTTATATTTGATTATATTATATGCTAAACCCGTTAATTTAGTTTTGATGATATCTAAAAATTGGAGTAGTTGTGCATTATTTGTTGTGGTAGCTCTGACTATATCGCAACATGTTAAAAATCTGTGTAAATTTTGCCTGTTCCCGTCAAATTCGGGTATGATTCTTAATGCATTTTCAATTGTGAAACTCATGGCTATTTCTCTTTGTACTAAATTTATGTACTCCTCAAAATCAGTACCAAATAAATTGAATATATCCCCTGACATATAATAAAATTAAGCTTAAAATTACTTACATTAGCGTACACTAACACTTTCACTAACACTTTTCTCTGGGGCTGACTCTGACGACGACGACGACTGTAACTCGAACTGCTGATTTTGGAACTGCAAACCTCTCTCGAACACAGGAACTCGAACTCAGGATACTCGAACACAGGAACTCGAACTCAGGAAACTCGAACTCAGGATACTCGAACTCAGGATACTCGAACTCAGGATACTCGTTGAACTTTTTCACTTGTTGCACTTATTTTTGTTTGCTGATATTTAGTAAATGTTCATCCGCACGGTAGCACTTCCGTCTTGCCGCAATAACGAATGTCTTACTTGGATTATCGTTGAATTTGTTTTACTTGTCGCTGATATTTATTAAATGTTCATCCGCACGGTAGCACTTCCGTCTTGCCGCAATAACGAATGTCTTACTTGGATAATAAAGAGAACCCCACACACCTGACACCAAAATTTTATGTAGTAAATCTCTTCTCAGTGACTTACCACAATGATCAGCTGCCGCCCTAGTACGTCACTAGCTTGTTCGGTGGCTAGCTGAAATAAATTGTTGGGTTCGTCCAAGTAAAGTCTATTATTTAATAAATAACAGTGAGGTTTATTGTAAAATACTTATTTCATAGTTACATTTATTTTACATTTAATTGTGCGAGACTACCGAACTACTCTACAGCTAAGTCCTCCGACTTCTGTATCTCTACTCCCTTCTGCACGCTCTTCGTGGCCTCCTACTCATGCAAATCATAGTAGGGTTTTTAGCTGATTAATCAGTTTAGACAAAGGAACAAAGAATATTCTAGAACTTTATTTAGGACAAACAATACTAAGAACGGAACTGACGGTTGCAGAAAAGAGCCTGATAGAGCACGAACTTAACAAAACAACATAATAATAAAAATGTCAAAATTTGCTTAAATAAAGGTTAATAATTCTTCAAACTAAAAAATAAAGTGACGTTATACAAAGACAAAGAAAATATATTGAATTTCATAAAACATAAGCGACATAAGAATTAAATAAAATGCTTAGTATGTAAAATACATATGACGAAATATACTAAATCAAAGTTAGTACTTAATACTAAAACATTGTATAAATGCTTAAAATTAAGGGTTAGTACATGATAATAATTACATAAATTGATAATTAAATACATAATAATTAATATGAGTAGAATATTGACAAGTAAAGTCTAGGGCTTTACTACACGTCTTCTTCTTCTTTCATTCTTCATTTTACTTTTTTTGATCTGATAAAATAATAGAGTTTGTTAGTATTTTTATTTGTTTATCATAAATATTTTCTTCTCGTATTAAATTTTCTTTGCAAAATAATTGAACATTTTTCAGTTTTGCAATTTGCAGAAAACATGAGTACTTTTTTGTCGACTGTTGCTGTAGCTTAAAGGATATAAATACAGTAAAAGAAATCGATTTGTATGCAAAGAATTTGCAGTGTTAAAAATAAGTACAAATGAATATAAAAAAGTAATTTTTAAACAACCATTTTCAATTTTATCATTAAGCAACAACAGCAAAAAAAATATTAAACTACAAGAACAAAATACTCCTAATCTTCGTTGGACTTCAGGTGATATTTTGTACTCTAAGCGAAAAGAAGTTTTACAAAATATAATAAATGATTTTAAAATATTACAAGTTTATGTATGGGGTGAAGAAAATAAAATGTGGTTAAAAAAAAATGTGTTAAACTGTGATGTTATAAATTTGGAACCATTACTACAAGATTTTCAAATTAATACAAATTTTTGTAATTTTAAAACAAACTGTGCAACACAAAATGCAATAAACTTAGGAGAAATATTTCACTTACGATTTAATAAGTACAATGCATTTCGTTCAGTATATAATAATTATGGAACTTTAAATAATGTGTGTACTGAAGATATACATTTGTTACCTATGGAATTTTTTATGGTATACATATCATCTGGAATAGAAAACAACTGGAACAGATTTCCCATAGAATGGCAAAATAATAAAGTATTTCAAAGTTATAGAATATGTAAAAATCATATTGAAGATGACGATTATATTTGGTCTGCAAATATTTTAATAAAAGATTGTTCTAAATGTAAAAAAAAAATGTAATGTAATGTAATTTTTGTATTAATAAAATATATTATGTAATAGGATTAAGAAATAAAATAAATATATACATATTAAAAATGTTTATTTTTTATAATACTACATTACATAAATTCTAATTTATTCTTCGTCATCGTGGGGCTAAGAAGAAAAGTTCTATGTTATACATTGACTATAAGATTATACTAGTTTTGACTGTTACTTACTATATTAGACTGCTTTTGTCTGCCCCTGCTGCTGCTGCTGCTGCCCTGCTGGCTGCTGCTGCTTCTGCCCCTGCTGGCTGCTGGCTGCTGCTCGTTTTCTTCTACATATGCGGCATTTACAAGGTGGTGAAAACGCCATAAAACTCGGTCTTACGGGATCATTATCCCAATTTTCGGTGCTTTCCACCTTGTAATTCTTGTGCATATCTAGATATATACACATACAAATAAATAAATAAATAAATAAATAAATATATATATATTTATATTCTTACCGTTCATCATTGTCTGTTCACAGGTCATTGTAACATATGATAATATTCACATACACAATTTCACTTATATACAGTTTACTCAAAATTGTAAACAAATATATATCATTAACCCCTAACCTTCCCATACATATGATGTTTACGAAAACACATGAAACTCTTGTACCCGGATACAAATAGGCTATTATAATTTCAAAATTTCTTAAAATGTGCTATCAAATTCATGTCCTTAACCCGCCTAACCTTTTGTACATGTGCTGTTTACGCAAACAAGTTAAATTCCTAAAAATAATATCAAATCGTCGGCAAATAGATAACCTTTAACCTTTCGACACGTGCACTGTCTTATAATTTCTTAAAGTCATTATCAATCATAGTTCCAAATGTGACCACCGTTATCATATAGATGGCGCAGCAAGTAGCGAGCGCGAAATCAAAGCACTGTCTTATAATTTCTTAACTCCTTATCATAGTTCCAAATGTGACCACCGTTATCATATAGATGGCGCAGCAAGTAGCGAGCGCCAAATCAAAACAAAAAAAATATGATGGAAGGTCCAAAGGTCAATTTGGTCTAGAACCTGCATAGATACTCTACTCATATGCATTTGAAAAATTATTAGGTGTTGAATTACGACTTGAAAAATTACTGGGATTATGGTTACGATGTGTATGTGTAAATGTCACGTTTCTATGCGTATTTGTGTGATTATATGTGTTATTGTGTATATTATTGTTTCTTTGTCTATCTATATCTCGCTTTTTAAAACAATTATTAATTTGATGCCCAGTTTTATGACAGAAAGTACAAGTTATAATATTTATTTTTCTATTTGGAAAATTTGGTAACCGTGATTGATTTTGTCTGCACCGATTAGCAGTATGGCCTACTTTATTGCAATTATAGCATCTAGATAAATTTTTATTAGTATTATGGTCATTTTTTTGAATGCGTTTAATTTGCATGACTCGTTCCTCTTCTACTGCACATTCGACTGCATCATTGAAATTTTCAAATCTACTTGCTTTTACAATAGTTTTTATTGGATCAAAAAGACCTTCTTGAAATGCTTTTAAACATAATTTAGAATTAAGGCTAGTTATAACATTTGTAGCTGCTTGACCCTCACTTACTATACAAGCATCATTTAAATCTGCTGTTAATCTTTCTAATCTATTGGCAAAGTCTCTTATGGTTTCAATATAGCGAATTTTACTGCTTATTAACTCTGACTGAATTTGTGCAATAGTGCGCTTTTCTAAAAATTGATTTTGTAGTTCTAATTTTAACTCATCCCATGTATTTATTTCTTTATATTTGATTATATTATATGCTAAACCCGTTAATTTAGTTTTGATGATATCTAAAAATTGGAGTAGTTGTGCATTATTTGTTGTGGTAGCTCTGACTATATCGCAACATGTTAAAAATCTGTGTAAATTTTGCCTGTTCCCGTCAAATTCGGGTATGATTCTTAATGCATTTTCAATTGTGAAACTCATGGCTATTTCTCTTTGTACTAAATTTATGTACTCCTCAAAATCAGTACCAAATAAATTGAATATATCCCCTGACATATAATAAAATTAAGCTTAAAATTACTTACATTAGCGTACACTAACACTTTCACTAACACTTTTCTCTGGGGCTGACTCTGACGACGACGACGACTGTAACTCGAACTGCTGATTTTGGAACTGCAAACCTCTCTCGAACACAGGAACTCGAACTCAGGATACTCGAACACAGGAACTCGAACTCAGGAAACTCGAACTCAGGATACTCGAACTCAGGATACTCGAACTCAGGATACTCGTTGAACTTTTTCACTTGTTGCACTTATTTTTGTTTGCTGATATTTAGTAAATGTTCATCCGCACGGTAGCACTTCCGTCTTGCCGCAATAACGAATGTCTTACTTGGATTATCGTTGAATTTGTTTTACTTGTCGCTGATATTTATTAAATGTTCATCCGCACGGTAGCACTTCCGTCTTGCCGCAATAACGAATGTCTTACTTGGATAATAAAGAGAACCCCACACACCTGACACCAAAATTTTATGTAGTAAATCTCTTCTCAGTGACTTACCACAATGATCAGCTGCCGCCCTAGTACGTCACTAGCTTGTTCGGTGGCTAGCTGAAATAAATTGTTGGGTTCGTCCAAGTAAAGTCTATTATTTAATAAATAACAGTGAGGTTTATTGTAAAATACTTATTTCATAGTTACATTTATTTTACATTTAATTGTGCGAGACTACCGAACTACTCTACAGCTAAGTCCTCCGACTTCTGTATCTCTACTCCCTTCTGCACGCTCTTCGTGGCGTCCTACTCATGCAAATCATAGTAGGGTTTTTAGCTGATTAATCAGTTTAGACAAAGGAACAAAGAATATTCTAGAACTTTATTTAGGACAAACAATACTAAGAACGGAACTGACGGTTGCAGAAAAGAGCCTGATAGAGCACGAACTTAACAAAACAACATAATAATAAAAATGTCAAAATTTGCTTAAATAAAGGTTAATAATTCTTCAAACTAAAAAATAAAGTGACGTTATACAAAGACAAAGAAAATATATTGAATTTCATAAAACATAAGCGACATAAGAATTAAATAAAATGCTTAGTATGTAAAATACATATGACGAAATATACTAAATCAAAGTTAGTACTTAATACTAAAACATTGTATAAATGCTTAAAATTAAGGGTTAGTACATGATAATAATTACATAAATTGATAATTAAATACATAATAATTAATATGAGTAGAATATTGACAAGTAAAGTCTAGGGCTTTACTACACGTCTTCTTCTTCTTTCATTCTTCATTTTACTTTTTTTGATCTGATAAAATAATAGAGTTTGTTAGTACTTTTATTTGTTTATCATAAATATTTTCTTCTCGTATTAAATTTTCTTTGCAAAATAATTGAACATTTTTCAGTTTTGCAATTTCTTTTAAACATTCATTTTTTCTACAATAAGATGGTGATATATGAGTACCATATATTTCACGATCAATAATTCGCTTTGGAATTGATTGCGTTTTTTTATAAGTAATATTAAAACTTTGCATTACTTACTAATTTGTAAACCTCCTTGACGTGTAGTTATCTTTACTAACTTGTAAACCTCCTTGACGTGTAAGTTTTATAATTTTCTCGACATTCCAAACACTTTCCTACAGATGAGGGTGGACCATCTATATGAGTTTCATTTGTTGGTAAATTATAATGTTCTACACACGGTAATTTTGATATAACATCTGGATGCAACTTATATTTTAGAGGAAGTTTTTTCCACATATTTTCAATATTAATATTTTTTATATGTATTATATTAAGTAAATCTTCTTCAGAAATTTTATTACACACATATGCAATAGGTGCAAAATTTTCAATTATATGAATTAGATTTCTACTATCAACGTTATTTGTTTCTATTATCATCTTATAATAATTGTTTTCTTCTTCTGATAACACCTTTAAATCAAAAGCAATAGATAACAAATTTCTAGCAAGAATTTTTCTTTCCATTTTTAGTTTTAAATATGTATGTGTGTACAAACAAAATAATGTTTATTTTCTCAATGCATTATTATATATATATATATATATATATATATATATATATATATATATCTTCATTATCAGTATGTGGTGGTGTCATATCAATGTCATTGTTATCATAGTATTTCATAACATGCGAGCAATTTATACAATCTTTATGAGTCCCAGTCAAACGGCATAACACTACACATTCATTATAAATATATGGTAGATCTTCTTCGTGAACAAAATGATTATACGATTTATATCGGAATGTATTTAATATCCAATTTCTATAAGATGATAGTCTGTCTAGATGCCATGGTTGTGGTAAAATTTTAAAAACATCATCTAAATAATCACAATGTTTGTTTGAACCAGTTTTATATTGATAATAAAGTAGATCAGTTTTAGGTCTTATATAATCTAATTTAAATTTGTACACTTGTCCTCGATAAAAGTCGATGTAGAATTTTAAAAAATCACATGTCCCATTTTCATTTTCAATACGCAAATCAATTAGTCCATTATAAATTGGAGCTTTATATTTTAAACGAAGAACAATTGTAGTATCTCTAGTTGTAAATATTACTTTATCATTATTTACATATATTCCAGAAATATTTTCAAAAATCAATTTTTTTATATCAGCACTATTCTTAATAGTACAAATATACAAAAACATTTTAGCAAACAAAATAATTTTAATATCTCTCGCAAAGTAATACATTATATATATATATGTATATATATATATATATATATATATATATATATATATATACATACATACCCCCACTAATTCTTATTTAATTCCACCAATAATTGTGAACTTATGTTTGATAAAGTACTTGCGACAACATTTGGATAATAGGTATATTAAAATTTCTCTAATAGCTATATTATTCACATTGTCCGAATTATTAATTACATTATAAATATTTGTATAAAAATCACCTCCAGTAGTTTCAATAGCTTGTTTCAGAATATTATTATAATAATTATATAAATTTAATGAAATTAAATAATTTATTATTTTATTAATAATATTTGATAATTGAAACAAATTATTAATGCAATTATAACCTAAGTAAATTTCATTATTTTTTGATTCAATTATAACAATTTTATTATTTTCTATATTATCAAAAAATAATTTGTGGTCGTTAAAATTATACGATTCTAAATTTAAAGTACCATTTAAATGGGATACAATCAAGTTATAGCATAAAATAAATTCATTCCATTCTTTTATGTTAAAACAAATTTTTTTCCCCAGTTTTTCATTACACAAATTTATAATAACCTCTTCAGTCCCGAGACAGATTTATATAATATATTTTTTTTTTTTGTGTTAACTGAGTCTATTTACATGCAAAAAAGACATTTATAGAAAAAAAATATTTATTACTATTTTTAAACAAAAAATACAGCATGTCCAGTCATCTGGACAACAGGTTTTAGTTTAAACAAAACTAATAATGAACAAAAACAAAAAACATTATTACATCACCTCATTAATTTAGTTTAAGAATGAAATTCAAAGAAACATTGCCTATCTGGGGCAATACACAAATAAATTTTACATTTCATACAGAAAAATCTAGTTTTTTTAGTACAGCCTTTGTTTCTACAGCGCATATATAAATTTTTATTATCTATACTACAAATAGGTAAATGTTCATATCCTGTTGTTCTTACATCCTTTGGTGGTAATTCTGTAATTTTTTGTCTCTTTCGACAAACTGGTTCCTCCTCAGAATTTTCATCGTTAGCATCAAACATTCTTTTTTGTCTACAATTACTTCCCAATGCAAGTGCTCGTCCGACATAAACTTTAAATTCCAACAAATCCATTACAGATCCTTTTCTGTCACCAAATGCCTTCCGATCTTTTTTGTACTTAATCCATGCATTTATCAAAGCTAAATCAATGAAATGCCAGAATACACGAACTGGCCATTTTCTCGTTCGAATGCAAATTCGATAATACGAAATTAAACGGTCGCATAAGTCCACACCCCCCATTGAATGATTGTAACATACTATTGTATTAGGACACGGAACAAGTATGTATTTAGAAGATTTTTTGTCCCATCTTCGAACGTGAGTTACTGGATTAGAACCAGTAGATGTAGATGCCATCAAGACAGAACGGTTGTCCATCCATTTTAGCAGTGATACCTTGTCGTCACTTCTAACCCATTCGTCCAGAGCACCTCGTCCCTCTGATAATAATTCTTTATCCTTTTTCAATTTATTTCTTACATTGGATGGTACACGATTAGTCAAAATTGTCCCAACGCCGAGTATTTGTTTAGTGAGTAAGTATTCTAGTAAATTTATGGACGTAAAGTAGCGATCAAAGTAAATAATATGACCTGCTGGAATGTTTGATACCAACTTTTTGACAACAGACCCTCCAATACCTAAACCTGGTTCAGGGGCACCATCGGGCCATGTATTTGCGCCCTGATAGATAAAAAAATCTAGAACTAGTCCAGACGGTGTGGCAAGTACAAAATTTTTGAGTCCTACTGGATTTGGTTTATTTTTAACATATTGTCTCAGGCTTGTAGTTCCAGTAAATGGAATCATTTGTTCGTCGATTGATAATTCCATTGAGTAGGGAAGGGTAACACACTTTTTACGAACAGAATCGAGAATTGGCTGAACTTTCCATAATTTATTAGTTCTTTTTTCATTTTCTGACACTCCCATATTGTCTACTACATGCAAATAATTTCTAAGTTTGAAAATCCTGTCTCTTGGTATTTGCGTGATTATCGGAATTTCCAAACCTCGCATGTAGTAGAGACGTACTCTCGGTAGGCGATAAACACCCATTAGTATATGAACTCCAACCAACTTTTTGTATTCCTCCGCAGTTGACCGCAACGGCTTTGTTTCGTTTGCTTGCATTGCACGAATGTTACTCTGTGTCGATAAAAGTTCCCAAAAATCTTCATCAAAATATTCACTAAAATAATTTAGAGGTGTCCAGAATTCATGATCACTTGCTGGTTCCCAAGCTGCTTCGGTTGTTTCAAAGGCATCGTTTTCAAACACTTTACGCTTCCAGGTTTCTGGTTTTGCTTTGCTTTGAGAATTTGTTTTGTCTTTCTGCAATTGGTTCTTCAATTCACTGAGAGGCATATCATCATCTGTATCAAATTCAGAATCATCCAAAACAATTACGTCATTATTTTCAAGAAAAGTATTGTATAACACATTTTCTTCCGTCTCGTCAATTTCTTCAAGCACGTCTTCATCATCGGTTACGTAAAAATCACTATTATCTAGTATTTCTTGCAGTTCTGCGTCAGTCAAATATTTGTCTCGACCTACGAAAAAAATACGAAATTTAGGGTTACTAGATCCCGATGTCCTAAATGCTGGACATGAAACAAAATACGCGTTTGTAAAGAGTAAAGTAGTTTTAAATGTCGGGCGTATACTTGCACACCTACTACAAGATTTGTTTTACAACTATACATCCAAATAAAAAATAAATATATTAATATTAAAAGATATTTACCTTCGTTTCTTAAGACATCCATGGTGTAACCTCAAAACACAGACACGTCAAAGTTATTATGAAACTTCTGACATAGTGATGCCATCTATGTTCGAAAAACTTTTTTATTATGTTAACCGAATGTCCAGCGTACTGCACATTCGGAATGAATTAATGTAAGGTGCATAGGTTTGTAAATAAAAATTCAAAAAAAATGTCCAGCCGGCAGGACAAAAGGAGTGAAGAGGATAATTTCAAAATTTTGCATTGGGTTAATACCAACATATATTGTTATATTATTACTTAAAAAATATCTATACTCTACAATTAACTTATTATTATAATTGTATGATGAATAATGTTGATTAGGATTTTGCACATTTTGCGTTTGCGTTTGTACAGATTTTGTATTTTCCTCCTTTTCCTCATTTTCACAACTCATCATAGTCGTTGTCGTTGTAGTCATCCTCCCAACATTATTTAACATCAATAGCTCATTATTTTCTGCTACCACCGTGTTATTAACAGAAGTAGTAGTCTCATAAGTATTATCATAATCACGTAAATCTTTTGTAAATTGTTTTCTTGGTGTTGGTGGTAACATTTTTGAACGTTGTAACGATATATTCGAGCATCTAGGCGTCTAAAAGTTATATTAATGAATTTATAAATAAATAAATGATAACTTTCTTTAACTTCATTTTGTATTTGCACTAACATATGTCATTAACACGACAAGTATAAAATGATACTACTAAATATTTTTGAAAATCTTAAAATTTATATAGAATAGCACAGGCAAAGATCACGTGAACATACAGCACAGGCGAAGATCATGTGAACATAAAATTTCAAAAATTGCATCAGCCAACATTCAAAATTCCTATGAAATTTTAGTGATAACCTTTATCCTTAACATAACAAGTATAAAATGATACTACTAAAAATTTGAAAAATCTTAAAAATTTATATATAGAATAGCACATGCAAAGATCGTGTGAACATAAAATTTCAATAAATTGCATCAGCTAACATTCAAAATTCTTATAAAAATTAATGATATGATAAAATTATGTTTATAAATCTGAATCAGAATGATGATGTAAAACATGAATATTAATAAAATATTTTATTTTACTACTTACTATTTATGAGGAAGAACAATTGCACCATTAACCATGTTCATTGCATTATTATAATATCTCCAATATTTAATTTGTAGCATTTCGTTGCATATAGGACATCTTTTATATTTATTACTTGGTAATTTAGATTTCGAACGTTCATCATAGATATAACATGAATGACATTCATGTCTAATAATATACCAATCTTTAGACTTTAATGGCATTACTTTAAATTCTTAAAATTTACATGCAATTTCGATGAATTACAATTCATACATAAGATATTAATTAAAATATTTTTATGTATAATAATTATTTTACTATTACATTATATTCTCATACATTACTGCACAAAATGTAGAAATGATTTGCGCTATATATACGTTTCAAAATCTGTGTACAGTATTCACCGTCGTCGTCGTCGTCGATAACCTTTAACCTCCACCACATGCTAGTCAGCCGCATGCTAACATGTGCAAATAGTAGTTCAAAATGTGACCACCGTTATCAAATAGATGGCGATGCTAGTAGCGAGCGCTATCAAGTGCATTGCGGGTTGCGTTCTTCTTAAAACTAGCTAACAACCCCCGCACAAGAACAACCCCCGCACAAGAACTACCCCGCACAAGAACTACCTCGCACAAGAACTACCCCAGTGACAAAAACTACCCCCAAAGCCAAAAAAAGGCATCCGAAGCGAAAGACATGCAAGGTCATCGTCCAAACCGGATGAACAGGGTACAAAGTTCAAGGTGAGCCAGAACATACATAGCTGTACTACTGGAGATAATATAGTTTTACTTGGTGTCACAATCATAAAGCTCTCTTCTGGAAGTTGGTTTGTAATTTCAGATAGATTTACAGTAGTCTGAACTGTAATACCAATCCCGGTCAGACTGTCGACCTCAGATGTAGATGCCGCTTTATCTCTTTGAGTGTGTACTGAAGTACTTGGTCCAGGCTGACTATTAAGCACAAGTGTAGTTGCTGCTTGATCTGTTACTTCTTGGCCCGTAGTGTCATTTTGATCCAAGGGCTTACCTGTAGTGGCCGAATCCATCACAGTTGCAGAGTCATTTCTGGTACCCAACAGATAGCTTGAAGCCAGGAAGTCTTCATCTCCAAAAATACTTGGATTAATGGGACAAATTCCGGATGCTTTAAATCCAGACACTCCCTTTTGTATTGTAGCCGTGTCACAGTAGGCTTTGTTAAATATAGACGCCACATCAAACGGAGTAATTTTTTGCACAGCGTGGCTTTTCATAAACAAATCGCATTCCTTCTTGTAGGCGTTTTTTAAGGGCCCATAAAATGCGACGTCTAGAGGCTGCATCCTGTGCGAGGTGTGGGGTGGAATGGAGAGCACAACGACATGGTTTTCTCGGCAGAACACATATGCTTCGTACGACGCGTGGCTATAGTGGTTATCTAAAATGAGCAGAACAGGTTCATCAGCTGACGGTTTTGCGAATTTTACAAAGTGTTTTAGCCATGTCACAAATAATTCTTCATTGGTCCAACCATTTTTGGAGCAGTGGTAAATAGCTTCAGCTGGTCCATCTTTATACAACTGAGGTGACATTCTCTGTCTTGGGTAAATAAACATAGGAGGTATGTAGGACCCTGAAGCCGACACTGCGCAAATTACAGTTATATTTTTTCCTCTTTCATAACTGGTAATTGATCCCACCCTTTTCTGTCCCTTTTCAGCAATAATTGTACCAGGATCCTGGACAGTGGTAACACCGGTCTCGTCCATGCTGTAGATTTTTGATCTAGTGAACTGGTGTTTTTGCATAATGTCTTCTAAATTTTGGAACAACAAGTTAACCTCATCTTTATTGAATGCTGTCACACGATTGATACTTGTTGCCTCTGGTTGGCGGATGCTTATTGACGGATTTCTCTTTAAAAACCCATACAGGCAATCTTTTCCGGCTAGCTTTCTGTCCCTGTTGAAGCTGTGCTTTATATTATATTTCTCAGCATTAATGTAAGCTGCACTACGAACTTGAAGTGGACTCAGACCATAAAAAAGTTTACCTAGAAGTTTTATATTCTCAGCCATACCCTGCTCTGCTTCTGGTGAAAAAGTAGAATGTCTTCCAAGAGAAGGTCCCATAATTGGAACCTTTTTCTTAATCCTTTCTTGAAGTGTACTAAAGGGTATGTCAAATTTCTTGGCAGTTGACCGTAATGAATTCCCGGCATTAACAGCTTCAATTGCCATTGCTAATTCATCCTTAGTCCATTTTGCCTTTGTCGTGGTTCTTTCCCTGTGCCGCGGCATCTAAGTACAAAATAAAGTAAATATTTTCTGAAATACTAATTCAACAAGAAAAAACTAAATTGTCTAATAATTTCAAATGGGGTAATACCGGTCAGTGACCGCTATTACCCGCTTAAAATGACTGTCATAACCTCAAAATACAAAAATGGTTTCTTTGATTGATAATTAAAAACGTAAATAACTTTCGTAATATCCAACAAGCACTTATGATACACTGAAACATAAGTAATAAATGACTTTTAAAAAGATATTGAATGGTTTTCATAACTTTAAACTTACCTTTAGCAGAAATTTCAATTTTTTTATAACCAAACACTCCCGAAACTTAAACCAGCTGTCAGACTCACTGCGCGCGAAGAAACATGGCGGTGCTTCGTACATTAGTACACTCAGGCGTATACTAGATGGTGCTATCGGTATCATTTGTAAAATATTTTTGGAAGTATTAGATTTTGATGTGACCGGCATTGTCCGCTGACCGCCATTCCCCCATCCTACCCTATATAGTAAAACATTGTATGATAACAAGGTTATCATAAGATTATAAAGTTCAAATATATTCGACTTAATATCTTTATTTAATAAAAATATATCTGAAGTTCAACAGCAGCAAATTTTAAGATTATTTTGCACACCTGTAATTAATACCTAGTTAACAGTCGTCTCCTATACCAAAGGTCCTCACAAAAAAAAAAAAACGGAGTTCCTACGGCTGGCAATATTCTCCACGCCAAAGTGTCTCATATATTTTAAACATCGGCATTAATTTTTTTATTTATTTTTTGCTGTGTTTAAAGATATAAAAGAAATTTATTTTATAAATTGTATTTATTGTTAACTGATTATTTGTAAAATGAAGTTATTAAATATATTTATTATACAAATACAAGTGTATTTATTATGTTATTGTGAAGAAAATAGTATGAGTTTAAATTATGACTTTATAGAATCTGTAGAATTATTAGAAAATTATGGGTACTTAAAAACAAATACAAATGAACTATCAACTATTTCCGAAACTGATAATAGGTATGTTGATGCAATAAATAATTATTTATTTATTTATTTATTTATTTATATCAAGCCTTGCAAAATATAAACAAATACGGAAGAAGAATAAACATATAAAAAGTACATTAATTAGGTAAACATTAAAAATTAGAACAATAATAATAATAGCTCTACTGCTAATACACGATAATAGCAAAATACAAGATTTATACACATGAACGAATATAAGCAACACCTAAGATTTAAGAAGAAACAAAATATTTAACTAAATTAAACCTAAATACATACAATGAAGAATCAAATACATCAATGTTACTAGGAATATTGTTGTAGATTGTACACATTTGCCGGATAGGAGATTTCATTTCATAATTTCTTCTAGCGATATTACAATAAAAAGTTTGTTTATTTCTTGATGTTATACGGGGAACATTTATCGGGAGATGGCCAAGTATAAAACTGTCATTAATGCTATTGTTCAAAACTTTGTACAAAAATAAACATGACTGTATTTTTCTACGATTCTCTAACGAAACTATATTTTGTTCGGACAATAATGATTCGTAAGTAATATCAAAACTGGGATATTGATTATACTTTTTGTAGTAACAAAATTTAATAAACCGTTTTTGAACTGATTCAATTCGAAGGATATATTTGTTGTATATAGGGTTCCATACTTGTAAACAATATTCCAGTTTCGATCTTATTAACGAAAAATATAGTCTTTTCAAAGCCAACAAATTATTGAATGATTTACATGAGAGAATAACGAATCCCAGAATTTTAATAGAAGAATTTGTGATGTAATCAATGTGCGAATGAAAATGAAGTTTTTTGTCAAAAATAACACCAAGATCCTTATACTGTATAAGCCGCTCAAGATATGAGTTATCCATTATATAAGGATAAGTATAAACAAATTTTTTCACTAGATAGCTCATAATCTTACATTTACTGAAATTGAAAAATAATTTTGAGTTTTGAGACCAAGCTAATAAACTATCTATATCATTTTGTATTAGTATACAATCTTCTACAGAATTAATGGTTTTGAAAATTTTCAAATCATCAGCGTAAAGCAGCACTTCAGAATTTTGAATAACATCTACAATATCATTTATGCATAAAATGAATAAAAGAGGACCAAGGTTCGAACCTTGGGGAACACCAGAAGTGGCAATAAATGTATTAGAATTGTAGTTGTTAAGTTGAACTGACATTTTACGACAATGTAAATAGGAACTAAGAAAAGAAATTAAATTAGCAGAAAAATTGAAATTATTATTTAGTTTATGGAGGAGAACAGAGTGATCAACAGTATCGAAAGCCTTTTTAAAGTCAGTGTAAATAACATCGACTTGAGAATTATCATGAAGTGAGTTTAATGTATATTCGGTGAAATTGATTAGATTAGTGGTTGTAGATTTACCTTTAACGAAACCATGTTGCCGAACAGATATTAAATTATGAATATTAGTGTAGATGTGTTTGTAAATAATAGACTCAAAATTTTTTGAAATATTTGATAAAATTGCAATAGGACGGTAATTGGAAATATCAGTAATGTCGCCAGATTTAAATATAGGGCAGATAAATGATGATTTGAGAGTGGAAGGAAAGACATTAGTTTTTATGGACAAATTAAATAAATAGTGAAGAGGTTGAAGGAAAAAGTGACTGCATGCTTTTATAATAAAGGATGGGAGATTATCTGGGCCAGGATTACGAGTGTTTTTTAGAAGTTTAATTGCTGTTAAAATATCATCTTCCGAAATATTTGGTATATTAATTGAATTATACATACAACAATGAGGATTAGGGGAAGAAATTTCATTTACATTATTTGGAGGAACATAAACACTTGAAAAGAAATCAGCAAAGCCTTGTACAATGTCGGGAGTGGAATTATAAGAATGGTTGTTGAGGTGCATGGAGCCAGGAATTCGCGAAGTACGTTTCTTGTTATTTACATATGTTCAAAACTTACTGGGATCTGAGGATAATGTATTTTCAATGCTTTCCAAATAATTTTTCTGTTCAAATTTGATATGTTTTTTAATAAGGGAACGTAAACGATTGAATTCAGATAAATAATGGTAATTTTGGTGAAGTTTATACAGTTTATGATATTTATGTTTTTGTTTAATTAGATTAATAATAGTAGAATTAAACCACGGCGGATATTTTGGCGAACGTCTTGTATTAAATGGAACACATTTATCTAAGATATTATAGATGATTTCATAAAATTTTTGAAAAGCACTGTTAACGTCATCATACTGTTTAAGAACATTCCAATCTACCCGAGAGAGCAAACTATATAGTAAATCGTAATTAGCTGCAGAAAAATTGTATGATAATGAAGTAATGTTATAAGAAGAGTTTGAAATTTTGGTGTTAGTATTTAATGATATTGAAAGTGCGGGATGATGTTTATCTTCATCAACAATTGGGTCAAAATTTTTAGCAACAGAGCATGGTAAATTTGACACAACCACATCTAATAATCTTCCAAAAGAATTCGCTACATGATTATATTGTGATTAAAAATTTTGACGTATAAATATTTATAGTTAACTGTTGATCACAATGTATAAGTTTATTTATATTTAAGTCACCAACAATTATAAAATTAGTATTTAAAGTACATAAAAAAGTTTCAAGAGAATCGAAAACATAACTTTGTTGCTCTAGAGAGACAGGTGGAGGTAAATAAAAAACAATAATATATATGAAGATAGTAGATGATAGAAACACTTTAGTACATACAAGATCGGAAATAGAAGAAGAGTGCAATGGAATATTAACTGGGGAAGATTTATATTTATTATTAACAGCGCACAAAACACCACCACCACGTTTTTTGCCACTCCTAAGTGTGTCCCTGTCTTTTCTGTAAACATCATATTGTGATGGAAACAATTCGGAAGTGTGTACAGTATTATTGAGCCATGTCTCAGTTAAGCAAACTATATCTAACTCACAAGTGGCAAGATTGTTATAGAAAGTATCTAACTTGGTATTCAGTCCTCTGACATTTTGGTAATATAAGTTAATTGTTGACATGAAAGTGTAAAATAAAAATATAAAAATAAAGTAATAGGTTTTTTTAGCAGTGTATAGATCTGAGGTGTGACAGGTGACAACTGTTTACTGAGAGCGGTTATTGACCCACGTTATTAAGTGACAAATAGTAGCAGAAACTGAGAGTTTAATTAAAATTAAAATAATAAGCAGAAGTTTTAAAAAGTTTAACTTTTAACAGTAGAGATTTGATTTTTGATTTTTATTTAAGATTTACCCAAGTATATATAAAAAAAAAACACGCACAAAAGAAAGAGAAAATTTCAAATACAAATGTATATATGTATATTTGAATGCTCGTATATATAGTAATACAAACATATGCAACTGACGTTCCATAAAAAATAATTATAAAGTAACTTCCTGAAAATCCAATAAATCAAGATGATTCACCCTTTTAATAACACCACCAAGTTTATAAAAAATAATTCCATCTTTCGACCAAACGTTCTTAAAACCAAATTTCTTCGATGCTAACTTTAATTGTTCTAGTCTGGTTTTGGTCAAGTCCTCTTTAATGCATATATCACTACCGCGTAGTTTTTTACGATTACCAATAACTAGAGATCTATGTTTATAAGAGGTAAATTTGATAATGATGGGGCGGGGAGTAGATTTAGTGTTCGAAGTAGAAATTGAAGAATTAAAGCGTTTTTTACCAGTACGATGACATCTGTCAATCATGGCTGGGGTAACGCTAACACTTAATTTATCTTTTAACACTGCACACACTAATTCTTCAGTTTTCTCATTGTCCACCTCAGGTACACCAAAAACACGTAAGCAGTTTCTTCGGGAATACTGCTCCTGCTGATCTAATCGGTCCTCCATAAGTTTGACATTCGCTGATAAGTCGGCAATGATGCCTTCATAGAAGGTTTTTTGTTGCTCCAACTTCTCATTGAATTTTTCGAGGATTTTGTCGAATAATTTATTGACAAAGATGTCATTAGACAACAATGAGCTGATTGTTTGCTGATTATCAAACATATTATAATTTAAAGGTAACAGGTACATTAAATAATGAATAGGCATGATGACAAATTTTGAAAAACTGGTCTATAATATTCGGAAATATATATTAATCACAAGAAACACAATATTTCTGCTGAAAATTAAGGATTAGTATTTAAAAATTACTTTTTAATTCATAAATTTAAAATATGCACCAAAACACTTCAAAAGTGTCATGGCGTCACTTGCTACGTCACTTTAGAGTATTGGGTATCACACGACAGTTGTAAACATTGACACAATCTTGATAATTTTTAAATCTTACATTTTAAAAATGACTTCAAAAGCATATAGGTGGTGTTCTGTCCCCCTGTGTACTAACACGTCCATAAAAACTCCTGAGAAGTTATTTATTTGGGTTCCTTTCAACAAGACAATACGAAATAGGTGGCTTAAACTTGCAAGACGCGATTTGAAAGGAATGTCACCTACTACTCAGCTTTATTTTTGTGAAGATCACTTTGACGTAAGTATTTACTTTTTTAGTTTGTAGATTTCATAATGATACTAAATGAATGTGACCAATAAATGGTGCAAACATTGATAAACAAACTTTTTGGAGGTTAGGAATCTCTTACTTAGTCTTATCCTCTATGAGCTATTATAAAGGTATTCTAATTCATTTTCAGTTACCAAATGATATGGAAAACTACATGGAATATCATGTGATGGGGTCAGTGTCGCAGATTCACATGAAACGAGGGTGCATTCCCTCAAAATTTGAATGTCAACCTGGTAGAAGAAAACGAACTTCCGACTCAAACGAAAGACAATGCATTGAGAAAAAGCAACGAAGAGAAGTAATTGAAGAATTAGAGCAAGAATTACAAAAGAGAGCAACTACAACTATCACTACAGAACAGCTAGAACTTCAAGAACCTTCACCCGGAACATCAGCCATGCAGGAAAATATTACGCAAGATGCACCTAAGATGGCCAATAAATCCATTCAAGTGTACATGACAAATAAGTTCAGAAGTAAAGCTGTTCAAACAGAAATTAATTCAGTAGATGAGATGACATCACCGTTGAGACCCTTTTGTCGGTCTGCTTTTACTTCCCCATTCAAAATAAAAAGTGACAAAAGTGCCAAACCACAAACATCCACCTTACAGAAATGCACCAACAAATTAATAGGTTTTCAGGCAGATTCTGACAGTGATATTTCATACACACCGTCTGTGGTGCATAGTGACTCACCATCAGTGACATCTTTAAAAGTAATTCCGTCTTCTGATTGCAGCGAATTAATTGAAGATGACAAGAAACAAGAGGCATCAAAAATTTTGACTTATACTTTGCAGAAAATAGTTAATAACCCACAGTCTTACATTGGAGTTCCTAAAAGTTGTTACTTTCTTATAGATTTAATTGAAAAAAAGCTAAATATTCCCACACACCATATAATAATGTGTTTAAAAAAAATTAAATTAAATAATAGTTTCAGAGAGCTTTCTGATGATTTTACTATTTCTCCAACATATGCCAGCAAGATATTTCTTAAATATATACCTCTGATAGCTAGTTTGATGCGTCCTTTTCTTGTTGCATTAGATAATGATTCCATAAGAAAAATATTGCCTATGGCTTTTAGGCATAAATATTATAATGTAAGCTGTATTATCGACTGCTTAGAAATCGAGATACAAAAGCCTTCAAAAGCATTGAACCAGTCTCTCTCATGGTCAGAATACAAAAAAGGTAACACCATAAAGTATCTTGTGGCTTGTACTCCTAATGGATTAATTAATTATATTTCTCCAGGATATGGTGGAAGAATTACTGACACATGTCTAGTTGAATCCTGTGACTTCATAAAGTGTTTGCAACCAGGTATGAATGTGATGGCTGACAGAGGGTTCAAACATGTAGAAAATTTTTTAAGGAAACAGGGAGTGCACTTAGTTCGACCTCCAAGTGTTGCAACTGGTACAAAGCTGTCGAAACATGAGGCAAGAGAAACAAAACAAATTGCCAGCTTAAGAATCCATGTGGAGAGAGTTATTAGACGCTTGCGTGAATTTAATATGTTAAAGCCACATGCATGTCTAAATCACAATCTTGTGAAAGTACTAGACGATGTTATTACCATTGCCTGCGGATTAATTAACTTGCAAGATTCATTAATTAAATAAATACCTACATACTCTCTGTATATTTTTAGTTTGTAAATACATACATCCTTACCTATATTTAGTTTCAACCAGTTTGTTTGGTATAAATACAATGTAAAATCTGTTATTACTTTTGTTAGAATAATTACAGCTATCTTAACCTTTAACTGGTCACTAGAAACCAACACTATCTCTGTATTACTACTGTAGGAAAAATAGATACGAGTAAGTTTAAGTGAAAATTTATATGTATTGTAGGTAAGTTTATAATCATGTGACAAACAGTTGAGGTTTATCCTACAAAAATAAAACAAACTTTGTCTAAAATATAAATTGCCTTTTTATTTATTTACACTTTTATACAGTACTGGATATACATTATCCTTCCACAAAGGAACTATAACTTTAAGAAAATCTGAAATATATTTTTCATCATACATTACGTCCATTATATGTACTTTCTTATTAGCACTGTAGTTGCAGTCAGCTACACAGAAGTAGCCTTCTTTATGTCCCGTCAATAACATTTGAAGTTGCATTTGCACATAAAACTTCTGGGTTGGTTTTCCATTATTAACATAATTTTTTACAGCTTTTTCACTCATAGGACACTTAATTTCAATAATACTATTTTCACAAATCCCGTCAGGTGAACCTGCTAGCATGGGATAGTTTTTGGACAACATTAAACCACATATTTTAATTTTTTTTCCCAGGTTGGCACTAACAGTTTTCCTCACATCATCCTCCAACATTCTACCACGTTTCATGGCTGTTGTGTCAGGAATTTTTCCACCCATTATTAATGCCATCAGAGTGCCATCACTGGTTTTACACCTACTGAATTCATAAGCTCTTGAAGCGGTCACTCTGCCATACCTTAATTCGTACCAAAGCCTGCTTTTATGTTGGTCCCTCGTTTCTTCTTCTACATTCTTGATATCATCATCAGAAAATAGAACTCTTTTCAAAAATTCATCACAAGATTTTTCTTTATATTTCAATACTAAATTGTCCATCGATAGACTTCGTGGTCCATCCAAAACATATTCATTTTGGTATTTCATTAATTCACACTTGGTAAGCTTTCTCCTTTTCCCTTCCTCTAAAAACTTCTCAAATACTTCAGTATCTGACGGTAAGCTAGGGCTGCCCTTAGATAATTCCTTAGCAGTTATGTATTTAAGAGTATTCCCAACTCTAGAAAGCTTGGACTTCATCCAATAGCAATCTATAGATGTGCAAGACGGGTCCTCACTCCTACGATGAACCCACATCAAGAATGCCATGGCATGTTTGCAGCCTCCTTGTGAAGCCACACAATCATGACATTCTACTGACTTCACTGTTTCTTCCTGTTCGTCGACTACTAAAGTCACTCCATACAACTTTGCATGCACTTTATGTTCTGGGCATATTTTAGCTTTTATTGTGCACAAATTTCCTTCGCGTTTGAGCTGAACATAGCTTATAGCATCATCTCCATAAGATGCCCTCGCGGACCTGGAATAAACAAAAACAATGGTAAATATTTAGTTGCAAAAGAAATATTCAACATAAACATAACCTCAAATGGTAACATTGGATATTATACTGAAATAGGTACAATCGCTATGCTTTGCACTTATTTTTATGCTTTAAATAACTAATTATTTTTATTATATTAAGGTACTTACATAGAAGTTTTAACATTCCTAAATTCTGCTGAACAAAAGTCTTTGTTAGATCCTAGAAACGTCCCTAGCATTAACAAGTCGATTCTTGGTAAATTTGCACTGGAAGCTTTAACAAATCCTTGTTCCATGACTCAGTGTATCTTATACAATATACACAAAACGAATTGGAAGTAAAAACAAATTAAACACGGCGATATTTATTAATACAAACGAGCGAGTGTATATTAATGGTACTGAATTATTAGTAAACAAAGAGAAAGAACTCTAACGTGACGTCACGCGCTCTGATTGGCGTTCAATATAATATGGCGGATTGCCGTATTTAGTGATTTTATTTCTTTAATAAAATAAAAATCTTGCTTTTAATTATAAAAAGAATCAGTGTTTTTTAATCAAGCATTTAGGTATATTGAACACACAAATTATTTCAATGAAATTTACTTGCTGTCATCATTAAAATATGGGAAAAATATATTAATGTTGCGTTTGAATATATTCCATATTTGCATAATAATACAATATATCCAAATATTATAATTTCAATGAGCAGAATACGACATTATTCATATTTTAAAAATAATTACTGCCCATATAATTTTGATGGCCCAGGACAAGTTTTAGCACATGCATTTTCGCTTGAACAATTCCAAAGTTCTGTTGATATTCATATGGATGCTGTAGAAAAATGGAGTTATAAATTATCACATACCAAAGAAGATAAAGAATATATAAATTTTTTTGAAGTTTTAGTTCATGAAATAGGACATGCATTGGGCTTAGAACATGTACAAAACAAAAATTCTGTTATGTATAGCCTACAAAGAAATGTATTATATCAAAATATTTCTGATTTTAAATTGAACTTAATCGATATTCAGGAAATACAAAGCTTATATGGAAAAAGATATATAATTCCGTCTCCAACCCCGTCTACAACATTATCACCCCCCACAAATAACAACAACAAAACAAATACATAAATAGATAAAAAACAAACAGAATCAGAGCCAGAATTATGTAATTTAAGTAATATAACAAATTTTTTAATTGTTAATAATAACTTATTAATATTTTATAATAATTGGATATGGATTAAAAATATTTTAGAGGATGGTTATACAAAACCTTATTATTTACAAGATTGGGTACCATCATTAAATAATAATATTAAAAATGTATCAGCTGTATACCGTAAACCAAACGGTAATATAGTACCAATAAATGATGATACTTTTTATGATATTAAGTGGCCATTGTTAGAAATATTTAAAATTACTAAAGGAAGTTCAGTTTCAAAAGAAATTAAAGACATTATTGCTGCTGTACATACTAATATGGGGCGAACTTATATATTTTTTAATAATATTCATGTAGTACAGCTTGACGAATGTAGTAATTCTGTTATAAATCGTGGAACAATAAATTCATTGTTTCCCGGTATACCTTCTGATATAGACGGAGTTTTTCAGTATATAAATGGATATATATCGTATATTTTTTGAAAAATAATATTATATATGAATATAGTGATTATTTAAAAACTATTACGAAAGCAATTCCATTTAGTTTATCTTTTTTTAATATACAATGTCCTAATGAGTCTATACTAAAGCAGTTAAAAAATCTTTTATCTAAATTAATAAAATCAACTATTAAAATGAATTAAAAAATTAGTTTATCAACAATAACCTATAACTTTGAGTGCACAAGTATAAATATGTTATTAAAGTAACTGTAAATCAGTCTGTTATTGTGAACCTATAACCTTTGTGCACGTGTTGTTTACTAGTTACAAAATATTAAAATATTCCACAATTATAAATATGTTTTATTAAAATAACTGTAAATCAGTCTATTATTGTAAACCTATAACTTTTGTGCACGTATTGTTTACTAGTTACAAAATATTAAAATATTCCACAATTATAAATATGTTGTCAAAACTATAAGCAAGATAAGACAGTATATATGTAAATCCAATAGCAGAAACTAAATATATGTGTAACAACAGTACACACAGTAACAAGTAGTTACAAGACTAGAATTAACTAATCTTTATTACCAATAATTCAACAATGGCTTCTTCTTCTTCGTCATCATCATCATCAGCATATTCTTCGATGACAAGTTTATCGAAAAAACCAGAAGTTAGGGGTATTAATACCTTAACGATAGGCAAGCCTTATAAAATCAAATCGTTAAAACGTACTACTACAAAATTTGGTGATTGTATTATGGTGTATATAGAAGATTTTCGAATTTATTTGGGGCAACGATTTAACGCAATTAGTGATGAACATCTTGAACAAATGAACCAGGATGCTGCGAGTGACACTGAACAAAATGTATACCTAATTCACCGAGGACTAATTAATAATACAGCAAATTTAGAATTTGTAAAAAAATTACAATAAAAATTATATGTAAATTTTGTTTTTTATATTGTAATTGTATGTATGTGTAAAGTATACCTATTTATTAATTATTTTAAAATACAATTATGAAAGAAAATAACATTCTGTTTAACAAATATATCTCCCAGTCGACGCTCCCTTCTCGGTCATCTAGTTCTGGGAGCCTTCTGGGCTGGACACACTCGAAATCTGAAATAAACAAAGATATGAGAATCTCTTCGCTCAGTGAGTGATCAGTACCAGTTCCTAAACCCTAAATGAGAGAGAATAGGTGAGAGAAAGGATATAGGTATTAGGATGGCAGCCTCCGTAAAGTACTGCCCCACATCACCGCAGCGAATGTGGCAGTCCCAGCCGCACCGTAGACTCTTCCTCAACCGCAGAAGAGGGGATAGCTAAATCGCAGAATAGCCCTGTCTCAACACCGCAGCGTGAGCACGCCTCAACCAAACTTGGTATGAGGTTGACAGCCTCCGCAAAGTACTGTCCCACACCCCCGCAGTAAGTGTGGCAGTCCCAGCCGCACTGTAGACTCTTCCTCAACGGCAGAAGAGGGGATAGCTAAACCGCAGAATAGCCCTGTCTCAACACCGCAGCGTGAGCACGCCTCAACCAAACTTGGTATGAGGTTGACAGCCTCCGCAAAGTACTGTCCCACACCCCCGCAGTAAGTGTGGCAGTCCCAGCCGCACTGTAGACTCTTCCTCAACCGCAGAAGAGGGGATAGCTAAACCGCAGAATAGCCCTTTCTCAACTCTCGACACCCTATACTCAACACCCGCCTCAGGGGAGGCCATTCTAGCACACACACATATATAAAAACCGAATGCTGACACCCACCTTTTACAAATGATGAACACTCACTATCACTATTGAGTACCACTGTGCTCACGTCAACAATCAAATCACAACTGACTAAATAATTGAATAACCCCTCTCTTAAACATATCTGCTTATGTAATTCTACTCTATCATGAATAAATTTTATACTTGCATAATACCTAAATTTACCGTTAACATATGTTATAAAAAATAAACATTTTTAAAATGTATATATTTATTTTATTTCTTAATCCTATTACATAATATACTTTGTTATTTTACCATTCTGTAGGATATCAGTCCAGTTGCTTTATATAAAGCGAAATCGTTTTCATATTCCATTATTTGATGCAGTCGTTAAACCAAGTTCACGACAGTGAAATATAATCATCTATTTTATTTTATTTTAATTTACACTGTCCAACAGACCGAAGTCCAAATACAGCGGTATTTATTTTGGGTTAGAAGTTTGTCGTCACTGGGATTTGAACCCCAGATCTCACACTCCGCTCAGCGAGTCGAAGCGCGCTACAAGTATGTCTTCGTCTACACGTTCAACAGACTCATCTTGGACTATTTGGAAATATTATTGCACTTCCTGCAATAATCGTTGGGAGATTTTGAGAGATAATCCACCAGCATCAACCAGAAACATGGAGTGTCCTACATGTCACAACGGTAGGCTACACATTACCTTCGTTCAATATGGGGAAAATGGGAGAAAAATACTAAAACATGGTGTACTCGTTCGTCCATTGTAAATATATAAAGTGTTGTGCTATAAAAATGATGAAAGGTCAAATGTTATTAGATTATAAGTAATAAATATGAATAAACATTTTGAAATTAATTAGTTTAAAATTATTTTCCACAGTATTCACATACATGTTTGTTAATTGTGCTGTTTTATAATGACGGTAATATAAAATTATTTTATAAGTTTATATGTATTAATAAAAAAAAAATTTTAGACGTCTAAAAATTAAACAGCTACTACTGCAATAAATAAGTTGCTACAATCATTATCCAAAGAAGAGAAAGATTATTGTTGTGCATTAAAATGCTTTGTTTTACCAACCGTACAAGTGGATGGTATGGCATGCAGAATTTGTGAAAATTTTTCTTACTGTATTTGTGAATGCAAAACAAGAAATGTTGTTGAGCATAAATAAATTCTGTTGTAATATTTTAGATAAAGAATTTATATTTGTTATAAGGTTAAAAGGTTATAATTAATAGGAATTGATAAGATAATAACATATATATGTAAAATATATTTTAAATAAATTAGTTTAAAAGTTATCTTGGTTGTGTATGTGTTCATGTTTACTAAACCTGCTACTTTTTAAATTGTTAATATTTTATATTAATAAAAGAAAAAAAATGAAGGTAATAAAATATATAGATATTTATATAAAATTTTAATATAATAAAAAATTTTTAGACACCTCAAAGTACTACAATGTCTGCACATCGTTCAAAAACTACAATATCTCGAAAACGACTTACAAAAAATTTGCTTAATTATGATATATGTGAATCTTCTACTAAACATAAAGAAGTTACAGAAGAAAAAAATAATGAAATTATTAATGACAATGACAATAACAAACAAGAAAATATGCAATACCAAACTTATAAAAAGTTACTTGTGGAACATCGATATTTTCTAGACAATAATATATTTATATATGTAGGTATAAATCCTATACAAAATTTTGAAATAAATATAAATTTATGTAATGAAAAGTTAGGAAAAAAAAATATAATTTTAACAGTCATATTATTAAGAATGGAATGAGTTCCTTTCATGTTATAATTTAATTGTATCACATTTAAATAATACTTCAAATATAGAGTCATATAACTTTAGTGAACACAAGTTATTTTTTGATAGTATTGAAAACAATAAAATTATTATTATTGAATTTAAAAATAATAATATTTATTTATGTTATATTTGTATCAATAACTTATTTCAATTATCATACATTATAAATAAAGTAATAAATTATTTAAATTCACTAAATTTGCATAATTATTATAATAATATAATAAAAGAAGCATTGCAAATGGAAGATACTGACATATATAAAAATATATATAATATAATTGATAATTGTAATGATAATGTATTTAATATAGCTATTAGGGAAATTTTATTATATTATTCAAATATTGTTACAAATACTTTATCAATTATTAGTTCACAATTATTAGTGGAAGTGGAATAAGAAATGGTGGGGGTATATGTATATAAACGTAATGAATAAATTTGTAACATATTAAAGTATTTGATTTTCAAACATGCATACCTTTATCTGTAGTGTTACTAATAAAAATGATTAAAAAAAAATAATTTTTGATAATATTTCGGGTATATATTTCAATAATAATAATGGAGTGTTTGTAACAAGAAATAAAACTATTGTTCTACCTATAAAATATAAAACTCCATTATTAAATGGAATGTTTGATTTGATTATTGAAGATGAAGACGGAATATGTATTTTTTTTAAATATTGTATTGAATTATATTGTGGACAAGTGTATTCATTTAAATTAGAATTTATAAGATCATCAACTGATTATTATAATTATAAAATATTACATGATACCAACAATGAAAGTGAATATAAATACATACATAATATTTTTAAAATTTTACCATCTAATGAGGAGGAAAAACAAAGAACATTATACGAAAAGTGGATTTTAAATTCATTTCGATATGTTAACGACGAGGAAGAGTTAGATGGATGGTCATGCGATGTTTTTAACCAATGCATAATATTATGTCGTTTAACAGATCACAATAATTGTATAAATTGTGAACATGTTAGAAAATGGAGTCCGGATGAAGAGTATGAAAATATTCAAATACAGTAGAACTCCAATTATCCGAATTAATGGGGACCGGGATCCATTCGGATAATCAAATATTCGGATAATCGGATTTTTTTAAAAAAATTGCCATTGGAGAGAATAAAAGCTACGTTTTGATATTGCACTATTTTTTTATTGAATTAAATGAAAGAAACATGAAATTTTCACATGTTTTAAATATAAATAAAATATACTTATGTACAAGTTTAGAAATACATAAAAATCATTGTTTTTTAAACATCTCCGTCAATGTAAGCTGTTTTGCGGTCTTCAACCGTTTTCGGGCAGCCAGGTCACGCATTCGCTTGACGGTGAGCAGTTGCAAGTGGTCACACTCGGGCTGACGCTCCATCCACTTCAAAGCAGTCTCGAGGCCGGCAAATGCTTCACTAGCTGATGGTCCAGCGTCTACTTCAACATCAGCAGAAAGTTCTTCCACTTCCACTTCAACATCTTCTCTCACACTTACAACAATTTCATCGTCATTGAGAATTTGAAAACCAGGGTCAGACGTATCACAAGCCATCCACTCTCCTACATCTTCAGCACTTACTTCTGTACAACCAGGAATTTTTACAATCATTTTTCTTATTTCCTCTATTGACAACGCATCTTTATCATCATCATCCTCTCCATATTCTTGTTTCTCATTTTCTTCAGATTCTTTTTTTTTTGTTCTTCTCAGACGGTAGGCCTTTCAGTTTATTCCACGCACGTCTTAGCGTCACTGCCGTAACCAAACTCCAAGCTTCCGCTACCATGTAACAGCAGTCCTTTAAATTTATTGTGCTATGATTTGCCAAAACCAATTCTTCATCTTCAGCACCTTCGTTCAGCAGTTTTCTCAGCAGTTGCCTTCTGTAATGGCGCTTCATTGTTTCAATAACCGACTGGTCCATGGGTTGCAGCAAACTTGTAACATTGGGAGGCAAAAACGTCGTTTTGAACTGCCCATTCTCTCTTTCCAACAGTTCTGCTGTAGGATGAGTGGGTGCGTTATCAACAATTAAAAGCACCTTACTGCCTTCTTTTCCCACCGATTTTTGGTGCTTTTTCACTTCAGGAATAAACACTTCATCATACCATTCGGTAAACAAAGCTGCAGTCATCCAGGCCTTGGGTTGACTTTTGTAGAAGAGTGGAAGTTTTTTTACGTTTTTAAATGCTCTTGGATTTCTTGATTTTCCTATCAAAAAAAGTGGCAGTTTATGATTTCCAGTGGAGTTGGCACAGTTAAGCACTGTAACACGTTCTTTACTGACCTTATGTCCAGGGGCACTAGATTCCCTTTTAGAAGCCAAAGTGGTTTTTGGTAATGCTTTCCAAACAAGGCCAGTTTCATCGGCATTATAAACAAACTCCGGATCATAGGATTCTGATGCAGTTTTAAATTTTTCAATAAAATTTTCAGCAGCTGCAGAGTCTGCTGAAAGCTTCTCACCAGCCAAATCTAACTCGCGTACACCATGCCTGAATTTAAAATTCCTTAGCCAGCCGTTACTAGCCTTAAAAGATGAATAACCAAGCTTTTCTGCAAAGATTTTGGCTTTTTCACAAAGGATTGGACCTGAAATCGGATTTCCCATAGAACGTTGCTGCAAAAACCATTTAAACACTGCATCTTCCAAATTTTTGTTGGTTGCTGTCTTCATTGTTTTCCTGGAGGAACTTCCATCTTCATTTTCAAGCACCGAAACAAAGTTTAAAAGTGTTAACTTACTGTTTTTAATGTCAGAAATTGTTGCTTGTCCAACACCATAAATTTCAGACAACTTCTTACCCGTTACACCTTTATCGAGTTGTTCTATAATTTTCAGTTTGTCCGCTAACGATAGCACAACACGTTTTCTTTTCGAAGCCATGGTATAAAAACAATACAGTACATATTGTACACGCACAAACAAAAGTAAGCCGTAGCGAAAGAGTAGCGCCCTCGAGCAAGGTCAAAAGCACACTGGCTAATCAAAACAAACAATGACAGGTGCGCCGTGACTGCAATGCGCCGGAACTTGTCTTAACTTGCCGTTGTGCCTACACTGACTTCCCCCCGCGTGTGTAGGCACAACGGCAAGTTAAGACAAGTCAAGTCAAGACTTGACGCGCAAACACTGTTTTTTGTGATTCGGATAATCGGCGATTCGGATAGTCGGAGTTCGGATAATTGGAGTTTTACTGTACCAGCAACGCTATCAACTGATGATGAAGACGACAATACTGAAAAAGAAGAAGAAGGAAAAGAAGAAATGGAAATAAATTAATAAATGTGTAAATTTGACTTTGTATATATAAATAAAAAATAAATTAATTTTTGTTAAATAATATTTATATGTGTTATTATAAGCAGTGGTGTTCTCAGGAATAGTTTTATTTGCTTCAAAATTTATTTTCAAATCGATCACACCAGATTTTATTGATTCATTTTGATGTTGCGTATTTATTACAACAATAGGACATTTTGTTATAAATTCTTCTGGTGTAAAAATGGGTATGTTATCATCTTTCTAATAATAAGCAGATTGAAATTGTGCAAACATGTTATATAAAATAGACCGTTGATGATTTTCAAAGTTTAGATTTAAGTTATCATATGGAAAAATTTAGAATTCAATTCAACTTTTAAATTAGTTAAATTTCAATGGTCAAATTCACTCATATTTTTAAGTAGATTATTTTTACGATCCGTATGAAATCCAAAAATAATAAATCTTGGTTTTTCCAATTGAGTAGCTGTTTTTACAACCCATGTGGTGCGATTAGTTTTTGGTAATGATGGATACTCATGTAATTCCCAACTTCTAAATGGGATTAGAACTTCAATGTTACTATTCATATATTTTTTTAATTTTAATTTTTCTTGATCTCCAACAGTTACATGGGGTACATGCCATTATACTTTTGTAAGATTTATTTTTAATATTTCTTTATCATTGCTTGTATATATAGCATTTTTATCTGTACTACCACGTAAAAGAACTAAATCCTGACGCATATTTAAAATAATTTTTTTATAATCTTCAGCAAATCCTAATATCATGCGAAGTGGTATGCAAAAATTAAAAGTTCCTTTTGTTTTATCACTCAAAGTAATAAGCTCATTTGGTGACCAGCAAGCATTTTGTAAGGAAATACAATCATTTTTAGAATATGAACAGTAACCTTTCAATGTTGTTGTAATTCCAGGATTTCAAATAATTTCTATTACAATTCCACCAATTTCATAACGAATTTCGTCGAAAAGATGCATTATTCCATTATTAATTATTTTTCCAGTTGGGGTGACTTTATTTTCATTAGTTAATAATGCTCCTTCAATATAAATAAAACGATTTGATGGCAATGTAAATAAATCTTGCCTTTGTATTGATATTCTTATTTCATCATTGTTGTTTAATAAAGTTGAAGCATACGGTTGATAAGTATGAGTTTCTAGACTTTGTATGTTTTCATCAAAATAAACACGTTCCTTTATATTTAAAATATTTTCAGTATTTTTTTTTTTATACAATATATATAATTAGAACACTTGCAGAATGATGTACGAAGTTTTAAATGAATATAAATTATGAAACTAATTATTTTATTTGTGTTTTTTGGTTTACTTCTTTTAGTATTAATTTTTAAAAAATTTTATGAGTTTTATTTTTGATAATTATAACACTTTAAATCCCAAAGATTTTAAGTAGTTCTTATTTTCACTTGTTAACTGCTTCAGTGTTTGATTAACACTAACTTCTTTAATAATATATTTTTTTCTTATATATGATTTAGCATGCCTATTATATATTATTCCCATTTTGTTTAAAATTTTTTTTAAATGTAGTCTTACAGTGATAAGTTCTTCTCTGAAATTGACTAACTCACCGTTCTGATCAACTAATTTAAGTGTTATAATATCTATTATATTTGTATTTATAGGTAAATATATAACATTCAATGGATTTTCAATTATTTTAAATCCTGATGGAACGTTCGGAAAAAATTCGTGAATTCTATGAACTTGTTTTGAATTATCATAAGAACATGTTCCTATGCTACATTCTACACAAATAGCATTAACTCTAATTATATTGACAGGTTTTTCAGATATGAGAAATTTATTTTCAATACACTTTTTTTCTTCAAATCCCAATAGTTCTCTTATTGTATTTTGCTGTGTAAAATCCACTTCATAATCACATATCATTTCACATTTTATAGTATTATTGTTTGCTTCGATTGTAATGGGGTTATATTTATTTTTATTTTTCTTATCAATTCTTTTCATCTTTTTTCTTAAATATGTAGGTATTTATATCTTTAAGCTCATACGATCCATCAGGAATTTCGATTTTTTGAATTTATTTTCGGTTTTCCACTTCTTCATAATAATAAAAACAATTATTTCTACTACCAATATTTGGTATTGAATTAAAAGATTCAAAATTTATTAACCCTATTACATATTCATGTTTAGGGTCTAGTTGAATTGGCGGATATATTGTTGTTGTTAATTGAGAGCTGTTTCCAGAAAACGTAATGTAATGTGTACGACATTGCTGTTTGTTTAACACTAAATTATTTATAAACAATTTGCACATTTTACTTATGTTTATTACTTTTTGTATGCGATAAAATATTTAAGTTTGTAAGAATTTTTATTTGTTTATCGTAAATAGTTTCTTTTCGTATTAAATTTTCTTTACAAAATAACTGAACATTTTCAAGATTAGCAATTTTACTTAATTCATCATTCTTTCTGCAATATGATGGAGATATATGAGTACCAAATATTTCACGATGAATAATTCTTTTTGGTACAGATTGTGTTTTATTATTAACAATGAAGCTTTCCATTTTTGGAATTTTAAAACACTATTAAAAGAAATGTTGACTTTTGAAAAAACAAAAGGTAAATGAGTATATTTGGTTAAACAGTAGATAATTTATTTATAAATAATTAATAGTACATAAAATTTTTATTATAAATTATTAATATTACATAAAAATTTTAAACAAAGATGTCCACAATTAATAGTATTTAATAATTGATATTGATTATAATTATATTTAATATTACAGCTACCAAAATAATTAATTACTTCTTTTGGAGGTTTTAAATTTCCAAAACTATCGAAATATATCACATTTTTACCAAATTTTTTATAAGCAACCCAATGTGTACCTTCATTATTATAATTGTCCAAGTTAATTATTCCGCATTCAGAATAATTAATATATTTAGGTAAATTGTTTCTCATAAAAACTCCTCTAAAATTTGGAATTTTTAAAATTTTTACATATTTTAACAACTCAATATTAGAAAGAGCATGTTTTGGTAGCTTTTTTAACAGTTTTTTTGTATTGTTTTTTTTTGAAGAAGAATGCGGCAATTTTGATAGATATAAACCTAATCCTTTTTTATACGGAGTAGTATAGCAGTGAGAGAGCTAGCTCATTTGGTGGGATCTCAGGGGGTTGGAGGAGTCAGAGGGGGGTAATGAGTATTCCGTTGGCGGAGTGGGGGTCTCAGGTGTCGGTAAGGTCACTGTTCAGCAAGTGAACACGTGCAAGGTCAGATTGAGGGGGTTTGTTCTCTTGGCACACGTGTGGACACATGGGTACACCTGTTTGATGCTTGAAGATGGTGGTTGAACCCCTGAGTGTGTCAATAACCTAGTCCGTCTGCAGAACCATGGCCATAGGTCAGTGTATTACTTGAAGCACACGTGTAAGTTGCAACTGTGTGTGATGCTGGAAGAGGGTGGTTGAATAACCTAGACCGTCTGCTGAACCATTGCCATAGGTCAGTGTATTACTTAAAGCACACGTGCAAGTGGCACCTGTGCGTGATGCTGGAAGTGGGTGGTTGAATAACCTAGTCCGTCTGCAGAACCATGGCCATAGGTCAGCGTATTACTTGAAGCACACGTGCAAGTGGCACCTGTACGTGATGCGGGAAATGGGTGGTTGAATAACCTAGACCGTCTGCTAAACCATTGCCATAGGTCAGTGTATTACTTAAAGCACACGTGCAAGTTGCACTTGTGCGCGATGTTGGAAGTAAGACACCTGCATGATGCCGGACGATGATGGTTCAACGCCTGAATGTGTCAATAACCTAATGCGTCTACAGGAGCATGGCATTGAATTGTAGGTCAGTGTCTTATTAAAGCACACTTGCAATTTGCACCTGCACGGCGAGACTTACGGGGTGAATGTTCAAAATAGAAAATTGATACTTGTAATAAATTATTCTCTCTCGCTTTAGGATATGTTCTACATATTGATAGATAAGAAGTGTCTTACAGGTATATTTCTGGAGACACTGACACTGCACCTGTAATATTGCAGATGCATACTATTAAGTGTGATACACAAGTTTAAAGGTTTATCGGAAGAACTTGAACTGTATAGGAGTAATTATAAAAGGAATAAGAATAGTAATAAAATTATCATATTGCTTATTTATTTACAAAACAATTATTACAATCAATATATTATTAATATTACATTTTTACAAGATGCAGCTGTGACTGACTTGGTGGGTCAGTTGGTTAGCGCGCTGCAACTTGAATTGAACAGAGGCTGAGATCTCGGGTTTAAATCCAGTGTAGCCAATCTTTTTTCTAAATAATATTGTTGTGTCCTGTCGTTTTGGTCCATGATATCACCCTGTTCAAATAAGAGTCAATGACCTCACCGAGCTACCAGTCTAGATCAAAAGAGCTTCTCGCGGGGTCTGTAATATGAAAGGATGCCATAATGTTACCAGGGTCTGCAATATTTTCACAGGTTCAATCGTCCCAATAATCGCAGTCATATTGGTTCGTAATCCCACTATAAATTGTAGATCCCTGGCAGAAGTTGTAGGCTGAGAACCTAAACTACTAAGATGCAAATAATTGAGACCCTGTTCCAACTTGGAATGTAGTACCACATATGTTGATGCTACATACTTACAAACTACAATTTAATATATCTATGTTATATCCATACAGGTACGTATCCGTAAAAAGATAATTCACAATTCTTTTATCGTCATATGAACTTAAAGCTAGCTTATTTTGCTTAATTGTAAACACATTATGTTGTTTCGAAATTATTAAGATTTGTGATTTCACAACAGACTCATTATGAAATAGACATTTGTAATAGTCTTTAAAATTTATAGACTTCATAGTGGCTTTTGTAACACCCTTCGCTTTCATACTTACTTCTTCCTTAGTACTAAGAAACGTTTTGTATGCATACATTTTAGCTCGTAGTCCAACAAAATCTGTCATAATATTGCCATTATTTTCATCCTTCATTAAACCAACTTTTTTTATTAGCTAATGGAATATCATAAATATTATATAAAGGATAATCTGAAGTATCAAATTTATGAATATCCCTTTTCATAATTTCATAAATATCAAAGTTCTTAAATAAATAAATTAAACTATCTGTATCAGTGTAACAAAGTTCAGCATTTGAATCAAAATTTTGTTTTATATAATTATAATGAAAATCATAAATATATGTTTTTGATATGTCTAGAACCGAGAATCCAATGTAAATTGGTTTATTGAAGAGTATTGAAGTTTTATTCATTTCTATTATTATTACATCATCCTCGATTATAGAACTGTGAAAATTTGGTTTGGCTATTAATGCTTTGGCACCATAACGACCGTCCCACTTTGTTACTAATTTAACGATTTTATGTTTACGAACATTCTCCATAGTTTTTCCGAAAACAGCATTATTCATTAATTTAAAGAAATTCTTTTGAAATTCATTGCTTGACTTTTTTCGCAATTCCGTATTTAAATCAATGTATGATTTCAACTAAGGACTTTGTTGAAACTTAAGAATTCTATGGATTTGTGTAATTTGCATTCCTAAATTAAGACATTGTTTTAAATTTTGATAATGAATAACATAATTTTTTTTATTATATAAATTTGCAACCAATTTAGACTGTTTTGAAGTAGGAGGAATAAAGTTTTCCGGACAAAGAGGTAAATCTTTGTGTAACGCATGTAAAGATTTAGGATACTCTAAATCCACTTCGAAAATGTAGCCAATATCTGAATTTTCTGTTAAGTTCATTAAACCAATATTGTAGAATTCAGTTTTATCCACCCAATTAAATCCCCCGAACGGTAAATAATGACTCATTGCTGCGCCATACAAGTTATTAACATCAAAGTACATGAGATACGTTTCTTGTTCATCCGGGTTGCATAATTCATTTAAATATTTATTGTTAGCTTTCGCATAACGTTTCGAGCATTGAACTAGTCCATCTAATATTTTCATCTTTCAAAGAACTATAAAAGCAATTTCGATCAGGTAAACAAGGTTCATTAAATTTGACCCAGTCATCAACGTATTCATAAGGAAATACTCCTTTTCATGTCAATAATTTAAACTGACTAATGTATTTACAAAATTTTTTTGTTATCTGTTTCTCATCGTCTCTCAAATAAGTTGACAATTTTTCAATACTACTAGGCATAAAACAGAAGGAATCTATAAATCTAAAATTAATTTTTGTATCTTGCACGTACTTTGTAAATGCAATGTATCGTTCTTTATTAATTGGTAAAAGGGACACTTGTCCTGATAACTTTTTGGCTATATTTTTAATGATAAAATGTCCATCATAGCTACTAAGATTATGAAACACAACTGGTATTGTATGTGATTTTTAAAAATTTAAATTGCATGACTGATGTGCAGCACCACGAAAAGCCCCAGTAAAATGATTATGATCCCGAACCTTTGTTTCAATCTCCAAAATCTCTTTTCTACAAATGTAACATACTTTGGCGTTTGAATACTCAATTTCATCTTCTTTAGTCATTTGTATTGGTACGGGATTTTGAAATTTTTTGTCAACAAATTGTGCAATAGTTTGAAGCTCATTTGAAAACCAGTCAATACACTGTCCACTTCTGTTTAATTTAAAATATGGTAAGTTGCTACTATATGAACATTTTAAAAAATAGGCAATACTACAAGGAACATGTTTATGAATTTGAACTGAATTTTTATTTTGTTTATCTTCCGATTTTTGTAATATTGATTCCAAGTGTGCGTATATAACGAAGGGTACGGTGTCTTGATAATGTATGTTTTTAAATTCCAAATATTTGTTATTATCATGAGGTAATTCAACCCGACATTTATTTATTAATTTACAATCAACTATGTGTGTTTCAAGAGCCGCTTTCGAGGTAAAATGATTTAAACATCTATCACAAAGAAAAAGTTTCCCATTATGATTTGATATTTGCTTACTTAAAAGTTTTGATAAGTTTTTAATCCACATATAATGGTAATTAGTAGCTTTTCGTATCTCTTGCACCCTGTCTTTATCTTCCAAGAATTCATCAACACACTCCTCGTAATCATCATCGTCGTCATTAGGGTTAGAAGACAACATTAATAAATGAACAAATTTATCTCCCACAAATTTAGATAAATATAATGGTTCAACTCGATGCATTTCTTTATCAGATTTTTGTAAAGTATAAACATTAATAGATATTTTATTCGTATTTTCAAATTTTGGAATATTCTTTAGCTGCATCGGAAAACAGACCATCATACTTTAAAACTTTACTAAAATGAGGATAAGACGCCACTCGATCTGCATTTTTATTTGTAGGATATAGTGCAGAAACTATAGCCCATAAAAATCAATAATTATCTTTATTTTTTATGTTGATTATTGCTTTTTTAGTTTTGATATCATTGGGTAATTCAATATATGTACCTCCAAAAATCGGTGTGTATGTATTAATATTAATTTTTAAATGTAAAATTTCAAATAACGCCCATCCTGAATCACGCTCTTGAAACTGATAATTTCGATAATATTTTGTCTACATTGTCACTAAACCACTCTCTGATACTCGTCGTTTTATTTATAATACTATTAGCCGTGTTGAAAGATTTCACTTCTACAGCACCTGTTTTGGGTAATATAAAATTAGCGTGAAACTGAAGATTAACTATTAAATTTGAAGAATTGAGAGCTTCCTTAATTTTATTAGAAAAAATTCTAAAACATTTATTTAGAAATAATTGAGGATCTTTAAAATTCAAATTTGCAATCATTCCTGTACGTATTCGAGACTCAAAACAGGATTCTAAATCTTGCCAAACTAATTTTTTAGATTGTTTCTTTAATCCAGCACCATAAATACCGCACTTCATTTGTTTTAATTGTTCCTGATAAAACTTAAATAAAGCCAAATTAGATTCCAGTTGAAATATATTACCATTATTTTCATCATATTGTTTTATAGCTCTGCTAATTAACTACACAAATTTATTAACATACTTTACCCATCGAATAAATTCGTTTTGTGTTTTTAATAGTTTAACCGCGTCGGCAAGTGTCTTTAACGCTATCGAACTAGCTTTAGCAATATTCATCTTGATTACCAAAGTGTGACTGAGGAATATGTACATGCAGTAAGTCATATTTATATATCTGCTTGAACAGAGCCGGAGTAAGTCCCCAATGAATAAATGCATGTTGTACTCGAACAGTCTAAACGTGTTCTGAGATGAATCACCAATGTTTTGATGATCGGATGAGTTCCTCTTTTTTCTTTGCAAACACACCTGTGATCTTGTATTATTATTCAGAGCGCGTACCTCTTTTCTTACAAGCTTACCTGTATTTGATGCAGCTGACTGGATATTAATTAATTAATATTCTACTTTTAAAAAATCAGCAAACGAGTTATGAAGTTTATTTCAACTAAAACTTCTTTGGTGATATAAAAATACAATTTTTTATTAAATGTGTAACTATATAAACGAACATATTCCATTGAGTTTCACAGTTACACTTTTGCTAGTACAATGGATTTTTCCTTTGATGAAATGGAGAAATTGTTAAGTACCAGTGATTTTAACTGGTTAGAATCTTCAACCTCAGATATGTTTAATGAATATCTGAGTTTCTTGGAAGGTTCATATCAGTCACAACAACGACAACAACCGCTGCAACCAAAACAACAACCACTACAGCCAAAACAACAACAACAAAGACAACTACAACCTCAAGGATAACATCAACAAGAAGAAGAACAACAACAAAATTTAGAAATTTTAGCAGTAATTAATAAAAATTTTGCGATTGTTGTATATGTCTTTTAATAAAAAAACACATAATTTTTTAAAAAATAAATTTTAAATATATTGTGCATAATGTATTTTTCATAATTATTATTGTATGTAAAATAAATACGAGTAAAACATGATGTTCTTAAAAATTATTTATTTTCAAATAAAATATACAATTCATATAACAGTTTTATTATTTCTAAATTAATATACCTATACCATGATTGTTAGTAAAAGTATAATTTACATACTACTAATAATATTTGTTAATGGATTATAATTAATAATTTTATCGTGTATAATTAAACAATAAGCAGTTGTATTGTCTGGCATAATCTCATTAGTCTCAAATTCTAATCGTATATCAACATTACCCGACTTCAATGTCTCACTCTGATGTGAACAATCTATAACTACCAGTGGTGCTTTTTTTATAAATTCGTAAGGTGTGTAGATAGGTTCACATAATCGATTATAATAAGACAATTGAAATTGAGTGTACATCTCATACAACATTGCCCATTGATTATTTTTAATATTCAAATTCAAATTATCATACGGATACATATCTGAGTTTAAATACAACTTAATATTAGTTAAATTGCAATGATCAAATTTACTCATATCCTTAGTTGCTTTATTTTTGCGATCTGTCTGGAATCCCACGATGACAAAACGCGGTGTTTCTAATTGCGTTGTAGTTTTGATGGGCCAGGTGTGATGTTGTGTTTTCTGCAGCAGTGGATATTCATGAACTTCCCAGCTACGGAAGGCTATTTCCAAATTAACACTCCTCTCCATATACTTCATAAGTATCAGTCGTTCAGCATCAGCTACTGATATGTGTGGTTTTTTCCAGTGAACCTTACTCAATTCAATGTTCACAGTTTCATCGGCGGAACTGTTTTCAATTGTATTCACATCGGTGCTACTTCGTATAAGGACTAATTCTTGTTGCAAATTTAGAATAATTTTCTTAAAATCTTCACAAAATCCTAACAACATATTGAGTGGGATGCACACATTGAAATTACCATTGGTGTCAATAATCTGCTTTGTTTTATCTTCCCAAGGTGACCAGCCAGCATTTTGTAAACGTTTACCTTCATTTATATTATATGAGACATAACCCTTCATACATGACGTTATACCAGGATTTCGAACCCTATCAATCACTATGCCTCCAATTTCATAACGAATTTCACTAAATAAAAACGCAAATGCATTGTTAACCAGTTTAGCTGTACTCGATACTTTGCCATCTTTTGTGAGAAGTTTACCGTCAATATACAGTAAACTGTTGCATGGAAGAGTATATAAATCTTGTTGTTGTATGGGAATACGAATCTCATCATTATTGTTTAAGGTCGTGGAAGCGTATGGCTGGTGGGTGTGTTTTTCAGCATGACTGATTGAGTCATCAAATAAGGCTTTTTCTGATACATTCAGAATATTACCATTCATTTTGATGGATGCAAAGAATAATATTTTTCGATTTTTTAAATTTAATTTCAATCCAAATAATGAGAGCTTTTATACGATTTTTATGTTTACTCCTATCCAGATTGAACTTTAAAACCAAGTGATTTCAAAAACTGATAATTTTGTGATGTTAACCCTTTAACAGCCCTCTTACTAATGATACTATTCCGGTTTTGTGTTGTATTTATATGCTTGGAAATTACATTATTATTAAAATTAATTCCCATTTTGTTTCTTAAGATGTTGTCTTACCGTGATGACTTCTCCTCTAAAATTAATCAAAGCCCCGCTTTGATCCACTATATTAAGAGTTAAGTAATTTATTACTCGCGTGCTGATTGGTAGATAAATTATTTGATTTGGAGCTTCTATTATTTTGAATCCTGGCGGGACGCGTGGGAAAAATTCATGAAGAATATGAACATTTTTACTATTTGAATAAGAATTTGTAGTTATACTACACTCAATATAAATTGTATTTACTTTAATAATAGAAACTGGATTATCAGATTCATGTAATTTATTTGCCTCTAATTTTCGTGGTTTAAATCCCAAAATATTTCCGATTGAATCATTTGATTGTAGAAGAATTACACACACATAATGTTTAATTTGGCGCCTGTAACTAACTTCGTTGTTATGAATTTGTTGATATCTTCTATTTCATAAGAACCTTCTGGAATTGTGATTATTTGATTATCAATATAAAATTTATTATTTTGATTATCAATATTTGGAATAGCATTAGACACTTCGAAATTAATTAATCCTAGAACATATTCGGAATCCTCATCGAGTAAAATAGGTGGGTAGAAAGTTTGAGTTATACTTGAATCTGTACCAAAAAGAGTAAATGTGTATGACATGGCGGTTCAATCGTTAATGAACAGTTTTCAATCTTGTTTGTATAGAAATGCTCAACATAAATGACCGCATTTTACACTATTGTTAGATTGGTACCTACTATAATTATAAATTATTGAACATCTGCTTCCGAAATAATGAACTAGTTCTTTTGGTGGCGCTAAGTTTCCAAAACTATCAAAATATACAACTAAATTATTATGTTTTTTATAAGCAACCCAATGAGATCCTGGTCCATCACTATTATCTAAATTAACAATGGCACACTCATTAGGATTTATTTGACTGGGTAATTTATCCCGCATGAAAACTCCTCTAAATGTGGAATTTGCAGTTGTTTTGCATATTTTTGAAGATCAATATTAGTTAATGCTCGTGATGGTAACTTCACTGGTAGTTTTTTGACTGATTTAAATACAAGCCAAGCCCCTTCCGGTAAGGTTTCAAGTAGAGACCTTTGCCCATGGCAATAGCCTCCATCATTTTATTATGACGCTCAGCTTCCTTTAATTGCTCCCCAGCAGCTCGCGCGTCGTTGACAGCCTTTGCGATACCTGCAGCTCCACCCCCAAGTTCGCCTAAAGCGCTCAAGCCAGCAAAAATTGTAATTAATCTGATTAAAAACCGGAACAGATTGATTTTCAAATTAAACTTATTTGACTATACAGCTACCAGACATTGACCTGGTTATGCATTGATTATCTGTAATTGTTGTAGTTTTTTACCTGTTTGTTCAAATATCAGCTCTGTTTATCTGAACATCCATATTAGCTGGTGTACGACCTTGAACCTGTAAAAACTTGTTACGATACAGCTGTTTCGCAGTTATTGAATTGATTATCTTTGACAACTGTTTCAACAAGCTACCAGACATTAATCAGGTTATGCGTTGGTTATCTGTAATTGTATCAATTTTTTACCTGTTTATTCAAATATCAACTCTGTTTATCTGAACATCCATATTTAGCTGGTGTACGACCTTGAACCTGTAAAAACTTGTCACGATACAGCTGTTTCACAGTTATTGAATTGATTATATGTTCCGACTGGTTCAACATACCTTTTGTTAATTAAAATGAATGCAAGATTAACGAAAGATATAATTAATACTCGAAATATTATTAAACAAAAGCTTAAGAACCTTAGGCTTGGTGCACTTCATAAACAAGTAGAATTAGAATCACAGTATAAACCAATAATAAAATCTTTACAAGATATTGCGGTTAATTTACCAATAGCAAATATAAAGCAAGAAGTCAAAAGTGAATCGAAAATGGACATAACAAAGGATGACCAAATACCTGAAAAAAATGAAATTTTATCAGGTCCTAAATTTTTAGAAACAAGTGTAGTAGCAGAATAATTGGATGACGATGTGAACGATGATGTATTTACTGACAATCAATCAACAATCATCGAAGACCGCCCATCAATAACAAGAGAGGATATAATGAATTTAACTCGTGAAGCCTCGTTCAAGGACTATTTAGATCAGTATGATCCATTACCACGACAATATATTGAAGAAATATTGACAGACGAAAAAGATTCATTTGATTTCAAGTACGGTGTGCGACATGATGCGGAAACTGAAAAATTTTATATAGGTGATTCTGAGGTACAAATTGATGGGAAAGATTTAATTGTGCAGAAGATAAAGTATTTAGGACCACCAGGTTTATACGAGTTGTTATTTAAGAAACATCCAGTAGGATATAATCGCGCTGATGAAAAAAATTATATTGATATAGTGAAAAGAACTAATGCAGCCCGTCGACACTATAGTGATGGTGAGCAGTTGTTAGGGACAAGATCTTATAAATACACATCCATTATTGCTCCAAAATTTGACACTCAAAGAAGAGCTCTTTTAGCTTCTAGAAGATTGGGCTCAATATCTAAGGAAAAAAAATCAGGTGGAAATTATTTTAAAAAATTTGTCAATAAAAAAATAGAGTACGTATATTGGGATAACATTAATGAATTGGTTGACAGATTGCGGCTCTTAATTGCATCACGTGATGCCGGACATACAGGCCACGGAAATGAAATTATATCCATTATTGAGGAGTTAAAAGAAGCGAAAGTTATAGAATAGTATCATTTCAATAATGACTCTCGACAAATTCGGACGACATATTGAGCATCATAAAATTAGGAAACATATCAACGAAAGAGTGGACACTCTATCCCACGAATTAAATTCATTAATTCGATTAAATAATGATAAATTTAAATTAGAATTAGATAACAAAATTACTAACATTAAAAATAATTTTGAAGTACAATTAACTAAATTAAAAAATAATCTGAAATCTGTTATTATTTTTAATTTAGCATTAGAATTGAAATCTAATTTATATAAAATTAATAATTTAGATGTTTATAATTTTCCATGTTCAGGAAAAGTTCTTCAAGTTCAATTTAGTGACCCCAAAGTATTCCTAAATTATCGTATTAAAAATGAGCGTCATCGAGTTTCAAATATAATCAATAGAAGTATTATTCAAGGTGATTCTTTAGAAATATTTCCTGGGCCAGTAAGTAAAAATCCTCCCCTACATTTACATATTGAAATTATATTTGAAACACCTGTTTACTATGTCGAAAATTAAACGTGGAATTGTAGAAGAATTACACAGACCTGCTCGAGTTAATTTTCTAAGAAGACGAGTAATTGTTAAAGGAATAGATGATTTATTTCAAGCAGATTTGGTAGAAATGATTCCTTACGCTAGAATGAACATAGGATATCGATACATTTTAGTTGTTATTGATGTTTTCTCCAAGTTTTTGTGGACCAAACCTGTTAAAAACAAAACAGGTTCAGAAATTTCGACAGCTATGAAAAGTATTTTGTTCAATAGTAATCGAATACCGAGAAATTTGCAAACTGATCTGGGAAAATAATTTTATAATAAAGATTTCCAAAATTTAATGAAAAAAAATAATATAAATCATTATTCAACTTATAGTACTATGAAGGCATCGGTTGTTGAACGTGTTAATCGTACTTTGAAATCAATGATGTGGAAAGAGTTTAGTTTACAAGGTACATACAAGTGGCTGAATTTATTACCTACACTTACGGAAAAGTATAATAATACAAAACACAGGACAATTCTGATGAAACCCTTAGATGTTAGTAAAAAGAATGAAAAATTACTTCTTGACAGTGTTTACAGTAAAATAAAAACAGTTAGTAAACCAAAATTTAAAGTCGGAAATTTTGTGCGTATAAGTAAACATAGACAGGCGTTTGCGAAGGGCTATACTCCTAATTGGTCTAATGAAATTTTTATAATTCATTTAATTCAGTTAACCAATCCAATCACATATGTTCTTAAAGATCAGTCAGGGCAAATTATTAAAGGAGGCTTTTATGAATATGATTTACAAAAAGCTAAGTATCCAGATATATACTTAGTGGAAAAAATTTTGAAGAAGAAAGGTAATATGGTTTATGTTAAGTGGCTTGGGTTTGATAATAAATATAATAGTTGGATAAGTAAATCTAATGTGGAATGAATATATGAGTGAGAGAGAGAGGGGAATTGTGTTGTGGGGGGTGTAGTTCATCATTGAGTATAAAAGCCAATTATTGGATTTTATAGTCATTTGTTTCCTGAACGTTAACCGGTAGAAATATGTCTATTTTCATAGTTGATTTACAAGGATATCAAATATTTAATAAAAACAATGGAGTAGATTTTATTTGTAAAGAAATTGCAGTTTTATATATTAACACTGACTTATGCAAATCAGAAATATTTTTACCACCATATCATTGGACTAAATTAAGTTCAAAAAGTAGAAAGAATATAGTTTGGTTAATTAAAAAACATCATAATTTAAATTGGAGTTCTGGTACGACACCTTATCGTCATTTAAAGAGTATAGTGAAATCTTGGCTAAACTGTGCTGAAACTATATACGTAAAAGGAAATGAAAAAGTAGAATGGTTAGGCAATATATTAGAATCACATATGTCAAAAATTATAGATGTTGAAAATTTGGATTGTCCTAATTTGCAAAATATATGTGAACCTTTGAAATTAAATATATGTAATTTACATACAGAAAACTGTGCTGTGCGTAATGTTCATGCGCTATATAATTGGTATAAACAGCGCTTTACTCCATATGCATCGTTTAAAAAGTTTTATGAATGTGGAATTTTACATTTTATGCTAGAAGAAGAAATTTCTCAACTTCCAATGGAGTTTGTTATGGTTTTCGCCTGTAATCAAATTGATACCCACTGGGACAAATTTCCGAAGCAATGGCAGGATAATCCGGAGTTTCAGAAATATCGACGCTGTGTGGATCACATACTGATCGATGACCATAATGATGATCAAATTGGAAATGTATACTCCATTAAAAAGTATTGTGTTGAATGTAATAAAATGTAATATAATATAATTTTGTATCGCAAATTGTAATTAAATAGATGTAAAATAAATTTTATTTTAAAATATTGTCTGTTTTTATTGTTACACTTATGTCCCACAATTTTTGCAAAAAGGATGAAGCGGAAGGGATAATGATGGTTTTGTAGCTGACAATTAATTAAAACCATATAATATTTTACACATTTATTGACACATAATTATTACTACTACAATAGATTACAAAGATTTATTTCCTACAGTTCAAATAATTTTTAATTTTATTTTCTAAAACATAACTAATAATAGGTGAATAATACATTTCTAACTTTAATTTAAACTTCTGCCGATCTCTTGCACACTGTTCCCAATCACCTCTTCGAGCTGCCCGGTAGGCGTAGTCCCACTTCACCAGGAGTTGTATTTCAGTTTCTTCTCTGAACCGCACTTTCATCAATAGTGAATAGTGTTATATAAACTGTACATTTATTTATACTCTGTATCCATCATTTATATTAAAATATTTAATTTTTTTTTTTAATTTTTTTAAAATACAGTAATTGTGAATATCTTTTTTTAAAATTTTTAGTTTTTTCAAATGTTTATTTATGTTAATAACAAAATTGTTATTAAAATTTACTTTATGCGTCAATGTTTCACAGTCCCTCAGAAGACAACTCGTACTTTTCGTATGTGACATCTTCTTTACAGTGAACCAAATTCTAGATCCACAATTTTACCAATCTTTCCCTTGGACACCACATAGAGTTTTCCTGCTCGTTACCGCTTACTATCTGCTCATCTGATAGTTTATTGAATCGTGCTCCCAAAAACAATATGTTGTTCTCTAGTTCGAGAACAATTTTTTCACCGTAGGTAGTAGATACACGTTTAATATTATAAACTTGATACTTCTTGCCCTTTTCTAAATCTGTTAGAGATATGGTTTCTTTTACTTGAGCTACTTTATTAAACACTTCAAAAATACTAGCAGACATGTTTCTATTATTGTTATCAAACGTGGAATGTCTTGATCTAAACTAAATCAAATGTAATATATATCATTACTTTATATTAAAAAATACCCCCACTACTACTACAACTCTATGTCAGATTAGTTTATTGATACACTTAGGTGTTCGACCACTCTCTTCCAGCATCGCAGGTGTAACTTGCGCATTTGTAAGCCATTGATCTCCTCCAGCATCATGCACGTGCAAATTACAGGTGTGTCTTCAACGTAAAAGTCAATGCCAATTTTCTATTTTGAACATTTACCCCGTAAGTCTCGCCGTGCAGGTGCAAATTGCAAGTGTGCTTTAATAAGACACTGACCTACAATTCAATGCCATGCTCCTGTAGACGCATTAGGTTATTGACACATTCAGGCGTTGAACCATCATCGTCCGGCATCATGCAGGTGTCTTACTTCCAGCATCGCGCACAAGTGCAACTTGCACGTGTGCTTTAAGTAATACACTGACCAATGGCAATGGTTCAGCAGACGGCCTAGGTTATTCAACCACCCACTTCCCGCATCACGCACAGGTGCCACTTGCACGTGTGCTTCAAGTAATACGCTGACCTATGGCCATGGTTCTGCAGACGGACTAGGTTATTCAACCACCCACTTCCAGCATCACGCACAGGTGCCACTTGCACGTGTGCTTTAAGTAATACACTGACCTATGGCAATGGTTCAGCAGACGGTCTAGGTTATTCAACCACCCTCTTCCAGCATCACACACAGATGCAACTTGCACATGTGCTTCAAGTAATACACTGACCTATGGCCATGGTTCTGCAGACGGACTCAGGGGTTCAACCACCATCTTCAAGCATCAAACAGGTGTACCCATGTGTCCACACGTGTGCCAAGAGAACAAACCCCCTCAATCTGACCTTGCACGTGTTCACTTGCAGAACAGTGACCTTACCGACACCTGAGACCCCCACTCCGCCAACGGAATACTCATTACCCCCCTCTGACTCCTCCAACCCCCTGAGATCCCAACAAATGAGCTAGCTCTCTCACTGCTATACTACTATACGGTTGTAAATATAAACCTTTTCCTAAAGCGATTGCTTCCATTTTTTATTTCTTTCGAATGAAACCTTTGAGATGCTTTATTTGATAATATTATATCAGCTTTATGACGATCTTTCAAATTATTGCTTTTAGAATATGTAATATCATGAACTTTACAAGCCTCGTCTAATAAATTAACACCTTGATCCCCACGTGATAGTCGTTTTTGTAGTTTTGTACCGGGGCCACAATAATTATAGCCAGGTATATGAAGTTCAACAGGAAGTTAATTAGTATCTGTATTTAATATACCACCACCAATTTTTTTTCTTAAATGATTTTGTCGTTGTCGATATCGATGTTGAATCATCTGTGTTTTACATTTAACTAAATAGTATTTTGTATAAAATTGTAATATATACTATTACATTTTAGTTACAATGAAAATTTTAAAGCAAAAAGATACACTTAGTGTAAAAAATTACGATTTTAAAGAAACAATAGAAAACCCACGCCATAGTGTTTTACTTCCTTCAACAATTCGTTGTCTTATAAGTGGTCCTTCTGGTTGTGGTAAAACAAATGTTATAATCGCTCTTTTAGAACATCCTAAAGGGTTACATTTTGAAAATATTTATATATATTCAAATTCTCTTTTTCAACCAAAATATTTGTATTTAGAAAAATTAATGACAATTATGGATTTTTAATTATAAATAAAGAATGTATAATAAATAATGGACGATATCGTAAAGGATTTGATCATTATATAAGTATATAAAAGCTGTATATTTGTATACAGAGCAGTATACAAAGCTGTTCAGAACTATAACGTTATTTTTTAAAAATATATTTGTTATATTAAAATGAATATTAATAAAAGTTTAAAAACACAATTAATAAAAGCCAGAAAAAATATTCGGCGAAAATTGCAATTAATAAAAAGTGGTGAAATAGAAAAAGAAATTAATTTAAAAAAAACATATATTCCTATAACCAAAAAATTATCAGAAATTAGTAAAAATTTACATAATATATCACCTACAAAAAAACAAAAACACTAATATATTAAATATAACAAAAAATGAACCGGAGGAGGAGTAGGAAGAACAGGAAGAGGTAGAGGAGGAGGAAGAAGAAGAAGCGGACAGGGTTGAACAAATCAAAACAGAAGATCAAGAAAAAAAGCAAAAGACTAAAACTAGTCTGAAAAATCCATATTATACTCGCACTCAAACTGATGAAAATTTAAAATTAAATTCTAATATTGATCCAACTCTTAAAAAATATATTAGTGACGTCAAAAAAAATTCTAAACATATGGATGACACATACGGTGTTACTTTTAATAGTTTTCTAATTGGCAATAAAGAAATTAAATTTAAAAAACAAAATATACATATAAATCAAGAAAAATTTTTAGGAACTGACGGTTTATGCGAACTTATTTTTTAAAAAAATCCTATAAAAATTTACAATTCTGATGATGAAAATAATTATAAAAAAATATTAAATATTACAAATGCTGCACGTCGTGACAATAACCCATTAGGACAACTTAAGGGAAGTACATCAGTTAAATACAAAAGCATTATTAAACCATTATTAATGCCTACAAGGCATTCATCTACCTCTACTCCTGATAAAACCGGTTCAGGTTTGAATATGTTATTAAAAAATTATAATAATAAACCTGTAGAATATGAATATTGGGATGATCCTAATGAATTAGTTGAAAAATTTAAAAAAATAATAGCATCTAAAAACGCTGGTAACAATGACCTTGACAATGAAATTATTTCTATAATTAATGAATTAAAAGAGGCTAATATAATATCTTTATCTTAAATAATTAGTAGTAAAATGTCTATTGACAAGTTTGGACGTCATAGCTTAGAGATTTGTAACAATAGCGATAGCGATAGTGAAGATTATAATAATAAAATAGAAGAATTAGAAAAAAAAATAAACTTGCATAATAAAAGTGCTGAAAATGTGATATATGCTATACAAAACAATATAAAAAATATAACAAACGACATAAATAGTATAAAAGACGATTTAAAAATTATATTTAAAGAATTACACATTCATGATACAACTAAGTAAACAATAAAATGTCAAAAATAAAACAAGATATAGTTAATGAGTTACACAAGCCAGCACGAAAAAATTTTACAAGAAGACGTGTTATTATAAAAGGATTAGATGAAACATTTGAAGCTGATTTGGTTGAAATGAACGCCTATGCTAATTTAAATAAAAAATATAAATATATACTTGTAGTAATAGATATATTTTCAAAATATGTGTGGGCAAAACCTATAAAAAATAAATCAAGTATTGAAGTAGCAAATGCAATGCAAAAAAATTTTGAATCAAGTAATCGTATTCCAAAAAATTTACACACAGATTTAGGAAAAGAATTTAAAAATGAAAAATTTAAACAATTGACTGAAAAATATAATATTAATCATTATTTTGCAAAACAAGCACCAAAAGCTTCCATTGTTGAACGTGTAAATCGCACATTAAAAAATATAATGTGGAGAAAATTTAGTATGCAAGGTTCATATAAATGGTTACAATTATTACCAATTGTTGTTTCAGAATATAATAATAAAATACATAAAACAATTAACCCATTAACGCCCAGGTATTTTTTTTCGAGCAAAACATATAATTTTTATATACACTTATTGATTTAGGGTCACTGTATATAATTATTTCAATAATTGTTAAAAATTAATTATAAAAGTATGAATTAATTAACGTATGATATATCATACGTTGGGAGTTAATGGGTACAAACCAATAAATCTTTATAAATAAATGGAAGTGAGGAATAAGGTTTACAAATTAAACTTTTGTAGGTATTAAATTTAAATTTTAATTTCTGAAAATATTTAGTAGTTTAAAGTATTATAAAAAAATTAATGTGTATGTTAAAGCTTGAAACATGTATCAGGATGTAAGGCAACGTTGCACTTGATGCAAATGAAATTTGCACACTTTCCACAAAATCCGCATCGTCGTTGTGTTGCAATTTTATCCACTATGTGATTTGTACTATCATATCGCACTTCAGTCAGTACAAATTTAGAGGACTTGGGTTTGGGCCCTCCTAAATAATCTGGTGCAGTTAGAGTAGCTAGCACTATTCGCCGTATAAAATCTAATAATCCGGTTTTGGGGTACACAAATCTATACAGATGCCACATATTGACAACTGATCCATTTAGACAGAATCGTATATGGGGCCAATACCATTTTTTAGATCTTATTCTAATTCTATAAAGACCTCGTTGTTGGTCAAACAAATCAACACCTCCCATTCCTTGATTATATAATTTGATTACTGTCGGTTGTTCCACTTGGACAGCTGATCTATCTTTTTTGGACCAACGTTTACAATGACCTTTAGAAAAACATAGGCCGACGTCAGACACATTTGTTGCAATAGTGACTTGCTTATTATCATACCAACGAACTAGTGATATTCCATTGGACGTATCCGTCAAACCATGCACTGATCCTCTAGTATCTTTCTTCAATTCGTTTAGTGGAGCTTTTTCCACCCTATCTGACCTTATTGTGCCGATGCAATTTATATTGTAGGATTTAAGAATTTGAAGTAGTGGGAGTGAGTTAAAATAATTGTCTATATATACAGTGCTTTGTTCCGGTAAATAATCTAAACATAGATTTTCACAAACGCTAGAACCCAATGTTTTACCAACAACTTTGTCACCAGACCCACAATATGGACTAAATTTTAAAAGATATCCTTCTGAAGTAGTTAAACACCAAAATTTAAAACCATATCTAATTGGTTTTCCTTTTATGAACTGCTTCATGCTACTATGTCCGTAATATGGTTCCATTGCTTCATCTACGGAAAATGATATTCCTAAAGGCTGAAACATTTTCTGAGATTGTTTATTGACATGATCTATTAATGGTTCAATTTTATAAACCCTGTTATTGGTATCTATCTTGGCATTGTCATTGAAATGCAAATATTTGTGCAGAAGTTCGAACCTATTACGTGACATACTGTTACTCACCAAACTATTGTATGTATCTCCTTTAGTTTCCCAATAAAGCCTACGATCAGGAACTTTGGAATAACCAGACAAAAAAAGAATAGCAAAATATTTGTATAACTCATCTGCAGTTACTCTAAATTCATGGTCACCCTTAAAAGCTGCATATTTCTTCATTTCGTTGCACACATAGTTCATTAATTCATTATCATAGAAAATTTTAAATATATCTATCGGTTGCAAATTTTCATCCCTTAATTTTTGTACAAAATCCGGCGGTGGCGTAGGAGAAATCGTTATTTTATCTGGATTCTTTACAAAACTTTTTGTTTCCCATTTCCGTTTCTTTATATTTTTCCTTATTTCCTTGTCCTTTAACTCTCTTCTGAATAATGTAGCCAAAGGTATATCATCTAAAGAAGAATCCGTTTCGTCACCTCCTTCAGTATTAACTTCCTCTCTTACGTTTAAATTTATTTCATCTCTCTCCTTTTCATTATTAACGCAAATAATCTCCATAGTTTCTTTTAGAACGCCTTTCCCAATTGTCCTGACTGAAGCATCCTCGTCTTCGTCACTTGGAGCATCATCTATATCTGTATCCGCGCCATCTTTTGGAGGAAAAAGAACAAGTTCCAATTTATCACTATAGTTCACTTGAACATAGTCCTCATCCTCAGAGCTAAGTTCCTCCAAATAATTAAGAAGTTCTTCAGCATCTCGAGGATCCAATGTGTTGTAAATTTCTTTCTGTAATAAAATTATAAATAGTCACAAACGCCCAACGTATGATATATCATACATTAGGTAATTAGTAACGAAATCCTAATTTAATTTTTCAAAATTACAAAAATTACTGTAGCAAATAAATAACAACAATATAAGGAAACTTTTGTCTTCATTAAATATATTTTATATTTTTATTTAAATAAAATACATAACTAAAAACTTACCTCAACGGCATTTTTACAATTTTCTTCAACACTTAGTATTTAAAACTAAAACAAATTGTTCAATACTTGAATATAAACTTTACATTAACTGTAATCAAGTGTCTTAGACTGTATGTTACAAATAACAAAAGAATTAAGCGTGCACCTTAAATTTTATTAAGTTTATTTAACCTCAAATATGTAGCTGTCATTCGTATGATAAATCATACGGTGAGCGTTAATGGGTTAAAATGAAACCAATTAATGTAACAAAGAAAAATGAGCAAAAACTTTTAAATACTGTATATAATCATATTAAAATTGTTTCAAATAAAAAACCTAAATGTCAAATAAATGATAACGTGCGTATCAGTAAATATCGAGGAATTTTTGCTAAAGGTTATATGCCAAATTGGTCAAATGAAATATTTACTGTAAAAAATGTGAAGTTAACAAATCCTATTACGTATATACTACAGGATAAATTTGGTCAATTAATTGATGGTGCATTTTATGAACAACAATTACAAAAAGTGAAACACTCTAATGTTTATTTAGTAGAAAAAATTTTGAAAAAGCAAAATAATAAAATACTTGTAAAATGGTTGGGATTTGATAATACTCATAATAGTTGGATTCACAAAGATGAAATTGTTTAGTACAAAACAATCATAACAGCTACTTTACTCCTATAAATACTGTGCTTTGCAGAATATACATACAGTTTTCCGTACTGCACGCAAGAAAACATTGCAGAAAACATGAGTACTTTTTTGTCGACTGTTGCTGTAGCTGATTTTAAAGGATATAAATACAGTAAAAGAAATCGATTTGTATACAAAGAATTTGCAGTGTTAAAAATAAGTACAAATGAATATAAAAAAGTAATTTTTAAACAACCATTTTCAATTTTATCATTAAGAAACAACAGCAAAAAAAATATTAAACTACAAGAACAAAATACTCCTAATCTTCGTTGGACTTCAGGTGATATTTTGTACTCTAAGCGAAAAGAAGTTTTACAAAATATAATAAATGAGTTTTAAATATTACAAGTTTATGTATGGGGTGAAGAAAATAAAATGTGGTTAAAAATGTATTAAACAGTGATGTTATAAATTTGGAACCATTACTACAAGATTTTCAAATTAATACAAATTTTTGTAATTTTAAAACAAACTGTGCAACACAAAATGCAATAAACTTAGTAGAAATATTTCACTTACGATTTAATAAGTACAATGCATTTCGTTCAGTATATAATAATTATGAATCTTTAAATATTTATTTATTTATTTATTTATGTTTAACTATATTACATTGCAATAAACAAGTTTATAGTACGTCTAAGATATACATAGTACGAGTATAAAGTTTCAAATTAATTAAAACTGTTTCATATCGACACGCAAGTACTCTTCAACAGAATAAAAAGCATGTTTTACAAGAAATTGCTTAACTTTAATTTTAAATGATTTTAGACTTAGCGTTTTTATATTTTCTGGTAAGATGTTGTAAAAGGTTAAATTTAAAGTATTTTTTTCAGATTTGTATAACCTAAAGGCTGGTTTACGTAAAAAATTGGCAGATCTCGTATTATAAGTGTGGCAATCTCCATTTTTGGTTAAACTGGACTTGCACTTATGTATTTCTACTAGGGACTGAAATATAAAGATAGAAGGTAGAGTCAATATTTCTAATCTTTGAAAGCTTTCTTTGCAATGAGCATTATAGTTAAGACCTTGTAGAATTATTATAGCTGTCTTTTGAAGACGAAAGATTTTTATTGCGTTAGGAAAATTTCCCCACAAAATTGTCCCATAAGAAATATGAGAATGAAACAATGAGTAATAACAAATTTTTAGGGTGTCGCTATCCAATGTATACTTTAATCTTCTAAGTAAGAATATTACACCAGATAATTTTTTGCTAAGATATAAAATGTGAGAAAAACCATTAAGGGACGAGTCAATATATATACCCAGAATTTTAACAGAATTGTCTTTGTTATGGTATTTTCTGTCATTGGTAACTACTAGTTTTTGTGTTTTACTCTCATTAAGTAATAAGCCATTAGCTGCAAACCACTCTTTAGCTTTTTTTGCATCATTATCACATAACTGTAAAAGATCTTCAAAATTTTTATTGCTGTTTATGAGTGTAGTGTCATCTGCAAATAAAATACTATTACATGGCCGCACAAAATCAGCAAAATCATTTATATAAATGAGGAAAAACAATGGGCCAAGTATTGATCCCTGAGGAACTCCATACTCTATTTTCTTGAATGAAGATATTTCATCCTCAAGAAAAACACATTGTTCTCGATCTTGTAAATAGGAAGTAAAAAATTGTAGAGATAAACCTTTTACCCCGTAAAATTTAAGTTTACACAAAAGAAGATCGTGAGAAACACAGTCGAACGCCTTTGAAAGATCGCAAAGAGTTAAAGCCGTGTGGTGACCTTTTTCAAGATTGTCAATTATATTATACATCATATTAAGAACTGCTTGAATTGTAGAACGTCCGCTACGAAAACCATATTGTTGAGTATTTAATAAATTGTTTTTATTAATATGTTCTACTAGACGATTTTTAACAATAATTTCAAAAATTTTTGAAAAAGTAGGAATTATAAAGATGGGTCTATAATTTTCTGCTACACTAGTATCACCTTTTTTAAAAATCGGAATAACTTTCGATCTTTTAAACGCTTTAGGATACAAGCCCTTAGCAAGACAGTCATTGATTAATTTTGTTAAGGGTTCGACAATAAATTCCTCTATGTTCTTTAATAGAGTATTACTTACATTGTACAGGTCTAAACATTTAGAATTTTTTAAAGATTTAATAGCTTGAGAAACTTCAATGACATCAGTGGGATAGAGAACCAGTTCACTTTTTGAAATGTTATTTGTACTCATCAAAATATCCTCCGCTTTAAGATGACCCTCAGAAATATTTTTTATTATGTTAATTGCAATATTACTAAAATATTCACTAAATTCCTCACGTGAAGGATGTGAATGTGTATTTTTACGATTTATATTGTTGCGCTCAAAGTTGATTAAACGCCAACTATCTTTACTTTTGTTAACCGATTGCTGTAAGAACGAGCTATAAGCTAAACATTTAGCCTGTTTAATATTGAATTTATATAAATAATGTATGTACTGAAGATATACATTTGTTACCTATGGAATTTTTTATGGTATACACATCATCTGAAATAGAAAGCAACTGGACCAGATTTCCTATAGAATGGCAAAATAATAAAGTATTTCAAAGTTATAGAATATGTAAAAATCATATTGAAGATGACGATTATATTTGGTCTGCAAATATTTTAATAAAAGATTGTTCTAAATGTAAAAAAAAATGTAATGTAATGTAATGTAATTTTTGTATTAATAAAATATATTATGTAATAGGATAAAGAAATAAAATAAATATATACATATATTAAAAATTTTTATTTTTTATAATACTACATAAATTCTAATTTCTTCTTCGTCGTCGTTGTCGTCGTCGTCGTCATGGGGCTAAGATGAAAAGTTCTATGTTATACATTGACTACAAGATTATAAATAGGATAATCACAATTATACTAGTTTTGACTGCTATTTACCATATTAGGCTGCTTCTGTCTGCCCCTGCTGCTGCTGCGGCTGCTGCTGCCCTGCTGGCTGCTGCTGCTTCTGCCCCTGCTGGCTGCTGCTCTTTTTTCCCTACATTTGCGGCATTTGCAAGGTGGTGAATAACCCATAAAACTGGGTCTTACAGGATCATTATCCCAATTTTCGCTGCTTTCCACCTTGTAATTCTTGTGCATATCTAGATATTTACACGTACAAATAAATAAATAAATAAATATATATATATATATTTATTGATAATTTGTTCATGTCTTCAAATTTTCCAATATTCTTAATATGCATAGGAAAGTTCAATCCACTATATTGTAAAACGGTAGAAAAATGAGGATATGAATGTTTTGTAGTTGGATATAAAGAAGACACAACAGCCCAAAGAAAACAATAGTTATCAGCATTTTTAACATTTATAACAGCTCTTTTACTTTTTATGTCAGGTGGTAATTCTATATAACTATTACCTTTAATAGGTTCATACTTATTTATGTTTACTTTTAAATAAAGAATTTTGTACAAGGCCCAACCAGAGTCTCGCTCTTGAAATTCTTCTAGTTTTCTTAATAATTTATCTTCAACGTTGATATTGTACCATTCTTTTATGTTTGTAGTTTTGTCGATAACATTGTTAGCTGTTGTAAAATGTTTTATCTCCATTTTTCCAGTGTGCGGCAATATAAATTCGCAGCAAAATATTACATTTACTTTCATTATATATTGTAATAAATTTTTTTTATTTTATTAGAAAATATTCTCTGCGCTGCTTGTAAAAAAATTTTGGGGTCTTTAAAATTAGCCTTATTAATTATCGTACCTGTCTGTATTCTGCTGTTGAAAACAGATTGAATATTTTGCCATATTAACGTTTCAGATTTTCTTTTTTGTTTATATCCAGATCCAGTTATTAGCGGCATTTGCTAGGTGGTGAATAACCCATAAAACTGGGTCTTACAGGATCATTATCCCAATTTTCGCTGCTTTCCACCTTGTAATTCTTGTGCATATCTAGATATTTACACGTACAAATAAATAAATAAATAAATATATATATATATATATATACATATATATTTATATTTATTGATAATTTGTTCATGTCTTCAAATTTTCCAATATTCTTAATATGCATAGGAAAGTTCAATCCACTATATTGTAAAACGGTAGAAAAATGATATGAATGTTTTGTAGTTGGATATAAAGCAGACACAACAGCCCAAAGAAAACAATAGTTATCAGCATTTTTAACATTTATAACAGCTCTTTTACTTTTTATGTCAGGTGGTAATTCTATATAACTATTACCTTTAATAGGTTCTTACTTATTTATGTTTACTTTTAAATAAAGAATTTTGTACAAGGCCCAACCAGAGTCTCGCTCTTGAAATTCTTCTAGTTTTCTTAATAATTTATCTTCAACGTTGATATTGTACCATTCTTTTATGTTTGTAGTTTTGTCGATAACATTGTTAGCTGTTGTAAAATGTTTTATCTCCATTTTTCCAGTGTGCGGCAATATAAATTCGCAGCAAAATATTACATTTACTTTCATTATATATTGTAATAATTTTTTTTTTATTTTATTAGAAAATATTCTCTGCGCAGCTTGTAAAAAAATTTTGGGGTCTTCAAAATTAGCCTTATTAATTATCGTACCTGTCTGTATTCTGCTGTTGAAAACAGATTGAATATTTTGCCATATTAACTTTTCAGATTTTCTTTTTTGTTTATATCCAGATCCAGTTATTAGCGGCATTTGCTAGGTGGTGAATAACCCATAAAACTGGGTCTTACAGGATCATTATCCCAATTTTCGCTGCTTTCCACCTTGTAATTCTTGTGCATATCTAGATATTTACACGTACAAATAAATAAATATATATATATATATATATATATATATATATATATATATATATATTTATTGATAATTTGTTCATGTCTTCAAATTTTCCAATATTCTTAATATGCATAGGAAAGTTCAATCCACTATATTGTAAAACGGTAGAAAAATGATATGAATGTTTTGTAGTTGGATATAAAGCAGACACAACAGCCCAAAGAAAACAATAGTTATCAGCATTTTTAACATTTATAACAGCTCTTTTACTTTTTATGTCAGGTGGTAATTCTATATAACTATTACCTTTAATAGGTTCATACTTATTTATGTTTACTTTTAAATAAAGAATTTTGTACAAGGCCCAACCAGAGTCTCGCTCTTGAAATTCTTCTAGTTTTCTTAATAATTTATCTTCAACGTTGATATTGTACCATTCTTTTATGTTTGTAGTTTTGTCGATAACATTGTTAGCTGTTGTAAAATGTTTTATCTCCATTTTTCCAGTGTGCGGTAATATAAATTCGCAGCAAAATATTACATTTACTTTCATTATATATTGTAATAATTTTTTTTTATTTTATTAGAAATTATTCTCTGCGATGGTTGTAAAAAAATTTTGGTGTCTTTAAAATTAGCCTTATTAATTATCGTACATGTCTGTATTCTGCTGTTGAAAACAGATGGAATATTTTGCCATATTAACTTTTCAGATTTTCTTTTTTGTTTATATCCAGATCCAGTTATTATTTTTCTTCTTTGTATTTAATTTTTCAGCATTTCTCGATATGTTTTTAATAATGTTAAATTACCTTCCAATTTAAAAAGATTTTCTGCTTTGTTAAAGTAATTTTTTTGTTTTTTTACACATTTGTTATGTATTATTATAATTTTATTAATATATTTTCGCAACCTTTCATGTTCTTCTTTTGTTTTTAACAGTTGAAAAATTGTAATCAAATATATATACTTAACCCCTAACCTTTCCATACATATGCTGTTTACGAAAACACATTAAACTATTGTACCCGGATACAAATATGTTATTATAATTTCACAATTTCTTAAAGTGTGCTATCAAATACATGTCCTTAACTCCCCTAACCTTTTGTACATATGCTGTTTACACAAACAAATTAAATTCCTAAAAATAATATCAAATCGTCGGCAAATAGATAACCTTTAACCTTTCTACACGTGCACTGTCTTATAATTTAAATTTCTTTCTTCTTTTAAAGTCCTTATCATAGTTCCAAATGTGACCACCGTTATCATATAGATGGCACTGCAAGTAGCGAGCGCGAAATAAATTTCTTAAAGTCCTTATCATAGTTCCAAATGTGACCACCGTTATCATATAGATGGCGCTGCAAGTAGCGAGCGCGAAATCAAAGCAAAAAAATATGATGGCAAGTCCAAAGGTCAATTTGGAGTAAAACCTGCCTAGATACTCTACTAGTAAGTGGTATTATTTTACTACAGGTTACATATTTTTCACCACAGACTTCACGAGTAGTTATTCCTATAGGTCGCAAAATCTCACAAACTTCAGTTAAATCAATAATTTGTTTTGCATTCAACATTTCTGGTGCACTAGTGTGGCAATTAATAATTTTATTGATTGCAGGGCGCAGTTTTAAAAATCTTTCAATCATATACAATGTTGAGTTCCAACGAGTGGACACATCTTGTATGAGTTTCAAATCAGACTCTCGCCTCAATTCATCCCTAGCGGCGACACATTGTTTAAACCACGTTACAATTCTTTTAACTCCAGCTATTAGTTCAGGCAAATCAGGTGTTTTGTTGATGGATTTTTGTGCCACCAAATTCAACATGTGGGCATAGCAGTGTATATGACGACTTTTACCAAATGCAATTTCTATTGCTTTAACAATATTAGCGCCAGCATCAGTAATAACTGCCACTATTTTATTGTCTTCAATATTCCACTCGTTACAGGTCTTCAATAATGTATTCGCTATATATTCCGCAGTATGAGATAGCGTTAAATCATAAACTCCCAACGATACAGATTCTAATTGTTCCTCCTCATTACAAAATAGAACAGTCACTCCCAAAAAACTTCTAGTTTGCATTGTGTCTGTCCAAATGTCTGTTGTTAAAGTTAAACCACTCACTTTCTGAAGTTTTTCTTTGAAGTGTTCTCTAATAATGTCATATTTGGTTTCTAACATCCTTTTAAAAGTGAATCGTGAAGGGACCTTGTACAATGGACATGCCACTTTCATTAAATTCAGAAAACCTTCATTTTCTACAATTTGAAAAGGTTGGGAATCTTTACAAATCATGTATAAAATGCTATTCGTCAACTGAATCCCTTTTGAGCCCATATCAGCATATTGAGATATTTTACTAAAGCTAGAGCTGAGAGTTGGTTGGGAGAATAATTTTTTGGCGCTAACCGTGTAACTTTTTTTGGAATCACAATCGCTCCCTGATTCTGACATTTCCAACGTAACATTAGCGGTACTAGTTGAATCTTTAAAAGATATTGGAGTTGAGGATGGTGTAGTTCTTATAAGTTCGGGTTTGGGCATTAAATTTAGATGTTTTTTTTCCAAATGACATTTCAAATTGGTAGTGTTACCAGCAGTTTTTAATTCCATCTACGGTGACTCTGAATCCTAATAAATCCATGGCTGTCTGACAGTACGTACATTTAGTTGGCTTCAGTGTCAATTTTGCTTCGCGTAATCGTTCAAACACATGCCGTAACCGCAGCAAGTGTTCTTCGAACGATGAACTAAACACAATTATGTCATCTAAATAAATGAGTACTTCTTTCCACTTCATATCGCGAAAAACAGTATCAGCTAAAATTTGAAACGTTGCTGGTGCAGAGTATAACCCAAAGCTTAACACATTGAATTCATAATGCCCTTCTGGCATTATGAAGGCCGTTTTTGGTTTATCCTCTTCTTTCTCTGGAATCTGCCAGAATCCGCTGAACAGATCCAAATTCGGAAAATATTTTGCATTGCCAAGGTAACTAAAGATATCTTCTGTCACGGGAAGAGGATGCACGTCCGGTTTTGTAATCGCATTTAATTTTCGGTAATCAACGTAGAATCGCTAAGTATCGTCTTTTTTCTTTACCAAAACTACACGTGACGACCATGCGCCCGTCGATGGCCGTATAATGTTAGCCGCTAACATTTCATTCACCTGTTCCTGCATCATTTCTCTTTCTTTATGCGACACTCGATACGGTTTCTGATGTATCGGTGCCGCGTCTCCCGTAGGAATCTCATGCCGGAAGAGGTGAGGCAGACTTGTTTTGAATTCCATGCGTATATGTCGCTGTACTTGTTAATTATTGTTAGTAAAGCCTCACTTTGCTCATGGGTTACATCATCTACTATTAAAACACAATTATGCGAAGTGTCACTAGGATAATGGTTGTAAGCGAAAATAGTATTTTTAAATATTTTTATATCGCGCCGGACAATATTCCAAATATGCGCGTGCCACGTGCAAATTTCTCAAATAAATTGGGACGGATTCCGATGTACGCGCTCGTCGTACACTGTTCTATCAATAGACATAGCGCCTCGCTGTCGTGATTCATTATTATATCTGCGGCTAGCGCGAGTTTATTTTTATCCTTTACACGCGGCAAGCTATCAACAGCTGGCCAGTTATCGTTTTCAATGTCACTCGCGTTTAGTACATTTTCCAGCGGTAGCCCATACGGCATATCGAATTTAATTTTTAATTTCTTATTTTTTGTAATCGTTAATTCCATTTTATTATAATCAATTATAACCCCATAGTTAACCAAAAATTATATTCCCAAAATCATATCGCACGGCAGATATGGAACAACTAGAGTGGCTAGGTCTGTGTTTCACGAGCCTATCATGACACTTACCGACGCTTTCCCTAACACTGGTATTAGACGCCCGCCCGCGGAGCGAAGTACGTCTACCGATGTGGGAACGTAGTTTCTGGCGTGGCCAATACCTACTACGTTATACGCGGCCCGTGTCAATAACTAGACTTACGGGCTGAGGTGGCGTTTCCCGGCCTCGCCTCGGCTTCACCTGTACGTTCCTTGGTCGGACTCGTTCTGGAATAGTGTCCCGATCTCTGACATGTAAAACATATCGGTCTCCCGTCATGAGTCCGCGTGTTCCTCTGTTCGTAACCACCAGTCTGATTCACAGGTGCGTGATAGTAGTGTTTTCGTCGGTTCTGGGACAGCAGTTTAGGCTTTTTGCAGGTTCGCGCATACTTTTGCCATAAGAAAAGTATGCGCAGAACGGCTTCCCCTCCACTTTGAGCATGTTTTCCGATACGCGTTCTGATTGGTTGCAGTAATTATTCTGCTCCGTGCCGATCTTGAAATTCAACCAAGGAATTTGAGACAAAGTATATTTATTTTGTGGATTACTTTATTTAAATAATTATGAATACAAAAGTAGATATGCTGTGGGGATTCTAACTCAAACTCGATGACCGTATAAGCTCGATGACCGTGGTCATCCAGATCTACTACTCTTCAGCAGTTCTTCAGCAACCCCTCAAGACTTAGGGGTGGATTTCTTGGATTTTTTGGCTGTGTGAACTCCTTCTTCGGCAGTTCTTCAGCAACCCCTAGCCCCTTAGGGGCAGTTCTTCAGCAACCCCTAGCCCCTTAGGGCCAGTTCTTCAGCAACCCCTAACCCTTTCTTCAGCAACCCCAAGTACCTGGTTTATCCAGGTGCGGGAGACTGGTCAGGTAGGTGTGTTGTTTTAATTAACCTGTATCAGGTAGGTGTATTGTTTTAATTAACCTGTATCAGGTAGGTGTATTGTTTAATTAATTAACAGGTAGGTACCTGTCTTCGGCTATTGTTTAATGAACAGGTGGGGTACCTGTCTTCAGTCATATAGGTGTATTTTTTAGGTAATTAACGGGGGCAAGTATTAAGATGTAACTAGGACGTCGACTAGTCGTTGCTGTGTCTACAGCGAAATTGAAGTTGAAATGGTGTTTTCGAGTGTAAACAAGTTGATATGATAACCTTATTGCGTGAACTATCAGCTAATTATAGACTGATCTGAATAATTTATCAGCTCACATGGCGGATGTACAAAAATTCTTCTAGAACATTTTCTGATGAAATATATCAATTTATTATTATTACAACTGCAAACAAATAATTTACATATTACTTATTTATTTAGACACATATATTATACATAAATTTATTAAGCAGCTATCAATATCATTTGAAGTCACCAATCATATTGCCGATCACTGCAATTATAATTAATTATTATATATATATATATTTGTAAAGTTCTTGTATAGTTCTTATTAATTTGGAAGATATACCTTTTTCATTAAATTTTTTCCACAGCAAGCTGTGATTGACACTATCAAAGGCCTTACGAAAATCTATAAAAATTGCGTAGAATGAGTTCTTTTTTAAACGAAGATATATCTGGGATATTGCCATCAATGAGAATATATTATCTCTTGCTCCTCTGTCGCGTCTGAAGCCTGCCTGAAAATCTGCTAGAACGTCATTTGATTCGCACCAAGTTTGTAGCCTATGGTATATTATCTGGGTAAAAAGTGTACATATGGTATTTAAAAGGGCAATACCCCTGTAATTTAATGGATTAAATCGGTTACCTTTTTTGTAAAGTAGAAATAGTCTGATTGTAAACCAAGAGCTTGGGAGTTTTTCTGTTTCTAGTATTACGTTGTATAAGTTTAAAAGATAATGCATCCAGTTCGCTGGTAAATATTTATAAAATTCATTCGATAGATCATCTACACTAGGTGCTTTATTATTTTTACTATATACTAGGCTATTTTGTAATTCTTGGTACGTAATATTTATGTCCAGAAATGGGTGTCTACAATCGTAGAATCTTGTTTCTACATTCGTGATTTGGGCTTTACTATAATGGACATTGTAAAAATTTTCCCATTCCTTAATATCAATTTCATTGGTTATTTTGCTTTTGAAGCTTTTTATTGTGTTCCAAAATTGGGTACTATTGTTTACATTTGCTAGAGAATTTTGAATATTTTTATTGAATTTTTTTTTGCACTCTTTAATAGTTTTAAGATATAATTTTTTATATGTTAAGCCCGTCTGACACGATACAAAGTTTGGTACTAAATTTAATTTTAAATTTTAATATAAAATATAATGGATCGTGTATGAGCATAAATGTATGAAAATTTGTACGAAGTGACTTTGTATTAAATTTTTGTACGAAATATTTAGGACAGGTTCTAATTTCTTGTATTGAATCTGCGCAGAAGGTAGCGTAGTGTGCGCATGTTTACTGTGCAAACTGCAAAGTTGGGTTACGTTATTTTAGTGATTCTAACATTAGAGTGAGATTTGTATGAAATGTCGTGGACACCATTGTCGTGAAAATATATAATTTTTCTTCGCTTTCTTCTTTTTAATAGCAATATTTTGAATTATTGCTACTACAGCAGCAGTTGTTGCAAGTAATAATCGCCTTCTGCTTCTTGTACCAATATATTCATTTTCACTTCAATAATATTCAGCTCATAAAATTTTTTGGATGTAAAAGGTTAATAAAAAGAAGCAGTCATACATCAGATGTCACATTGAATTCTCTAATGTACGCATGCGCATATATAAAAAATACATACTAGAACTTAGTACCGTTGCAGACAGAAATTTTAATCTTCTATAAATTTCAATAAATATTTGTAATAAGTTTTATTACAATATTCTATATTAAATTTTAAAACTAAATTTAGTACTAAACTTTGTATCGTGTCAGACAGGCTTTAAGTATTCTTTTAGTACTGTATCCGAATAGTTTTTGTGATAGGCTCGCAAATTACGTTTGCATTGCTTTTTCAGAGAAACACATTCGCTTCAAAACCACGGCTTGGAACTTGAATTATAAAAAAAGTGGTGAAGTGGAAAAAGAAATTAATTTGGAAAAAAACCTATATTCCTATAACAAAACAATTAAAAGAAATTAGTGAAAATTTACAAAAGTCAAAAAATAATAAAAGCAAGCAAATGGAAGATGACAAGGAAGAAGAACAAGAAGAGGAAGAAGAAGATATTAAACCTATAGTGAATTCATATTTTGCTAGTACTAGTAAATTTTTTTTAGAAATTGATTAGTGATGGGCATAATCGGATTATTTGAATAATCGAATTCTACCGATTCGATTATTTCAATAATCGGATGATAATTCGAATTATTTTTCACACGGTCTTCCCGAAACCACTCGAGGTCAAGTTAATCGTTGCCGAGTTGATAATCGGATGATAATTCGAATTATTTTTCACTCGGTCTTCCCGAAATCGCTCGAGCTCATGGTAATCGTTGCCGAGTTAATAATCGGATTCGGAGCAACCGAGCAGCCTAGCTAAATAATATCACGAGTTTTGATTCTGCTGCACTCGGGTACAATCGAAAATGAATGAACAAGAAATAACTTCCACGGTCAAGTCAGGGAAGGATTATGTCAGTCTTGCCATTATTTTATTTTAACTAAAATTAATTTAAAATGACGTTCTAAAAAAATTATGTTGTCTGGAAATATTTTAATTATCCCTGCACTAGCCGATTATTTTTAATTCGAATTATCGAATTTTATAATCGAATTATACAGGTTATTTGAATAATCGGATGACAGGTTATTTTTAATTCAAATTATCCCATCACTAAAACTGATCCAGTTCCAGATTTATCTATATATGATAAAAAGATAGTACTGCATAGCAAGTATAATCAGAATGTTGTAGACTCCTATGTAGAAGGCTCATGAATTACTCAAACCATATATTAAAAATGTTATACTGAAATCTAGAGATATCGTTGATATATTTGGAGTTACCTACAACGAAACTGATGAGGGTGAATTTTTTAAAATGGGTAACAAGAAAATTGATTTTAAAGAAAATAATATATTAATTGATAATAAAAAAATTCCTGAAACAGTAGGTTTATATGAACTTATTTTTAAAAAAAATCCTAAACATGTATATACCGAAAATGATAGAAATAATTATAAAGAAATTTTAAATATAACAAACGCAGCGCGTCTTAATTATATACCAACAGCACGGCTGAAAGGAAATCAATCGTACAAATATACAAATATTATAAAAACATTACTTACGCCTACGAGACATTTGTCATTTTCTATTAGTGCAATGTCGGCAAGAATTTTTTTAAAATTATAATAATAAACTAGTTGAATATGAATATTGGGATAATCCTAATGAATTAGTTGAAAAATTTAAAAAAAATGATAGCATCTAAAAACGCCGGTAATAATAATCTTGATAACGAAATTTTTTCCATAATTAAAGAGTTAAAAGAGGTTAATATCATTCTATAATATTTAGTAATAAAATGTCTATTGATAAGTTCGGACGTCATATTGTAAAATATAACTACTCAAAATTTAGTAGTGACAATAGTGATAACGACTGTGATAGTGATTCCATTGAAAAACTTGTTAAGGTTGCATCTCCTTTATTAGATTCTCATGCTATTAGTAAAAAATATTTGGAGAATGAAATAAATATAACAACAGAAAATATAGACAAAAAATTGCAAACTATAATTACTGAATTTAAGAAATACATACAAGATACCGATAAAACTATAAAAAATATTCAACAATATATAAAACTTATTTTAAAAGAATTAAATATTCATGATTTATTAGAACCAAACTAAAAAATGTCTAATATAAAACGTCATGTTGTAGAAGAACTACATAAACCAGCAAGACGAAATTTTCCACAAAGGCGAACAATAATAAAACAATAAGATGAATCTCATCAAGCTGATCTAGTTGAAATGATCCCGTTTGCAAAAGTAAATAAAAATTATAACTATATTCTTGTTGTGATTGATATTTTTTCTAAATATGTGTGGACAAGACCTATTAAGAAGAAAAATGCAATTGAGGTAACAAATGCTTTAAAAAATATATACATAACAGATAATCGTATACCAAAAAATTTGCAAACAGATCTGGGAAAAGAATTTTATAATAAAGAATTCCGTAATTTAATGGAAAAATATAAAATTAATCACTATTTAACATATAGCTCAAAAAAAGCTGCTATTGTGGAACGTGTAAATAGAACCTTAAAATCTTTAATGTGGAAAGAATTTAGTTTTCAAGGTTCATATACATGGTTAGATTTATTACCAAAAATTACTGAAATATATAACAATAAAAAACAGTACAATTCATATGAAACCTGTTGACGTAACCAAGAGCAATGAAAAAGATTTATTAAGAACTGTATATAATCACATAAAAATTGTTAATATAAAATCTAAATTTAAAATAGGTGATAATGTTAGGATTAGTAAAGAGAGGAGATTATTTACAAAAGGTTACGGTTACATAACAAATTGGTCTAATGAAATATTTGTAATTAAAAATATAAAATTAACTAATCCAATTACCTATTAAAGGTGGGTTTTATGAAAACGAGTTACAAAAAGTCAAATATTCCGATATTTATTTAGTAGAAAAAATTTTAAAGAAAAAAGATAGTAAAATGGTTAGGATTTGATAACACGCATAACAGCTGAATTGATAAGAAAAGTTATGTATAAAAGGAAAACATTAATTTGCTATTATTTAGTTTCTCTGCTTATGTTCAACAGACAGCGTTAAGATGACTTCAAGTGTTATTGTCGATATTCAAGGTTTCATTATTCTAGAAACAAATCAGTTTATTTGCAAAGAATTTGCAGTTATTAATATAACAAGTGCTAAATATGAAACAGGAATTTTTATGCAACCATATCCGTTTACATGTTTATCCAAAGAAACTCAAAACAGTGTGCAATTATCTGTAAAATCTGCACATAATTTAGACTGGTCTACAGGCAATATACGATACAGTAAACATCAATCAGTTTTGAAGAAAATACTTGAACAACCTGAAATTTATAAAATCTACATTCTGGGAGAAGATAAGAAACAATGGATACAAGCATTTATTTACAAGAATATAATAAATTTAGAACAACTGGACTGTCCACCGATATCAGCATTACATTCTCCGGTTGAAATTAAAAATTGTTATCTTCACGTTTTAAACTGTGCTGTTAAAAATGTGGAAGATATAAGACGATGGTATAAATCAAGGTTCAATATGTTTAATTCATTTCAATTATTTCCAAATAAATCACTTCATGAAATGATTGAAGAAGATATTATACATTTGCCAATAGAATTTGTGATGGTTTATGCAGAAAGTCAAATTGATTGGGTATGGAATAAATTACCAGAAGCTTGGAGAAATAATGAAATACTTCAAAAATATCAAAAATGTTGGTATCATTATAATGAAAATAACGATAGTGATTATGTATTAATTAGAGACTGTAAAAGATGTAATGAAAATTGTTAATATTGTGTATATGTATATATATTAGTATTAAATAAAACATGTATTACAAAATATATATTTTTTATTTCATATCATAGAATAATTACAATTTTATTTAATCAGCATGAATTTCTATATCGATTGCTTTCCCTTTGGTGCCTTTTGACACCAAATACAGAAGTCCTTTATCGATATCTTCTTTCATACAACTCAGCTCCTGCTCACCGATGTGGTGATTATATCTTTCACTTAGAAAGACATAACTATTCTCCAATTCTACTCGTACTCGTAAGCCGAATTTTGATTCCAGTTTTTCCATATTTTTAATGTAGAATATTTTGTTTTCTTCTAACATTGTAAGGCCCCAGATCTCCTTCGGTTTAGAGTTTTTGTTGAAAAGATCATACTTTGAATTAGATGTAGACATTTTTTAACTAGAAACATAAAATTTATTTAGTAAGAATATTTATTTTCTAATTTTAATAATAAAGTTTTTAATTGTTTCAGAACAGATATATTAGGACAATTTATTCCAAATATTGATAAGTCAAATTGTGTTGCTTTTATTACTAATTTTAAATATTCACTATATTCATAAACAACATTATTTTAAAAAATATATATGAATCCATTTATATATTGAATAACACCGTCCACATCTGATGGAATACCAGGAAATAATGTATTTATATACGAATGAGATTCTATGTCTAAAGCACATTCACTAAATTTTGTTATGTAATTACTATTATAAAAAATATACGTATTTCCCATGTTTGTGTGGACAACTCCTTTTATATTTTTTATTACTGCAGGTAAAACAATTTTTTGATTAGATAATTTCATTTCAGGCCATAAAATATTATATTTTCCTTCTTCTCTCTTGATCCACCTGCCCAAGAACAAAGAGTCATAAATCTTCTTGTAAAAAATTTATCAATAAGCATATAGCAATGATCTATCCCATTGCCTTTTCGCGAGTTTCCACAATAAAAACTCATATCATGCACAAACTTTTGTAATTTGTTTTTGTCTTTTAATTTATCTTCAAATACTTTTAGCTCTTCTACGGTATCAATCGGATTTGGTAACAACAAATCAGTATTTTGAGTCGTCTTTTTATTAATATATAGAGAAGTATCACTTTGCTTTATCATTTGTTTGATTAACTCGTCAAACATAGTCTCCAATTTAGCTAAACGCTCCATCATTACGGTTTGATTTGCTATAATGTTGTCTATTTTCTGTTCAGTTGACTGATCTAACTGCACCTGAGACATTGAAATATTTTCTTCGTTTATACGTATAAAACCATTTGCTGACGCTTCTCCTAATATCACATATGACGAAGACTGTGTTTTTTGTCCCTGATATAATATATCACTTTGTGGTTCAGCATACTGTACAACTTTGTCATCTTCCACTGTAACAATGGATGAAGATAGATTTACGTTTCGTGTCTGGAAAAAAATAATATGTATTCAATAAAATAAGTTACAAAAAAAAATGTTGACATACCTACCAATTTATTGATGTCACGTTCTTCTGATTGTACAGTTATTTTTTCATTTTTGGTCCCTTCATCTGAAGTACAAGGTTCTAAGATTTGTGGCTAAAAATGAAGATAAGTACATATAATTAAAAATATTTTATATTAATTCTTATTATACCTACCATTAAATTATTAAAATCGGGAATTGGTGAATATAATGTTTTATTCGTAGATCTGTATCTTTTTTTTGATGGCCCGTCTTTATCTGAATATAATCCTTCTGTATCGTCATCTTCACACATCTTTTCGACCTCATTTTCAGCTTCGCGATATGTTTTTAAATTACTTCTCTTTAAATTACAAGGCATTTGTAACCAATCTTTTTCCGGTACAGAAAACTTATTTTGAATAAGTTTATCAATTTTTTTTTTTGGCCACAATAACAAACCATCTTTTTCCCATGAATTGGGAATTATTGTTAGGTTTAATTTACCCTTTTCAATTGTTTGGACTATTTTATATGACATCTGAAACATTTGGAATTATAAATTTGTGCAGTTCTAAACATAACCAAAATCATTTAAATTAATTATATTATCTGTACCTTTTACTTACCTTTAAAATCAAATGTGTGATGTATTCCTTTCTATAAAAGTGCACAATTATATATAAATATGTTTTCTCGCTTTTTGCTTGGCTGTAAAATGTCCAGCATTAAAAATCTGACTGTCAAGAAGCAATACCGGTGAGTCACATCTGTACTGTGATGAAATAATATACAACAAATTTGTTGCATCATACGATAACTAAGTAACAATTTGGTTTTATAAAGGCTGTATAAATATGAACTATAAATATATAGGATTTATAAATGCTGTTTTACATCGTATATAAAATATAATTGTATTACAAATAATTTGTAAGGTCTTTTTTATTTCTACCTATATAACTTTAAACCGGCCATTTTTTCTAATAAACTTTACCAGCAACTACGGCATCCATTTTGGAAATAAACAACAAAATTATTAAAATATCTAAAATAAATGCATTTATTGAAAATATTTATGAATTTTAGCTAATATCTTATCATTCTACATTGATTAATGATTAATTCACGAATATATATTTTTTTATTTATCTTTATTATTACAAAATGTTTCTAAAATATAATAAGATTTCAGGAGGCGCATAAATTGGTTTCGTACTAAAATATCTCTGTTTCACAGTAAAATTTCTTTCGTAACAATTTTAATGTCTAATAAACTCTACAACTTATTTTTTAAATATTATGAATACACTGAATATCTAAAGTGAAATGAAATACTTGAAGATGCAGTGCTGTGAATATGTTATATATTACAACAAGAACAAATTTCTTATAAAAATAATTGATATATTAATATAACGACAGAAGCAAAACTGAAACATTTTGGTTATAAAAATGTTTTTGTAAGAATACATAATAAAATAATTGAAGAGTTTTGTAATAGTATAGCACACAATCTTTATAATAAACACTAATTTTATAGAGATTGTATAATATATCCGTTACATATTGTATACACATTTATAAAGCATATTATTATAAAACTCTGTAGTTTAACAGGTGCTCTATTTGTGATAGTTATAATACAATAACTTATCGTATAAGCTGTGCCTATTTGCGCTGTATACCTGTTTTATAAGTTCTTTAAGAATATTTTTTATAACCAATTACATGACAAAAATGCATTATGGATATGTTACTATAATATTCTTACGATTCTTAAGAAACATAAATTGCTAGTTGGGATAACACTTAAATTAGTTGATCAGAACGGTGAGTTAGTTAATTTCAGGGAAGAACTTATCACAGTAAGACTACATTTAAAAAATTTTTAAAACAAAATGGGAATAATATATAATAGGCATGCTAAATCATATATAAGAAAAAAATATATTATTAAAGAAGTTAGTGTTAATCAAACACTGAAGCTGTTAACAAGTGAAAATAAGAACTACTTAAAATCTTTGGGATTTAAAGTGTTATAATTATCAAAAATAAAACTCATAAATTTTTTTAAAAATTAATACTAAAAGAAGTAAAGCAAAAAACACAAATAAAATAATTAATTTCATAATTTATATTCATTTAAAACTTCGTACATCATTCTGCAAGTGTTCTAATTATATATATATTGTATAAAAGAAGAAAAAAATGACTGAAAATATTTTAAATATAAAGGAACGTGTTTATTTTGATGAAAACATACAAAGTCTAGAAACTCATACTTATCAACCGTATGCTTCAACTTTATTAAACAACAATGATGAAATAAGAATATCAATACAAAGGCAAGATTTATTTACATTGCCATCAAATAGTTTTATTTATATTGAAGGAGCATTATTAACTAATGAAAATACAGTCCTCCAAACTGGAAAAATTATTAATAATGGAATAATGCATCTTTTCGACGAAATTCGTTATGAAATTGGTGGAATTGTAATAGAACGTATTCGAAATCCTGGAATTACAACAACATTGAAAGGTTACTGTTCATATTCTAAAAATGATTGTATTTCTTTACAAAATGCTTGCTGGTCACCAAAGGATTCTATTATTACTTTGAGTGATAAAACAAAAGGAACTTTTAATTTTTGCATACCACTTCGCATGATATTAGGATTTGCTGAAGATTATAAAAAAATAATTTTAAATATGCGTCAGGATTTAGTTCTTCTACGTAGTAGTACAGATAAAAATGCTATATATACAAGTAATGATAAAGAACAATTAAAAATAAATGTTACAAAAGTACAATGGCATGTACCCCATGTAACTGTTGGAGATCAAGAAAAATTAAAATTAATAAAATATATGGATAGTAACATTGAAGTTCAAATTCCATTTAGAAGTTGGGAATTACATGAGTATCCATCATTACCAAAAACTAATCGCAACACATGGGTTGTAAAAACAGCTACTCAATTGGAAATCGTAAAAATATTATAAATAAAAATATGAGTGAATTTGACCATTGTGATTTAACTAATTTAAAAGTTGAATTCAATTCTGAAATTTTTCCATATGAAAATTTAAATCTAAACTTTGAAAATCATCAATGGTCTATTTTATATAACATGTTTGCACAATTTCAATCTGCTTATTATCAGAAAGATGATAACATACCCATTTTTACACCAGAAGAATTTATAACAAAATGTCCTATTGTTGTAATAAATACGCAACATCAAAATGAATCAATAAAATCTTGTGTGATCGATTTGAAAATAAATTTTGAAACAAATAAAACTATTCCTGACAACACCACTGCTTATTGTTTAATATTATATGATACAATTGTTAGGGTAATTCGGGGTGAGATGACCCACTTTTTTTTCTTTAATTAGAACACTTTGAATTGAACCGATACTCCAAAAGAAAAATTTATTCGCAAAAGTAAATACAATATTAAATTATAATGCCCTAGTAAAACACAAAAAAAAGTAATACATTTTCTTATAAAAAAAATAATTTGCAACTCATGCATAGCGCCATCTATCCCGGACTGTCCGGGTGAGATGACCCATGGATATTTTGAAAAAAATAGCGTGTTATTATTTCTTCTTCAGAGCTATAACTCTTCCACAAGAATCACAGAGGTTAACAAATTTTGAACATCCATCGTGGAACCACTTTGCGCAGTTAACACATTTAACCCTATCATCTTGTTTCTGTGTAGTATAGTAATGCTCCCCGCATCCCACACATTCAGCACTGTCATCATCCTCAGGGCTGTCATCACTCTCCTGAGAAACAAAATCAGAAATATTTTCATCCGAAGATGAATCATCCATAACTTTTTTTGGTTTGGGTCTGTATGAAATATTAGCACGTTTTGCTGCTCTCGTTGTTTTAGATTTTTCCATCTCAAACTTTCTTGTTTCGGCAGTTTTTCTTTTTTCAATGTTGGCGGATGATGTCAAAAGGGCTGCTACTTGTTTCCCACGTTTCCTGGTTTGCTGAACTGCGCTTGATGTACTGGAAATAGGATTAATTTTGTTGAGCATCGTACTTGGAGTGTCTTTATCTTTAACAGGAGTCACCTCATTAACTGCTTATGAACAACTAGGACTGGGATGTTCTGGTTCAATATGTTCATTCTTATCTTCTTCTAAAGCGTGAGGTAAATTCTGTTCAGGTTGATATTGTTCATGTTGATATTCTTCGGGCTGTTGTTTATCAAGCTGATGACCTTCATTTAAGAAGGCGTAATCTGGGATGGCGTCGGGGTTGAACGAGTAGATGCCAGTTGCTCTGAAGGATGATATACCGTTTTCCACAGTGGCTGATTTGGACCAAGCTTCTGATAATAGTTTCCCGAATATCATCCTGTTGATTTTTCTGGTAGGATTTGTCTTGATAAATAAGTTACAAGCTTTAGCAAAATGTGACTTTAAACTTTTGAAAAATGCTCTGTCCAGTGGTTGTAAAAATTGAGTGGTGTGGCTGGGAAGACACAACAATATTATTCCACATTCTTCCGCATATTCTAGCATTTCGACAGAGCTACAATGAGTTGAGTGTCCATCCAATATCAAAAGTACTGTTCCACTTGGTTTTCTAGGTGTAAAATGTGTTTTCAACCAGTGAAGAAATAAATTGGTGCTGATGTAAGCAGATTTTTGATTCATATATACAACTGAACCGGGAGGCATTCCATCTTCAAACTCTGCCTTCTTGTTCTTCCCTTTAAAAATGCATGCAGGTGGTAAGAATGAGCCCTCAGCGTTGCAACAAGAAATAACTGTGATGGTTTCACCTTTCTCAGATGATGTGATAGCTGCAACGTTCTTAGATCCTTTCTCAGCGATTACGAATCCTGCTTTGTTGTTTAATTGGAGGCCCGTCTCATCCATGTTGAAGATGTTGGCTGGTTTGTTCATTTTCAAGTAAGGTTCTTTCCAAAAGCTGGAAGTACGAGTCAACCTCTACTTTGTTCATGCCTTGACAGCGAGCCAGTGAAACACCTTCAGATTTTCGAACTCTAAGGTCTTGATGACGTCTTAAAAACGAGTTGAACCAGTCATAATCGAGCCAATTCTTTGTCTTTGTTGAATTTGTGGTTTATGCCCAAGCTTTCAGCCAAATGGAATGCCATAGACCTAACGCTTTCGCGTGTTGGTGCAAAGCAGTGCTTTTGCAATTTTTTTATATGAGCCTTTAGTTTCATTTCATTTTTTGCTCCTAGTAATGGAGGTGGCCCCAATGATTTCTCAGATACGTCATTGTTCTTCATTCTTCTCCTCAAAGTAGGAGCTGGGATGCCAAAGTTTCTGGAAGCAGCATTCACACCCATTCTGCCACTTTGAACTTCTTCAACAGCATTTATAAGTGTCTCTTGTGTCCATGGTTTTCTAGATCCATCATGTTTTCTTTTATAATCAGTCGGCATTACTACAAAAAACATATAAACAATACTTATGAACAATTTAATCTTGAGTCATCTATCCCCTAAAATACAGAGCCATCTAACCCGAAAGTACGGGAGAGATGGCTCTGTTTGTTTTTCCATGAATGACACGAGGAAATATCAACACACAAATATAGATATAACCTCTTTATGCTACATCAACATATTACATCAAGAAAAAGTAATTTTTCTTTTACGAAATACAACTCAGTGAAAAAACAAGCAGAAAATTTCTGAGGGTAACAAATTTTATAATTCTACATAAGTTATCTAATTTCTCAGCTGAAAGTACAACACAATATGTGATATGACGTATCAACACAACCCTGCACATTATCTCACCCGCAGGGCCATCTCACCCGGAATTACCCTAAATATACTCCTTTAACAAATACTGTACGAACAATGTAATTTTAAAATAATAACACTAATAAATATTATTTAACGTAAATTAATTTATATTTATTTATTTATACAAAGTCAAATTTATACATTTATTAATTTATTTCCATTTCTTCTTTTCCTTCTTCTTCTTCTTCTTTTTCAGTATTGTCGTCTTCATCATCAGTTGATAGCGTTGCTGGTATTTGAATCATTTCATACTCTTTATCCGGACTCCATTTTCTAACATGTTCACAATTTATACAATTATTGTGACCTGTTAAACGACATAATATTATGCATTGGTTAAAAATATCGCATGACCCTCCATCTAACTCTTCCTTGTCGTTAACATATCGAAATGAATTTAAAATCCACTTTTCGTATAATGTTCTTTGTTCTTCCTCCTCATTAGATGGTAAAATTTTAAAAATATTATGTATATATTTATATTCACTTTCATTGTTGGTATCATGTAATATTTTATAATTATAATAATCAGTTGATGACCTTATAAATTCTAATTTAAATGAATACACTTGTCCACAATATAATTCAATACAATATTTTAAAAAAATACATATTCCGTCTTCATCTTCAATAATCAAATCAAACATTCCATTTAATAATGGAATATTTTAAAGGTAGAACAATTGTTTTATTTCTTGTTACAAACACTCCATTATTATTATTGAAATATATACCCGAAATATTATCAAAAATTATTTTTTTAAATAATTTTTATTAGTAACACTACAGATAACCGTATGCATGTTTGAAAATTAAATACTTTAATATGTTACAAATTTATTCATTACATTTATTATACATATACCCCCACCATTTCTTATTCCACTTCCACTAATAATTGTGAACTAATAATTAATAAAATATTTGTAACAATATTTGAATAATATAATAAAATTTCTCTAATAGCTATATTACATACATTATCATTACAATTATCAATTATATTATATATATATTTTTATATATGTCAGTATCTTCCATTTGCAATGCTTCTTTTATTATATTATTATAATAATTATGCAAATTTAGTGTATTTAAATAATTTATTACTTTATTTATAATGTATGATAATTGAAATAAGTTATTGATACAATTATAACCTAAATAAATATCATTATTTTTAAATTCAATAATAATAATTTTATTGTTTTCAATACTATCAAAAAATAATTTGTGTTCACTAAAGTTATATGACTCTATATTTGAAGTATTATTTAAATGTGATACAATTAAATTATAACATGAAAGGAACTCATTCCATTCTTCTGTATTAAAACTTATTTTTTTTCCTAACTTTTCATTACATAAATTTATATTTATTTCAAAATTTTGTATAGGATTTATACCTACATATATAAATATATTATTGTCTAGAAAATATCGATGTTCCACAAGTAACTTTTTATAAGTTTGGTTTTGCATATTTTCTTGTTTGTTATTGCCATTGTCATTAATAATTTCATTATTTTTTTCTTCTGTAACTTCTTTATGTTTAGTAGAAGATTCACATATATCATAATTAAGCAAATTTTTTGTAAGTCGTTTTCGACGTATTGTAGTTTTTGAACGATGTGCAAACATTGTAGTGCTTTGAGGTGTCTAAAATTTTTTTATTATATTAAAATTTTATATACATATCTATATATTTTATTACCTTCATTTTTTTTTCTTTTAATAATATAAAATATTAACAATTTAAAAAGTAGCAGGTTTAGTAAGCATGTACATACACAACCAAGATAACTTTTAAACTAATTTATTTAAAATATATTTTACATATATATGTTATTATCTTATCAATTACTATTAATTATTACCTTTTAACCTTATAACAAATATAAATTCTTTATCTAAAATATTACAACCCAATTTATTTATGCTCAACAACATTTCTTGTTTTGAAAAATTTTCGCAAATTCTGCATGCCATACCATCGTATATACTTATCTTACGGTTGGTAAAACAAAGCATTTTAATGCAAATCAATAATCTTTCTCTTCTTTGGATAATGATTGTAGCAACTTATTTATTGCAGGAGTAGCTGTTTCATTTTTAGACGTCTAAAAAAAATTTTTTATTAATACATATAAACTTATAAAATAATTTTATATTACCGTCATTATAAAACAGCACAATTAACAAACATTCATGTGAATACTGTGGAAAATAATTTTAAACTAATTAATTTCAAAATGTTTATTCATATTTATTACTTATAATCTAATAACATTTGACCTTTCATCATTTTTGTAACACAACACTTTATATATTTACAATGGACGAACGAGTACACCATGTTTTAGTATTTTTCTCCCATTTTCCCCATATTGAACGAAGGTAATGTGTAGCCTACCGTTGTGACATGTAGGACACTCCATGTTTCTGGTTGATGCTGGTGGATTATCTCTCAAAATCTCCCAACGATTATTGCAGGAAGTGCAATAATATTTCCAAATAGTCCAAGATGAGTCTGTTGAACGTGTAGACGAAGACATACTTGTAGCGCGCTTCGACTCGCTAAGCGGAGTGTGAGATCTGGGGTTCAAATCCCAGTGACGACAAACTTCTAACCCAAAATAAATACCGCTGTATTTGGACTTCGGTATGTTGGACAGTGTAAATTAAAATAAAATAAAATAGATGATTATATTTCACCGTCGTGAACTTGGTTTAACGACTGCATCAAATAATGGAATATGAAAACGATTTCGCTTTATATAAAGCAACTGAAACTGATATCCTACAGAATGGTAAAATAACAAAATATATTATGTAATAGGATTAAGAAATAAAATAAATATATACATTTTAAAAATGTTTATTTTTTTTTATAACATACATACAATTACAAAATAAAAACAAAATTTACATATAATTTTTATTGTAATTTTTTTACAAATTCTAATTTGCTGTATTATTAATTAGTCCTCGGTGAATTAGGTATACATTTTCTTCAGTGTCACTCGCAGCATCCTGGTTCATTTGTTCAAGATGTTCATCACTAATTGCGTTAAATCGTTGTCCCAAATAAATTCGAAAATCTTCTAAATACACCATAATACAATCACCAAATTTTGCAGTAGTACGTTTTAACAATTTGATTTTATAAGGCTTGCCTATCGTTAAGGTATTAATACCCCTAACTTCTGGTTTTTTCGATAAACTTGTCATCGAAGAATATGCTGATGATGATTATGAAGAAGAAGAAGCCATTGTTGAATTATTGGTAGTAAAGATTAGTTAATTCTAGTCTTGTAACTACTTATTAATGTGTGTACTGTTGTTACACTCTGCTATTGGATTTATATATATTGTCTTATCTTGCTTATAGTTTTGATAACATATTTATAGTTGTGGAATATTTTAATATTTTGTAACTAGTAAACAACACGTGCACAAAGGTTATAGGTTCACAATAACAGACTGATTTACAGTTACTTTAATAACATATTTATACTTGTGCACTCAAAGTTATAGGTTATTGTTGATAAACTAATTTTTTAATTCATTTTAATATTTGATTTTATTAATTTAGATAAAAGATTTTTTAACTGCTTTAGTATAGACTCATTAGGACATTGTATATTAAAAAAAGATAAACTAAATGGAATTGCTTTCGTAACAGTTTTTAAATATTCACTATATTCATATATAATATTATTTTTCAAAAAATATATATATCCATTTATATACTGAAAAACTCCGTCTATATCAGAAGGTATACCGGGAAACAATGAATTTATTGTTCCACGATTTATAACAGAATTACTACATTCGTCAAGCTGTACCTACTACATGAATATTATTAAAAAATATATAAGTTCGCCCCATTTTAGTATGTACAGCAGCAATAATGTCTTTAATTTATTTTGAAACTGAACTTCCTTTAGTAATTTTAAATATTTCTAACAATGGCCACTTAATATCGTAAAAAGTATCATCATTTATTAGTACTATATTACCGTTTGGTTTACGGTATACAGCTGATACATTTTTAAAATTATTATTTAATGATGGTACCCAATCTTGTAAATAATAAGGTTTTGTATAACCATCCTCTAAAATATTTTTAATCCATACCCAATTATTATAAAATATTAATAAGTTATTACTAACAATTAAAAAATTTGTTATATTATTTAAATTACTTAGATTTTAATGAATTTAGCAATTCATTATTTAATGTTTCTATTACCTTTAAATTATAATATGTTTGATAATTTTTTATTGCATCAACATACCTATTATCAGTTTCGGAAATAGTTGATAGTTCATTTGTATTTGTTTTTAAGTACCCATAATTTTCTAATAATTCTACAGATTCTATAAAGTCATAATTTAAACTCATACTATTTTCTTCACAATAACATAATAAATACACTTGTATTTGTATAATAAATATATTTAATAACTTCATTTTACAAATAATCAGTTAACAATAAATACAATTTATAAAATAAATTTCTTTTATACCTTTAAACACAGCAAAAAATAAATAAAAAAATAAATGCCGATGTTTAAAATATATGAGGCACTTTGGCGTGGAGAATATTGCCAGCCGTAGGAACTCTGTTTTTTTCTGAGGACCTTTGGTATAGGAGACGACTGTTAACTAGGTGTTAATTACAGGTGTGCAAAATAATCTTAAAATTTGCTGCTGTTGAACTTCAGATATATTTTTATTAAATAAAGTTATTAAGTCGAATATATTTGAACTTTATAATCGTATGATAACCTTATTATCATATAATGTTTTACTATATAAGAACGTTTGTAAAACATATAACTCTAGTATTGAAATATGCCTCCATTAGAAAATGTTCCATTTTCAAGCAATATTTGCAATGTATACCAATTACTCAACAATTGGGATGAGGATGACCTACCAACGATAGCAGCAGAAATTGAAGAAGAATTCCAATACCTACACAGGTAACTGCAAACCCCGAAGTTATTATAGAAATTAGCGACGAAGAAGATATTATAGAAATTAGCGACGAAGAAGATATTATAGAAATTAGCAACGAAGAAGATATTATAGCAATTAGTAACGAAGAAGAAGATAACAGTATAATAGAAATAAGCGACGAAGAGGATAATATTATGGAATATTTAGAATTAAGTGATTTTTTTATAAAATTTATTATAAAAATAATTATGTATTTACAATAAAAATATATACACATATTCATTACAATGTTTATTTACAATAAATATCCCCAAGGAAATGTATCTGTACATGAAAGCAGCGGCCGCAGTGTAGATTGGTTGATTGGAGGGTAGCGTCTAGTGAGCCTCTAAGCAAGCCGTAAGGTAAGTATTAATCTCATGTTTTTAGGTGGCACTGGCCGCATAGCGCGCTTCGAGGCTCGCGGTACACCTCGCGTGTCGCCAGGCGTGTACCGACCGAATGGGTTCAGTTTGATATTTGCCTCTACCCGCGACGTATTAAAACATGGAGGAACAACTGATAGCAGCTGTATTTAAACGTAAAGCTATTTGGGACCCAGCAGACGAGCTACGGAAAAATTAAAAAATATTGAAGACATTGTAGGAGGAGGTTGCGAAAGATGTTGGACTTGAGGGTATGTAAATATAATATCAAAAACAGAGGTTACATTCATTTAAAACTTCGTAATAGTTAATTTTATATTATCTAATATTAATAAAACTGCATATATCTACATGTTTATCTATTAAAAAAATTACTTTTTTTATCAAAGTTAGGTTAGGATTTTTAATTTTGACATGTTTATATCTTCTAGCATGATATTTAAATTTGTATATGTACTTGTACAGAAAAAAATATGTGTTTATCATACAGCACAACGAATTTTCATGAAATTTTATATTCAAGATTTGAACAAATGTATTTGTATAGAAACAATAATGTATGTATACTGGTTATTCAACATTTGTTAATTTATAAAAATATATTTCAAAATTTTCCTTTATAATTAGTTATCAATTACATCAATATTTTGTTTTCTATTATGTCGTAAAATTATATTTCTTGTAAGAGCATAATCTTCTTGCCATGGGACGGCACCAATGCTATTGAAGTAGTTTTTGAGTAAATCCCGAGTTCTAAGTGCAGTAGAAGAAAAGCGATGATTTATAGGTGTCATGTCCCTGTCTTTATCACTTGTTTGATAAGTATAATTCTGTACTGGTGTGGGATTTGTCTCAGATCCTTCATGTTCCAACACATAGTTGTGTAAAATACAAATACTTTTCAATATGACAACTGCGTGTTCAACACTTGTCTCTATTGGTTTGTGTAGAAGTCTCCATTTAGCTGCCATTATGCCAAAACAACATTCAACACTGTTTCTAGCACGACTCAGTCGATAGTTAAAAATTTTCTTGCTATCATGCGCATCAAGTATGGTAGTAAAGGGTAACATTCATCACCCAATAGTACAAATGACACTTTAGTATTAGTGTACGGGAGACATTTGTCATCTGGAATATTTAGTTGCCCTATTTTCTAGTAGATGGAAAAGAGAAGACGTTCTAAAATTACCATCATCACTTTGTCTTCCAGGTGTACCCACGTCAATCGCAATAAGTTTACGGTTAGCATCTACTACTGCTTGAAGTAGAACTGAGAAATATTCATCATCATCATCATCAGTGGCACAACATTCCTATGTGGAACAAGGCCTCAAGTACCTGAAGTACTTGTTTCGTGACATGTTTTACTTGCATTTTAGTGATGCAGGTTGTCAGACTACAGTCTCTGCAAGGCCAGCACACACCGAGCCGTTGTGCGGCAACCCATCCAATTGGACAGGGCGGGCTATGTTGCTTATCTACACGATCAGACAAGACACGCCACGACCACACAACAGTACTGGCTGACTGAGAAATATTGCTTGTAATTAAAATACGTCGAGCCACTATGAGAAGGGGCTTTTATTCTTATATGTTTCCCATCGATACAACCGATACAATTAGGAAAATTCAATTTTTCATAAAACTTTTCAGCAACTGAATACCACATTTCTATTGTGGGATTTGGCATATATTCTTCTTTTAATTCACTCCACAGTACCATACAAGTGTCAAGTATTATTTCTGATACGGTTGTTTTTCCCATTTTAAACCGTCCCGCAAGAGAAGCAAATGGGTCTCCTGTGGCCAAAAATCTGAAATATAATATAAAATATATAATGTAAATAAAATAAAAAATATATGTACGTATTTATTTGTTACAGCACATGCCGCTAAAAGTAAGTGGAAAAACCTACGAGCTTATTTTATATCTCAAACGCGTCAATTGGCTAAACCCAAATCAGGATGTAGTGGAGAAATAAAAATACCAGTTCTTGGACATTTTATAACCAGCTACTCTTTCTCAAAAATGTTATTATTCTCTCAACTGATATAAGGGAGGATAAGAAAAATCATTCAATTTGGATGAATCCCAGATCGAGGAAGTATACACTGAGACTTACATTGAAAATACGTCAACGCAACTCACCGAATTAGGTGCAGACAGAAATGTTCTATCCACTCCTGAAATTTCTGCGACCGCCGGGTGTTCAAAGGAAGAACCGTCAAAAACTCATGTAATAAAAAAGATGATTACCATATGAAAAAAGATAATTTAAAAAAAAGAAAACTTAGTTCCCAAAATGTTTTTAATTTTGGAAAAAAAATCCGAAATGAAATAATAGATCTTGAAAAAAGGAAGGTTGAGATGCTTGAAAAAGAATTGAATGCAGAAGATAACCCAGATTTATTATTTTTTAAAAGTCTCCTTCCTTATATGCAAGATTTTACTTTTTTACAAAAGCTTTCAAATTCGAACAAAAATTCAAAATTTAATTTTAGAAGAATATGAAGCAACTCAAAAACTTAATACCACGAAAGATGTGTTACAAATTATGTCACCAGACATTCAATTAATTTATTCCCCGGATATATCTGTTGTATCTAATGACACTCCTCAAAACTCACCTCCTGTGCAATAATTAATTTTCGTTATATTTGATTCCTATTAGTCAACGATGTAAAATTTTTATTTCCGCCCCAACAAATTTCAGAATCAGAGTCATTTTTCAAGAGGTAAATTTTAGTCTTATTTTTTTTTAAACCTCGCCAAGAAGGCTCATAAGTGGTTGGAACTAGTTGTAGCGGAAGAAATTAAAGCATTAACTGATAATTTAATTTTTGTCAACGTTATACAAGGTGTCTCAATAAGTTTGCTCACTATTGGTAACTTTTTTATTTAAAGAGATACGAGGTTGGTTAAATGAGCAAAATTGAGCCATATTATAACAGAAAATTGGTCATATCGACAAAAATAAAATTGTATCAGCGGTTCTTAAAATTTTGGACAAAATATATATATTTTTTAAATGGAAACATATATTATTTATTGAATAAAGGAATAAAAAATAAATGGTTCCATTTAAATATATATATATATATATATATATATATATATATATATATATATATATATATATATATATATATATATATTGTCCAAAATTTTGAGAACCGCTGAAACAATTTTATTTTTGTCGATATGACCAATTTTCTATTATAATATAGCACAATTTTGCTCATTTAACCAAACTCGTATCTCTTCAAATAAAAAAGTTACCTAGTAGTGAGCAAGCTTATTGAGACATTCTGTATACCAGGAAGGTATTTTTACTGTTTTGTGTTTGTCATTTAGTTTTTTTTTTAAATGTATATTAATACTAATATATAAAAATTAGAAAACATGCATATTTAATTACTTACCGTATTGTGATAACTAAAGAGCGGATTCTATGCAATTGCATGTGTTGTTTATAATAAGCATATCAACAAACTGTTTTCATATGTTCACGTTCCATCAAAAATTAATGCCAAATATCAAAAAAAAAAAATAATGCATATTTTGCATTTAATGACACTTCATTGCATATTTTGATTTTTTTTTGCATATTAGTGCATATTTTAAGACTTCTTTAAAAACAAAAATTAATTTTTGACAAATTTTGTTCTTTTTTGAAAACAGTATATTACAAGAATTATAATTTTTTTATTTATTATTTATATAAAATGTACTTATTGAAACCATTACAATCATATTTTCATATTTCAGAACAAAGAAAAGTGATTCTATCAGTGTTTTAGAACTGTTTAGAACTTAAGTAGTAAATTCTTATTTTGTAAGTAAGGTAAGTAAATAACATCTGTCACTGAAATTCGTATGTTTGGAACTATAACAACAATTAGTAATGCCGAAAAAAATGTATTAAAAGTATGAGGAGCATATAGCAACTTTCTTGTTAAAGATGACTTTTTTGATTTTTGTTTCAAAAAAGAGCTTTTGTAAATTTCAATATGAATATGAATTCGAGATTTTCTTATTTTTGTTAGAATTACCTGTGATATTTATTGTCTTTATACATTTCATGAAATGTTACAAATAAAACACTGCATGTAAAAATAGAAATAAGAAAATGATATCAGTAAAACGAGCCTGACGATATTAGTTTTTTGCATATTTTTATTGTAAAGTGCATATTTATAACTTTTTTGCATATATCATGCATATTTTGATGATTTTTTAATGCATATTGCATGCATATTTTGATACTTTTTTAGTGCATATATTCCGCTCTTTAGTGATAACCAAGCGTTGTTCGGCTGATATTGCTTGCCTGAAATTTGTCGATGTTCGCTCCAATTTTTCTTTAATTATATTTAATAAATAGTCGAACGAGTTAATACTCATCCTTGTGTAATTGAAAAATTTTTCAGCGTACTTTCGCATCTTTTTATATACGCGTATAAATTCCCCATCATAATCTCTTTCTTGATTGTACTTATGTACCCAATTACGTATATTCATCATATTATACCTGAGATAAGGAGTGTCAGTCAATTAAAACATTTTTTTAAATTTAGACATTTTAACCTCTTCGGTATTTGACAGTTTGTTCTATACTGGAGCCAAGGTTATTTCATAGCGCAGTGCGACCGTACTATATCCAACCGCTACCCATAAACCTCCAGCCTCTAACCTCCACTCTATTCACTACCCACTTGCACTGCGATCTCAGCTGAAGGGTTTAAAATACGTTTATCATCATATGGGCTTAACACAATTTTTTTCTGCTTTACTGTATATACATTATGTTTTTTTGATAATATTGAAAATTGAATTTTACTTAAAGTATTATTTTTAAATAAACAATCGTAATAGTTGCTAAATGTTATTTTTTTTACCGTTGCACCTGTAACACCTTTAGCTTTTATACTTACTTTTTCTTCAACATTATTTAAAGTTTTGTAACAATACATTTTTGAACGTAATCCTATAAATTCTGTCATTATTTTACCATTATTTTCATCTTTCATAAGACCGATAATTTTTTTGTTTACTTGAGGAATATTATAAATATTATTTTCACTATAATCAGAGGTGTCGAATTTATGAATATCACGTTTCATTATTTCATAAATATCAAAATTAAAAAAATTATAAATCAAACTATCAGTATCTGTATATAACGTAAAGAATTTAAAAATGAAAAATTTAAACAATTGACTGAAAAATATAATATTAATCATTATTTTGCAAAACAACCACCAAAAGCTTCCATTGTTGAACGTGTAAATCGCACATTAAAAAATATAATGTGGAGAAAATTTAGTATGCAAGGTTCAGATAAATGGTTACAATTATTACCAATTGTTGTTTCAGAATATAATAATAAAATACATAGGACAATTAAAATGAAACCAATTAATGTAACAAAGAAAAATGAGCAAAAACTTTTAAATACTGTATATAATCATATTAAAATTGTTTCAAATAAAAAACCTAAATGTCAAATAAATGATAACGTGCGTATCAGTAAATATCGAGGAATTTTTGCTAAAGGTTATATGCCAAATTGGTCAAATGAAATATTTACTGTAAAAAATGTGAAGTTAACAAATCCTATTACGTATATACTACAGGATAAATTTGGTCAATTAATTGATGGTGCATTTTATTTGAACAAGAATTACAAAAAGTGAAACACTCTAATGTTTATTTAGTAGAAAAAATTTTGAAAAAGCAAAATAATAAAATACTTGTAAAATGGTTGGGATTTGATAATACTCATAATAGTTGGATTCACAAAGATGAAATTGTTTATTACAAAACAATGACAACAGCTACTTTACTCCTATAAATACTGTGCTTTGCAGAATATACATACAGTTTTCCGTACTGCACGCAAGAAAACATTGCAGAAAACATGAGTACTTTTTTGTCGACTGTTGCTGTAGCTGATTTTAAAGGATATAAATACAGTAAAAGAAATCGATTTGTATGCAAAGAATTTGCAGTGTTAAAAATAAGTACAAATGAATATAAAAAAGTAATTTTTAAACAACCATTTTCAATTTTATCATTAAACAACAACAGCAAAAAAATATTAAACTACAAGAACAAAATACTCCTAATCTTCGTTGGACTTCAGGTGATATTTTGTACTCTAAGCGAAAAGAAGTTTTACAAAATATAATAAATGATTTTAAAATATTACAAGTTTATGTATGGGGTGAAGAAAATAAAATGTGGTTAAAAAATGTATTAAACTGTGATGTTATAAATTTGGAACCATTACTACAAGATTTTCAAATTAATATAAATTTTTGTAATTTTAAAAGAAACTGCAACATAAAATGCAATAAACTTAGTAGAAATATTTCACTTACGATTTAATAAGTACAATGCATTTCGTTCAGTATATAATAATTATGAATCTTTAAATAATGTATGTACTGAAGATATACATTTGTTACCTATGGAATTTTTTTATGGTATACACATCATCTGAAATAGAAAGCAACTGGAACAGATTTTCTATAGAATGGCAAAATAATAAAGTATTTCAAAGTTATAGAATATGTAAAAATCATATTAAAGATGACGATTATATTTGGTCTGCAAATATTTTAATAAAAGATTGTTCTAAATGTAAAAAAAAATGTAATGTTATGTAATGTAATTTTTGTATTAATAATAGTTATTTATGATACTAGTGTGTGAAGGAATACTTTTAGGCATGAATTACGGAGTTTAAGGCACGAGCGAAAGCGAGTGTCTTAACCGTAATGAGTGCATAAAAGTACTTCACACATGAGTGTCATACAATATTTTATCTACGAACCAATTAGAAAAATAAATAGAATTGTAATAATTTATTATATTTATATAATATGACAGGTAGACAGGTGATGGTAGGTTGCGTTCAGTATACTTCTGAGATGACACCGATGCAATGTCACCAATTTGAGATAAAACTCTTACATAAAATCCAAATACGATAATTTGTACTATATTTTTCTGCGATACTATAGCGTTAGCAGTACTAACCGGTGTTTTACATTACCATTCTTTCAAAAACATGTTTTTCATTTGTTAAAAGAAATGTTATAATAATGAAAGTCCCATTTAATTTACATTGTTCTTTTAGGCATGATTTAGTTTCATTATTAAACGATTTCATTAATGACACACTTCACATGCAATAACTTGCAAAATAATGGAATCATTATAGGGTGAGAGTAGATAATAGTTATTTATGATATAAGTGTTAAAAGTGACATTTTATGAGTGAGTGGGGAAGTTTGAAACGAGGCGAAGCCGAGTTTAACAAACCCCACGAACGAAATAAAATCACTTTTAACACAAATATCATACACTATTTTTCCTACGACCACAGTTATGTACCTATTAGTAAATAAAAACTAAGCATTAGAATGACATTTATGACAGGTCATGATGTATTTGTTATGAACAACTGAACATAAGACGTGTTAAAAGTAAATTTGTTTTTTACTTTTAACACGTTGTCAATGGCAACGTTTTAAAAGTATTTACTGTGTTATAAACTGTTATTTTTAACTTGCTAAGCAACCGTTAAAAATACTATTTTTAACAGTGGTCGTAGGAAAAATATATTATGTAATAGGATTAAGAAATAAAATAAATATATACATATAAAAAATGTTTATTTTTTATAATACATAAATTTTAATTCCTTTTTCGTCGTCGTCGTCGTCGTGGGGCTAAGAAGAAAAGTTCTATGTTATACATTGACTACAGGATTATAAATAGGATAATCACAATTATACTAGTTTTGACTGCTATTTACCATATTAGGCTGCTTCTGTCTGCCCCTGCTGCTGCTACGGCTGCTGCTGCCCTGCTGGCTGCTGCTGCTGCTGCTCCTGCTGGCTGCTGCTCTTTTTGCCCTACATTTGCGGCATTTGCAAGGTGGTAAAGAAGCTATAAAACTGGGACTTACAGCTTTATCATCCCAATTTTCGCTGCTTTCCACCTTGTAATTCTTGTGCATATCTAGATATTTACACGTACAAATAAATAAATAAATAAATAAATAAATATATATATATATATATATATATATATATATATATATATAATCTTACCGTTCATCATTGTGTGTTCACAGTTCATTGTAACATACGATAATATTTACATACGCAATTTCATTTATATACAGTTTACTCAAAATTGTAATCAAATATATATCCTTAACCCCTAACCTTTCCATACATATGCCGTTTACGAAAACACATTAAATTCTTGTACCCGGATACAAATATGTTTTTATAATTTCACAATTTCTTAAAGTGTGCTATCAAATACATGTCCTTAACCCCCCCTAACCTTTTGTACATGTGCTGTTTACACAAACAAATTAAATTCCTAAAAATAATATCAAATCGTCGGCAAATAGATAACCTTTAACCTTTCTACACGTGCACTGTCTTATAATTTAAATTTCTTAAAGTCCTTATCATAGTTCCAAATGTGACCACCGTTATCATATAGATGGCACTGCAAGTAGCGAGCGCGAAATCAAAGCAAAAAAATACGATGGCAAGTCCAAAGGTCAATTTGGAGTAGAACCGGCCTAGATACTCTACTGATATCTATTGTTATTGAAATTATTATATCTACTAGTGGAAGGGTTGCCAAAATGTTGAGACTCACTACTCGACTGATTAGTAGGTTTAGTTAGTTCATCTAGCTTTTTAGATAACATTTCTATTCTTGCAACTAGATCATTTTCTGAAATACTATTAACTACGCTTCGTTCGCCACGAATAAAATTTTCAGCTCGTTCAATATCTTTTGCAATTTCTATTGCTTCATCTAAGCTAGTTGGATTTTTAATGATCAATTCGCGTTGCAAATGTGGAAAAAACTCCGAATTCGAATTGTTTAAGTACCCTATTTTCAATTATTTTTGTAATCAAAGCCTGTTCTGCATCGTCCGCCCCTGGTTCGCATAAGTGTTGCCCTAATACTTGTAGCCTATCCGCAAATGTTTCAATGTTTTCCCTAATGCGTTGACGGCAACTAATAAATGTATGTTCGGTAGTAATAAAGTGTGTAGCAGGCGCAAATCTATCTATTAATTATTTTTTTTGAATGTTTCGTACACTGTTTCTTGCTTTACTGATGGCGTAGAGGTGACAAATGTTTTAGCATCGTCCTTAAAATAAGTTTGTGCAAGTAATATAGATGTTTTTTCATCCCAATTTCCAACTTGCCTATAAATATCCAAATTTGAGAAAAAATCGCGAATAGATTCGCCTGGTTTACCCGAAAACGGTTCCAATTTGTGCATAAGACCCATTAAAGATAAATTCGCCATTTTTATTATTATTTTTTAAAAAAAGGTAGCGAAATAATTCAAACCGAATGATAAGGCAACAGGAATACTCGGATCCCACACCGCTGCCAACCAGATTGCAAGAAGGATGTTTTTCAATTTAATTCTTTTTAATTGCTGCCACCAGGCTATTTAATAAAATAGCCAAAAATAAAATAATCTGGATTGTTAATAAAAACAAATGTAATTTTCACAGAAATGGCAATATTTATTGAAAGAAACAGTCGAGAAAATATAATGGCGAATTCACGCAGGAATCAGTAAAACAGTTTACAATTAAATAGCACAATAACAAAATATCACAGTAAACTCTTACCAAACATTAATTGGACTTTGGAGGGTAGTCGAACACACACAAACTCTTCACTGACACTTTGACGAGCCGCGAGCAGAGAGTACCCTGTCTTGCGATCGGTCTATCTCCGTTCGTAAAATCCGTGTTGGTATATAAGGGCCTCCGACGTACCTCCCTCTACGAAAACGGAATAAACTGGCATTTGGAGAAAGTGACATGTACCTTTCCAAAATTCAAGGTTTTCTTTGAAAAACTCAATGTCAACTTTCTTGTTTTGCTGTTATTATTCTAATTGGAATTTAGAAAACATTCTAATTGTTTTTACTTTCACAATTAATAAATTTTTATAGCCAAAGGGAATTTTGTAGCATCATTAAGCCAATTTATTCGCGCTTTTGTCATACTTAAAAACTAACAAATAATGTTCTATGACCGAAGATTCACTTTGTTACAATATTTATTCTTCCTTACTGCCTCAACAACAACAACAACCACCACTCCACGTGATCAGTGTGTGTTTACGTCATCCCGCCTGACCTTGACTTGCCATCTGCCCTTGCCATGGTGCCGAAAATTTATTTCGTTTTCTATGGACTTTAGCGTTTTCAAATTTTAATATGTTATATTTAAGCTCGGAAAACGATAGGAGGAGTGCGGGGGTGAATTTTGATTTATTGCATTTCCTTGGGGATATTTATTGTAAATAAACATTGTATTAAATATATATTTTTACTGTAAATATAATAATAACTTTTATAATAATAAATTTTAATCACTAATTTTTACATATTCCATAATACTATTGTCATCTTCATCACTAATTAATATAATACTATTATTATCACTATCACTAATATCTATAATACTATTATTATCACTATCGCTTATTTCTATTACTTCCTCCTCGTCACTACTGATTACTATGGGATGATGTATTGGAGCTGGAAATTCTTCTTCTTCTTCTTCTTCTAGCATTGGTACAGGCGGTGTTATGGATGGTAGAAATTCACCATTTTGTTGTTGAATTAACAAATTAAATAAATTATTCTCGTTTCCATTGTTGAATAATTGATTGTATATCAACAAATTATTGTAATTCATATTTACTTCATCATCCCCAACAGCATTATTAAGGATTTGACTTATATATAAATTTTGCGGAGTGCAAATATCATATGATTATAAAGTTCAAATATAATTTCAACTTGATAGTCTACAAAATTTTTTCTCGCCAAAGTGTCCCATATATTTTAAATTATTACTAGGCTCCTCTGTATTCTCAAGTTAAATGTGAATGATCACGTACTTTTATGTTGTAAAGTGTGAATTCTTCATCACAAATATGACATTTTTTACTATTTATAAAATTTATTTCTTCATTATAAGTTAATTTTATCGGTTTAATATGTTTAAGTATATTATCAATTTGGTTGGCTATATTGTTAAGTTCTTCAACAAACCAGTCAATGCAATGTCTTCACCGGTAAATATTAAATTTTGAGTATGAGTCATTGTATGAGGATTTCAGGTAATATGCAATACTAAACGGTACATGTTTTTTGGGTATATACAGTATTTTTGCCATGTGTTTCTTCAACTTTTTCCAAAATTGATTTCTATATCTGCATATAAAACAAATGGTACTTTTTCTTTATGATGAAAGTTTTGTGTTGAATTAAAGTGGTTTCAGTCTTAAAATGATTTAAACATCTATCACAAAAGAATGATCGATTATTTGTAATTTGACTTCTTAGTAATCTTGATAGATTTTTAATCCACATGAAATGATAATTTCTAGGAGATTTAAGTCTTCTAACATTCTCAGTGATATCAACATCCATGCTGTCATTATCTTCAATCAGATCTTCAGCATACATCATCAGTAAATGTATTGTTTTATCATATTCGCATTTGGTTAGACGTACTGGTACATCATGCTTTTTCTTGCCAACCTTTTCAAGTGTGTAGACATTTATGTTAACCCATTAACGCCCAGGTATTTTTTTTTTCGAGCAAAACATATAATTTTTATATACACTTATTGATTTAGGGTCACTGTATATAATTATTTCAATAATTGTTAAAAATTAATTATAAAAGTATGATTTAATTAACGTATGATATATCATACGTTGGGAGTTAATGGGTACAAACCAATAAATCTTTATAAATAAGTGGAAGTGAGGAATAAGGTTTATAAATTAAACTTTTGTAGGTATTAAACTTAAATTTTAATTTCTGAAAATATTTAGTAGTTTAAAGTATTATAAAAAAATTAATGTGTATGATAAAGCTTGAAACATGTATCAGGATGTAAGGCAACGTTGCACTTGATGCAAATGAATTTTGCACACTTTCCACAAAATCCGCATCGTCGTTGTGTTGCAATTTTATCCACTATGTGATTTGTACTATCATATCGCACTTCAGTCAGTACAAATTTAGAGGACTTGGGTTTGGGCCCTCCTAAATAATCTGGTGCAGTTAGAGTAGCTAGCACTATTCGCCGTATAAAATCTAATAATCCGGTTTTGGGGTACACAAATCTATACAGATGCCACATATTGACAACTGATCCATTTAGACAGAATCGTATATGGGGCCAATACCATTTTTTTAGATCTTATTCTAATTCTATATAGACCTCGTTGTTGGTCAAACAAATCAACACCTCCCATTCCTTGATTATATAATTTGATTACTGTCGGTTGTTCCACTTGGACAGCTGATCTATCTTTTTTGGACCAACGTTTACAATGACCTTTAGAAAAACATAGGCCGACGTCAGACACATTTGTTGCAATAGTGACTTGCTTATTATCATACCAACGAACTAGTGATATTCCATTGGACGTATCCGTCAAACCATGCATTGACCCTCTAGTATCTTTCTTCAATTCGTTTAGTGGAGCTTTTTCCACCCTATCTGACCTTATTGTGCCGATGCAATTTATATTGTAGGATTTAAGAATTTGAAGTAGTGGGAGTGAGTTAAAATAATTGTCTATATATACAGTGCTTTGTTCCGGTAAATAATCTAAACATAGATTTTCACAAACGCTAGAGCCCAATGTTTTGCCAACAACTTTGTCACCAGACCAACAATATGGACTAAATTTTAAAAGATATCCTTCTAAAGTAGTTAAACACCAAAATTTAAAACCATATCTAATTGGTTTTCCTTTTATGAATTGCTTCATGCTACTACGTCCGTAATATGATTCCATTGCTTCATCTACGGAAAATTATATTCCTAAAGGCTGAAACATTTTCTGAGATTGTTTATTGACATGATCTATTAATGGTTCAATTTTATAAACCCTGTTATTGGTATCTATCTTGGCATTGTCATTGAAATGCAAATATTTGTGCAGAAGTTCGAACCTATTACGTGACATACTGTTACTCACCAAACTATTGTATGTACCTCCTTTAGTTTCCCAATAAAGCCTACGATCAGGAACTTTGGAATAACCAGACAAAAAAAGAATAGCAAAATATTTGTATAACTCATCTGCAGTTACTCTAAATTCATGGTCACCCTTAAAAGCTGCATATTTCTTCATTTCGTTGCACACATATGTCATGAATTAATTATCATAGAAAATTTTAAATATATCTATCGGTTGCAAATTTTCATCCCTTATTTTTTGTACAAAATCCGGCGGTGGCGTAGGAGAAATCGTTATTTTATGTGGATTCTTTGCAAAACTTTTTATTTCCCATTTCCGTTTCTTTATATTTTTCCTTATTTCCTTGTCCTTTAACTCTCTTCTGAATAATGTAGCCAAAGGTATATCATCTAAAGAAGAATCCGTTTCGTCACCTCCTTCAGTATTAACTTCCTCTCTTACGTTTAAATTTATTTCATCTCTCTCGTTTTCATTATTAACGCAAATAATCTCCATAGTTTCTTTTAGAACGCCTTTCCCAATTGTCCTGACTGAAGCATCCTCGTCTTCGTCACTTGGAGCATCATCTATATCTGTATCCGCGCCATCTTTTGAAGGAAAAAGAACAAGTTCTCAACAGCATTTTTACAATTTTCTTCAACACTTAGTATTTAAAACTAAAACAAATTGTTCAATACTTGAATATAAACTTTACATTAACTGTAATCAAGTGTCTTAGACTGTATGTTACAAATAACAAAAGAATTAAGCGTGCACCTTAAATTTTATTAAGTTTATTTAACCTCAAATATGTAGCTGTCATTCGTATGATAAATCATACGGTGAGCCTTAATGGGTTAAGCCCATTCATTTCTTCGAATTTCACAATGCTTTTTAATTTTATTAGAAATTCTATTCCATCATACTTTAGAATTGTTGAAAAAATGTGGGTATGCAGATGTACGGTTAGAATTTTTACGTACTGGATATAGCGCTGATGTAACAGCCCAAAGAAAGCAATAATAGTCATCATTGTTAACATTAATAATTGCTTGTTTTGCTTTTATGTCGGAAGGTAACGATACATCACCAGAAGCAGTGATGGGTGAATAATTGTTAATGTTTACTTTCAGGTGTAGAACTTCATATAAAGCCCAACCTGAGTCTCGTTCTTGAAACTCTTCTAAATTATTCATTATTTTATCTAATACATTTTCTTTATACCATTATTTTATGTTTGTTGAATTGTCAATTATTTCGTTTCTTGTATTAAATGTTTTAATTTCACTTGTACCAGAGCTTGGTAAAATGAAATGTCCACTACATATAACATTCACTTTTAATACTGATGACTGCAATGTTTTCTTTATTTTATTTTTAAATATTGTAATTGCATGTTGTAGAAATATTTTAGGATCTTTAATTCCTGCTTTGCTTATTATTACACCAGTTTTAATACGTTTTTGAAAAACAGATTTTATATCTTGCCATAGTAAGTTATGTTTTGGATTTCCATTCTTAGACAATCCAGATCCAGTTTTAGTTTTTAAGTTTTTTATTTTTTATATGTTTTTAAAATTGTTAAATTAGCTTCTAGTTTTAATAAATTTTCTTCTTTATTATTTTTATAGCCTTTCTTTTTTAAATATTTATTTAGTAATGAAATTATTTTATTTAAATTTTTACACCATCTATTAATTTCATCATCAGTTTTAATTAACTTTATTGCTTTTCGAATATGAGTTATTGTTTGATCACTAAGTGAACTTAGACTACTATTCATTGTTTAGCGGTACACAAAATAGTTATTCTTCAGAACAATATTTTTCAAACATTTGATGAAAACTGTGATATGTTTGTTTTTTATATACTAATAAGCAGAGAGAACATCATTATATTATTTTATTATTATTAATATTATTACTTACATGAATACTTCTTGTATTTCGATTTTGGATAAGTTTTAAATCTGTGTATATTTATAATTTTAAGGACATATAACAGGTTAGAGTTTATCTATTTGTTAGCGATTTGAAATTATTTTAGGAATTAGTAGGTATAATCGGCGGTTTCTGGCCCACTTCCGCTTCCGGTCTTGGTATTAAGCTAGTGTTCGCACGCCTAGGTTGTATGCAACCCACATGCGTATGTTGCGCTGTGTGCTGCTGTTGTTCTGTTGAATTTTATTTTATCTATGCAACCCACATGCGTTGTGTGTGTTTTGTGTGTGTATTGTTCAGATAAATAATATAGATCTCACTCCTGCAACCCTCTCCCTCCGACCCTGCCGCCCTCTACCTCAGCCTCTGCCGCCATCTTCCTCTGCCCCTGCCACCCTCTCTATCTCTCTATCTTTTATATCTATTTATGTGGGACAACAACAATTAGAATGATTTATATCTGTACACAATTCAAAATTACAATTGTTTATATACATTTTTATTTTATTTATTATATTTTTTAAAACAGAGTACGCTTTATCACAGTAAAATCTGCTGAGATACATGGTAAAAGTATACATGCCACCCTTTCTATCTCTCTATCTTTTATATTTATTTATATGGGACAACAACAATTAGAATGATTTATATCTGTAAACAATTCAAAATTACAATTGTTCATATACATTTTTATTTTATTTATTATATTTTTTAAAACAGAGTACGCTTTATCACAGTAAAATCTGCTGAGATACATGTTAAAAGTATACAATGTCCTAATGCGACTATCCCTCTGCCTGATGTCTCGTACTTGGTGAATTTTATAAGAACGCTGAGTGTGTGTGTGAGGTGTAAACAAATCTGTAAAAAAAGTAAAAATTTAAATAATACAATATTTTTTCTTTTAATAAATAGTACATACCTTTTCTCTTGTTCATTATTATTATCTGGCACATTCTTGTTTATTCCATGATGTATATAATTCACATTCGCAATTATGACAACGATAGTAGTCTTATGGTATAGTTTCTAATTCATGTAAATTTATATTATGACATTCTTTTTTATAAAAATATACAAATCTGGGCTCAGTAACCCAAGTTCTATCTATAGAATTTTCTCGAAAACAATATTCACATAATTTTAAAGGTCCCACGTCCATAATTCGTTCATCTCCTAGTCAAGCATGGCTTAAACAATAAAATACGAATCTTGTGGTGTTCCACATATTGGATATAAATTATTTGTACTTGATACTTCACTGTCCTGTATACTCATGTTTGCGTGTGACTACTAAAAAAGAAAAAAAAAATGTTTATTTATACTAACATATTATGAAATTGTTTGGGAATATTAGGAGTGTGATAACAAAAAGTAGTACACAATGATAAAATTGATTTTTGTATTTATATATATATATATATATATATATATATATATATATATATCAGTTCTGTAACGAAAGAAAAAATATTAAATTATTTTGAAATATTTTTTAATTATAATTACTCGTAATTTACAATATTTAAAAAATAGATAATACATACATTTACACGTAAATAACATAGACAACCTTGTTACTCCTCATAAATAACATAGACAACTTTGTTACTCCTCCATAATTGGAGTGGCCACAGGATGTCGTCTACCTCACCCGCATAGATGAAGGTTGCCCCCGGTGGAGGCAGTTTGTTTAATTCTATTCGCTCTATATCAAGCATCTGAAATATATATAATAAATAAAGTCAAATTATAAATGTTATATTTAAAATACCAATAACTTTATAACTTACATTTAGTCGTTCAATGAGGTGCTTATGCACCGCCATTGATATTTTGTACAATTGCATTGAAGCCATTGTATGAATAATGTATAAAACAGCAGTTGCTTTTATACAATATGATAATCTTTTATCAAGTTGCGGTCAGATTAAAATTTGTTATTTTAATATAGAACAATGTATAAGAATGTTTGATTTTATATTTTATCAATTTGTTGTGGTATTGGTTAAACACAATTTATTACCATGTACATAAAAGAAAATACAATATGTTACATATAAAAGGTAATACAAAAATAATATATAAGATTTAGTAATATAAAAAAGGTATATAGTAAATATTAAAAAAATTATAAACAATAACATAAGAAAAATTATATACATTTTTTAAATGAAAATAATAGTTACAAAGAAATGATAATACTAAATAACCTAATAAATTTTGTTTATAGGACATATCGTGAACAATTAAAGTTCCAGTTTGGGATGAAATTGAAACACATTTCCACATCCAGTGTAATAAATGCAGGAAGTTTTGTAGCATGAAATCTTCCCCGGAAATTCACAGGTTGGTGGTGTGAAAACCCATGTTGTTTTGCCCTTACACCCCGGACACTATCCAAAGCACTCTTATTTCAGCCAGATATAAATAAAATAAAAATAAATGTAACATGCATTTTTCTCAGTTATTTTGTTATATTAGTATATGATATGATCATATCGTTGAATTCAGAAAAAAAATACTCTATCGAATAATCTAAAAATAAACATATGTTCCCATTTAAAATAAGAAAGTTGTGTCCCGTATTTTGAGAACCAGTGGTCGAAAAAAATATTTTCTTTGCTCATTGTAATAGTCTTGTAAAATGGTGTTTCTTTGCTAATTTAACCAACCTCGTAGCTCTTATAGTTCTCGAGATAGCAATGGTGGCACATTTAAATGGAACACCCTGTATATATATATATATATATATATATATATATATATATATATATATATATATATATATTGTTACGGTTTAAAATAATTCGGTGACGATAATGTTAGCAACCCATCTTCCATGGAGGTAATCCGGGAACTCTGTTCTTGAACTTGCCTGTGAAGGCTAAGTAACAAGCGTGTTGATACGAAACGCGTCGGTTTCAGACCGTTAGACATTTGTTCTGAATCTTTTGCCGTGGTCAGATCTATCGGAAGGCGATTGAAGAATTTGGATTTTATTGACTTCAATTCCACGGACCTGTTCCGGATATTTGATAGATCGAGACTGTTGGGATATAGTTCCTGCGAGTTAAACTCGGATTTTATACGGCATTAGCACGTGAACCACTCTACAGAACCGCACGTCATCAAAGGTGAGCCACATGGTTGTTAATTCCTTTTTTTTACTTCATGGCTATCAGGAAACTAATGGTTATCTTTAACTTTATTTTGTAATGTTTGATCTTATTATTAAATTCGTAAAGTCTCTCTCTACACTATTCCAGTGGCGTGCCCAAGCCACAAGTTGTGAAGTTGGTTATTAACAACGTTCTTTCAGGTTCTTTTTGTTACCTTCTTTTTATCATATTCGTATTTCGTTCATTAAATACGTGAATATCTTATTCGGACACGTATACCAGTCATCGTTTTCCTCGATTCTGGGAACTTTCGACGATATTATCGCTGTTCGTATTCGAGAACATCTAGGACAGGCAGGAAATTCCGTCAGGATTTCGAGAGATCTGAGACCGTCGTGCGAACCAGAACCGCCATCTTGTGCTGCGTTGTTGCCACGCCATACACCACCGGAAGAGCCAGATAAGCCTTATTCCCATTTTATTGTTTATTACATTTATTTATTTTCATCATTTTTACAAGTGATTTATTTAGTATTACGCTTGTTTATTGAATTTATTTATATTTCTAGTATTTTTGCAAATGATTCTTTTTCACAGTTTATTTAGTATTACTACTTGTTTATTGAATTTATTTATCTGTTAGTATTTTTGCAAGTGATTATTTTCACAGTTTATTTAGTATTGTCCATTGTTTATTGAATTTATCTATTTTGTTAGTATTTTTTTTGCAAGTGATTATTTTCACAGTTTATTTAGTATTATCCATTGTTTATTGAATTTATCTATTTATTGTTAGTATGTCCTGAGTGATTATTGTCTCTTGGTACTTTATAGTATTTATTTGTTTACTGTTTATTGAATTTATTGTTCTGGAAAGCTCATGCGAGTGATTATATCACTTAAGTGTTTCTCAACTCCCTTATAGGGTTTGTAACGCGCTAGGAGAATTAGGATCTTGTTTATTAGTTATTTCTTAATTGTCACCTGCGCATGCGCCTAGACCGTTTGGTATACCAACCGACGAAGTGCCCTAATTTTGTTGCGCCATTCAATGTCCGTACGTTGCTTAACGCGAGTTCCTATTCCGCCCGGTACGCCGAACCCCTATACGGAGGCTAGTTTATTCTTTAGTTTTTTTTTTATTTTCGATAACCCCTCGCGTGTGTTGACCTATTGTTATAACATACTGTATTTTTCTTATATATTCAATATATTGGCTATCTGACTCTACGCTTGCTGTTTTATAACGATCTCCCACCCTACTGATCATTTTGCTGTTACGTCTTGAGACACTTTCGTAGTTGTGTGTCATTTGTTATTTACAACTACGTGGCGCCCTTCATTTCCATTTTCATCTTAGTCGTTGCCTTTTAAAAGGGAACCACCCCTTCTCTACTGTCTAAAAGCTGGCGGCCGCATTCCTGACCACCTTGGATGCGTAGGGGCTACCATTACACACAGCATTGTGTTATACGTAGCAATATATATATATATATATATATATATATATATATATATATATATATATATATATATATATATATATAAATTATTTTCGTGGTTCTGGTTTATGAGTTTTTAAAAATAATTATTTTATTCACAAATATTAAATTTAATGTTTTCAAAGCAAGTTACAACTCTAGGGCGGAACGACTTGAGTTTCGTCAATCTGCGTGGGAGTCCTGGGAATTGTATTCTGGAAAAATTTATTTTTTATTTTGAACAAAAAATATGTTGCGATCACCAATGACAGGCAGATGACTCCTATTATTGCAGCCACGGAGTATTTGTATTCTGTCTTCATCGGATCGATGTCGATTTCTTCAATTTCTTGTAGTTGGAGTTGATGTAGTTTGTCCAGTGGTGTCTTGTCCAGTTTTAGTTTTTCAACTTGTAGGGTTGTAGGACTTCTTATGTTGATTTTTTCTAAGTTGATTGGATGGCCAGGTATGGAGTTTATTTTATTGGAATACACATAGGATGAGATTTTGATTGAGCAGTTTGGTGGTATAATGAATAGATAGGTTCCTTGAAGGGAAGCGATGGTATTTCTACTGCACGTTGTTTTTATTTGTTGCGGTGTAGGAAATATTCCAATGTAATGTGCTTTATTTATTTCTAATACAATTTTTTGTCTAATTTTTACTGGCACATGTTGGCAATTATTGGCAGTGGTATCGGAAGTTAATATTGAAGTTAGACATTCTTCATCTTTTTCCATTGGAAGGAGATTTGTGTTGTCGCATAGGAATTTCGACTCTAGGTCTATACACTTCTCGTTGGTGTATTGGTATGCGTTGTTGTTTAAGGATAGATAAGTAGCAGGTGGGATAATTGTAGATTGATTAACGTTTGGAATGGAGTATAAATGGTAATGATCGAATGTTTCTGGATGTACCAGCGGGAAATCAAGTGAAAACATAATTTTTTCGTTACTAATATGTACTTTAATTTTAATTACGTGATAATATCTAGAAACGTCTTCAATGTTTGGAAATAATAATTGTTTGTGATCGTAAATGGATAATAATTCGCTAATGGCATGTTTCAAATCTTCAAAGGAAATTATGCTTGGGTGTACAGTATCCAAAATGGCAAATGTTACCGCGTTTTCAATTTCTTCCAAATAGTGCACTAATGAATCAATATTATATTTAATTTCTTCTAAAAATTTCTTGTATAATCAAATAATGGGAAAACGAGAAACTTGAGTTATTAATTGATTTGATTATCTCATTTGTTTTATTTTCTATATCATTTTGATTTTTGATTATTGATGTCATCGTTTCATTGATAGAAGACATTATATTTTTCGAAAGTGATATCTGATTATTTAATTTAGTTACGATTGATTTTTGATTACTTTGTAGTTTAAGTATGTTATCATGAATTTCTTCGGCGTCAGCATTATCCATATTTCCTGTTATAAACTTGATAAGAGATCCTAAAGGATTGATAATACCACGTTTTTGCCGTTTTTCTGGGTAGAACTTTCTTAATTTTTTAGTTACAACTGATAATTGGTATTTCAAGTGTTCGTAATAATTGTTTAATACAGTGAAAATGTCGGGGGTAGCAGAGTTTATTGTTTCTTTTATTTTAGATAGGCTTTCATTTAATAAATCTACTCGATTAGATAGGGATTTGAGGTCAACGTAATGAAGGAATGTGTGGGAAGCGGTTTTAATTCTTGCTTGTCCTAATTTAAATGGGAGGATTCCAGGATTGTTGGATAGATTCTGGATTAGAACTTCTTGTGTCTTCGTCATCGTTATGTACAGAGTCGAGAGTCTGTGAAACTATGCTGGTTTTAGAATTTTATTTTCTAAGATTTTGAATTTGTTTTTAGTCTTATTCTGTTTTTTAAAGTCATAGGTTTTTTGTCTGGGTCTTTTTATGTTACTTATGTGGATGTTTGTAGAAGTGTTGCCGTGTTGTGGTTTTATTTCGGCGGTTTTTAGATTTGGATTAATTTTTTCAATTTCTTCTGGTTTGAATTTGTTATTCGTTTTGCTTTGCTTTTGTTTATTTTTTACGTAAATTGTTTTAGGTATTTCAGGTGGATCTTCGCGATTTTTATTTGCGTAATCAATAGTTTTTTGTTTGTATTGCTCGTTTGTATCTCTGATTTTATTGTACAGCAGTTTAATTTTTTCTTTGTGATTAATTATATAATTATTGACTAGTTGCTTTTCCAATTCAAGGTCTAGGGGTGAGTTTACGTCAATGTGTCCTGATATAATTTCGCACGGTTTAAATTTTGTAGCAGAATGGATAGAATTATTGTATGCTAGCAAAGCGTAGTTGACTTTCATTTCAATTGGTTCTTTGTTATATTCGTTCTGATTGTTTAGTAGTCTTATATGTTCCACAAGGGTCGAATGAAATCTTTCAATTAACCCGTTTGATTCTGGATGTTGTGATGTTATAAAATGGAGTTTTACTTTATGTACTTCTAATAATTCTTTAACTAATGAATTTTTAAATTCTAAGCCATTGTCCGAAATTATTTGATTTGGTATCCCATGATGGGTGAAATATTTAACAAGATTATTCACAACTTCTATGCCTTGTCCGGAATTCAATCTATAGGCTTGAGCATATCTTGAGAAAGCATCAATTATCGTTAAGAATTTTTGTTTTTCTAAAGTTATCGAGTCAATATGTAAAATTTCAAAAGGTTTAGTTGGGGTTGGTGAAATATTAAATTTTGGTTTAATAGGGATTCTGTCATATTTAGTTTTTAAACATACTTCACATTCATTAATGTAAGTTTGAACTGATTTCCTCAAATTAGGCCAGTAGTATTTCTTTCTAATTTCTTTCTCTGTTTCATCGATTCCTCTGTGATTAGTTTTGCTTTCGTGATAATTTTGAATAGTTTCTTTAATATCTTCTGAGTCTACAACATCTAATAATTTCTGAGTATATCTTACTAAATTTATTTGTGAGTTTTTGAAATATTTTTGAATAATTGAACTGAATTTTTCATATATTGGATCTTCAAAGTATAAGCAATATTTAACTTTCGGGATGATATATTCTTTTATGAAATTAATTATATCTCTAGCAAAATTGTTTTTCGAAATTTGTACAAGGAAACGTTGTGTGTTTTCAAATAATTTCATAATTTTTGGTTTTTGGGGATCGAAATTTACTTCTGATATAATAATTTGGTTTGTTCCGAAATTAACTGGTTTATCACAAATAGGTATTCCTACGATCGGATTTTCTGTGTTCGTGTGAACTGTTTCATCGTCTGAAATAATTTCATCTTGATTTTCATTATCGGTTTGAACTGCTAAAGAGACATTATCTAAATTATTTTCATTCTCTTGTTTATTAGTGTTAGAAAAATTTTTGTTAAAATTTTCTATATATTCGAATATTCCTTCGGAGTTCTCATTTGTTTCGTTGGCATTGATTTGAATACGAGATAATGCGTCTGCGTTTAAATTTAGTGAACCTTTTTTATAAACAATTTGGTAATCATATTCTTCGAGTTTAAGTCGCCATCTTACGAGTTTCGAATTGGGTTCTTTTAATGAAAACAACCATTGTAAAGGTCTGTGGTCTGTATAGATGACAAATTTACGACCAAATAGATAAGGCCTGAAATGTTTCACTGCCCATACTATGGCTAGTAGCTCCTTTTCAATTGTGGAGTATTTAGTCTCTGAATCATTTAACGTACGGCTGGCATAAGATATAGGCAGATCTGATCCTATTTTTCCTTGTGACAGTACGGCACCAATCGCGAAATTGCTCGCGTCTGTCGTTAAAATGAAAGGTTTCTCGAAATCAGGGTGTTGCAAAATAGGTTCATTAGCTAACAAATTTTTACAGGTATTGAAACAATTTATGTAATTTGGATTTTGTGTATCGATTTTGGCGTCTTTTTTCAAGCATGAAGTTAAAGGTTTTGTTAGATTTGCGAAATTTTTTATGAATTTGCGATAATATCCGAGTAATCCCAAAAATGCTTTTATTTCTCGCGTAGTTTTTGGTAAGGGGTAATTTCTAATTGCTTTGATCTTCTCGGGGTTAGGTTTTATGCCGTCTGATGTAATTAAGTGACCTAAAAATGTGACTTCTGTTTTTAGAAATTCGGACTTATCGAGTTGTACCTTAAGGTTACTTTCGCGTAATTTTTGGAAAATACTTTTAAAATTTGAAATATGCTCTTGAAGAGATGCAGAAAATACTATTATATCGTCCATAAAAACAAAGCAAATTTTGTTTAGATATTCTCGTAATATGTTATCCATAACTCGCTGAAAAGTGGCTGGTGCGTTCTTTAAGCCAAAAGGTGTTCGTAAAAATTCATAGTGTCCATGTTCTACGTTAAAAGCGGTTTTCTGTATGTCGTCCGGGTGCATTTCAATCTGATGAAATCCACTTGCCAAGTCTAATGTTGAAAAGTATTTTGATCGTCCAAGTCGGTCTAGAATGTCGGATATATTCGGGATAGGGTAACGGTCATCTACAGTCTTCTCGTTTATCTTGCGATAATCGACGACTATACGCCATTTTTGTTTGCCAGAAGCATCAACCTTTTTTGGAACGATCCAAATAGGTGATGACCAAGGCGAATCACTGGGTCGTATGATTCCCTGTTCTAACATGTTGTTAATTTGTTTCTCGACTTCGGGTTTATGAATGAATGGATATCTATAGGATTTTGAGTGTACTGGAATTTCATCTTTTGTGATTATTCGATGTTTGATCTTGTTTGTAAAAGTTAGTGAAGTTCCTTCTCGATAAAATATATCAGAAAATGATTTGACTAATTTTGAAATTTGATGTGTTTCTTCCGTATTCATGTGGTCAGTTCTAATTAATTTAGTTAAGTCTGATTTGTCTTGATATTGGATATTATTTACATCGTCATTGACTGTGACATTAAATAATTCGAATTCAGAATTATTAAATGGGTTGGCATTAATTGGTTCGTACAAATAAATTTCTTGTGGTTCATACGTATTATTATAAATATCTACAGGGGCATAACCGTTTTGACAATTTGATAAACAATTTCTAATTAAACAATTCGAAATGTTTGTGGGTGGTATTAATACATCGCCGTCGGGTGCATGTACTGGAATTTTTACGGTTTCGAGAGTGTTTGGTTCTATTCGAGCAAAGAACAATAATTTTTGTTTCGATTCGTAGTGTGATAGTTTTAAACTCGTGTTTGGGGTTTTCAAGATAGAATGTTTTATATTTAAATCGACATTTGAGTCTTTTAACGTGTCATATCCAATTAGTCCATCGAAAAAGTGATGAAATTTAAACAAATAGAATTTTATATTTTTGTCGGTATTGAATTCGGGAATGCTGGAATTTCAATACAAGAATCGCGTTTAGTAGTTTGAAATATTGAACTAATTGTAAAATTTTCCTTTTTAATAAATGGTTTAAAATATTTTTCTGCAAGATCTGGATTTAAAAATGATTTTGTCGCTCCGGTGTCTATTAACAATTTTAAGGGTGGATTCGAAATTTTTATAAAGGGTAAATCTTTTTTATCATAAATGGAATGAATTTCTATGTTTGGTTCTGAGACTGGCTCGTTTCGCAAAAATTTTGATTATCTTCATAAGAGTCGGGTTCGTACACGTCGTATTCGGTTTCATTTGTGTCGACCGAAGTGTTTTGTCCGTATTGTTCGTAATTTTCCACTTCATTATAATTATCGTAATAATATTCTACTGGTTCGTAAAATTCGGTGGGCTCTACATTAAATAGTTCCTCGGATACAAATTTTTGTTGTCCGTTATTTTGGAATTTTGATACAGTACCATGTGATATTCCACTCATGGGGGTTGGTTTGGGAAATTGTTGACGGGTGGCAGAACCTTGTGGTTTCCACACGTTTGTAGGATTGGGTCTAGGTTGAGGTCTTCCAAATACTTGTTGGTTTGTAAAGGTTCTTTGAGGTTGAATTGGTCTAGGTTGTAAAGCTATTGGAGCACTGGGAAATGGTCGGGGTTGATTATAAAATTGTTGTTGGGGAGAATTATAGGTTGTTGGAGATTGATATCTCGGAAATTGCATTGGGATTTGTCTTTGAATGTGCATATTAGGCTGAGGTTTTTGAGTAATTTTATTATTGAAAGCGGGTCTTTGTAAATGTCTGATGTTATTTTCCGCTACTATATATTGTCTACTTTCTGCTAAACTAGTGGGCTTCATTGCGCGAATTGTTGAACCAAGTGGTTCTTTTAATCCAGCTAAAAATATTTTCAACGCATGTGTATTATAAAAATTTTTCTTTACTGTTTTAATTGTGTCTTCTGATTCATGAATTTCAACATAATTATGAAGAAAGCTTAAATTTTGCATTACTTTTGTGTAAAATTGAAGTGCTGATTCATCTTTTTGTCTCAGTTGATCTAAATCAAATAATAAGCAATTTTCATCTCGCTGGTCACCGAAATGGGCAACTAACGTTTCTTTTACTGTTTTCCAGTCTTTGGTTATACAAGTAGTGTATACTTCGCGGGCTGCTCCGGATAATTTTGCATATATTCCGTATACTACTGTAATATTTTGAACGCAATGTAAATTTTCAGGTTTCGGGTCCCAATATGATTTTATTAGGGCATTTGCAATTTCTAGGAATCCTGCTAATTCTGCTGGATTTCCATTGAAGTTTGGAACGATTTCAAGTAATTTAGTTTCAAATTTGGGTATTTGTGACATATTTTCACTTATAGATAAATTAGAAAGAACTGAATTAATTATTGTTAAATCTACTTTTTGATTTCGGTAAGAATTCGTAAAATCTAAGTCTAAATCTAACTCGTTCTCACTGTTTTCCGCGATGGAAGGGTAAGATGAAAGCGAGGAGTCGGACATAAAAATGAAAACAACTCACACAACCAATTTGATGAAGAGTCGCATTCCTGGCTGATTTCCTCGATGGAGATCTGCTGGGTCGGAGGGTGATTCCTTGGATTCTCGATGAATCTTGTAGAATTTCGGTCCGTCGCGAGTTAACAGTTGTTACTGCAGGCTTTTTTCACGATGAATTACCTCTCAGTATCCTACCGACTGCGCCAATTATTTTCGTGGTTCTGGTTTATGAGTTTTTAAAAATAATTATTTTATTCACAAATATTAAATTTAATGTTTTCAAAGCAAGTTACAAGTCCAGACTGAATATAATATTTCTTTACAATCTTTTACATGTGTTTTTGATACAGAGTAATACAATATGATAACATGATAACAGGATGTCGGGAACTGCTGATGGTTGCAACTCCTGGGCAGGTAACATATATATATATATATATATATATATATATATATATATATATATATATATATATATATATATATATATATAACAACTTAAACTTAACGTATTAAACATTCTGAAAAAAAAAACATACTTATTAAAAGTGATTTCGTTATGCTATAAATATTAACATACCAAAAAAGGTGAACAGAAGTAGGTTTTTTCCGCTGGTAGCATAAAAATGTCAATTTTATAAAAAAAAGGGTATGTTTGAACAGTCTTCTGAAAAAAAATTACCAATTTTATGCAGAACTCTTTTGAATTTTTCCCTGTTCATAAATATATCGTGTTTTTGCTAGTTTTAGCCAATCTTTTATTGCCCGGCATATTAAGTCGTCTGTTTCTGAGGCAAAAGATAAGTGTACAGCTTCTAAAATAACAAAAAAAAATAGATATAATCACTAAACATAACAATAAAGAAATGTGTTAATTTATAAAAAAAAAAATTCAGATATTTAGAGATCACGTTTACTTTGAATATGAAATTATACCAATTCTGTTAAAAAAATATTAGGTTATTTTCCATGAAAATAATAAAAAAATTACAGAAAACTATATTTGATATTTTAATTAAATAACCTTTAGGGCCGTCGGTTTCATAAACGCTAATTAAATTGTTGTTAAATTATATAACAAGAACATGGAAAATGATTCGAATTTGTCCACATAATTAAATTTAATTTGGAAGTTAACTTAGCTGAACGTTTATAAAACCGGCCCATAATCTTGTAAATATATAATATTAATGCAGTAGTTTTATCCACTTTATATAATTTTCTGCAATATTTTTCACAGGTTACATTAAAAATAATTTAATTCAAATATTTACCTAATATAACTTTGCATAATTTGGAATTTTTGAATGCCATTTTTTCACGTCCGGCCCAATTAAATTTCATAGCCAATTTATTTGTAAAAAGGTACTTCAAAATATTCATAGTAGCCTGTCTGCCTGTGAATCCACCTATTGCTGCTAATCGAGCCCTCTATAAGTGAATAACTTTATATGAAATTTAAATTATGTATTTCAGTTTAAATTCTTACCATAAAATTAAATCCTTCTTCTTTATCTAAAAATGTATTTAAAGAATCGTACGCTTCTAAAGTTGTGATGGGAAAATTAGGAGTATCTTTTGGACGAATATCAATAAAAGAAGATTCTGTATTTTTATGTAATTTACTTAAAATTATTGCTTGTTGATCTAAAGTTGCTTGTGTTTTTTCTAATTTACTCAACACATGCATATTTAGAGTAGCTTCTATCGTTTCTAATTTATTTAAAACAAATTCTTCAAATGAGTTAGAGCTCTTAGTTATGGGTGTGTTACTATTACTCTGTAGTTCACTCTTAGTTATAGATGTACTACTACTAGTGCTTTGAAAACTTGTACTTTGAATTGATGTATCGGTATTAACTTGTAGAGATAAATTATCAGTTATTTTTTTTCGTTTTATAAATGGTATTCTGCATAATGATTCAGAATGAGAATCATCAGTATCCGAAGAGTTCTCTGAGGAATCAGTTGCGACAAGTTTTTTTCTGACGACTACGTCAAACGAATGTGATGTATCTTTTGATACTTCGACATCAAGATGTGTTTTTAATCTCTTGTTTGCTTCCTCAAAAGAGTCTACAATTAAAAATATAAGCGCCTATAATAATGGGTAAATATAATAATTTCAGTCGAACTTGGTTAATTCGATACTGAAGGAAAGAAACATACAATTATCCAGGATTTCAAATTAGATAACATGTTTCTTTTTTTATAGCATAACCCAAACTTTTAAAAATAGACATAAAAAGCAATATACAAAGAACAAAATAATTTTTACTTACGATTTTTTAACATTTCCTTGTATAGGATTGTCAAAGAATCGCGTCGGGAAAAGTTATTATTAGCGAAGTTTCGAATTAGTTCTAATTATTTAATTTAGACTGTGTTACCTTCAGTTGAAATAATCTTGTTAACATCGTAGAGTGGCCAATTCTTCTTAACTGGTTTATTTTCTCGAACTAGTTTTAAAAAACCTTTTTCTGTGGATGTCAATGGCCAATAACATTTTTTGTTTTCATGAGTTAGCCACAATAAAGGGACAATTGCGCATTCTCGAAAATATGTTTCTTTCTCAATACTTAAGAACTCAACCACTGCGTACATCTTAATGGAGAGGTAGAAATAAATTATTTATAATTTTAATAGTCAAATTAAATGAATAAGAGGAAATATAGCATAACCATTACTATAAGGGAAAGCAATACATTTACTGGATATATCACTAATTTTTAATGTAATAGGAGTATTAAAATTTTTACCAAGATAAATACTTAATTTAGATGAAGGTATGGGCACAGAATATAAATCATGTAAATACTTAAATGGAGCTGCAATTAATGTATATTTTCCATTCGTATTAATAATCGATTGTATCTGTAGTATTTTCTTATCATAACCCACTATATTATCAGGCCTGTTCACGGAAAAAAATAAATCATTTATTTTTAGTTTTTTACAGTAGAAATTATTACTGTCTGTAATGTTGAATAAGTGATATGGAATGATTTTATTATCTGTTTTGCTTTCAGCAAGAAATTGTTTTTCTACTATACGATTATGTAATGGGGTATTCCAAACCTACAGCTTTTAAAGAAATTCTTATTGGATATCATTGTTTACCATATATAAGTAATATTAAAGTGAATATAATCATTATTTTTCTGATTTTTAATACCATAATATCAAAATGAAATTGTAATGCATTTGAATCGAGTACGTAAAATTCAGTATCAGCCTTGTTGTGACAAAGAAGGCACTCGCGTCAGCCTATTGGCTCTTGTTCGAACGCGCCACGCCTCTGACTTAGACCTACGAATGATGTTCTCAGCTGATTCTCAGTGCCTGTGACGTCACACGCACGGCCGATTTTCTAGGGTGTAATTTATTGAAACTTTAAAAATTTATTTCTGGCGTGTTTGAAACCTTTCGGCGAAAAGAAAAAATACGGGTCTAATATTTTTATGCATAGAATAACATATTAAAAAATGAAAAAAACTTGGAATACCCCATTGTTGTAGAGGATATTTTTGACCCCGAATAATTCTTTTTAATTTCCCCAAACAATTTTCGAAAGGAAAACAACTGTAAGTTTCCAAAGGACCATATTTAGCTACATCATCATACACATGTATAAGCGAATGAACATTATAGACTACAAATTCGTTACCGTATATTTTTGAACTTTTAGAAACAAATTCCTGTAATACAGTTTTTGCAACATGAAAATATTTCGAAATCAATTTTTCGCTCGATAAAATAAATACAGCAACATGAAGCATAGTAAAATGATTCAACATTTCAGGGCCTTTTTATCAAATTTTCGGGCCCTAGGCCGAAAGTAATTTTCGGGCCCCCTCTTCCCCTTTTACAAAAACAATGCACATGTTTATATTTACTATGTATGTTTATTAAAATTTATAGGAACATTAGCTACCATTTTTGGAGTTAATGATAGTTGAAGAAATTATTAGGAACTGCGGTCAAACACGTTATATTGAATTAAACCGACATTTCGGTCACACAATGACCATCTTTTATAGTAAAGTCCTGAAGATTGTCATTGTATGACCAAAACGTCGGTTTAATTCAATAAAAAGTTTTCATTACAAGTCCGAGTTATTTCAACTATTATTTATTAATTAAAGGCAAAATAGAACAATAGATTGGTATACATATTAGATTTATTACTTACTTAACAACAATAGATCAGTACAGATGAGTTATGCAAATAAAATAAAACTATCTACAAAGAGATTTTGCGCGGGATTTTTGTGCCGCAAATTCTTCTATTAAATCATTGCAGTCAAGAATCTGTGCATCTTCGCATTCAATGTGAAGAATTGAGAAAGCTGTTAATTTTGTCTGCGATAAACTATTTTGTAAATAATTTTTTACTCTGTTCAGAGCGGAAAAACTTCTTTCGCCACTAGCGTTGCTTATAGTCCAAGAGCCCGTGGCCGCCAGACTTTCGTCATTTTATAAAAGCTGAAAGTTCTTCCATATGTGCCTTTAGTATTGGTAAGAACGATCCCCACCCATGTTACCTGGGTAGCGGTGGCTTTGGCAGGTAACAGGTAGCAAAGGTATATAAAATTCCATCTTAAATTTATTAATCTGTAAAACTCAATTTTTTGATATTTTACTCATAATAATATCAAAAGTCGCGTTACTCATTGCCAGACACTTCGTATGGTTGCAACCCCCTGCCGGACACCCCTAAACTATAATAATTTGAAATTCTACTTACGTTAGATTATAAAATCTGAATTTTATATATGTTATTCGAGGCACTATTAAATGATATTTTCTCAGTAGCCAGACAGTTTCGAGGGTTCTATTATCCTGCCAGACGCATTGAAGGGGGGAAAAGTTGTGAGAGCGCGGAGTATATGTAGTAACTGGAGTGAGTGAAACAGAGCGTTATGTTTATTGCGCTCTTTTACTGCGTATCAGATGTTGTTTATTCTGAATTTTCTCATGATCTTTTTTTAATTTATCAAGAAATTTAATTAAATAAAATTATTACAGTCTGAATACAAAATTTTTAAAACAATATTCATTAAAAATTTTATACTAAATTATCAGTTTTCAATCATTTTCCTCATCATCGTTGTCGTCGATATCTTCCTGTTCGTCGCCACTACTCCAGTCCTCGGATTGATCATCTTCGATGTTACTCTCGTTTGTTTCTGCAATAGTAATATAAAACCCAATTAATTATAAATAGTTATAAATTTGTGTAAAATATTTTAATGTAATTATTGCATACCTGATATTGTTGTTAGAGAATCACTAACATAATTTGGAAATTGATCCCCTTCAAACCATTTAAAATGGTACCGGCCATTTTCCAGAATCCAACCATTATTTACTGGTTCATATGTTGTTGGGTTTTTTAAATGAGCATTGTTCCATATACAGCATATATAATTTGCTCGCAGAAATTGCTGCAATAATTCGCTTTTGCAAGGTGGTAAGCAACTAGCGTCAAAATTTCGCAATTTTTTCTTATTAAAAGCTTCGTTCACATCAGACACTGTATAAGAATCAATAAAAATTTGCAGCCTAGCAGCATCAACGTCATTCAAATCACCAACATTATATAAATAGCAAATAAAATTTTGAATTACATTGAAAATCTCTTGTTGTTTTTGATTATCTTCCATGATTTCGCTGTTACTAAAATTCATAAAAGCTTGCTGGAATTCTACATGTTGTTTTAGTAATTTGAACGGTTTTGATTTGGCTTTCCTGAATAATGCAGGATTGTAATCACATCCTGTGATTGCATGCAATCCAGGTAAGCTTTTACAAATAGATTCTCCCAATTGTGCATGTATCTTAGTTAGGTCCACATATCTTAAATTATTCCCAGTTCCTGTCAATATCCAAACGTGAGATTCATTATTTAGACGGTGCATATGACCCAACATTATAGCAGCAATATCAGTGTCAACGGTCCGAATTACAATGTTTGCTTTATAGTTAATTTTACACGCATGGTACACTATTTTGGTATCAGCTTCTTCATGCTCCGGACAAGACAAGTCCTCAACGATACTTGACATAACTTTGTTGGCTTCATTAACAGTAAACGAATGACAATTTTTGAAATTTATATGTATTATTTTGTTACCAATAAATGGCGCCATTTCATCAGTGGCCCAATGTGAAATGAAAAATTCAACTAGAGCTTCTTTAAAATTTGAATTTTTTAATTCTTTCGCGAAGTCACTATGACGAACTTGTTCAGGTCCAGCTATAGTATACTCTAATTGGGCACTTTCGAATCGCTGAGAATGTTCGTAGTCTTTTATAGATGGTGTAAAATACTGATCAAAGACAACATCAATTCTTGACGCTTTTAATTGAGTTACCATCTGCAACATTTTTTTAGAAATGGTACCGAATTTTTTCGGAACATTTTTCATTGTGTGTACCAAAAAAAATCCGTCAATTATTAATACATCAATTTGTAGTGGTTCTTCATGCTTAACCTCTTTTTCTAAGCATTTCATCAAAGAAGATTTGTCGGTCTTGCAAATGGTCCCATTCAAATGGCACATTGACAATGGTACTGAAGTAATCGGGTAAGATAAAATTTTTGAAATGTCAATAGAGTAGTCCATCGAAATCCCTAGCATACGTCCAAATAAATCCCTTTGAATTTTTACTTCTTGAATCTTTCCACCAATTTGAACTTTTTTCTTCTTTTCGTAATCTTTGGAAAAATTATCGATAGATGTTTTTTTAATAGCTTTTTCAAATCGTGTTATATCAGATTGACATTCAGAAATAAATGTATTTCGAAGGATATTTCCGCTAACCTCTATATTTAACAAGAATTCTTCTACTGGTAGTGATGCGGACTTCCCTGATGAAATATTTACTAGTTGATCTTTAGGCACATCTGCACTGAACGGGTTAATAAATTGATCAAAAGTAGCGATAAATTTTTTCAGCTGTTTGTTGTTTTTCCGGATATTATGAGGGATTAAATCTGCTGAAACATCTTGATGAATTTGTAATCCTAATTCAAGATAAACTTGACTTATTACCGTAGATCTCACGTCATGGTTTCGAGCCCACCGTTGTCTCGCCGAAATCGAATTTGTGAAGTGTATAACACCTGTCAGCCTTCTTGCCGCGTCTGCATTTATTGTTTGTTCTAGCACCAGGTCAATAGGTTGTCTTGAAAATGACTTGGCTGTTCTTCGAATTCCAAAGCAGCCTTTTTGAAATCCTTCATATAAATCAGGATGACTTTCGGCAACCTTTAGTAGATTATCATAGTATTTGATGGTCCACCTGGAATAGTTCGGTTGATTACATATAAAAAAAATATTTGTAATTTTAGGCAATACGGATTTAAAAAGCTCAAAATTTCCAGTACGAATACTTCGAGATAAGTCCAAGTAGTGACGGATAAGGTTGATATAAATCAAATAAAATTGTGATGTTTTACCATGTTCCCCGTTAAGGGTTTGTTGCTTGTAAATGCCGTAATTGTTCATCATCTCTCTTAAATTTTCATTTTCAATTTCGAACGAAGATATTTCACAATTTTGAAGTCTTTCAACTTCATTTATGATATCATCAGTTAAAGTGATATTATTATCATATAGAAATGATTTAAAATGAAGTATTTCAAGTCCTAATGCTACCAAAGGGTGCAATCTTTTGCAGCGATTGAAGTGCTTCCCATCTAAAAATCCATTAACTGAACCGTTTGCCAGCAAACTACTCTCAACCATTACATTAGTTAATCCACAATCACTAATTACTTTACCGATAGCCTTAAAATAAGCCATCATTATGTGAAAAGGTCCTAAGTGAATAAATAAATTATCAAACGTTGGTTTTTCCGTAGCTTGTATTTGTAACGCTACTTTCGCTATAGCGAGATCATAAGTCACCTGTATGCTGGATTGCTGTACCTCTTCAGCTATTTGTTGACTTTGTTTCATAGTTTCCAATACGATTGATGTACTGGTTGGCGATGCATTTATTGGAGTCAAGTAAGATATAAGTTGTTGTGGACTGTCATGTTTATCAATCCGACTATTGAAACCAACCCACATAGGTACATCAGGTAATTCCAAAGCGTGACTAACCATCCATAAGTTGTCAAGTTCAGTATATTTTTGAAAGTTTATATAATCTACATCTTCAACCGATAGTTGCAACGCACTTATCATTTTAGGCTTCTTTGGGTATGGAACTTCATTAAAATCTATTACATCTAATGTTCTTCTTCTTCTTTTTTCATTTCTTTTATTCAACAAAGTGTTTTCAGTGTCATCAATCGGAGCGTCGGACATCTCAGATTCTTCAGTTATTTTTTCAATCGGCGTAACATTTTCAGTGTTATCATTCAAAGCCTCGGACATCTCAGATTCTCCACTGGTATCTACATCAATATTTTGATATATAATTCCAACAGTGTCGTGTAAAGTATCCTTACCACTACTCGTTTCAACAAATCTATCAAAATTATCATATGCCACACCAGTACAAAGAGTTGGTTTTTTTATAATTATTTCGGGACATAAGCTCGATTTTTCTATTGATGTAAATGTGCTTTCGGTTTCTAATTCCTCAACGCCTTGGTAACTAATACAGTGTCCATATCTATTCATGATATCAATTATTTTTCTACTACTAGTAAGACTCTTTAGAGTGATACCTAACATGATATGCTTTGACGTCTTAACTTGACCATTATGCACTCCATAAATAACATCTTGACAATACGAACGAACAAGACGAGTACATTTAAGACCCCTTTTTCGTTTTTGCTTAAATCCACCAAGAAGGGTTGAATAAAAGTTGGATAATTCTTCAGGTATTGAAACTTCTCCGGATATTAAATGCTGTGACGTAATATTTTTACTCGGTAATTTTTTTTGCGGTAATTGGAGTATTAATTTTCTCAGAATCAATGCAGATTTACGTAAAATATTTTCAGTTTGTAAGTTGTCAACAATAGAATCGTCTATTGCTTGTAAAAATTTTGGAGCTATTATTTTCTTATTGTGAATGTTAAAAAATTTGATATCCTTAGAGAATACTTTTAAAATTTTTTCTTCAAGATGGTGTGCTGAAAACGAAGTGGTCACATCAATAGAATTTTCTTCGAACATGGCTCGCAATGAATCGAGATATAGGTCATGTAAATACACCAACAATAAGCAGCGTCCTTTTTTAATTATATCTTCGTTTATGATTCTTGAAATTTCATTAAAAGCTATTTGGTGATACTGTCGTTGATAGTGCCACTCCGTTTTGCTAGGTTGTGCTTTTAAAGAAGATAACTTATTAGTAAAAGCAACTCTACATTCAGTATGATAGAAAAATTTTAAACCAGATAAATTATTTAATTTATTGGAAAAATCTTTATACTCTTCATGGCCTTCAATCTTGGAATTGACACTAGCTTTAAATTCATGGATATCAGCTGCATGAAGAGGAAGCATTTTTGATCGAAATTTTTTTTTTTTCTGTCACAAAATATACAGACAACACTGTCGTCATTATTACCAGCAGTTTCATCGGTCGAAGTATTCACGTCCTGAGTTACAATATCATTGACACTAACATCCGGTTGAGAAGAATCAGAATGACCTTGAAGAGTTGAAGATTCTCGATCAATTGATTCAGAAACTGAAGTTAGCTGTGATATTGTGGAACATTCTATAGCAGGTACAAGCTGTGAGTCAGATTCACCTTGTGATGTTGAAGATTGGGCTTCGATTGACTGGGAAGGTAAAATTTGCTGTGGTTTTGTTATAGATTCGGTTGATGGAGATTGTAAATCAATTGGTACTGAACTCAACTGAAGGGTTGATGACGAGGTTGAAGATGAGTTACCGGTTACTGCACAACTTAGTTGATTTTTTCCTTTTTTTTTCAGCACTTAAAGGTTCACTGCTAAAATACTTTTTCATCAGACCTGTAAATGTTTTATAGCATCCTCGGTGATAACCACTGTCTATATATTCAACAGGTAAAATAACGTCTTTATATTTGAGGTTATGTATTTTTCTAAATTTTAAAATAGTTTTACATTTTTTAAGAGTCTCCTCCGAAAATATTATAAAATCTTCACCACTTTTTTTACAGAGAAAACAAACAATTTTTTCGTCACTCATGATAACAATTTTTTAAAACTGAATCACATTTATTTCACAAGCAGCACAAATTAAAAGTCTCCTCCGAAAATATTATAAAATCTTCACCACTTTTTGTACAGACAAAACAATCATTTTTTTCGTCACTCACGATAACAATTTTTTAAAACTGAATCACATTTATTTCACAAACAGCACAAATTAATATTATAACGTTTATTATGAGTAAATAACCGTTCACCGAATAGTACAGAATAAACGACAGCTGATGCGCAGTAAAAGAGCGCAATAAACATAACGCTCTGTTTCACTCACTCCAGTTACTACATATACTCCGCGCTCTCACAACTTTTCCCCCCTTCAATGCGTCTGGCAGGATAATAGAACCCTCGAAACTGTCTGGCTACTGAGAAAATATCATTTAATAGTGCCTCGAATAACATATATAAAATTCAGATTTTATAATCTAACGTAAGTAGAATTTCAAATTATTATAGTTTAGGGGTGTCCGGCAGGGGGTTGCAACCATACGAAGTGTCTGGCAATGAGTAACGCGACTTTTGATATTATTATGAGTAAAATATCAAAAAATTGAGTTTTACAGATTAATAAATTTAAGATGGAATTTTATATACCTTTGCTACCTGTTACCTGCCAAAGCCACCGCTACCCAGGTAACATGGGTGGGGATCGTTCTTACCAATACTAAAGGCACATATGGAAGAACTTTCAGCTTTTATAAAATGACGAAAGTCTGGCGGCCACGGGCTCTTGCTCTATTACTGGCAAGGTTAAAAATATTTTTAATAATTTCTCTACGTTGGGAAAAGATCCAGATATATTTGTACTTTTAATTAATAGTAACATTTCTGCAGGACTATTTATATTTGTACTTCTAATTAAATAAAGAAAATGTTTCATTTCATCATCTACATCTTCAGATATATCTGCTCGATATATTGATATTAAGTCATCTAAATTGAGGTTACAGTCAGGAGATAAATTTTTATCCAAAAAGCATTGAAAATTTTTATAAATACTTTTATAAGCTTCAGATCGTACCTTTACTTGATTTATTATTGTGTCACAAATCACAAAATACACATTGATACGAAAATGGTCTCGTTCTTCAAAATAAACTTGTTTTTCTAAACCTTCATCAAAAAATGGTTTCCTCTTACTTACTCTTTTTGATTTGTATTCTTTAATATCTGATATTCTTAAAGCTTCCTTTTCACATTCGTTAAAATTATTTCGTAAATCGCTAATAAAATGTTCTAGTGATAAAAATAATTCATTTGTAATATTAAATGTAGCAATAGAATCTTGAAATGACAACGAGACTGCATTGAAACGACCTAAAATTTTATCCCATATTATAATAAAAACGGCGAATTCAAGTGAATTCTTTTTTTAATTAATTCAAGTGCTTCAATTTGAGCGTTTTTTTTGTGAATGGTCCTCGGATAAAATTGTAAGAGCCTTTTTAATTTCAAAAAAACCATTTTTTAAGGATCGTACAGCATCATGTCGAGATGACCATCTTGTACTTGATAGTCTTTTAACGGTTAAATGAGGTTTACTTTTAAAACAATTTTGTAATACAGCCCAACGATGTGTAGACCCAGATAAAAAAACATAAATATTTTCAACTAAATCAAAAAATTTTTTTGAATCTAAACAACACTCTGCCGCATAATTTCCTATTAAATTAAGGGAATGGCTTGAGCAGGGTATATAATGAGCAGAAGAACTGCGTTGCTTTATTCTACTCTGTAGACCTTGGTACTGTCCCGACATATTGGCCGCATTATCATAACTTTGGCCTCTACAATTATGTATATCTAGACCATAATTTTCAAGTTTTTCAATGATGACTTTTTCTAAATTTTCACCGGTATGTGAATATATAGGAATAAATTCAATAAATCTCTCAACAATGTTACAATTTGGTAGAACATATCGTATAATTAATGTTAACTGGTCTATATGCGAAATATCTGGAGTTGAATCTACTATAATAGAGAAGTACTTTGCTTCTTTTATATAACTAATAAATTTTGATTTTAGTTTATTACTCATACGGCATATAAATTCGTCTCATATAGTGGAAGACAAGTAGCTTACATTACCCTTTCCCGGATTACCGTAATTTTGTAAATGTTTAGCGAGGAATTGATCATACTCGCTAAGATATTCCAGAGACCCCAGAAAATTTCCATTATTTTTCGAAAATAAATTTTGGTTATCTCCAAGAAATACCAGCCCATGTTTAGTTAAAAATTTTATAGTTGATACCACACGTTTTAATACATCCCGCCAATAGTTTTTTTGATTTTCATACGTTTTAATCAGTTCTGTATCAATTCTTCCTTTAGTACGAGAACGAATTACAAATGTGCAAATGGCACTCATGTGGTCTTTTGAATGTTCGTGTTCTGATAGTCGAGAATGCACATTTTTCCAGTCATCATATCCCTCTGTCATATTATTTTTAACTTTTCCAAATAATTTACATACATAACAATACAATTTCTTGGTTGTTGAAGTATATACTAACCAGTCTCTATTCAATATATCTTCGTTATTTTGCCTTTTAAATACGTTATCATAAATCTGTCTATTGCGTGAAATATTACCTTCAGTACATTCTCTTTTCGATGATTCTAAATTTCCAAAAATTTGAGGAGGAGGGTTTCTTATGAAATATTCTTGAAATTTTTCTGTTATGTTTAAAGGCCAAAACGCAATATCGTTTGAATAAAATTCAATGTTACTTGTATTGGGTACTTTTTGTTCTAAGGATAAAGTTGATTCAGTTGTTAAAGATTCCGACACGGTCACATTTTCGGTAATCACTTTAGTGCTATTGCTGCTAGACGCAACTTCCTCAGTAAAAGTCTTCGATAATTCAGTTGCAGTTTCACAGGTACTATCTAGAGAATCTGATTTAATTACACTTGTTATTGATGCCTCATTCATAAATTTTTTCAAAAACTTGTGTTGTTTATCATTTTTAATTTCTTTTTTCATTTTCAGTTTCCTCTTTTCAGCACCGGACTCATGTTTATAAGACATTATTGTTTATAGTATAGGTATTATAAAATCTAAAAGTGAAAAAACCAGAAATACGTAATATAAAATGTATATATCAAGTATAGATATTAAACTTACCAACCCCTAAAGAGATATATAGGTAAATATAAAAAGTACAATGTTTAAATATTTAAGGGTTACAAAAATACGTTTCACTGTACACGAATATTTTGAATCTACAGTGTCTTAAATCGTAAAACTAGCTGATGCTGATATACACATATACACAAGTCAACTGTATTTTTCGTTTTTCTATATCTTTCAGTAGATCTTGGTTGCGTCCTTACTTATGTTTATCAATGCTCGAGGGAATTAACCCAAACAATAACAATATAAATTCTGCGTAATATAAAATTATAAAGGCATGCTATCTTCAGATAAAGCTGGTCAATTATGTAGTGAACCGCACATCTAATTAGTACTAGTTTGGGGCGAAATCTTCGCAGAATTTGTTTTGATAATGTGTAACTTCCCTCTTCACATTCATCATTACCACTTACAAAGGAAATCAAATCGAACAAATTAAATATTGTATTGGTAATGGTAATGTTAGAAAAAATGTAAATAGGTACTGTATATTTTTAAATAATAAGAAATAAAAATTAAAAAATTAAATGGATAAATATATTAGAACAACCGGGCCCTGCGGGCCCCATGTGTAAGCGGGCCCTAGGCCGTGGCCTTGTGGGCCTAGGCGGTAATAAGACCCTGCAACATTTCTACACTAATATTATTTTTTAATACTACAATGCCAAAATATAACACAAATGCCCTGAATTCTGTAGCTTTCCATGGCTTAATTTCGGATATACTGCGACATTTTCGTGAAAAGTCATTTGTAATAAATAATTGTATGTTTTGTAATTTAGAATTAATATTTAGTATATGCAATTTTGAAATTTTATATGGCCGTTTACCCTCTATCCAGTAATTCAACAACAATCGTCTCACAACACCTAAATAAATTAAGTGCATGGGGTCTAAAACAAATTGACTTACTAACCCTATATTAATTTGTAACAGAGGCGACTTTTATTTTATATGACAATTTTCATTTTCGCTAAAAAAATGTTCGTCAAATCGATTATTTACAAGTACGTTTGTAAGAAAATATAATTTTTTTTACAGTATTCACCTATTATTTCACACCTTTCGCAAACATATTTACTTGTGTGCCCTTTAACTTGTTTCAAGTATGATTTTGCTGGGGCATCGCATGAGAAACATATCAATGTGATATCGAAATGTTTACCATTATATATTATACCCAAATTATGTAAATTTAATACTTCCTTAATAAAATGATCAAGAAATAACTCTAAAGGACGTGGTTTACCTTTACCACAAAAAACTGATATGATAATTATCTCTGAATTTTTAATATTTTTAATACTCCCTAAAATTGGCCAAATTTCTAATGAACTACTTTTATACAATGGTAAACCATCCACGTTTATGTCTAATTTTATAACTGATTCGTGAAATTTATTAATTTTTACTGTTTTTAAAACATTTATGATACCTTGTTCAATCCCAAAGTAGCATAATTCACCATTTTCTAATTTTACTGTAGTGATTTGCCTCGGTGTACCCAAAAGAGTTCTACTGTCTAATGGCAAATTTAGATGCTTCTCGTTTAATATTTTTAATAATTCATTTAAAGCATTGTGTGTAATGTTGTAAGTACATGCCCACTCTTTTATTTGTTGACGAAAAGTTACGTTACTATTCTCCAAAACAATTAAATTAGTTTCAAGATTTTCATTATCCTCAGAAATTATAGGAACGTTTTCTGTATTTACGTTTAGGTTTTCCTGTACATCAGAATTTACATTATAATTTGCTATTATAGTATTATTTTCCCTTATACTAATATTTGTTAAATTTTGTTTTACATTACTGGCTATTTTACGACGTAATTGTCTTTTACTTAAAATTTTTTCAGAATACATAATACAAAGACATAAGAGTATTGAGAAAGATAAGCCATGAAAAATTTAATATTAAACCTAAAAATAGAAAATAATATTTTTTCTGTAAATGTGAAATAAATGTATTGGTCAAAAGGAACTAATTTTCATTTAAAATATACTAAATGCAACCAATTAACATAAAAACACAAACGTAAATTGGAGTGCATTCCGTTCTAAAGCAAATAAAAATTCACTTTAAAATAATAGTTCAATTATTACGCGACAGATATAATATTAAAAATTGTGAATTAATTTTAAAAAATAAGTAGGGATATTGTGTGTTACATTTAGACCTTTAACAAATAATTTGCATGTAGCTACTGTATTTTGAGAACAATAGTATTTTATTAAACATTTTTTAGATACAATTCAGAATACCCTACATATTTTACTATATTCGATTTCTACATTACAGTTCTCATAAATACACTAGAAAAATTTGTAACTGTGTTACTGCGTAATACTGATTGAATATGATTTTGGAGGTCGAGACGAAGTGTTTGGACATTCAATACATTAAATATTGGAAAAATATACCTTTAATAGCTTCCTCCAAATTCTAGCGTCCGCCAATAATCTGCAAAATTCTCCTTTTTTACATTTAAAACTATTGTTACTAACATTGTCAAACATATGCAAAGGTTTTGGTATATTATCTGCGACTTCATTGTTACAATCATTGTTTTCTTTAATTCGATTACACAATTGTTGTAAGGGATATTCTTGTCCACGAATTTTTTGCTTCAGTTTACCCAAACAGTTTTCAAATGGAAAGCAACTAAAATTTTCTAGGGAGCCAAATTTTTTTACGTCATCACATACATGAATTAAAGAATATATATTATATACAACAAACTCTGAATTATATACTTGGGACGATGTTGACACAAATTTTTCTATAGCTTTTTTAGCAACGTCAAAATATATTGATATCAAAGTTTCCGAATTTAATATAAAAACTGCTACATGTAATAGACGAAAATGATCATAATACTCATTATTTATGTTGTCACGCATTACAATTAAACCAAAATACAACAAAAAAGATCTGTATTCCGTTGCTTTCCATCGTTTTACTTCAAAAAGACTACGAGGTTTTCGTGAAAAATCGCTTGTAATAAAATGTTTTAATCTCTGTAATTCAATATTTATGTTGCGTATATTTTTTTTTTTGGATATTTTTTGGGGACGTTTTCCTTCTATCCAATACTTTAAAACCAATCTTCTAACTACACCTAAATATATGAGGTGCATTGGATCTAAAACGAATTGCTCCACCATATTAATTTTAATATTCAATAAGGGGGACTTCTCTTTAATGTGTAAATTTTGTTCAATACTAAGAAAATCATCATTTGTCCGCTTTTCAGCAACTTTGTCTATAGGATAATTTAATGTTTTATTACTATAGTTTGCAATAATTTGACATCTTTCGCACCCAAATTTGCTTGTATGACCTTTTATTTGTTTCAAGTACGCTCGGGCTGGAGCATCGCATGTAAAAAATAAAAGGTCAAAATCGAAGTGTTTACCCAAATATTTAATTCCTGTATCTTGATGGTGAACTATTTCCTTTATAAAACTATCTAAAAATATTTCAATTGGTTGTGGTTTTCCAGTGCCAGCAAATAAGCATATAATAAAAGGATTAGAAGGAATATGTTTATTCGTCCCAAAATAGGCCAAATTTCAATACTGCTGCTTTTGTATATAGGTAAACCATCAATATTAACTACAAGATTAATTTCAGACATTCTCAAAGAAGTTGCAGAATTTAGTATGCTTACTATACCGTTCTCTATACCAAAATAATGTAATTCTCCGTTGTCTAACTTTGTAATTTGAATTTCTCTAGGAGTGCCCAATAAAGTTCAAGCGTCTTTGGGTATATTTAAATCTTTAAATTTTTGTTTCAAAATTAATAGTAATTCGTTTACTGCAATGTGTGTAATATTATTTCTAGAAGCCCAGATTATAAGTTCTTGAGAAAAATCTGAATCAATAACTTGCTCATTACAATTTAATGTTGATTTTTGGTATAAATTTTTAGCATTAATAATACAGGGTTCAGAATTTTCAGTAGTTTCGTTAGATTTATTTATTACAAGTATTTTATTACTTTCCTTTTCAGAATAGTTTGCAAGAGTTTTTTTAACATTATTTGCTATTTTGCGGCGTATTTGCCGGTCGCTTAATATTTTTTTACGATACATTTAAAATTGGAAAGGATAACAAAAATGATAAATAGGATATTTTTCAGGTTATTAAATACCTGAAACAAACTTTCACTATTACCTATACGTAAAATGAGAACAATAATAAATGACTACTAACAGAGGCAACATGTTAACATAAAGAATCAGATAAGTGTAGAATAATATTAGATGCAAGGGGAAATATGTAACAAAAATAAAATATACCTTGCGTTATAAATGGCTAAAGTAAACTATTTAACTTACCTTCACACGTAAAACTGATTACTTATTACTTTAAATGTCAATAAGGTAGGCAGGAAGTGTTTATAAACTGGTAATTTATTAGTAGAAAAATTATCTGTAAGTAAAACAATACATTTTAAAATATTTTAAAACAATATAATACAAAAAGCTTACCAATTAACTCAGTTGTCTCTTGTATGCTACAAACGTGCTACACCCTGTTCGTTCTTGCAGCTCGAGCAGCTCGGCTACTCGGCCAAACCACCTACTTAACTCAGCCAATAGCATAACTCAGCAGCTATCAAATTGCGCAGTTTTTTGCGCAGTGGTTGCATTCTGTCTACCTCAGCCAATAGCCTACGGCAGCAGTTGCGCTGAGACGCTATGAGTTTCCCCGTATAAATTACACTTAAATCGTAAACAAAATATACTGGCGGAAAAAGCATTATAATATAAGAGCTACGAGACCCGTTAAATTAGCAAACAATTTCCATTTTACAAGACTATTGAAATGAGCTAAGCTTTTTTTTAAACCAATGGTTCTTACGATATGGAGCCCATCTTTCTTAATTTAAATGGAACACCCTATTTATTTTTACATATTTGGAATCTAAATAAAATTACAAACCCAATGATATGTTCGAAGTTAATTTTTAGTTAACAAAAAAAATGTTGGCATTGTTGGCATTAGGTTTCTATAATTTTACCTGAAAATAGCAGTTGCTATGAATAATTAGAAAACAATCGTCAAATTCTGCGTTCTTTTACCTAGATTTTTTAACGTAAAGGTAGAATTAGCTTGAAAAGTACGCATAATTTGACATTTGTTTTTTATTTATTCACGGCAACTGCTAATTTCAGGTAAAAGTTTACAAAACTAATGCCAGAAAAGGGATTTTATTATTAACTAAATATTAACTTCATATATATCATTGGATTTGTTATTTATGTAAATTCCAAATATATAAAAGTATATAGGGTGTTCCATTTAAAATAAGAAAGATGGGCTCCATATCTTAAGAAACACTAATTTAAAAAAAAATTGTTTGGCTCATTTTAATTTAACCGACCTCGTAGCTCTTATAGTTCTCGAGATAGCAATGGTGGCCAATTTAAAATAAACACCCTGTGTAATCATATATTATACGTTTCTTTCATATATTAGTACATAAGTTATATGTATATTAAACTATGTGAGAATGTAGTATATTTCATCGTATATAATAAGTACGTATATAATCGTATATTAAACATTTCGTTCATATATTAGTATAAGTGATACGTATATTAAACTATGTGAATATGTGGTAAATTTGAACATACATAATCCGTACGTATATAATCGTATATTACACGTTTCGTTCATATGTTGATATAAGTTATACGTATATTAAACTATGTAAAAATGTGGTATATTTGATTGTTTACAGTCCATACGTATATAATTGTATATTACACTTTTCGTTCATTTATTGGTATAAGTTAAACTTATATTAAACTAAGTGAAAATGTGGTATATTTGATCGTTTATAATCCGTACGAATATAATCGTATATTAAATGTTTCGTTCAAATGTTAGTGTAAGTGATACGTGAAATAAAATATGTGAAAATGTGGTATATTTGATCGTATATTATCCCTAAGGACAATTAACCCGACGACAAATTATTTATAATTTACGATTGTCACAAAACCGGTAAGTGAAATAAAAGCTATAGTTGGTAGAAACATGTTTAATATTTTTATCTTTTAATAGGTACCTTATTGAACACTGCATTGGTCTACTGAAACAAAAATTTAGACAGTTGTACCATATCAAATTGAGGAAAATACCTGAAATTGTACACTTCATCCGAGCCTGTTGTGTATTGCACAATTTAGCAATAAACAATGAATTCCAATATATCGAAGATCATGATCCACTTCAAGTTCATATTGTTGGAGGAATAGATATGAATGATGCGGATGAAGAATTAGAAATAATGTTGTCAATATGTTGTAAATAATATAGTTTGTACTCGTGTAAATATACAAAATAAAAACATTTCTTTCTTACATGACTAGAATAAATCTATACAAAATAAAAACATCATTCTGATCTTACATATGTCACAAAAATAAATACAAAAATAAAATAAAAAGTATCTATACAAAATAAAAATATCATCCTGATCTTACATGTCACAAAAATAAATACAAAAACAAAATAAAAAGTATTTCTTTAAAAAAACAAAAACTATTTTAAATTCAATACTTGATCACAGTTTTTAGATTTTAATATTTGGTTCCGTTCCTCGATCAACAAATTTCTTTGTATTATTGCTTCGATATGTTTTTCTTTTAATTCTATTTTTTTTTCTTTCTAATTTTAACCTTTCATTCTGATAATGCAGTCTATCTTCTCTCATTTTGTCCAAAATTTTATTTCTATTCAATATGGAGTTTTTATTTACTCTCTTCGGTGTATATGTATTGTTATTATCTTCTGTCCTGTGCGTAGAAGTCTCTGGCTCCACATTTTCGTTTGTACTTGTATGAAGTTCCAATGGTGTTTGTACTTCTGGTAAATGAGCAATTGTTTCTGCTGAAAGCAGCAGTTCTGGATGGATATTTCGCTTTTTTTTAATATTTCGTTCATAGCCTCGGCATATTCAAAATGTTTGGTGCCTCGTCCTGTTTTATTTTGATTTTGTATGTATTTTTTGTAACCTCTATCCAAAACTCTCCACCTGTTTTCACAGTTGGAGGCATTTACATTCAAATTGCGGGATTTATTCAGTTCTGCAGCTATGGTTTCCCACAATTTTTTCATATTCCGCATTTCCAATGTCCCAACTTTTGATTTATATTTTTTATATAAATCAATTAAACATTTTGTATCATTACTTGCCCAGGATACATATTCACTGGCTGTTGTTGGTGTGGAGGGAATGAATAAAAATTCTTGTAATTCTGCATAATAAATATATATTAGATCTTAAGTATACATCGAAATATTAAATTTCTACTTACCATCCATATTATAATTTTAACCGATATACTTGACGTTTGTTTATTAAAAATGGCGCGTGGTTCTTCTGACTACTGATCATGTGTTCCAACAAACAATCACCGACAGTTCAAAACAATCCTTAACTTGCGCATGCGTGTAATATAAAAGTACGAAACTGTCAGGAACTCGTCAGGGATTTGCAGTAGGAACAAACCAATAATTAATGTTTTGTTCATATGTTAGTATAAGTTATACGTTTGATAAACTATGTGAAAATGTGGTATATTTGATCGTACATAATTCCTGCGTATATAATCGTATATTAAACTTTACGTTCATATGTTGGTATAAGTTTTACTTATATTAAACTAAGTGAAAAGATGGTATATTTGATCGTATATAATACGTACGTATATAATCGTACATTAAACATTTCGTTCATATGTTAGTATAAGTGATACATAAATTAAACTAAGTAAAAATATGGTATATTTAATCGTATATAATCCGTACGTATATAATAGTATAAATAATGTTTTGTTCATATGTTAGTATAAGTTACACGTTTGATAAACTATGTGAAAATGTGGTATATTTGATCGTACATAATTCCTGCGTATATAATCGTATATTAAACTTTACGTTCGTATGTCAGTATAAGTTATACTTATATTAAACTAAGTGAAAAGATGGTATATTTGATCGTATATAATCCGTTCGTATATAATCGTATATTACACATTTCGTTCATATGATAGAATTAGTTATACGTGTATTAAACTATGTGAAAATGTGGTATATTTGATCGTATAAAATCCGTACGTATATAACCGTTTATAAAACGTTTCGTTCATATATTAGTATAAGTTATACGTGTATTAAACTATGTGAAAATGTGGTATATTTGATCGTATAAAATCCGTACGTATATAACCGTTTATAAAACGTTTCGTTCATAAATTAGTATAAGTTATACGTTTATTAAACTACGTGAAAATGTGATATATTTGATCGTATAAAATCCGTACGTATATAACCGTTTATTAAACGTTTCGTTCATATATTAGTATAAGTTATACCTGTATTAAACTACGTGAAAATGTGGAATATTTGATCGTATAAAATCCGTACGTATATAACCGTTTATAAAACGTTTCGTTCATATATTAGTATAAGTTATACGTGTATTAAACTATGTGAAAATGTGGTATATTTGATCGTATAAAATCCTTACGTATATAACCGTTTATTAAATATTTCGTTCATATATTAATATAAGTTATACTTATATTAAACTACGTGAAAATGTGGTATATTTGATCGTATATAATCCGTACGTATATAACCGTTTATTAAATTTTTCGTTCATATGTTAGTATAAGTTTTACGTTTATTAAACTATGTGAAAATGTGGTATATTTAATCGTACATAATTTCTACGTGTATAATCGTATATTAGACGTTCCGTTCATATGTTAGTGTATGTTTCACGTATATTAAACTATGTGATAATGTGATGTATAACATATACGTATATTAAACTGTATATTTTTTATAATAACAAAACTTTTAAGTAACATTATTAAAATCTACGTTAATTATTCGTATAATTTAAAATGGTCTTATTCTTTGTGGTATATATACCGACGTAATTTATATCATATACCATTTTTACACCAGGTAAACGTATATTATACGTAATTTCAACCAATCCGTGTTTCCTGGGCATGTTCGGTGTATGATTGTGGATCTTTTTTAAAAATTAATTAGTATAAACCTTCTGTTTCTTCATACTGAATATTGTCAATTATGATATCATTTTTATCTATTTCTATATATTTTTTCCCAATTTAAATAACCCATTATCATATTTTAACCCATATATTTTATCAATATCACCATGATTTAATAAATATTTCATGAGATATTTTGAAGCTACATTTCCAAATTTCAATTCTAAATTTTCCCATTCTTCATGTCGTTGCGGTGTATTAATTGATAATCTGGCTTCTGTTATTGGCGAAATTTCTGGTGATATTTCATACTTATTTTCTGTTTTTACATTAGAAATTGTTGGAGACATAAAAGGTTCCTTAGGAGAATCTTCAAAATTTAATTTATGTTTAAATTTTTTAGTTTCGTTATTAATTTCTGTTTTTTTTCCTTTATTTCTGAACTAGATTTGTTTTTAACGAATTCTTCTAAAGGTGTAATTATTGGTTTAAATGTTTTTTGTAATAATTCTTCTGTGTCAACATGCCCTCTTTTTACAGCATTATTTTTTTTTTCGTAATACTTTACTTACTGATATAATATCTTGTAGAACGTTCTTGTCATTCATTCTTTTTGATAAAATTTATCTAATCCTTTCCGATAACGACCTAAGCCACAACTGTCTTTATCAATGACTGCAAAGTCATATTTATCTTGCCAACATTTTATACAAAAATTTTTGAATTGATCGAAGGACATATCTGTATTAACATGATCATTATAAACATGACGCAAATTAGTTTCATCTTGTTTAAATAAAATAATAAAATTTGTATTGTCTCTAATTAAATGTTTTGGTATGTGTGCATATGTCTGGGAAAGATAAAAACAATCAATTAAATTGTGTCGTCCCATACTAAAATATTCACGCATACAATTTTGTTTATCACAAGTTACATCATCGAAAATTATAACAGAATTATGTTGTGCTTCATTTGGTGATATAATATCACAATTGTCATTAAATTCGTAATAACCCATTCCCTTCACTTTGGATGCACATTCTTTTAGAAACTTGTATTTTGGTTGTTGTGTTGATTTTGAATATAAATAAATATTTGTAAATTTTAAACCATTTATATGAGTAAGTAAACTAAGCAAAATATTGGTTTTCCCACAACCGCTAGGTCCAATAATTATACAACGCATGTTATTTGGTAATAAATTACTATGATTTCTAATATCATTTTTAAGAGATTTCAAATGAAAATTTTTTATTTTTAAAGACTGTTTTATACTTTAGTTACAAACCAGAACTGAATAATTACGTACAGTGGAGCTGGTATAATTAACAAAGTAATAGATTCTTTACCTGGTTATAATTTTTGTGGTCCTGGTACGAAATTAAGGAAAAGATTAGCTCTAGGTCATCGGGGTATCAACCCGTTAGATGAAGCTTGTCGTGAACATGACATTGCTTATTCCCACAGCAATGATTTAAAAAAAAAATACACAGCTGACAAAATTTTACAAGAAAGAGCGTGGAACAGAGTATTATCAAAATATTCATCCTTTAAAGAGAAAGCAGCTGCTTGGACAGTAACAAACATGCTGAAAGCAAAACGAAAATTTGGTATGGGAATAAAAACTAAACCGGTGAAAAAACATCGCCGTGGTCGTGTCATAAAAAATCGAAAGAAGAAGGGTGGATTTTTACCACTTGCAGCTTTATTACCTTTTCTTGGAAAAGCACTTATAGCTGGTGCTACAAGTGGGGCTGCATCATATGGGGTACAAAAAATGTTGAAGAAAACTGTTGGTGATGGCTTATATTTAAAGCAGTACAAAAAAGGATCAGGAATTAAAAAGAACAAAAAAAAATCAAAAAATTGCCGAACAGGGCATTAACTAATTGGGATTTAAAGAAATATAGTTCGAATATAAAACATTTTCGTGGTATCTATATGCGTGACACACTACCGAAATTTCCATTAAAATATGAAGCTGCAATTGTTAACTTAGATAGCAACTACGGTCCTGGGACTCATTGGGTTGCATATATTAAAAAAAAATTATGTTTTGTATTTTGACAGTTTTGGAAATTTTCTGGTAAAAATGTTAACCAATCTGTTATTAACATTGGTTTATTATTAAAAATTTTTGAATTAAGTTCTTTATACCAAATCCCATGTTTATAAAAAATTTAAATTTTTTTATTGACAATAAGAAAATTCTTAACATCTGTCAAATCACATAACAATGGAAAAGAATTGTCATCCTCTTGCTCTTTTTCCTGCAATTTACTTTTTACTTGTTGTACTTTTTCTGTTACTAAAGTTGTATGGACAAGATCGGTCACAATAGTTTGTGTTAATTTACTACCATATAAATTTTGAATTCCTCTTATATCATCTTCAGGTAATTCATCTGAATAAATTGTAAATATATGTGGATGTGTGTTATACGTTGCATCCATTATGGAATTCGTATCAGAAGAATGATGCAATCCTAATACATGTCCTATTTCATGTATGAGTACTTGGTATAAACTAATGATACTTTCATCATCCGGTTTTGATAATTCTAAAGACCATTTTTCTGTAATATCTAAATGAATCTCTGAATAAAAATTTATATTTGGATAATCAGCATGTCCCAATATACTACCGGGACCATCAAAATTTGAAGTACAACTTCCACGAGGTTTATATCTGTAGTGAAATGCATTACCAAATGTGTTATTAATTATCTGCCATATTTTCTCTTACGCTTTTATTGCTTTAAAAATGCATACATATTTTACATCAACACCTTAACCTATATTATAACCTGAATACAACTGTCACTCGCTTCAACTTCATTCCAGTGTGACATTTTGTTTTGCCGCTTGAGGCGCCACTATTAAATAAAATTTTTAATTCTTTAATTTGAATTACATACATGGTGGCGCTATCAACTACATATCCCGCGGGCCTTGAAATACTAAATTTCAATAAATAAATCTAGTTTACAAACTTATTAAACTTAAGCAAACACTTGCGTTTCACTCTATTGTCCTTACATCACACACTACACTTGTTCTTCTTGTACGGGTAACAAGCACAGCTTACGGACAGGCCTTTTGAGTATGCCGGTAGCACACTTCACAGTCACTACACGGATAACCTGGATGGGTTTCCATGACACGCGCCATCGGCCAGCGCAATGGTGGAGTGTTGTCGTCCATCATTACTACCAGGTCGCCTACCTGGATATTGGTCTGCTTCTGATGCCATTTTTGCCTAACTTGCAGCTGATGCAAGTACTCATGTTGCCATCGTTGCCAGAAGTGCTGTTTCAATTTTTGTATATGTTCCCGTTTAGACAAACGATTTACTGGAACATTTGTGTAATCATGCTCTGGTGGGCTTATTAGTAAATCTCCTATTAGGAAGTGGGATGGAGTAAGAGGTTGTCAATCAGTTGAATGACTTGAAAGAGGTGTCATAGGACGTGAATTTAATACGGCTTCTATCTCTATCAAAACTGTATTGCATTGTTCATAAGTTAAAATAACATCCTTTGTAATTTTGTAAAAGTGCGTTTTCATGGCCTTGACAGCCGATTCCCACAGCCCGCCAAAGTATGGACTTCGAGGTGGTATAAAATGCCACTCGATTTTATGTTTTGTTAGCTCTGAAATGATATCTTTTTGGTTTTCCTTTAAATAGTTATAGAGCTCATTTAATTTGGTACTAGCTCCAACAAAATTGGTTGCGTTGTCACTGTACATGTGAGAGCTAAAGCCTCGTCTTGCGAAAAATTTTCTCATCGCTGCTAGAAATGATTCAGTGGTTAAGTCTGTGATGAGTTGTAAGTGTATAGCTTTTGTATTGAAGCAGACAAAAACCCCTATATATGCCTTAGTTATTTGTGGCCGCCCTCTTCCAGTATGTTGTTGTTTCTGTCACTCTTGCCTTGGGATGTACTCCCATTTCTGGTGCTAATGGAATAGGTTTGCTTCTGTAACAAACTATGCAGTTGTGTACGATTTTTCTTGATAGTCTTCTACCAGAAAGTGGCCAATAGTTTGTTTTTATTGATGACAACAATTGTTCCGGACCGCAATGTAACAGTCTTTCGTGTTCATGTTTGGCAATTAGTTGCGTAACATGGTGCGAATATGGTAGAACATATGGGTATTTATGATTGTAAGGTAAGTTCGCATGTTTCAATCTACCACCAATTCTTATAAGATTGTTGTATAAGAATGGATGTAGTTTAAAGATTGAACTTTGTTTTCTGATGAACTTGTTATTTTTAAGATTTTCCAATTCAGTCTGGAAAGATTCCTGTTGGACCAACTCTATGATTTTCATCGTTGCTTCCTCTATTTCCTTGATAGTAATAACTTCGAATGTTACATCTCTTTGTTTATGCCTCCAAATTTTAATTACCTTTAAACAAAGTGCTACTGCTCTTTGTAGTTTGTAGAATCTTGAATAGGGTCAACTGGGGTAAATATACAACAAAAAACATAACTTTGTGTTTAAAACACATTAAACAGAATTACAAATTGCATGTTAAATATTAGATCGATGCGCCTCAGCTGTTTCCTTCGATCTGTAGATATTTTGATTTTTTTGAACGTTAAATTCAATATGAAAATAAATAAAAATCGCGTTTCACTTTTAAACTGACTTTGGGGCAAAAATGAAACACCGCTGGGAAAAAGTGAAACAGACATATAACTTCTACAGGATTTATGCTAGCTCAGAGATCGGGGTAAAAATGGAAAGAGCGGGAAAAATTGCATCGAAAACATGTATCATATTAATATATAAGAGTAAGGTTTCTGAATTAAATAAATAAATATATTATTACAATAAAGTTTGTATGAAATTAAACACAAATTACACTTATTTTATAAACAAATAGAAATGATAAACAAAACTCTGAAATCATAAATACCATCAGGTAATCTTCTTTTTATAACACAAAAAAAAATTTCAAATTTTAAAACAATTATAATGTCATGGCAATATTTTTTTTAAATAGGGGAAACAGTGATACACTTATTGCTCCAATACTGCAACTGGGTTATCAAATACATATTTTATTCTGTCTGTGCCAATTGTGACAATTTGTGGCACAGACAATATTTCCTCAATATTTCGTATGTCAACTGTGGAAATATCATTTTCTATCAGTTTAAATTCTCGTTTTTCATTATTTATGCTTTTCAGTCCCATTATTTCAATTTCTGTTCCAGATATTTTTAGTACAGTGCAAACATATTTATAATTGTACGAATTTCTCTTGCCTGTTTTAAAATTAGTTAGAACAAAGTCACCTACTTTAATATTGTCGATGTTGTGGACTGAAATCTCAAATGTAGGATCACCTATAGTCTCAAATATTTCCTCCAAACTGTCACTTTTATTATCAGGAAACTCGTCGGGAAATCCATCACTACTGATATCTGACGAGTCTGGTGTTCTAATCTTTAATGCAGGGGTTTTCTTAATATTTTTCACTTTTGAATTCGTTTTTTTACCCTTAGCTTTTATTTGCAGTAAATATTCTTCACTTGTGATTACTTTTCCTCGTTGGTCAATTTTTCTTCTTTTAGTTGTGTTTGGACTAGTTTTCGCTATTTTGCTTAATAAAATACTTTCAAATGACACATTTTTTGAACAACCAGGTTGAGGTTCATTACTTACATGAACTCCTGGGTTTTCCATTGATGTATTATCAGTTTCGTCTGTTTCTAACTGTAACTCTCCTTCTCTTCGGGTTTCTTTCTTTTGGTGTTCTTCATATCTCTTTAATTTTTCTGTATCTAATCTTTCTTTTGGATATAGTTTTCTGTTCACTGGAAAAATTCCTGTTGAACTGAATCCTCTTATTATAGTTTCAGGTTTGATTCCCTCGGTCCATATTTTACATAACAAATTAACGAATTCCCTTTTAGAAAGTTTTCTTTGATTTTCTCGTTGCCATTGAATGAGTTCTTTATCCCACATCATCTTAAGGGGGCGAAAACAACATTTATCCAATGGTTGTAATACATCGGTTGTGTGGGCAGGTAACTTAATAATTGTGATATTTTCCTTCACAGCTTTTTCTACTGTCCCTGAATCCAAGTGGGATAAATGACCATCGAAAATTAATAAAAGTGGTCTTTCTTTAACATATTCGCAAAATTGATAAAACCAATCTTGAAATATTTCCGCTGTAATCCACCCCTTTTCTGAGCATGAGTAAAAAGTGTTAGGAATATCTTGGTCCCCTTTCCATGATGTCCATAACTTACTCGCCTGGAATATTATTAATGGAGGCAATAATGTTCCAGCTGCAGATATTCACGCCAGCACTGTTAAATTTTCTTTTCCAGAACCTTGAATATTTCTGTGCATTTTGACTCCCTTTTCTCCGACAGCTTTTATTCTAGAGGGATTTAAATTAAACCCGGTTTCGTCTAGATTCCAAATATGATCCGGCTTTTCTTTTAAATCCATTAAAGAAATTTGGTCTTCCACCAAATCATAAAAATTATATATGATAAAAGGATCTCCAGTAGCCTTTCTTCGCACAGCTTCCAAGGGTTCAGGTTTTTTTAATGTTAGCCTATGCCTTTTGGTGAAAGACTGAAACCAGTCATCTCCCGGGCCTTTTTTGCCAAACGGTGTTTTTAAATTATTTTGATCCACAAAGTCTGCAACAACATTTTTAACTTCTAATTTACTTAATGGGAATCCCCACTTTGCCATTGTTTTTATATTGTTTGCCAGACTAAGTTCTTGCGATGGCGACAGCACGGTTTTTCGGCCTTGTATGCCTTGATTTTTATTATGTACTTTTCGAAATAAGTACGTCTGATCTATGGCATATTGACGACTAGCTTCTCTTAACGACATTTTCTTCTCCAGTACATTTTTTACCGCTGCATCTACTCTTTCAGGAGGGTATGTTTTACCTGGCAAGATATTTCAAATAAATAAAATATTTAATATATTGTGCAATAATTATTTACCTTTTTTTACATAGTGTCGTGGCATTATTCCTAATTTGTTAATCACGAGAATAGAACCGTTCGCAAGTAACAGTTCGAAACGAATAAACTACGGCTGTAACTCACGTTTGTACACAATATAAACAAGCTTAGACCTGCACATGTTGTTGCATTTTCATATTACGGCTACAGCTCACGTTTGTACACAGTATAAACAAGTTCAAATCTGCACATGTTGTTGCATTTTTACCCCGAAAACTGTTTCACTTTTTCCCAGAATCATGTTTCATTTTTACCCCTTTTAATTAGATTTAAATAAAATAAAAAGCACATTATTAAAAACAAAAAACGTTATCGCAAAATTAAATTTAAAGAATTCCCTCTGTAAATCTGAATGATTTATTTCACATTTTTTAATATTACATGAAATATAATGAAAGTTTATCAAAGAAATTGGAAATTTTTATATGCCAATTTTACGGACTAATAATAAATAATTTTTATAGACTAGGTTATTAAACTTACATATTTCAAATTAATAATCTGCATAGAAGGTTTGCGCTCTCATAATTTTTTTAAAATTTTTGTAATGTAAACACAAAACAAATGACGCAGCTGTTTCACATTTACCTCAATTTTTTTAAATTTCATATTTACCCCAGTTGACCCTATCTTTCTAAAAGGTTAAATTTTTCCTTGACTGCTATCAAAGTTAGTAGTGCTGGTTTATGCTCCTCTTCACTATCAGATTGTTCAAGTGAATCTTTGTTCGGTACACAGTGGAATATCCAAGATGGTCCATGCCACCATAGATCTGATTGTAATAATTCTGACGTTGTCATGCCTCTAGAAATAATATCTGCAGGATTTTCTGCTGTGTTTATGTGCATCCACTGCATGTTTAATGTCAGTCTCTGTATTTCAGACACTCTGTTGCTGACAAATGTTTTTAACTTGTATGGTTCTGTATTTATCCAGGCTAATACTATACTGGAATCTGACCACAAGTATATTTTATTGATTCTGTCTCCTAGTGATTGTTGAACTACATTGGTTAATCTGCTCAAAGTTAGTGCTCCGCAAAGTTCCAATCTTGGCAGGGAAATAGTTTTTAATGGAGCCACTTTCGACTTTGCACATAATAAATTTAATTTGTATTCATCCTCTGTGTTTTGACTGCATACATAAATACATGCTCCGTATGATTTCTCGGATGCATCACAGAATCCATGTAAATCGAATTTTTTATTTACGCTGTTAGGGTTGACATTTCTTGCGATTGAGATTCTGTTTATATCGTCTAAAGATTGTGAGAAATTTTGCCACTCTGTGTGAATATGAATAGGTACTGATTCGTCCCACTCTAACTTTAGTTTCCATATTTCTTGTAATAAGATTTTAGCGAAAATGATAATTGGGCCTAACAATCCTAACGGATCGAAAATGGTAGCTATTTTTGATAAAATATTACGTTTTGTAACCTTTAATGAGTCTGTGTTCTTTATAGAAAATTTAATTGTATCTTCTTGAGAATCCCATAGCAAACCCAATGTTTTGGTAGCTTCTTGTTTGTCAATAACAAGTAACTCTTCTGTTTTGTTTTCATTTAATAAATGACTTAATATTTCCGGTTTGTTTGTCCTCCACTTTCTTAAACTAAAACCTCCCTTTGATAATAATTCTGTTAAATCTTGTTGTAATTGAATGACTTCCTTTTCTGTGTCTGTCCCGGTTAAAACATCATCCATATAAAAGTCCCGTTCTAAAACTTGTTTTGCTCTTGGAAAATTTGATCCCTCTTCGATTGCTAATTGTTTTAGAGTTCTGGCTGCTAAATATGGTGCAGAAGCGGTTCCATATGTGACTGTGTTTAAGTCAAAATATTTTACTGGTTTGTCTTCTGTTTCTCTCCAACAAATTCTCTGTAATGAACGTTCCTCTGGTCGAATAAGAATTTGTCGAAACATCATAGCGATGTCTGCGGTTATGACATATTGATGAATTCTGAATCTCAAGATAATATTAAACAAATCATCTTGTATGGTTGGGCCTACAAACAATTTGTCATTTAATGAATTCCCATTGCTTGATTTGAATGAACCATCAAAGACCACTCTGACCTTTGTGGTGCGACTGTCCCTTTTTATTACCGCATGGTGTGGTAGATAAAAAGCTTGTGTTGTATCCAGTGCTTCATTGGAAACTTCTGTCATGTGTTCTAAATGGCTGTATTCTTTCATAAATTTTATATAATCTTGTTTTAATTGTACATCATTGTTTAGTCTTCGTTCCATGTAGAAGAGTCTTCTCTGTGCTCCGATCAATGAATCGCCTAATTGAATATTTTCCTTTTGAAATAAACTGACTACAAATCTTCCTGTGTTTGTTCGAGATACTGTGTTCTTGTATACTTCTTCGCATTTTAATTCTTCTGGTGAATAATTGGATGATTTTGTAGAGATCTCTTCGATATTCCAAAATTTTTCTAGTTGATCTTGGATTGTAGTTGCTGTACAATGGTATGCTCCAGTTGTGTGAATTTTGTTTGCCGTTTCAGTGATGGGAGTGAGGAAAGGACCTGCAACAATCCATCCTAGAGGTGTCTTTTGCAAAATGGGCTGTCCTTTTTGCAACATGATTTGACCCACACACATTAGGTCCCAGAAGAGTTCTCCGCCAATCAGAAGATCTATTTCTCTGGTCACGTGAAATTCTGGATCAGCTAGTTTTACTTGAGGGATATTTAATTTTGACCGATCTAGTTCAATTTGTGGTAATGGTTGAGTTATGTTGTTGACTACTAAACAATTTAAAACTGCATTGTAATTGTTGTATTTTGATTTTATTTTAACCCTTGCAGATTGTGTAACTTTTGTAGTTGCACCTGTGATCCCTTGTATTTGAAAATTAATGTTTTTGCAATTGATATCTAGTTTATCAATTAGTTCTTTTTTTATAAAATTTAACTGAGAGCCTACATCCAAAGCAGCTCTGGGTTCATAGTGTACGCCGCGATTGTCGATAATATCTATTACCGCTGTGGCTAATAGTACATCGTGATTTGACTTTTGTACTACATAACTGGCTGTTGATACACCTACTACCCCTGTGATTGTTTTTTCTTCTGAAGAATTAGTTTCTTCTTTTAATTGTGTATTTTGTTCCCATACCTTGCTTCTTTGTTTTTCATTATGCAATAATGTATTATGCTTTGATTTACATTTCTTGCATGTCGATGTTGATAAACACTCTCTTGTAAAGTGTCCTGGTTTCAGACAATTTATACACAAGCGAAGTTCTTTAATCTTTTCCATTCGCTGTGCTGGGTTGAGTTTCAATAATTTCTCGCATTGAAATATTTGATGATTGTTCTGACAATTGCTGCAACTTTGTGTTGTCGTTGGTAGTGAAACGTGTTTTTTACCAAAATTTGTTTTTTCTGAATTTTGTTTCTTGGAACCTTCCGACAATTCTAGTACTTGACATCTTGTTGATAGGAATACAATTAATTCCTTAAGTTTCGGTTTGGATTTATTCTTTTCGCCTAATTGCACTTCCCAGGCTCGTCTTGTCCATGAATCCAATTTTGTAGTTAATAAATAGATGAGTATCGTGTCCCAATGCTGAACTTCTTCGTCGAGTGCTTCTAAAGCTCGTACATTCATTTGAAAATTATCTATCAACTTTCTTATGGAGCTAGATGATTCTCTTGTGATTGGTTGTAATTCGAAAATTGACTGCATGTGGCTGTTAATGATGATTCTCTGATTTTCGTATCTATTTTGAAGTAGATCCCACGCTATTGTATACTTGTCAGTAGTCGTTAGTAAAGGACTCACTAACTGTAATGCTTCTCCCTGTAGAACGCCCTTGAGGTACTGAAATTTTTCTATATTTGACAAAGAATTATTGCTGTGAATTGTTGATGAAAAGTTGTCCTTAAAAGCTAGCCACTGAGCATATGATCCATCAAATTTTTGTAACGTAAGCTTTGGTAACTGTACCTTTGAATGAAATTGTGAATTATCAATAGTAACTGTACTCGTAGATACATTTGATGCAATTTGCTGTGTCTCAACTGTTTTAATTATGAGATTTGCTTTGCCTACTGCTTGATAGTACCCATCTTCAAATGTGTCACGCTCATTTGTTAACGCTATTTCGTCCGCGCCTTCTAATGTTTCTAACTCAGTTTGATTTTCATTAAATTCGTCGATTGCTGACTGAATTTTTGTTAAACGAACTTTTAACTCTTCAATGTTGTCTATTTCTTTATTAAATTTTTCAATATATGATTTAAATGTACTAACTGCAGATTTTAGACTTTTTCTTTTTGATTTCAATACTTTTTCCATGATTAGGTTTTACTTTGATTTTGGATAAAAAAGGAATAGGATGGAGATTACTTAAGTTTTATTTTTTATGCAAAACTGTTGTTTAATGTACTATGTTAAGTACCTACGTTTATTGTAGAATTGATGCTGTCTTTGTTGTATACTATCACTGATTTGTTTATAAACACTTGTTGATGTCCGTTTGTCACTTGAATTATATTGTACAATGTTTTTTGTTCACTCACTAACAATGCTGTTTATCCACGACTCGAAGTACCATAATATGTTATTCATTATCTGCCATATTTTCTCTTACGCTTTTATTGCTTTAAAAATGCATACATATTTTACATCAACACCTTAACCTATATTATAACTTGAATACAACTGTCACTCGCTTCAACTTCATTCCAGTGTGACATTTTGTTTTGCCGCTTGAGGCGCCACTATCAAATAAAATTTTTAATTCTTTAATTTGAATTACATACATGGTGGAGCTATCAACTACAAAATGTAATAAATATTTGAGCATTATTATAAACATTTGTTCTGAAAAATTCTAAATTAGTATACTTAGACCATAAATTAAATGCTTTTTCTATAATATTATTCATTATATTGCCATCTTCATGTCCATGATAATACCAATATATTGAATTATTTCCCCATTTTATATGATGTGTGGTAAATTGGTCTATATCGGGCATACCACATCTTGGTTTTCGCATAAAATTTATTGTTTCTTTATTTAATATTCCATCTGCTGATAAATTATATCTCTTTTGATACAAAATTAAACCATTTCTATACGCCGAATTATTTTGTGTGTTATATGACACAATAGTATTATTATCATTGTTCATATAACCATATTGTTCCAAAAATGTAAGTGAATCTTCATCACTAAATTCACTAATTATAGTTAAAACAACATGTGAAGAACTTAATAATATAAAAAATAATATATACATTGTTAAAAAGGAATATTCTTGATGAACATCAAAAATGTAACTACGAGTAAATTAAAAAATAATAATACCAAGTATTAATTTGTTTCTCTAGTGCGCACACATACATACACATGTAACTTTAATGTACACCAGAGACATCTGTTGTAATATTTGTGTTACAAATAAAAAAATAATGTCTGTCGCTGGGATTTGAACTCTAGATCTCTAGTTCTAATGATTTCAATAACAGTTAGACATACACATTAATACGCTTAACCATTCAGTTAAAAAATAATAACAACAATTTTAGTAAACAAAAAACGACTAGATATTTTGTACCGAACGGACAAAAAAGAGACCATAAGAGTACAGAGTTCAATATACATACATATATATATATATATATATATATATATATATATATATATATATATATATATATCGAAATATAATTTCATACACCGCAGAGAGAGGGTGAGGAAGAGAAAGGGGGAGAGGGAGAGGGCACCACACAAGAGTGAGATCTCTATTAGGAAACTGCACAACAATACAAACAAGGCATGTGGGTTGCATAAAATTCAGGGACAACAGCACGCCGAAAATAAAATTCAACAGAACAACAGCAGCACACAGCGCAACACATGCATGTGGGTTGCATACAACCTAGGCGTGCGAACACTAGCTTAATACCAAGACCGGAAGCGGAAGTGGGCCAGAAACCGCCGATTATACCTACTGGAATTTAATGTGTTTTCGTAAACAGCACATGTACGAAAAGGTTAGGGGGTTAAGAATATATTTTGATAAGTTTAAGATGTATATAAATGGGATTGCATGTGTGAATTTTATTGCATATTACAATGAATTCTAATACTAATAACGGTAAGATTATAAATATTTATAAATTATTTATTTATTGTATGTATAAATAGTTAGATATGAATACCAGTCACAGTCAATACTATGTGGAATGTAGTGAGAACTGGGATAATGATGATCAACATGTAGCAACCAGCTGCAGCAGCCAGCAGGAGCAGCAGCAGGAGCAGAAGCAGGTGCAGCATAAGCTACAGCAGCTAGAGCAGGAGCAGCTTAATTTGGTAAATAGCTGTGAAAACTAGTATAATTGTGATTACCCTAGTTATAATCCTGTAGTCAATGTATAACATAGAACCTTTCTTCTTAGCCCCACGACAATAATGAAAAAGAAGAAGTAATGGAAATAAATTAATAAATGAATAATTCTTAAAAACATTGCACTAATAAAGATAAATAACAACAACACAAAAATATTTGTTACAAATATTTATTTTCATATTCAAATACATATTCATTATTTATGTCAATTAAATTATTATATTCTTCAACTATTTCAAACCATCCTGGATTACTTTGAAAATAGTCATACAAGGCGAAATCGTTTTCATATTCTATTATTTCATCATTTATCATTGGTTGACTACACCACTTATAAAAAATTTCTTCAGTACTTACACAGTGAAGTACATACATTATTTTTTGTTAAAAATAATTTGTGGCAGAAAACGTGTTGGTTGTGTCAGTTATTTCATATAATGTGTAATATATAATTTGCGCTAAGTTGTATATAAAGCAGAACAAAAAAAAAGATGAAAGGTTAAATGTTATCAAACTACAAAGTTTAAATTTATTAATAAAAGAATTTTTTTTTAGATGTCTAAATTTGAAACAGCTACCGCTGCTATAAATCAGTTGCTACAATCATTATCCAAAGAAAAGAATAATTATTGTTGTGCATTAATTTGTTATACCAACCGAACAAGTGGATGGTATGGCATGCACAATTTGTCAAAGTTTTTCTTATTGATAAGATAATAACAGCATAATTTGTGAAATATATTTTAATATATATATATATATATATATATATATATATATATATATATATATATATATATATATATTAGTTTAAAAATTATCTTGGTTGTGTATGTGTATATGTTTATTAAACTTTCTACTTTTTATAATTGTTAATATTTTATATTATTAAAAAAAATGAAGGTAATAAAAAATATATATTTATATAAAATTTTAATATAATAATTTATTAGACACCTAAAAGTACTACAATGTCTGTACATCGTTCAAAAACTTTAACACCTCGAAAACGACTTACAAAAAATTCGCTTGATATTGAAACATGTGAATCTTCTACCAAACATAAATGATAATGTATGTAATATAGCTATTAGGGAAATTTTATTGTATTATTCAAATATTGTTACAAATACTTTATCAATTATTATTTCACAATTATTGGTGGAAGTGGAATAAGAAATGATGGGGTTATGTGTATAATAAAATGTAACGAATAAATTTATAACATATTAAAGTATTTTAGTTTTCAAACATGAATAAGTACGTTTATTTGTAGTGTTACCAATAAAAATTATTTAAAAAAATAATTTTTGATAATATTTTGGGTATATATTTTAATAATAATAATGCAGTGTTTGTAGCAACAAATAGTACAGTTGTTCTTCCTTTGAAATATAAAACTCCATTATTAAATGGAGTATTTGATTTGATTATTGAAGATGAAGATGGAATATGAATTTTTTTAAAATTTTGTATTGAATTGCATTGTGGACAAGTGTACTCATTTAAATTGCAATTTATTATTGTTTAACTGATTATTTTAATTATAAAATATTACACGACAGCAACAATGAAGATAAATATAAATACATAAATAATATTTTTAAAATTTTACCATCTACTGAGGAATTAAAAGACACATTATACGAAAAGTGGATTTTAAATTCATTTCGATATGTTAATGACGAAGAAGAGTTCGATGGAGGGTCATTCGATGTTTTTAATGAATGCATAATATTATGCCGTTTAACAGGTCACAATGATTGTATAAATTGTGAACATGTTAGAAAATGGAGTCTGGATGAAGAGTATGAAAATATTCAAATATCAGCAACGCTATCAACTGATGAAGATGACAATAATGAAAAAGCAGAAGAAGAAAAAGAAGAAGAGAGGAAAGAAGAAATGGAAATAAATTAATAAATGTATAATTGTTATTTTGTATATATAAATAAAAATAAATTAATTTATGTTAAATAATATTTATTTGTGTTATTATTTTAAAATTACATTGTTCGTACAGTATTTGTTAAAGGGGTATATTTAACAATTGTGTCATATAATATTAAACAATAAGCAGTGGTGTGTTCAAGAATATTTTTATTTGTTTCAAAATTAATTTTTAAATTGATCACACCAGATTTTATTGATTCATTTTGATGTTGCGTATTTATTACAACAATAGGACATTTTTTTATAAATTCTGATGGTGTGAAAATGGGTTTGTTATCATCTTTTTGATAATAAGCAGACTGGAATTGTGCGAACATGTTACATAAAATAGACCATTGATGAGTTTCAAAATTTAGATTTAAATTATCATATGGAAAAATTTCAGAATTCAATTCAACTTTTAAATTAGTTAAATTACAATGGTCAAATTCACACATATTTTTAAGTAGATTATTTTTACGATCCGTATGAAATCCAAAAATAATAAATCTTAGTTTTTCCAATTGAGTAGCTGTTTTTTTTTTACAACCCATGTGGTGCGATTAGTTTTTGGTAATGATGGATACTCATGTAATTCCCTACTTTTTAATTTTAATTTTTCTTGATCTCCAACAGTTACATGAAGTACATGCCATTGTACTTTTGTAAGATTTTTTTTTAATTGTTCTTTATCATTGCTGGTATATATATACATATATATATATATATATATATATATATATATATACATATATATATATATATATATATATATATATAAATGATTTTAAAATATTACAAGTTTATGTATGGGGTGAAGAAAATAAAATGTAGTAAACTGTGATGTTATTAATTTGGAACCATTACTACAAGATTTTCAAATAAATATAAATTTTTATAATTGTAAAATACTGTGCAACACAAAATACAATAAACTTAGTAGAAATATTACACTTACGATTTAATACGTACAATGCATTTCGTTCAGTATATATTAATTATGAATCTTTAAATAATATATATACTGAAGATATGCCGTTGTTACCTATGGAATTTTTTATGGTATACACATCATCTCCAATAGGACAAATTTCCTACAGAATGGCAAAATAATAAAGTATTTCAAAGTTATAGAATTTGTAAAAACATGTTAAAGATGATGAATGGATTTGGTCTGCAAATATTTTAATAAAAGATTGTTCTAAATGTAAAAAAAATGTAATATAATTTTGTATTAATAAAATATATTATGTAATAGGATTAAGAAATAAATAAATATATACATATTAAAAATGTTTATTTTTTTATAATATACATACAACATAAAACATAATTTACATATCATTTTTATTATCACTTTTTGCAAATTCTAAATTTGCTGTATTATTGATTAATCCTCTGCGAATTAAGTATACAGTTGCAGTATCACTCGCAGCATCCTGGTTCATTTGTTGAAGATGTTCATCACTAATTGCATATCGTTGTCCCAAATAAAGTCTAAAACGTTCTAAGTGCACCATAATACAATCACCAAACTTTGTTGTAGTACATTTTAAAAATTTGATTTTATACGGCTTGTCTATCGTTAACTTAACTCCCTTAACTTCAGGTATTTTTGATAAACTTGTCATCGCTGAATATGCTGATGATGATGACTGCGATGATGAAGAAGAAGCCATTGTTGAATTATTAGTAGTAGAGAATAGTTAATTCTAGTCTGGTAACTACTTGTTAATATGTGTACTACTATTACACATATATTTGGTTTCTGCTACTGGATTTATATATATATATATATATATATATATATATATATATATATATTGCCTTATCTTACTAATTATAACTAGATAAACAGCACGTACACAAAGATTATAGGTTATTGTTAACAGACTGATTTATATTTTCTGATAACATATTTATAATTGTGAAATATTTTAATATTTTGTTAATTATAACTAGTAAACAACACGTGCACAAAGGTTATAGGTTAACAATTTGATAACATATTTATAATTGTAAAATATTTTAATATTTTGTTAATTATAACAGCCTGATTTACAGTTATTTAAATAACATATTTATACTTGTGAAATATTTTCATATTTTGTTAAACCTACTTGTGCACACAAAGCTGATAATTCCAGTCTAAGAGTTATCATGTCGACTTGTTTACTCAAAAACATCACAAAATTATTCAAATCAGTCTGTAATAATTTCATCAGAAAGTTAAAATGTTCTAGAAGAAGTTCGTTGACTGACACAAAAATTATATATCAGTCTGCATCACTAAATTCAAATGTTCTAGAAATTCGCTGATTAATACAAAATTACAAATCAGTCTCATCATATATATATATATATATATATATATATATATATATATATATATATAATAATTTTGTGTTGCTATGTTGTGTAATTAACGAAGAACTTCTAGAAATTTTTCCTTAGTCCGTGAACTATCAGCTCATTGCGGACTGATCTATAATTTTTGCTATGTTATGTCTTTAACATTGTTTTCTATAGGCCTTAGCGTTTTCAAATTTTAATTTGTTATATTTAAGCTCGAAAAACGACAAGGCGGAGTGCGGGGGTGAATTTTGATTTATTTTTTCGAAATTCCTCACGGTTTCGGATATATTGGGCTCCGTTTATGAATACAAAATTAGATACTGTAAACAATTAAAACAATATTTTAAAATTTTACCAACTCCATCGTATAGAGATAACGGGCTAGATACATCAACATATAAAAAAAAGGATTTTAAATCAATATCGATATGTGAATGAACCACATTAATTAATGGATGATAGATATCACCATTTTAACTATTGTATAGTATTATGCCGCTTATTGGGTTATAATAATTGTATAAATTGTGAACATGTTATAAAATGGTCTCCTGAAGAAGAAGAAGCAGCAGCTCAGGACATGAATACACCACCAACAAGTGAGGAAGAGGATTAAATTAATAATTAAATGTAATAATTAGAACTATATTCATTTTTTATTCTTCTATACATATATGAAATAAAACACACACACACACACATATATATATATATATATATATATATATATATATATATATATATATATATAAATAAAAAATTAGTTTCAAAATGGGAGGGAAGATACGGTGCAAAATCTTATACACAACAACCAAATTTTCATAGCTGTACAATACTTGATAATGATTTCATACTAATAGAAATGAGTTAAAAATCTATGAAATTCAATAAACCCATATATGTTGGTTTCTCTATTTTAGACATTTCAAAAACTTACATTTACGACTTTCATTACAATTATATTAAGAAAAATGTTTGTAACAATACTAAATTATTATACACAGACGCAGATTCTTATTTACTTATTTAAATATATTGATATCTATAAGATCATGAAACGATATATTTATAAATTTGATACTTCCGATTATCAGCCTAATAACATTTTCAACATACCTCTTGTTAACAAAAAAGTTATTGGCCTCATGAAGGATGAAAACAACGGTAAAATTATGACAGAGTTTATTGGCTTGAGATCAAAATTGTACACATACAAAGTCTTACAAGATGACAATAATGAAAAAATCAATAAAAAGCGAAAGGCATAACAGGTGCAGCACTCAATACTATAACTTTTAATGACTACTATAATTGTTTATTTAGTAATGAAACTATAAATAGAGATAAATATTCTATTAGATCTAAGAAACATATTGTACATACAATAAAACAAAATAAGCTAGCTTTAAATCCGTTTGATGATAAACGAATTAAAAACTATATATATACAGACACATACCCTTGGGGTTATAATTTTCAATAAATATATTTACAAAAATAAACTATATTATTTATTTATTCCACATATATCCACTCCTATCCTATAAAATACTAAAAAAAAAAAAAAAATTACGTGAGACGCGGGGTGCGGGGAACATTTAATTTGTAATAAGCTGATATATTTCAACAGCAAATGTTCTAGAAATTTGTACATCCGTAATGAGCTGATAGTTCAAAATTATTCATATCAGTCTATAATTAGCTGATAGTTCACGGACTAAGGTTCTCATGTCGACTTGTTTACTAAAAAACATCACAAAATTATTCAAATCATTTTGTAATAAGCTGACATATTTCATCAGAAAGTTAAAATGTTCTAGAAGAAGTTCGTTGACTGACACAAAAATTACATATTACTCTGCAATGAGCTGATAGTTCACGATCTAAGAGTTATCAACCCGACTTGTTTACTCAAAAACATAATTTCAACTTCAATAAATGCTGTTTTACAGATCAGTTTATAATTAGCTGATATATTTCATCATTAAATTCAAATGTTCTAGAAGTTTGCTGATTAACACAAAATTACAAATCAGTCTCATACATGTCTTCAAATTTTCCAATATTATTAACCCACTATATTCCAAAACAGTAGAAAAATGAGGATATGATGTAGTACGGTCTGAATTTAATGCATTCTAAGGTACGTCATAAAATCACCAAGAATCAATGAGGCTGGCAAACTATTTTGCTTCACACCCGCCTGCGAGTACTACATACGAGATTGGCTAGATAAACAGAATCCCAGTGCCGGGTATATATTCCTTAGTCCATTAACAACGAGCAATGCACGTATGAATATCTACTTTAAACATCCCATATACAATGACTCTTTATTTAATGTACAATATCGTTAACAAGAAAAATGATGTATAATGATAGTCAGGAATAAAACACAAAAATAGAATTATAATTTTTTATTTTCCATTACAAAGATTCGTATATTTTCCTCATCACCAATTTACATAGTTGTTTCTTTTTCCATTCCAACTCATCTTCACTGTAATAAACAAAGAAATATATTAGTAGGGAATAAAACAAATAGTATTTTACATTTTCTTTATTTAATAACATCTATTGCAATAATATATTATCATCCTCCTTCACGTCACTAATAAACAAACATAATAATTAGTTAATAATTATATTATTTAACACCTACGTACTATGGACGAATAAATGCTCCATGTTTCACCGATTGACCATTGTTATCGTAACGGGTGAATGTCATATGAAGACGTTCATGACAATTCGGACAGATCCGATACTTGGTGCTCGTTGGCGGTTGACTCTTTATTTTTTCCCATCTTCCATTGCAAACATTGCAATATTTCCACACAGTCCACGATGATGGTGTGGAAGATGTAGAAGATGATGATGACGACGACATTATTAACGATGTGTATTTGGTTTAACAACTGCACCCAATTTGTTTGTGTCCAAATTTTTAAATGTTATATGCACTTTATCGGAATTACATTTTGTGCATACGCTATTAGTAACAATATACGTTGACATTAAAATTGTGCGGTCTGAATTTCTGGTAGATGGATATAAAGCAGACACAACAGCACAAAGAAAACAATAGTCATCATCATTTTTAACATTTATAACAGCTTTTTTTACTTTTTATTTTAGGTGGCAATTCTTTAAACCTATTGCCTTTAATAGGTTCATACTTATTTATGTTTACCTTTAAATAAAGAACTTTGTACAACGCCCAACCAGAGTCTCGCTCTTGAAATTCTTCCAATTTTCTTAATAATTTATCTCTAACCTTGATATTGTACCATTCTTTTATGTTTGTAGCATTGTCGATAAAATTGTTAGCTGTTGTAAAATGTTTTATGTCTGTTTTTTCAGTGTGCGGTAATATAAATTCGCAGCAAAATATTACATTTACTTTCATTATATATTGTTATAAAATTTTCTTTATTTTATTAGAAAATATTCTTTGAGCAGCTTGTAAAAATCAATTTGGGTCTTTAAAATTTGCCTTATTAATTATCGTACCTGTCTGAATTCTGCTGTTGAAAACAGATTGAATACTTTGCCATATTAACTTTTTTTCAGGTTTCCTTTTTTGATTTTCTTCATATCTAGATCCAGTTATTATTTTAGTTCTCTTTATTTCATTTTTCAGTATTTCTCGATATGTTTTTAATAATGTTAAATTAACTTCTAATTTAAAAAGATTTTCCGCCTTGTTGAAATTACTTTTGTTGTTTTTTTTATACATTTGTTAGATAAACTCTTACCCTTTCTACACGAGCACTATTTCATATCATAATCAGCAGCAGAATACGATTCAAATATGTTTCATAATTTCAATTTCTTAAAGTCCCCATCTTAGCTCCAAATGTGACCATCGTTATCATGCAGATGGTGTTGCAAGTAGCGAGCGTAATCAGTCAGTAATAGACAAAACTATAGAAATCTTTTTCCTCCACCCACTCAAAATCTTTATATGGTAAAAAATGAGACATTGCTGCTCCATATAAATTATTTATATCAAAATACATCAAAAAAAATTTATCTTCCTGTGAATTATATAAATTTCCCATATATCGGTTATTTGCTTTTGCATACCTATTTGAACATTGTGAAACACCGCCTCTAATTCCCTTCTCGATGAATAAAATTTTATCAATATCAGTGAGTAATTCAAGTGCTATTTCAGTGCATTTTAACATGGCATCAAAAGCAAGGCCTGGAGCAGTAAAATACCATAAACTGTCTAATCCATATGTTTCTATATAACTAAATTTTCAAATATATCTGCTAACAAAAGAACATCAGTTTTCAAATATAAATCTGCATATTCTCCGAACGTTTTAATGTTAAACTCATTCCATACAAGTAAAGCATGTTCATAGTCGGTATTGGTAATATTCTCATTTTTTAATGTGCTATAAAAATGTAATTTTGAAGGTAAAGATTTTTCATCGAGTTTATCCCAAACACTCATATATTCATAAGGAAATATACCTTTTTTTCTGAGTAATTGAAATTCTTCTTCATTTTTACAAAATGATTTTGTAATTTTCAATTCTGAATCTTGTAAAAATGAGGAAAGTTTATCAATACTGCTAGCTATGAATCGAAAAGAATCAATGAACCGAAAATTAATTTTTGTGTCTTTTAAATATTTTGTAAATGAAATATACCGTTCTTTATTAATTGGAAGTAATGATATGCTACCCTTCATTTCAGTGGCTATACTTTTAATTATAAAATGACCGTCATATCCACTTAGATTATGAAATACTACAGGAACCATATAAGACTGTGAACAATTTAAATTGCAATGTTGGTGGGCGGCACCTCTAAATTTTGAAGTAAAATGACAATGATCTCTAACAAGTATATCTTCTAAGGCAAGGCTGCCCAACCTTTTCAACAGTTGGGCAAAATGGACGATTTAAAAATTACTGGCTGGCCTTTTACTACTGACGGTTCCTATTTTTGGTACCTAAGCTTTTTGAAGCTATTACCTTCCTTCTTGAAGTGAATCTTATTAAAACTGGTCTATTCTTGCGATCCTTTTTAACTCCAATTCTGTATATGTTGTCTATCTCAAAGATGGATATATCTACTTTTAATTTTTCGGTAATTAAGTCTAGGCATTCCTTCTCGAGTTCATGTCGACTTTTTGAATTTATTTGTCGTTTATTCAAATAATAAAATAAATAGCATCTCTACACAAACAAAATATTATATAACAAAAATCTAATGTGATGTCTGGCATTGTTTTTGTTTTAATAATTTTTCTATGTTAGGCGTGAGGTCAGATGTTGACAGTAATAACAAATCAGATGTATGTTGCTCAGTTAAAGAAGTGCGGTATTTATTTTTTACAAAATTAAGATTTGAAAAAAAAATTTCACAAATATATGTTGATCCAAAACTACTTAAAAATTGAAAGGCCAGGTCAGTTATTACAGGATAGTCTTCCTTTGGCACCAATTTCCAGAAATCTACAAATTCTTCTGAAGAAGTTTGTGACTTTGAAGATATTTTTTCTGCAAAAAGGTTTTTTAGTATAGAATGATTTTGCAGTTCAGTAAGTTCCAACTGAATATTGGCAGGATAACTGATTATTTCTGTCAAACTGATTGTGAAAGGATTAACAAAAATTTGCAAATTTTGTTTTGTTCTTTCAAAGTCCTGGAATCTGCTCTCAAACGACTGTAATAAGCATCTAATTTTAGCTTCGTACTTAGTACAATTTATAGTAGCAATATTAAGCTTTTCTTTCAAATCTTTGAGTATGGGAAAAAGGTCAATATTTTCGTTGGCTAAATTAATTAAAAACAGATTTAATTTAGCTTTGAAACCGTTAATCAAAGTAAACATAGTCGGAAGTGAATAATCTTTGCCTTGTAATTTAAGATATAAAATATTGAGGTAATTGGTGATGTCAACAAGAAAAGCAAGATCACTCAACCAGGACTTTTTCTTCAGTAGATCAGTTTCCAAAGGTAACGCCCCTTTTTCTTCTAAAAAATCCAACACCTGCTCTCTCAATTTGAAGAACTGTTGCAACATGTTTCCCCTTGAAAGCCATCGCACAGGGCAGTACAGTTGTAACTCTACATATTCGCTGATTTCTTCTTCAAATAAAATTCTGAATTGACGTCTGTGAAGAGCTTTTGCACGTATGTAATTTATGCAGCGTACTACTGGCTCCATTATATCGTCCATCTTCATGTCCTTTGCACACAACGCCTCCTGGTGGATGATGCAATGATACGAAAATATTTTTCGATCCAAGTAATTTTTTAACAAAGCTATGCATCCATTATTTTTCCCGGTCATGGCAGGTGCACCATCAGTGCAAATAGATATTAATTTATCCCATGGTAAACCCTTTTTTCAACGCATTCCTTAATTTTCGTAAAAATGTCTTTTCCTTGGCTTGTAGTTTCCAGCTGACACAATTCTAGTAAATCTTGAAATATATTCAAATGTACATCAATGCAACGCACAAAAATAACCAACTGAGATCTACTCGGTAAGTCGCAAGTTTCATCCAACGCCAACGGAAAGTATTTGCACTTTTTTACGAATTCTTGGATCTGATCGGTGATATCAACCGACATCTCCTCTACCCGTCTCGTAACAGTATTTCGTGAAAATGAAAGACTATCGGCTTTAGTTTTGACGTTTTGGTCATTACAATTATGTGCAAAAATTTTCAAAGCCTCTTTAACAATTTCTCTATCAGAAAAAGGCTTCTTTTTTTTTGCTAAAAGCAAAGAAATCTCATAAGATGTTTTGATCATGGATTCAAGCTGGTTGTGCCTTTTAACAAAAATATTTTGTTGATTGAATAGTTCCCGTTTCTCTTTCTTTAAAAAATCATCTCTGATGGCACTACCAACAGGATACTCTCTTTCAAAATTATTATGATTCTGCTTATAATGCCTTTCTAAATTATATTTTTTGAAATAGCTACTGTGGTAAAACAAAGTAAACATACGGGTTTGTGCGCCCTGCTCTCAGTAAAACAATAATTCTTTTCCCATTCATCCTTGAAAACACGGCATGACTCTGTCGATATGGACTTGCTTGGTTTGCTGTGAGACATACTGTAATAAACAGTTTTTTTTTTACTTTACTTCAAATCAAGTTTATTGTAAGGAAAACTTAAATTATATTATAATGATTAACATACCTTTGAATGTCAAAGTAAACACGTGGTAAACACTTTTTATTTAACCAAATGGACGAATGTTTGACACAATACATACGGTATTTAGGTTAAGTCACTTTTCGAGCGGATAGCTAATCACGAGACCGCGCGCAAGAGGCATCGTTAGTTTTTCAGCGGCGGGCCACTTACAATTTGAAATTGGCGGGAATTTTGAAACTGGTTTATGCGGGCCACCTACAATTCGTTCGCGGGCCACAATGTGGCCCGCGGGCCTGGGGTTGGACAGCCTTGTTCTAAGGTGAATGGTTTGTCACATATATAACATTTATTTGAATTTCTAAATAATTTTTCCTCTACTTCAGACATAGTGATTGGTTGTACATTTTTTACAATTACATTTAATTTACTACTTATAAATAATAGCTCTTTACAAAACCATTGCAAACAATCCTTTCCCCTATATATTTTAAATTGTGATAAAGTATCATCATAAGAACATTTTAAATAATAAGCTATAATAAAAGGTGTATGTTTATGAATAAAAGAAGTATTACAATTCAAGTTACTATTATCTAAAGGCTCTAAAAGTGATTCTACATCGCTGTAAATAACAAACGATACCTTTTCTTTGTTACGAAAATTTTTAAATTTTAAAATTTTATTCTTTTCTTCCGGTAAATCAATGCGACATTTATTTTTATTTACAGTATTACAATATTCAGTATGCTTTTGTAATAATACTTCACTTACAAAATAATTTAGACAAATATTACAAAGCCATTTCTTAGCTTTGTACTTTGATAATTGATTTCCTACTAAACGTGATAAATTTTTTATCCACATATAATGATACTTTACACATTTATCTGTTTTTATTTCTTGTTCTTTCGTTTCACTGTCCTCTGTGCTATCACAATATTCGCTATTTGATTCAACTATTAATAAATTAATTTTTCTATTTTAATTACTTTTACTTATTGCTATAGCAACAACCTGAAATTTCTTTTTTTTTAATTTTTTCTAACATAGGGGACCGTGGGGTAATACCGCGCATCTAAGGAAAAATGCATATAAAAATCTTCCTAAATACGCAAAAAAATTATTATTTTGCCACTGAATATTACCTATGTTGGCTACCTTCTGTACCATAAAAAAAAGATCTACCCCAAACCAGTTTTATTTAAATGTGCATTGCTTACGATTCTATCGTTGCACGGTATTCCCCCACTTGTCGGGCAATACCGCGCAAAGATGGTGTAATTTTGCGCAGGAATTAAATAATGCTCAGAAGATCAAAATAACATTATAAAACTTTATTAATGATTAAAAAAACTTACTAAATATTACGAAAATTAGATAAATTCTCAAAGGAACATGAAAAACTGAAACGAATTAAGAAAAATGCATATTATTTTATGTCTTTCTTCTTTTGAGCCATTAAACACATATCACAGGTGTAGTTCTCAGGTGAATCCCATTCGCTGCATTCTGAATGTGCCCAGTTGGAACAAATTACACGGTACCAAAATTCCTTGTCTTGGCCGAATTCACCGCACACCAAGCACATCTCGGTGTATTCAGTTGGATCTAGGTCATCTAACTCATCATCGTCGCACAACTGACTTTCATCATAACTTTCAGACCCAGAATCATCGAAATGCAAATTTCTTACCCCAGGTCTCTTACCCCGAACTCGTTTCTTTGCTTTGGCAGACGATTCTACTTCTTTTTCCGCCTTTCTCTTCCTGATTCCAGCTTTTTTTAACTCTTCCTCTTGTTTTTTACGATTCCTTTTTTCTTCTTTAATTTCCAATTGAATTTTCAATGGCGAAGATGTGAAGATTTCGGAGTGCTGTTTAGCTCGGCGTGATTTGGAAGATTTTGTAACTAGGCCTGGAAGCGGCGCTAACTTTTCAATGGAAATTTTGGATGTAGACTGGTATTGGGAACAAGATGATGCAGACTGTGGTTCAACACTTTTCGATGTTCCAGGCTGTGGTTCGGCTCTCTGATTTGACTGTTGCTTGGTATTGACGGATTGAGACGCAGTCCACTGTATGACTTGAACAGTTATGTTCGACTGATCTGTTTTAATACTATTAACGTCGCTTTCATTTAAACCACAGTTACATTTTTCCCCTTTCCCACGATATTACAGACCCTACTTGCTTTTGACCTTTTGGCGTCAAAATTTTTGCCGGCTTTTGGACCGTTGAAATGCCTGTTTCATCTACATTGTAGATTTTATTTTCAGAAAATTTAAACTTCTCAATAACAGTAAAGAGATTGTTAAAAAATCTTTCGACTTCAGTTTCATTGAATGCAGAAATGCGATTTAGGCAGGTGCCTTCTGGTTTTCGCAAGCTAATTTGTGGATTACGCTTTAAAAATAATTCCAGCCAATCTGGGACAGACATTTTTTTTTCGTTGTCGAAACGGTGTTTAATTTTATTTGCTTTAGCAAACTGGTATGACAAACGTCTCAGTTCAATTGGCGTTATTCCGAAAAACATATTTGCTAATTTCACAACATGATTGGCTATTGCGGCTTCCTGTTCGTTATTAAAAACGGGCTTTCGTCCCAGTTTTACTTTAAAATTAGCGTTGGCCTTTATTTTGTCACGTATGGTGGATTCTGGTATATTGAACGAACGGCCTACTTCTCGTATTTTTCGCCCAGTTTTTACGGCAGTGATAGCAGCTTTTAAGTCATCTTCCGTCCATTTTGACTTTTCAGTTTTCCTTATATAAGTTCGGGGCATTTTAAAATTTGAGAACTGGAAAAAAATCATAGATTCTGATTCTTTACAAGAAACGTTCCCAGGGGTAATACCGCGCAACGCGCCATTACCCCGACAAGACTACGCGGTATTCCCCCGAAGTGATTCATTTGACCTAACTTATGGCTGTCGGTTGATCAACGGAATATAAATAATCCAACGTACGCAGAACATTACATGTATATATGAAGCAAAATATTCATGCAAAAGTTTTGCCAGAAAACAATAACTTAAAGCACTTACCTGTTATCCAAGATCATTCAAAAATTACATTAGCGGGACGCACAAGAAATAATCAGCCACCATGTTTAAACAAACACCAAGATTGAAGTGAAATTAGGAGCGGACGTTCGCAAGACCACTAAGAGATGGCCCGCCAAGTTCAAATATTGAAATAGTTTACTGTTGTTCATATAAGCCTATGCGCGGTATTCCCCCATGCGCGATACTCCCCCACGTTCCCCTATATACACTAATACTTAATTCATTTAATTTTTCAAATTTTGAAATATCTTTTAATTGCATTGGAAAATTTATCCCATTATATTTTAATACGTTTTGAAAAGGTGGATATGAAGTAAAACGCTCAGAATTTTTTTTAACCGGATGTAATGCTGATACCGCTGCTCTCAAAAAACAATACTCATCGTTATTTTTAATATTTATTACAGTACGTTTATTGCTTATTCCTTTAGGTACACCGTAAAAAATATTTATGTAGGATTACATTAAAAATCTAGGGTTATTTTTCCACCCATGAAAAATAATGTAAGAATCCACCAGTACTCTAAATTTACAAAAATTGAGTAATTTTCCATTGTAAAAGTTCATTACAGTTATGTAAAAATTCTACCCATATGTAATTATACATTGTACAAATACAGTAAGTTAATGTAAAATTTGTACCTGTATGTAATTATACATTGTATAAATACTATAAGCAGATGTAAAAATTCTACCTATATGTAATTATACATTGTATAAATACAATAAGCTGATGTAAAAATTCTACAAGAATGTAATTTCATAATGTAAATATACAAAATAATAGTATAAAATTTTATATGGATATGTAAATTTACATTGTACAAATACATACACTATATGTGCAAGTACCTATGAAAATAGTAAATCTTCAGTTTACAAGTATACTTATTTAATATTCCAATTATTGTAAAAGTACACTTCAATTACGAACTTCTTCCTGTTAGATAGATATTAGAAAACAAAGCTCAAAAACCTGATTTAAAGTTTTTATTTCATTATCAATACAATAACTTTAGGTGCTAATAGTTATATAAAAACATATATAAATTCTATTCTATAAACAAAATATTTGGTACAAATTAAATGACTTCGGTCGTATAAATAAAAACTTAAAATTTTGCTATAAAAAAACTTTGTACCTTTGTAATAACTTTTTAATTTACTAATAAGTGATATAACCGTGGAAGATTTCTTGAATTTTCCACCAGAATCAGGATGTATTTTCAAAAAATATTTTTGAATGAATTCCAAAGTTTAATTTGCTTCCTTTGGATATTTTATATTTAAAATAAAAAAAGCAGCAAATACACTTTGCAGAGCTTCCTCCAAAGTTGCAGTATTAAAAAGATAAACTTTATCTACATATATATAAAATCGTAATCCATCCTCTGAATCTGTAAATAAAATAATAAATTACATTTGAGTACCATTTTACCTCTCGTTAAGCAAGTTATTGGAATCATGCTAAAAATCGCATATCCAATTAATAAGAATGTTTAAAGTCTGTATAGGTGCGTGGACCGTGGATATATGTGTGGATGTTGAATAAATGATTCTACAAGACTAAAGATCTCTTTAAATACGGATTCCTCAATGTAACATTAATGGGAGGAGCTGATTAGGTTTTGGTAACTATTGGACAACTGGAAACAGAAGTTTTGTGAAAAAAACATTTTAAATGTTATTATACATAATAATATAAAATTTACTTACCAACGGATATTATGTGTGGAGAAGCAAATTCTGGTATAATTTTATCCATTTCTGTTCCATCCTGCAAAATACAAATTGTTATTTAAAATTTAATGTAAATTTCATAATATATTTCATACCTCAATTGCTTTATAAATAGCTTCAGCTGGTTCTTTGAAATAGTTCATGATAGTTAATAATATTTTTAATGTAGAATTCTCTATATTTTTTACATCTATTTTCTTGTCCACAGCCAATTTGAAGATTTTTTCTTGTTTTCTGGTCATGGTTTCTGTGAGGATATTTATGTCGTGATTCATTAATTTTTTGTAATGCCATGCAAAAATTTCGTAGTTTAATAGAATTGGCCATTCGTTTTTCAAATACTCTACAGTAGAGTTTTTATTAATATCTAATCTTTGGTACGCGTAAGTACTTTCTAAATATGAATAAATCTTATCATCTTCACGCCAATCAGTTCTTTTCGCAATACTTTGCAAATACTGTTTTTTCTTTTCTATCCATTCTTCTTCCTCTGGATGGGTATCAGGCTGCCAAGAGCTACAACCAGCTCTTGCATTCCACAAACGTCTTGTTTTTGCCGGTGTATCACATATGTCACGTCGGAGAGTGTTCAATTTGTTAGGCCTATTTAAGTAGTTGTTATGGTCTAATAATTTTTGGTATAGAGAATGGGTACCATTGCCCAGCACCACCCCATCTTCATCTACATCTTTAAACGAATCTGGGTATTTTGTAACAATTTTCTGGGCAATTATTCTCAGTGTTTTTGAAGGAATTAATGTTTTTATAGCACGCATTTCTTTTATTACTAAGTGAACAACTGCTGATGTCAACATTGGATGTCGTACCTTTTCCTCACACATTTTTAAGTCTTGGAGACTTAGCTTCTCCCATGGAATACGAAAATTAAGCCAGTCGTTTTCTGATACCGGCATCGATGTATACATAGAATTGGAAGAACACGAAGAAGTTTCTATTGTGTCCATTGACTTTTCTGATGGCGAAGAAATTGACTTTGATGACAAAAATTCCTCTAGTGGAAGTGAGATCACATCGGATCCCAGTGATGGCATCGAGGAAAAGGAAACGTTTGATAAAGAGTTTGACATTGAACAATAAACTTCATCTTTTTGTAATAAGATAAGAGTTTCTTTATTCAATGCCTCCAAAACACTATCGTCATCAACCACTGTACCATCTGCTTCCAAAACTAAAGTGCTGCCTTCTATGTTTAATTTTTCTGATGCTAAAACAATCAAAATTTGAACTCATTTTTGTAGGTGAAGAATTGTTCAGCAATAATAGTTTTCTATATCCTATCCCTATACCAGTATTTTATTTTAATATGCTTTCGAGATTTACCTTCATAAATTCTTATATTCATATTTTAAATACATTGAGTAATGAATGATAAAGAATAGGGAAAAAGTGTGAGTAGATATTAAGTGTGTAAAAGTAAGTAGAAGAAATAGACTAACCTGTGTCTGAGAAGAAGTATTAAATGTATAAATAAAATTGATACATACGAGTTTTAATGAAAGATAGAACACTGAAGAAAGAAAATACTGAAATTTCAAGTCAAATGGAACAAGAAAAAGAATTATAAAAATATAAATATTTTAGTTAATCATACCTTTTAAAATTACTGCTTGTAGTAAGGATTCGCCGTTATGGTCAATTACAGATTTTTCAATCGGAATTAAAAATTTTTTCAATCTATCACCTGACCATACTTTATATAGCAAGAGATTCATCTACAAAAAAAAAGTTATAGTTTTTATAAATGTAACAGTGTGGGGATGTTATTTTTTACCTTTAAAGTTCTTCATAAAATGAAGATTTCAAGGAAAATAATCTTCTACTTTTGTGTATGAATGAAATTACAGGTTGAAATAATACTTCTTCGACTAGTTTAAAATAAATTTTTGAATTAGAATCAGTCGTACAACATTCAAACAAATCAATTTCCTGATTATAATATACATTAATAATACATCCAATAAAATATAATTTTGTATAAGTGTTATCAAATAAAATATGCTGAATTTTTAAAAGTTCAAAACCAATATTATGATTCCTTCCTAACATTAAATGCATATTAGTTTTATAACGAATACCCTTAAACGTAATATCTTGAGAAATAAAATAAATATTCTTAATATGTTCCGACGATCTTAAAGCACATTGTACTTGGTGCTCATAATTTTCTAAATCAAATATTTCAGCATTATCGCATACAATTTTTTCACAAAATAATTCTGACTTATTTACGGTGTAGAGTGCTTGCAATAGTTGATGTTTTTCAGATAAAGTTAAGGTAATATTTTTAAAATTTTGAGTATGCTTTATTATATTTTTAAAATATCGGTGTTTACTTTCATATCTCAACGTAGAATAATTGCATAATGGTCCAAATTTTCTAATTAATGTAGGATAATGCATAATAAAATGATGCTTTGGTCTTAATTTTATGGTACTAAATATTTGTTTTCGTAATGTCATATATTCATTTAAATAATTTTGTAACACAGCAATTTGCCCAATGGAAATTGAATATGCATTAACAAGTTCACATATTTTTCTTAAATGTTTTACCATTTGCCAAACTTCATCTTTATGATCTTGTATACAATCGTAAATGGCAAATGGTAAAATTTGCAAAATTTTTTTTGTTTCACTAGCTGATCCGTTTAACTTTTTGCCTGGTTTTATTAGTGGCGGTTTCTTATTTGCAAAATCATATTCAAAACGCATTTTCTGAAGCCGATAATTCAAATATTGATACGTAAACCATTTTTTTTCTACAAAATAATGAATAGCTAAAATTAAATCGTATTGCACAACGCCTTCATATAAATCGTGCGCAATACACGGTGGTAAACCTGGATCGCATACATAGAAAAAAATTAACGTATTTAAACAGGATTCGTTTTTAATACCAAATGTACTCAGATTTTCATTGTTGTTTATTCTATTAACTATTTCATTATAAAACTGTACATTTCTCAGAGCTTTAGATGCTACTTCACCATTATCTAAATGTTGTCGTGTTATTAAACAATATCTGCAAAAGTATTCTGAAGAACTAAAATTTTCTGTGAATCCTCCAATTTGATGACTACCAAGATTATCTCTTAACATGGAAAATAATGAACCATAAAACATTTGGCCTTTAATATTAATTCCTTCTGTTTCTAAAATTCGAATGTCTTCCAACACTTTATCAAAAATTTTTGGGAACCCAAAGTATTTTACATTTTTTTCAGTACATAATAAAACTAATTGCAACTGATCAACTTTAGAACGAAAATATTGCGGTAGATTTGCCAATGTCATGTAAACTGCAAGTATTTTATGTTTCATTTTTGACGAACCTAATGGGTTACATACCTCAAAACTATCTTGATATAGCATTATACGCAATCGGTTCTTTTCTTTACAGAAAGCATTTTTTGTGAATAAAAGTCCATCACTAATACTAGCAAATTTTCCAGTACTGTTATTTAATTGCACTCCGTTACTGCAATATTTAAATATGTTTTCATTTGATAATAATAAATTCTGCAAAGTTGACAAAATTGAAACATAAAAATAGTGACATTTTTTGTGTTGATTGTTAAATCCTAAATCAATGGATATAGGTTCTATATATAAAAATTGTTCCTTATAATATTGTTTCCTTTTAAATTGTGTACGTAAAAAACCATTATTTGCATCGTGAACTTTAGAAAAAAGATTTATATCATAAACAAGTGATTCCGAAGTTGGAATATTATTTTTTTGTAAAATACGTAAATAAGATTTATTCGTTATGTCATTGATACCAGCAAAACTATCAATTAGGGCATTTAAACTGGAATCAGTTAGGAAAAATTTTACTTGTAGTTTTAAGTATGATACAGCTAATGCTTTTGTTAATTCAAACTCTATGTCCTGGGAATTATTAGATTGCGCATTATTTTCTGGACATACTAGGGCACTGTTATCCATATCTAATAAATTTATTTCATTATCAATATTTGATTCGACACCGAACGATGAAGTACTTGGCAAAGTATGTTGATCATGTATTCCATATATATTAAATTTATTTTGATTTGTTTTCTCGTTACGAGCATTATGATACCTAAAAACGTGTACTCTGAATGCTGGTACAGAACAAAATTTACTAGTAATTTTACATTGAGAAAAAGGACAAGTTACAAAATTATTATTTTTAATGTGATTATTAATATGAGATATAAATATTCTTCGATTAGATTCAAAAAAATCACAACCTTTAAAATTACATCTTTGCCCAACGGAAGATTTAATTTTATCGGCTGAATGGTTTCTTTCAACATGGATGCGAAAATTTTTATATTTTTTAAATTGCATAAAACATTTTTCATGCAGGCAGAAAAGTGTGCAATTTATTGCATTTTTATGAATATATAAATGTTTGTTGTATGATTGAATATTCAAAAATTTAAGACTACAATATGTGCAAATGTACATTTTCTCACTTTTAATGAACCTGAAAATTAAAGATAAATTATGATATGATGTAGTGTTTATATATTTTGAATGGGAACATAACGTACGCCCACTTGCACCAACAAAGCTTAAATTTTACGCTAGACTTAAATCTTAAATAAAAAAATACAAATTTTCTCAGCAATATACATTTCATTTCGATGCAATATTGTGAATTTCAGAAAAGTTTAATATTTAAGTTACTTTGATGCAACTGGCTATTAGATGGGTACTCAAACTTTAAATTAAATTAATGTAATCAATTTTTTATTAACACCCTGATTTATTCAATTTCTGAAGGAAGTAAAGTGTCTAGAAAATATTATTTATCTACGATAGTGCACAAAATTGAGGTTTAGTTGTTGGTTTTAAATTTGTAAAATGGTTGTTCAGTAACAACATTTTCTTAGTTACGGGACACCAAGCAAAATAAATAATTTGTTATTATGATAAACTTAATATTCTCATCCTAATTTATAAATTGAAGTATTTCGTTATATTTGTTAGGTTTTTACATTCTAACCTAGATAAAATACTGTACGATACACATACATAAAGCATCTTTAGTCACTTACGGGTCTTAAACCCTCTCGTGCCTAATGTATTGGTATCGTAAATTATTTAGTATTTATAGTATATCTTACCTGTTCCCTGTAAGACAATAAAAGGTTAAAAATGATTTTTACTTAAATTGGCTGTCACTTGCACTCAATAGAGTTTCGACTTATTCTTGTGCTTTAACGTGGCTTCAACAACCAAATAGCACAACGCAGCTGCGTAGTTGCACAGTGCGCATATATCCTACATGAATTTTTGTGTAATTTTACATGCCGCTATTAATTTTACACTTATTTAAATGTACAATTCCTACAATGTCGTGATTTTACACGAATACTTATGAAGAATTCAAATGCAATACTGTAAATTTGAATATTTATTTTGTAATTTTCCTGTTTATGAGTTTTTTTACTTTTATTTTGTAATTATAATATAAAAATATGTATCTTTTCGGGAATAAATGTAATAATACGTAATACAACGTAAAAATAACGTATTCAAAGTAATTTCATGATGAATACAGTGTTATTTTAAATATTCGTTTTAATATTACGCAACTTTTGTAATTTAATCTTAAAAATGTAGTATTTCTATAAATATTAAAGAAATAAATTGTTGTACATTAAATTTAATGTAAATTGGTACATAATATTTCATGGAATTTTACGTGCATTTTTTACAGTGTAGTTCAGTATAATACCCACCGGTGATTGGTGTATAGATATTAATATTTACTTTTAAATGCATTATTTTTAACAATGCCCAACCACTGTCCCTTTCTTGAAATTCTTCTAATTTTGTTAAAATTTTATCTTTCACATTTTCCCAATACCAATTATTTAAATCTGTTAACCGCGCGAAAACAGCATTAGATGTATTAAAACATTTCACCTTTTTTATTCCTTTGGTAGGTAAAATGATTTCAACACTCAACACACAATTTACTTTAATTAAAGATTTTTTTAATTCTTCAATAATTCTATGTTTGAATATGGTTTTAATTTTTTCCAAAAACAATCTAGGATCAACATAATAATTATTGAGAATTATCCCCGTTTTAATTCTCCCATTAAATGCTGAACACAAATGTACCCAAACTACTTTCTTTTTTGTGTTAACGGCAAATTTAGGTATTATGCAAGTATAAAATTCATGATAGAGTAGCATTACATAAACAAGTATGTTTAAGAGAGGGGCTATTCAATTATTTAGTCAGTTGTGATTTGATTGTTGACGTGAGCACAGTGGTATTTATTTCAATAATGATAGTGAGTGTTCATCATTTGTAAAAGGTGTAATGTAAGCCGGAGAGGCGTAGAGGGAGATTGAGATCAAGGAATTAAATAACTGTTCAACTTATTGCAACATTCATGTATATTCAAACGTACGTAGAAACAACGTACAAACAACTGATGATCCAAAACCCATGACAGCCCGCCATTGACATGCTACCGCCGGCTGGTCTGTGCTGCCGCCGCATGCTGCGGTGTGCGTGTGGCGTATTACTGTTGCCAGTGGCGTAGCGTATATTTTATTTATTTACAATATGTAACATGCCCCATATTTTTTTTTTCAAACATTATTTACTTAACATTATTATTTGCCAACTAAGAATCTTAAATTTTAAATTACAAACTTCATTTCTAAAGATAATAACTTGATAATAGTCAGTGTTTGTAGCAGTTCATAAATCGAGTCTTTTCGGCTGTCTAACCAATCTCCCGCTTCTGGTGGTTAACGGTGTTGGAGTTCCAAGACTCGGGGCCCTGCATTGTTCTTCTTGAACACTTTTCCGCACTGGAGAACTTGATGCACTCACTGCACTTTCACTGTCACGTTTCACAGGCGATGTACGCTGCTGGTCTACGTGGTCTTGCTCCTGAAGTTCTCGCAGTTGAACTCTGTTTCTCCTGGTGCATGTACCCTCATCTGACTGTACTCTGTAGCTTCTGTCCCCCACTTTGTTGATAATTGTTCCAGGGGACCAATTTTTTTTCCCTTCTTGAATTAGAACTCTGGAGTTAATGTTTAACTCCGGAAGATCTCTAGCCGTTACGTTGTAATTTGCTTGTGTTTTTTCTTGATTTTTACGTAGTTGAGCCGAAATTTTCTGAGTCTCGAAATGTGGAGATAGTAGTTCTGTTGCAATTGGTAATGTTGTTCTGATTTTTCTCCCTAGTAGTATTTCGCATGGTGCCGGTAGATTTTGCTTTGGGGTTGCATTGTAGTTCAGAACTGCTAGGAACGGATCTTCGGACTTTTTCAGTATATTTTTGACGACTTGCACGTGCCTTTCCACCATTCCGTTGGACTTTGGATAATACGGACTTGATGTTTTCAAGTTAATTTTATAACGATTGGCAAAATTTTTGAATTCTTTTGAGTCGAACGGCGGGCCAGTGTGGCTGAATATTTCTGAAGGTAATCCGAAATTTGCGAATACGTTTTTTAGACTACTGACAACTGCTGCAGCTGTTTTACTGTTTAATTTATTAACAACGACGTATTTGCTGTAGTAGTCTACGACTACCAGGAAATCGCTGTCTTGAATCTTCATAAAATCAACTCCAATTTTTTCCCACGGGTGTTCTGGAACTTCATGACTATTTAAACTTTCTTTCTGTTGGCTTCTGGCGCTCTTCTGGCAGACGGAACAATGTGAAACAAGTTCTTCAACTTCTTGAGCCATTCCTGGCCAATATATAGCACTGTTGGCTATGTTTTTGCAGGCAACAATACCTTGGTGAGCGCTATGAATTAATTGTAAAAATTCATTTTTTAATGCATCTGGAATCAGTATGCGCTTCCTGTAAAATAGTACATTTTCATGAAGGTAAATATCATTTCTCACTGGCTAGTATCTTCTTGCAACTAGAGGAACGCTGTTCTTGAATTCCGGCCAACCATTTATCGTGTAGTTTTTTACCAGCGCGAGGATTTCATCCTCATCAATAGCTTTTTGTAATCGACGTGCGTTTTCGGCTGAGGTGCTCACTACTGCGTGAACTTTTAGACCATCTAAATATTCTGTATTCGTATTGAGATCACTCGGGCTCCTGCTGAGTGCGTCAGCAATAGCTAGCTGTTTTCCTGGAACATATTTTAAAGTAGGTTGATATCGCATTAAACGGAGTACTAACTTTTGGAGCCTAGGAGACAGCTCATCGATTGGTTTTTTCACGATCGCCAACAATGGTTTATGGTCTGTCTCGACTTCAAATTGCTGAGCACATAAGTAATGATGGAAGCGTTCACACCCGTAAACAACTGCCAAAAGTTCTTTCTCAATTTGATTATACCGTTGCTGTGCACTGGTTAAAGACACGGACGCGTATTCCACAGGTAGTCCACTCTGCAGAATAACAGCACCTAAACCATACTGGCTTGCGTCCACTGATAAAGTTATTTTTTCTTTGAGATTGAAATATTTAAGAACAGGTGCAGAACATACCAATTTTTTCAGGTCATCAAAACATTTCTGTTCCGCTGGGCCCCAGTTCCAATGATGTTTTTCACTAAGTAATTTTCGTAAAACCGCTGTATTTTCGGACATTTTAGGCAGGAATTTTCCAATGTATGTAACCATTCCTAGAAATACTTGCAAGCTACGCTTGTCGTGCGGTGGTTTATATTGTTTAATTGCTTCGACTTTTCCTGGATCAATATGTACACCGTTGCTATTGATGATGTGTCCCAAAAATTTCACTTCACTTTGTGCCAATTTTAATTTTTGTTTAGACAGTTTTAGATTATTTGATCTAACCCTTTGTAATACACGTTCTAGGTTCATGTTGTGTTCTTTTAACGTAGAACCAAAAACCAGAATGTCATCAAAATATGCAACGACACCGTCTAAGCCTTCAAGCATTCCGGACATAAATATTTGAAAAACTTCAGGCGCGCACGAGATACCATAGGGCATTCTCGTATATCGATACCGGCCAAACGGCGTTGTGATTGTACACAATCGTGAACTTTTTTCGTCCAATGGCACTTGGAGAAAAGCGGACGATGCATCGAGTATAGTATAAAATTTCGAACCGTTTAATTTATAAAAAATTTCTTCGTGCGTCGGTATTCGAAAATGAGGACGTTTAATGAATTTATTTAGCGGTCTGGGATCCATACAAATTCGTACATCATTATTAGCTTTTTTCACCACTACAATTGGGTGCACCCAGTCAGTAGGTTCTTCAACTTTCACTAAAATTCCACTGTCTGTAAGTTCCTGGAGTTTTATTCGAACCGAATCCCTCAACATAAGTGGGATTTTGCGCGTTGCACTAACCTGCGGCGTTGCATTGTCTTGTAGGGTAATCTTGCACTTTGTATTTACTTTCCCGAGTCCCACAAACACATCTTTATAGTTATCTAATATTTCTATAGTAGACCGATTTATCGACACATCACACAACGGGTGTTCATTTACAGTATCGCAGTTTACAATTTTTAATAGTTTTGCACCAGTAAGTCCTAGAATTGTTTTCGCGCTACGGTCAGACGCAACATAGAACTTCAATTGTTTCCGAATCTTTTTATATTCACACATTATTGTAACAGTACCTTTCAGTTTAATCGGATGTCTCGTATATGAAATTAAACGATCGTTGTTTGTTCTTGTTAAAGTGCAGTCTTTAAGTCTACGGAAATCACTAGTTGAAAGTATATTAACTGCTGACCCCGTGTCGATCTTCAGTAATATTGGCGTGCCGTTTGTTTTAATTTGTTCAAACCACTCTACCGAGTCAACCGAGTTCACTGACGAATAAATTGTCCACACCACATGTTCACGAGTCACTGTGTTTACCGTTTGCCAGCTATCACTGTCCGAATCCGAATCACTTTCAATATCGTGCACAAATTTATTCCTATTAGGGCAGCATTTTTTCCAATGTCCGATTTGGCTGCATTTGTTGCACTTGCTTCGGAATGCTGGGCACTGTCTCGGCGGGTGGGAGAGATTACACCGATCACACTGTTTACCGGCACCGATTTCATTGTTATTTTTACGCGACCACGCACTTTTGTTTTTACTGTTTTTTCCCCGAATACTGTCAACATTTTCCGCTGCACTCGTGCTACTGGCGATTTCTTTGACTTTAGTCTATCTGCTTTCTATGGCGCGGCAGACATCAATGGCTGTTGCTAGGTTTAAATCTTTTTCCCCAAGCAATTTCTCTTGGCAACGTTTACTCCGAATCCCCAATACAATCCTGTCCCTGAGCATGACATCCTTTACTGCAAATTCACACGTTGACGCGAGTTTCCGGAGTTCGATTAAAAATTGATCGAATGTCTCATGTTCCTTTTGGTCCCGTATAAAGAATTTATAATGCTCGTACACAAGATTTTTAATTGGGTTGCAATATGCCTCAAACTTGCTAATAACCGTTTCTAGCTTCTCTTTGTCTTCACCCGTTGTATATTCAAACGTGTTATAGATTTCCAACCCTTCATCGCCGATGAAATTCAGGAGCATCGCAATTTTCAATTTGTCCACTTTTGCACTTTTTTCCGATGCACACAAATAATTTTCAAACTTTTGTTTCCACAGTTTCCAGTTTTCACTGACATTGCCGCTAAATTTCAGTTCACCTGGTCCCTTTCCCTCCATTTTTGTAAATTGGGTTTTTACCGCTGCCACCATGTAATGTAAGCCGGAGAGGCGTAGAGGGAGATTGAGATCAAGGAATTAAATAACTGTTCAACTTATTGCAACATTCATGTATATTCAAACGTACGTAGAAACAACGTACAAACAACTGATGATCCAAAACCCATGACAGCCCGCCATTGACATGCTACCGCCGGCTGGTCTGTGCTGCCGCCGCATGCTGCGGTGTGCGTGTGGCGTATTACTGTTGCCAGTGGCGTAGCGTATATTTTATTTATTTACAATATGTAACACATACATATAATTGTTGGGCAACCTTTCACAGAATCACCGGAGGTAGTTGTTTACAAGGATTCAAATCGGCTAAGATTTTACAGGAAAAACGACTCACCATTCAGTGAAATAGAAGCGACTCTCCGTAAGAAGGTAAACATCTGGACCAAACATGCAACTGTTGTACCTCCAGGACATGTAGGGCGTGTGGTCTGCTATGTAGAGGACAAAGGATAACTTTTTGTAGATTTAAGCGTATGAACACCTGAAGGAAATGAGCATGTATTCCCGCGAACAATTGTAGAAGCAGACCAGGATATGGAATGTGTTCTTCCAGTCGTAAATCTATCAGATACGGATATAACATTTCAGAAGGATAAAATTGTAGCAAGAGGATGGAAGTGTCAAGCTGATAATAATGAAGTGCAGAAAAATGAAGGAATTGATTTTACGAAGGATGAACTACATGTGGGAACGGATATAAGTGAGGATCAACGCGAACAACTGATACGTCTATTGCAGGAATACAGAGATTGTTTTGCAAGAACTGTGAAGGATATTCGATGCACGAATGCGACTGTAGTGGATATTTTACTGACTGATGACACACCCATTACGTACAGGCCGTACAGATTATCAATTTCAGAAAGAAAACAAGTTCAGTCCAACTAGCACAAATATTTTATAACACAAAATCATATAACATTGTAATTTTATAAAGTATATATTGTTGTTGTTTAAATATAGAAGTGTTTTTTATCTATTCTAATTGGTACAAAAATGCCACTAGAAGCTGAAATGTATTTTAATATGTTTATATAAATGTTCTCAAAACTATATAATGAAACTGATTTATAAAAACATTTTACATTAGCTGTAAAAACATTCTAAAATACGGCTTACAAAGCATTTCGTTTCAATGAACATTTATGTTCTATTAGTATCTTGTAATAGTTAATCACATACCTAATAAAACTTATAAGAAACACAATTGTATAAATGAATAAAAGTTTTATAGTGGTGTTCCTAAAATGTCCTAATAAATACTTTATATAAAAAAAAAGGAATTATGAAATATCATCATTATTGTAAGAATTGCATTATTTCCTTTATAAAGCTATTTGCTTATTATCGAGAGCTTAACAAGATCAAATTGTGTAATTAATTTCGACACACGCATTTGACATTTGCTAAGGTTAGAAGGAAGACAGCAGATTGTAAAACAAATTTATTTTATTTCATCATGGAAAATTGGAAGCAATTAAAGAGAAGCGGAAATTTTCGAAGAAAAGTGAATGAAAATTTAAATAAAATGAAGAAAAGACAATTAAGCCTGATACAGTTCTACAAGACACAAAAATTGATTGAAAATAAACACTGTAAAGTTGAATCGAATACCAATTTTGTGACTAACCCCATCCTAGCAGAAGGACCAACTCTAAATAGACCATCCGAAGAACAGGAAAATACACTAGAAATAGAAGATCACACAATAAACAACTGGAATGTAGAGCTGGAGAACAGTGATGGGGAAAAGTTATCAAGTGAACATTCTGAAAGTGATGATTCAATTAAAAATGCAAATGTTAGGCTTGGACTAAAAGTTTGGGCCAATTCGTTTAATATTAACCATACTGCTTTAAGAGAATTGTTTAAAATTTGGAATGAACGTATTCCAAATTTATTACCTTTGGACCCTCGTACTTTACTTCAAACTTCAAGGACTGTGAATGTAAATAAAATACCAGGTGGTGAATATTGGCATCAAGGAGTGCAATTTTTCTTGAAAAAATATCTAACCAATATTCCCGCAAATTTAACGTCTGTGTCTTTGAATATCAATATCGATGGCTTACCTATATATAAAAGTTCCAGACAAGAATTTTGGCCAATTCTATGCAACATTTATGAAATTCCACAAATTAAACCAATGGTTATTGGTATTTATTGTGGCTTTGGTAAGCCTGGAAATATAAAATATTTTCTTCAGCCTTTTGTTGATGAAATGAACGAAATATTATTAAATGGGATTATTATAAATGAAAACAATAGTTATTGCGAGCATAAGAAAATGCGGAGAATAGATGTTAAAATCAGATGTTTCATTTGCGATTCTCCTGCGCGAGCATTTGTGAAAGGTAATTTATTAAATTGAGATATATAAATTAAATACGAATTATTTTAATGTATTTTCATTCTACAGGTGTAGCTAATTTTAATCATCAACATGGTTGCATAAAATGCACTACAGTTGGGGAGTATTCTTATATTTCCCGTTGTAATTATTATCCACGTAATAAGTTTGAAAAGCGAACAGATAAATTATTTCGAGAAAAAAAATACGGTTTACATCATAAATGTGAAACACCACTAACAGAGCTTCCAATTGATATGATAGAAGATTTCCCTGTTGGCGTTTCTCTACATTTAATTGACCTGGGTATAATGAAGAAATGTTTAATTGGCTGGCGAGATGGAAGTTTTGGTAATTATAGAGCCAAGTGGTCTGCGAGAGATATAATACAAATATCTGAATTTTTAATAAAATGTAAAATACCATCAGAAATTCACCGAAGTGTTCGAGGATTAGAATGTCTCTCTCGTTGGAAAGGATTAGAATACAGAACATTTTTATACCATATTGGAATAGTTATTTTAAAGGAATTCTTACCACCTGATATTTATGAGCATTTTTTATTACTCTTCTGTGCTGTTACTATCTGTTCTTCAACTGTTTACAGTAATATGTTACCTTTGGCAGAAACATTATTTGATTACTACATAGAATATTATGGTGATTTATACGGAGAAGATTCTATTACAAGTAATGTTCATAATCTATCTCATATGGTAGATGAAGTGAAAAAATTTGGTATTTTATCAACATTCAGTGCATATCCCTTCGAAAGCAAATTGTATCAAATTAAGAATTTGTTAAGAAATGGCAATTGTCCGTTAATACAAGCTGCAAAAAGATTAGGTGAAATAACTATGTCCGAAATTGAAATAAGTATAAATGAATTCATAAAAAATTATCCAATTTTAAAACGTAAAAGTACTAATGATGATTTTTACTTAAAAGGAGAATTCGAAAAATTTTCATTAAGTAACGAATCTCGAAATAAATGGTTTTTAACTCGTGAAAATGAAATAGTTGAAATGAAACATGCTGTATTACAAAACGGGATAGTATATATATACGGATGTTCATTGAGTCAAATTAAAACTTTCTTTGACAAACCAATAAAATCCAGTTACTTAAATATATATGCTTCTGATTGTCAAAAAAAAATTACCAAAACTTTACACTATGAGTAGTACAGCTATGTATGTTCTGGCTCACCTTGAACTTTGAACCCTGTTCATCCGGTTTGGACGATGACCTTGAATGTTTTTCGCTTCGGATGGCTTTTTTTGGCTTTGGGGGTAGTTTTTGTCACTGGGGTAGTTCTTGTGCGAGGTAGTTCTTGTGCGGGGTAGTTCTTTTGCGGGGGTTGTTCTTGTGTGGGGGTTGTTAGCTAGTTTTAAGAAGAACGCAACCCGCAATGCACTTGATAGCGCTCGCTACTAGCATCGCCATCTATTTGATAACTGTGGTCACATTTTGAACTACTATTTGCACATGTTAGCATGCGGCTGACTAGCATGTGGTGGAGGTTAAAGGTTATCGACGACGACGACGACGGTGAATACTGTACACGGATTTTGAAACATATATATAGCGCAAATCATTTCTACATTTTGTGCAGTAATGTATGAATTGTAATTCATCGAAATTGCATGTAAATTTTAAGAATTTAAAGTAATGCCATTAAAGTCTAAAGATTGGTATATTATTAGACATGAATGTCATTCATGTTATATCTATGATGAACGTTCGAAATCTAAATTACCAAGTAATAAATATAAAAGATGTTCTATGTGCAACGAAATGCTACAAATTAAATATTGGAGATATTATAATAATGCAATGAACATGGTTAATGGTGCAATTGTTCTTCCTCATAAATAGTAAGTAGTAAAATAAAATATTTTATTAATATTCATGTTTTACATCATCATTCTGATTCAGATTTATAAACATAATTTTATTAGATGAGCAGCGTTTTAAGTATAAAGGAATGTTATCATTAATTTTTATAAGAATTTTGAATGTTAGCTGATGCAATTTATTGAAATTTTATGTTCACACGATCTTTGCATGTGCTATTCTATATATAAATTTTAAGATTTTTCAAATTTTTAGTAGTATCATTTTATACTTGTTATGTTAAGGATAAAGGTTATCACTAAAATTTCATAAGAATTTTGAATGTTGGCTGATGCAATTTTTGAAATTTTATGTTCACATGATCTTCGCCTGTCCTGTATGTTCACGTGATCTTTGCCTGTGCTATTCTATATAAATTTTAAGATTTTCAAAAATATTTAGTAGTATCATTTTATACTTGTCGTGTTAATGATATATGTTAGTGCAAATACAAAATGAAGGTAAATAAAGTTATCATTTATTTATTTATAAATTCATTAATATAACTTTTAGACGCCTAGATGCTCGAATATATCGTTACAACGTTCAAAAATGTTACCACCAACACCAAGAAAGCAATTTACAAAAGATTTACGTGATTATGATAATACTTATGAGACTACTACTACTTCTGTTAATAACACGGTGGTAGCAGAAAATGATGAGCTATTAATGTTAAATAATGTTGGGAGGATGACTACAACGACAACGACTATGATGAGTTGTGAAAATGAGGAAAAGGAGGAAAATACAAAATCTGTACAAACGCAAACGCAAAATGTGCAAAATCCTAATCAACATTATTCATCATACAATTATAATAATAAGTTAATTGTAGAGTATAGATATTTTTTAAGCAATAATATAACAATATATGTTGGTATTAACCCAATGCAAAATTTTGAAATTATTATAAATTTGTGTAATGAAAAACTGGGGAAAAAAATTTGTTTTAACATAAAAGAATGGAATGAATTTCTTTTATGCTATAACTTGATTGTATCCCATTTAAATGGTACTTCAAATTTAGAATCGTATAATTTTAACGACCACAAATTATTTTTTGATAATATAGAAAATAATAAAATTGTTATAATTGAATCAAAAAATAATGAAATTTACTTAGGTTATAATTGCATTAATAATTTGTTTCAATTATCAAATATTATTAATAAAATGTATGTATGTATGTATGTATGTATTTGAGGGTTTAAGCGTTTTGTCGCTTTTTGTCAGCGCGACCTAGAAGATGTATTGTGACATAGCCCTTACTTAGTTTTCCGGAAGTAGATCCAGATTTTTGATGAAGCCGATTATGGCTCCAGGAGTCAAGTTCTTGATCTCCTCTGCCGTAAGATACCTCTTACCTAGTTGATTGAGTCTCTGCACAGTTACTGCTGGGCATTCACACAGTATGTGTTCCGACGATTCTTCGTCCTCTTCACAGAGTCGACAGGTTTCATTTTCAGCTATACCAATTTTGTGCAAATGGTACTTTAAAGGACAGTGGCCAGTGAGAATTCCTGTCATTATATTAAGGTCCTTTTTGCTGAGAGCTAGTAACTCTTTGGCGTTTGTCGAAGCTGGGGAAATGAATTTCCGAGCTTGATTGAGGCCTGGAATATTTTTCCAATATGAGGATATGGTAGATTCCTCCCAGTTTTTGACCACCTTCTTATAGTGGCTTTGTGGAAGACCACATGAAGGTTCCGGCCCGTGGTATGAAAGTTTAGCCCCTTTTTTTGCAAGGTCATCAGCTTTCTCGTTTTCTAGGATTCCCTCGTGCCCTGGTACCCACCGTAGGGTGACTTGGTTTGCTTCGGATAGCAATTGGAGGGTCTCCCTGCAGTTCCAGACTAGCTTTGATTTACATGTGAAGGCATTCAATGCCTTTAAAGCTGCCTGGCTGTCTGACATTATATTTATTGATGCTCCTTTTACACCTTTATCTAGGTTTATGTGAGCACAGAGATTTATTGCATAAATCTCAGCCTGAAAAATTGTGGAGCAGGTGCCTAAAAGAATGGAATGAATTTCTTTTATGCTATAACTTGATTGTATCCCATTTAAATGGTACTTCAAATTTAGAATCGTATAATTTTAACGACCACAAATTATTTTTTGATAATATAGAAAATAATAAAATTGTTATAATTGAATCAAAAAATAATGAAATTTACTTAGGTTATAATTGCATTAATAATTTGTTTCAATTATCAAATATTATTAATAAAATAATAAATTATTTAATTTCATTAAATTTACGAGGGCGGTCCGATAAGTACTTAGCCTCACCGCCCTATAGCACAACAATCGCAAGAGCAATTTTTTATTGTTTAGAATATCATCGTAGACAGCTACTGTCAAATTTTCAGCCGAATCGGACGCGAAGTTTTGTTTTGACCGCGTGTGGAAGCGAGCGTGTCCGCAGATTTGAGAAAAATCGAAAAAGAACACTATCGGTCGGTGATTTGATTCTTGTTTTTGGAAGGGAAATCGCGCAGCGCAATTAAAGAACGCTTGGATGCTGTATAGGGTGACTCTTTTCCTTCGATGACGACAGTCAAAAATTGGTTTAACGAGTTTCAACGTGGTCGCACGTCGGTTTTTGATGAGTCACGCCCAGGTGCCCCGAAAACGGCTACCACGGAGGATAATGTAAGAAAAATCCACGATTTCGTATTGGCAGACCGCCGATAGAAGGTGCGTGAGATAGCTGACACAGTAGGCATCTCAAAAGACCGCGTGGGTCATACCTTGCATGAATTATTGGGTATGAGAAAGCTATCGGCGCGATGGGTGCCGCGTTTGCTCACTCCTGACAACATGCGCATCCGTGAGACCACTTCAGAGCAGAATTTGACGATGTTTAGGCGCAATCCGAAGGAGTTTCTGAGTCGTTTCGTGACCGTCGACGAAACATGGGTACACTGGTACACACCAGAGACCAAGGAACAGTCGAAACAGTGGACTTCACCCGGCGAACGTGCTCCATAGAAGGCGAAGACTGTCCTATCGGCCTGAAAGGTTATGGCCACGGTTTTCTGGAATTCAAAAGGTGTGATCTACTTCGACTACCTGGAGAAGGGTAAAACGATTACAGGGCTCTACTATGCCGAATTATTGGGCCGATTCGACGCCGAATTGCAGAAAAAACGGCCCCATTTGTCGAAGAAACGAATGCTTTTTTACCGTGACAATGCACCGGCTCACACCTCCGCCGTCGCCACAGCCAAATTGGTAGAATTAGGCTACGAACTGCTACCCCACCCACCGTATTCTCCGGATTTGGCCCTGTGCGACTTTTTTTTGTTTCCAAATTTGAAAAAGTCACTCGCTGGGCAGAAATTTCAGTCGAATGGGGCAGTTATCACCGCCACGAAAACCTACTTTGCACACCTTCAGAAAATGTTTTTTTCAGACGGGTTACAGAAGTTGGAGCATCGCTGGATCGACTGTATAGAACTCAAAGGAGATTATGTTGAAAAATAAATCGCCATTTTAAAAAAAAAATTGTTATTCTTTTGTAGGCTAAGTACTTATCGGACCACCCTCGTATATAATTATTATAATAATATTTTGAAACAAGCTATTGAAACTACTGGAGGTGATATTTATACAAATATTTATAATGTAATTAATAATTCGGACAATGTGAATAATATAGCTATTAGAGAAATTTTAATATATTATCCAAATGTTGTCGCAAGTACCTTATCAAACATAAGTTCACAATTATTGGTGGAATTAAATAAGAATTAGTGGGGGTATGTATATATATAATGTATTACTTTGCGAGAGATATTAAAATTATTTTGTTTGCTAAAATGTTTTTGTATATTTGTACTATTAAGAATAGTGCTGATATAAAAAAAATTGATTTTTGAAAATATTTCTGGAATATATGTAAATAATGATAAAGTAATATTTACAACTAGAGATACTACAATTGTTCTTCGTTTAAAATATAAAGCTCCAATTTATAATGGACTAATTGATTTGCGTATTGAAGATGAAAATGGGACATGTGATTTTTTAAAATTCTACATCGACTTTTATCGAGGACAAGTGTACAAATTTAAATTAGATTATATAAGACCTAAAACTGATCTACTTTATTATCAATATAAAACTGGTTCAAAGAAACATTGTGATTATTTAGATGTTTTTAAAATTTTACCACAACCATGGCATCTAGACAGACTATCATCTTATAGAAATTGGATATTAAATACATTCCGATATAAATCGTATAATCATTTTGTTCACGAAGAAGATCTACCATATATTTATAATGAATGTGTAGTGTTATGCCGTTTGACTGGAACTCATAAAGATTGTATAAATTGCTCGCATGTTATGAAATACTATGATAACAATGACTTTGATATGACACCACCACATACTGATAATGAAGAAGAAGAAGAAAATTAATAATGTTGTATATGTAATTTATGTATATATGTTGTAATAAAAATAAAAGCATATTTGAATTTAAATTTTGTTTATTATTTCAAAACAAGCAATAGTGGGGTACGTATATTAATAATGCATTGAGAAAATAAACATTATTTTGTTTGTACACACATACATATTTAAAACTAAAAATGGAAAGAAAAATTCTTGCTAGAAATTTGTTATCTATTGCTTTTAATTTAAAGGTGTTATCAGAAGAAGAAAACAATTATTATAAGATGATAATAGAAACAAATAATGTTGATAGTAGAAATCTAATTCATATAATTGAAAATTTTGCACCTATTGCATATGTGTGTAATAAAATTTCTGAAGAAGATTTACTTAATATAATACATATAAAAAATATTAATATTGAAAATATGTGGAAAAAACTTCCTCTAAAATATAAGTTGCATCCAGATGTTATACCAAAATTACTGTGTGTAGAACATTATAATTTACCAACACATGAAACTCATATAGATGGTCCACCCTCATCTGTAGGAAAGTGTTTGGAATGTCGAGAAAATTATAAAACTTACACGTCAAGGAGGTTTACAAATTAGTAAAGATAACTACACGTCAAGGAGGTTTACAAATTAGTAAGTAATGCAAAGTTTTAATATTACTTATAAAAAAACGCAATCAATTCCAAAGCGAATTATTGATCGTGAAATATATGGTACTCATACGAGTATATCACCATCTTATTGTAGAAAAAATGAATGTTTAAAAGAAATTGCAAAACTGAAAAATGTTCAATTATTTTGCAAAGAAAATTTAATACGAGAAGAAAATATTTATGATAAACAAATAAAAATACTAACAAACTCTATTATTTTATCAGATCAAAAAAAGTAAAATGAAGAATGAAAGAAGAAGAAGACGCATCCTATTATCTACCTACACGCACAACCTATAATAAAATATAATAATTAAAATAAGGAATATTTTGTAACAATAATAATAAATAAACTATTTTGTATATAAATATGATGTATTTTTTTATTTTCATATCCATATAATTACATTAATCGTACACTATTTGTTAGAGGTGTATATTTGATAATCTTATCATATATTACTAAACAGTACGCACTAGTGTTTGCAGGAATATTTGCACTTGTTTCAAAATTCAATTTTAAATCAACTGGACCAGATTTTAAAGATTCATTTTGATGTTGTGTATTTATTACTACAATAGGACAATTAGCTTTAAATTTTAATGGGTTGAAAAGGGGTTCAATATTTTTTTGATAATAAGCTGATTGGAAGTGAATATACATGTTATATAAAATAGACCAATGGTTATTATTAAAATTTAAATTCAAATTATCATAAGGAAAAACTTCTGAATTCAACTCTACCTTAAAATTACTTAAATTACAATGGTCAAATAAACTCATATTTTTTATAATATTATTTTTACGATCTGTTTGGAATCCGAAAATAATAAATCTTGGTTTTTCCAGTTGTGTAGAGGTTTTTACAATCCAAGTGTGATGTTGAGTTTGCGGTAATACGGGGTATTCCTGTAAGTCCCAACTTCGGAATGGAACAAGTAGTTCAGTATCACCACCTAAATATTTTAATAATCTCAATTTTTCTCGATCTGCAACTGTTATATGTGGTACATGCCATTGTAATTTTGTAAGAATTATTTTCAACTTGTCTGTACTTGTCTCTGAAATTATAGCATTATTATCAGCACTGCTACGTAAAAATACTAAATCTTGACGTAAATTAAGAATTATTTTTTTATAATCTTCTGCAAAACCTAATATCATTCGAAGTGGTATGCAAAAACTAAAATTTCCTTTATCATCGAGCATTTTATCACTATTTAATGGATTCCAACAAGCATTTTGTAAAGCAATAGATTCATTCGGAGAATAAGAACAATAACCTTTAAATGTTGTTGTAATTCCAGGATAACGTATACGTTCTATGGTAATTCCACCAATTTCATAACGAATTTCATCAAATAGGTGCATAATTCCATTATTTATGAATTTGGCATGAGGTGCAGGTTTATCTTCATGATCTAATAATTGTCCTTCAACATAAATGTAACTGTTTGATGGTAGTGTATATAAATCTTGTCTTTGTATTGCTATTCTAATTTCATCATTGTTGTTTAATAATGTAGATGCATATGGCTGATAAGTATGCGTTTCAGCACTTTGTATGCTTTCATCTAAATATATACGTTCCTGCACATTTAAAATTTGTTCACTCACACTCATCTTTTAAATATTTATTTTCTGATAATACTTTAAAACCAAGAGTTTTCAGGTAGTTTTTATTTTCACTTGTTAGTTGTTGGGATATTTGGCGCAAACTAAGTTTTGTATTACTATATTTTTTCTTTATATATGATTTAGTATGCGAGTTCGTGTTCGTGTTATTATATACAATTCCCATATTGTACTAAATTTTTTTTAAATATAGTCTTACCGTGATAACTTCTCCTTTGAAATTGACTAACTCACCATTCTGATCAATTATTTTAAGTGTTATCGTATCAATTACGTTAGTATTAACAGGTAAATAGATAACATTTAATGGATTTTCAATAATTCTAAATCCAGATGGAACATTTGGAAAAAACTCGTGAATTCTATGAACTTGTTTAGAATTATCATATGAACCTGTTACTATGTTACATTCTATACAAATAGCATTAACTTTAATTATATTTATAGGATTTTCCGAGATATGATATTTTTTAGCTTCATATTTTTTCTTTTCACATCCTAATAATTCTCTGATTGTATTCGGCTTAGTAAAATCTATTTCCCAATTAGATATCATTTCACATTTTAAAGTATTATTATTTGCTTTGATTGATATATTTGATTTTATATTTCCACCACTTGTTAAACTTTTCATTTTTTTCTTTAAAAACATATTTATATTTTCAAGCTCATACGATCCATCTGGTATTGTAATAGAGTATTCACCAACATAAAATTTATTATTTCTTTCATCAATGTTTGGAATTGAATTAAAAGATTCAAAATTGATAAGCCCTATCACGTATTCACTCTTAGGATCAAGTTGAATAGATGGATATATAGTAGTTGATAATTGAGAACTATTTTGAGAAAAGGTAAATGTGTACGACATTGTTGTTTGGTTAACACTAAATTATTTATTTATAAAGAATTTATATTACATAGAAATTGTAAACAAAGATGTCCACAATTATTAGTGTTAAACAATTGATATTGATTATAATTATATTTAATATTACAGCTACCAAAATATTTAATTACTTCTATTGGAGGTTTTAAATTACCAAAACTATCAAAATATATCACATTTCTACCATGTTTTTTATATGCAACCCAATGTGTACCTGGATTATTATAATCATCTAAATTAATTATTCCACATTCAGTAAAATTAGTATGTTTAGGTAAATTGTTTCTCATAAAAACTCCTCTGAAATTAGATATTTTTAAAATTTTTGACTATTTCAATAATTCGATATTAGTTAAGGCACGTTTTGGTAGCTTTTTTAATAGTTTTTTGTTTGTTTTGTAGATAAAAATTGTGATAATTTTGGTAAGTATAAACCTAATCCTTTCTTATAAGGTTGTAAATATAATCCTTTTCCTAAAGCAATAGCTTCCATTGTTTTATTATGACGTTGATTTTCTATTAGTTGTTTATTTGCGGATTTTGCATCATTCACAGCTTTTACGATGCCAGCAGCACCCCCAGCTAATGTTCCTAATGCGCTTAACCCTGCAAATATTGGTATAAGAGGTAGTATACCACCTTTTTTTGGTATTGATATTACTCTAGGTTTACGTAGTATTTTTTTATTTTTTTTAAATTCTTTTAAAGCAATGAGAATATTTTTTTTATCAGAATTATTGTTTTGTAATGTAGAACGAACACGTTTAATTTCATTGTTGAAATTAAGCATATTTTTACGTTTATTTATTTTTTTAACATGTTTATGTTTTATATTATTTTTTTTAACACGTTTTCGTTGATTTTTCATTTTATTTCCAGCACCTAATTTAATTTTTGCTTTCATTGCTCCTGTGACACCAAGAGCAGCTATTTTTTCTTTTATAGAAGCGTCCTTGGAATGAAATCGTTTAGATGCTTTATCAGCTAATATTGTATCAGCTTTATGACGATCTTCTAAATTTTCACTCTTGGAATATGCAATATCATGAACCTTACAAGCTTCGTCTAATAAATTAACACCCTTATCACCACGTGCAAGTCGTTTTTGTAATTTTGTCCCCGGACCGCAATAATTATATCCAGGTATATGAAGTTCAATTGGAAGTTTATTAATAGCTGTGTTTAATAAACTACCTCCATAAGTTAATTTTTGATTATATTTTTTCAAGTGTTTAATCATTCGAGTATCGTAGTCAACTGAAATATATTTTGTATAAAATGTAGTATTTATATATTATATGCTTAGTTACAATGAAAGTATTAAAGCAAAAAGATACGCTTACTGTGAAAAATTATGATTTAAAAAAGAAAAAAGAAAAACCACGTCATGGTGTGTTACTTCCAACAACAATTCGTTGTCTTATTAGCGGTCCTTCCGGTTGTGGAAAAACAAATGTTATAATTGCACTTCTAGAACACCCAAATGGATTACACTTTGAAAATATTTATATATTTTATCAACCGAAATATTTATATTTAGAAGCACTATTTAAACCTTTTAAAACTATTGGATACCATGCTTATGATAGTAGCGAAAATATAATAAAACCTAGTGAGGCAAAGTATAATTCTGTTTTTATATTCGATGATATTGCGTGTGAAAAACAAGATATTATTAGAGATTATTTCTCTATGGGACGTCATAAACTAGTTGATTGTTTTTATTTATGTCAAACATATACACGTATGCCAAAACATTTAATCCGTGATAATGCGAATATGTTAATATTATTCAAACAAGATGATTTGAATTTAAAACATATATATAATGATCACGTGGGAACTGACATGACTTTTGATAAATTTAAATATATGTGTGCAATGTGCTGGCATAATAATTACGGATTTATAGTTATAAATAAAGAATGTGATATAAATAAAGGTCGTTATCGTAAAGGTTTCGATCATTATATAAATATATAAAACAGACCAGTATACTGACCAGTATACCGACCAGTATACCGACCAGTATACCGACCAGTATACAGACCTGTTTACAAGCTGTTTGTAAGCTGTTTAAGGTTAATTACCAGTATTAAAACCTATTTACAAAATGAATATAGATAAAAATTTAAAAAAACAATTAATAGAAGCTAGACGAAATGTTAGACGAAAGCTGAAATTATTAAAAAGTGGTGAAGTAGAAACAGAGATTAATTTAGAAAAATCATGTAACCCTATAACTAAAAAACTAAAAGAAATTACTGAAAATTTACAAAACATACGTGATGAAAAAAAAAAAAAATTACTGTTAAAACAGAGGCAGAGGAAGATGAGGAGGAGGAGGAAGAGGATGAACAGGAGATGGATAAAGAATATGAAGAACATAATAAATCTTTGTTAAATCCATATTATACTACAAGTGAAAATATAAAATCTGAAACAAATTTGGATATTACTCTTGAGAAATATATTGATGACGTTAAAAGAAAATCTAAGTATATAGATGATATATACGGTATTACATATAATAAAAATAGGGGTAAGGGAGAAATTTTTAAAATGGGTAACAAAGTAATTACTTTTGAAAATCAAAATATAAGAGTTGATAAAAATATATTCCCAGGAACTCAAGGTTTATACGAACTTGTTTTTAAAAAACAGCCTAATAATGTATATACTCAAGAAGATAGTAATAATTATAAACAAATTTTAAATATAACAAATGCAGCCCGTCGTGATAATAGTCCAACAGGACAAATTAAAGGAAGCACATCATACAAATATAGAAATATTATTAAACCATTAATGATACCTAAAAGACATTCATCTGTTTCCCTTCCAACAAAACAAGCTGCAAATTTATCACATAAAAAAACTGGTTCTGGTGTAGGTCTATTGCTTAAAAATTATAATAAAAAACGGATAGAATATGAATATTGGGATAATCCTAACGAATTAATTGAAAAATTAAAAAAATTAATAGCATCTAAGAACGCTGGTAATAATAATCTTGATAACGAAATTATTTCTATAATTAGCGAATTAAAAGAGGCTAACATTATTGAATAATATTAGTAGTAAAATGTCTATTGACAAGTTTGGACATCACAGCTCACAATCTTTTTATTTAAATAAAAAACGAAAACATTATAATAGCAGTGACAGTGAAGATAGTGATAAGAGTTTAATTGAAGTTGGTACTCCTATATCAGATTTGCATGCAGTAAATAAGAAATATTTAGAAGAACGGATAAATATTATTCTTGAAAAACAAAAAGATATTATTGCTAATGAATGTAAAAAAATTATTAATGAAAAATTGAAAAAAACCAATACAATAATAAATACTATAAAAAACGATATATCACTCATATATAAAGAATTCAAAATTCATGATATAAATGAATAGTTAACATGTCACAAATAAAACAAGATATAGTCAACGAGCTTCATAAACCAGCAAGAAAAAATTTTAAAAGAAGACGTGTAATTATAAAAGGATTAGATGAGACTTTTGAAGCTGATTTAGTTGAAATGAACGCTCATGCTAAATTAAACAAAAATTATAATTACATTCTTGTGGTAATTGATATATTTTCAAAATATGTTTGGGCAGAACCGGTAAAAAACAAATCTGCAATTGAAGTAGCAAGTGCAATGCAAAAAATTTTCAAATTAAGCAATCGTATTCCAAAAAATTTACACACAGATTTGGGGAAAGAATTTAAAAATAATAAATTTAAACAATTAACAGAAAAATATAGTATAAATCATTATTTTGCAAAACAAACACCAAAAGCTTCTATTGTTGAACGTGTAAACCGTACATTAAAAAATATAATGTATAAAAAATTTAGCTTGCAAGGTTCTTATAAATGGCTGAAATTATTACCAATTGTTATTTCAGAATATAATAATAAAAAACATAGAACAATTAATATGAAACCAATTAATGTAACTCGTAATAATGAAAAAAAAATATTAAACACAGTATACAATAATATTAAAATAGTTCCAAATAAAAAGCAAAAATTTCAAATTAATGATAACGTTCGCATTAGTAAATATCGAGGAATTTTTGATAAAGGTTATATGCCAAATTGGTCTAATGAAATATTTATTATAAAAAAGGTGAAATTAACAAATCCAATTACGTACATATTACAAGATAAATTTGGTCAGTTAATTGATGGCGCATTTTATGAACAGGAATTACAAAAAGTAAAACACCCAAATGTTTATTTAGTTGAAAAAATTTTAAAAAAGAAAAATAATAAAATGTTTGTAAAATGGTTAGGATTTGACAATACTCATAATAGTTGGGTTAATAAAAATGAAATCGCTTAGGAGTAGTTTAAGTATTGATAACGGTTGAGTATAAATACTGCTTTGATATTTTGGAATAATGTAGTGTTTTTCCATACTTTATTCGAGAAACATAATTCGATAAAATGAGCACTATTACATCTATATCTGTAATTATAGATTTGAAAGGTTTTACCTTTGGTAAAAGAAATCGTTTTATTTGTAAAGAATTTGCAGTGTTAAAGTTAGACACAAACGAATGTAAAAGCGGAATTTTTAAACAACCCTTTGCATATTCCTTATTAAGTGATGCAAGCAAAAAACAAATTCAACATCAAGAAGCGAATAATATCCATAACATCCAATGGAGCTCTGGGGATATTATATATTCTAAACGTCAAGAATTTCTGCAAAGTATAATCGACAGTTTTGAATGTTCACGTGTTTACGTGTGGGGTGAAAAGTGCAAATTTTGGTTAGAAAATATTTTAAATTGTAATATTATAAATTTGGAACCGTTACTACTACAACCAGAAGAAGAAAAAATAAGATATCAGTACAATACTACAAACTGTGTTACACAAAATGTTATGAACTTAGCAGCATTGTACCGTTTAAGATTTAATATATACAATGCTATAAAAACATTTTATAACACATATCAAGTTTTGTATTATATGTGTAATGAAGATATAGAATTATTACCAATGGAATTGATAATGGTGTATGCATCAACAGAAATAGATTCTAACTGGGATAGGTTTCCAATACAATGGCAAAATAATAAAATTTTCCAAACTTACCGAAGATGTAGAATTCACAGACATTTGGAAGAAGAAGATAGTTGGATTACTGAGTATACTCTAATAAAAGATTGTTCTCAATGTAATATGTAATGAAATAAGGTTTTCTATAATAAAAAACTATTATCAATATAAGTGTTTTATTTACAACATACCATTAATACATTTTAATTTGTGCTAGTGCTAGTGCTAGTAACAGCATTTATAATTTTAAATTGTATTTTAACAGCTTGTCCATCAGCTCCCTCGGATTCCATATACAGAATGTTGGCTGCAGCATCCGTATTCATCATTGATATTTGTTCTTCGGTTAAGGTGTTATACCTCTCCCCTAGGTATACCCTGAACTCTTCAAGCTCGACTAACACCCTTTCCCCAAATTTAGTGGTAGCTCTCTTCACGTTATTAACTTTGTAAGGTGTGCATACCTCCAAGGATCTCAGTCTTCGAATCGGCAGTACTGCAGCTAACTTGTTGATTTCAGCGTAGGACATGTTGCTGCTTGTATGTTGTGCTGTATTACTAGTACGTATATAACTCTTCACTGCGGTATTTATACTGTTGTGTTATCTCAATGTGATAAAACGCTAATGTTTACTTGAAAAGTATTTTGATAATAGATTTTTCAATTGTTTTAAAATAGATTCATTTGGACAATGTATATTAAAAAAAGATAAATTAAATGGTAGTGCCTTTGTAACAGTTTTTAAATATTCACTGTATTCATATATTATATTATTTTTTAAAAAGTACAAATATCCATTTATATATTGAAAAACCCCATCTATATTTGGTGGGATACCTGGAAACATTGAATTTATTGTTCCGCGATTTATAATTGAATTACTACACTCGTCTAGCTGTATTACATGAATATTATTAAAAAATATATAAGTTTGACCTAAATTTGTATGAACTGCTGCAGTAATATTTTTAATCTCCTTTGAAACAGAACTTCCATCTGTAATTTGTAATATTGTCAACAAGGGCCACTTAATATCATAAAATTTATTATTATTTATTAATACTATGTTACTGTTAGGTTTGCGATATACAGCTGCTAAATGTTTGAAACTATCATTTAATAAATGCACCCAATCTAATAAATAATATGGCTTAGTGTAACCGTCTTCTAAAATATGTTTTACCCATACCCAGTTATCATAAAATATCAATAATTTATCATTAATAATAAGAAAATTTGTTAAATTTTTTATATCACATAATTCTGGTGCTTCTTCTGCGGGAGCCTGTTCTTTATTCATTGTTTCTGCTTCTTCCGTTGGTATTGGCTGAGGTAATAATTTCGTAGGCAGAGTTATAGTTTTTTTTCCATATAAACTTTGTATTTCCTCAATATCTATTGGATGTAACTTGAAATCTGAAATATTTTTAAATTCTGCGTTTCTATAATGACTATACATAAGAGCATTTTTTTCTCGCACATGATCTAAGCCTAACGCGTGTCCAATTTCATGGACTAAAACTTCCAAAAAATTTACACTTTCATCTTCTTTGTTATTTGATAACTTGTAACTCCATATTTCAAATAGATCCATATGAATATCAACAGAAGCTAAATGTGGATGTGGAGAACTTGCATGTCCTAAAACTTTTCCACACCCATCAAAATTATACGGACAATTTTGGAATAAATAATAAGCATAATGCCGTTTTCCACCCATTGAAATTAGAATATTTGCTTGCTTGTTTTTTTTATAGTTAGTACTATTATTTGGAGTATATTCAAATTTAATATTAATATATTTTTCCCATATTTTGAATGCTTCTTTTGCAACTTTAATTTGATAATCATAACCGTAAATAAAATCCCACGTTATAACAGTTTTATTCCAGAAATATCTATCATATTTGCTGTTATTATCAGAGACACCACATCGTTTAGATTTGAATGAATTTAATAATTCTTCATTTAAAGCTCCTGTCACATTTAAAGTATAATATTTTTGATACTTCTTTAACGCTTCTATGTATGTACTATCGTTTTTAGATATTGTTGATAGTTCATTTGTGTTAGTTTCCAAATACCCATAGGTTTCTAAGAATTCTAATGATTCCAGAAAGTCATTAGAGTTTATACTCGTAGTTGTATTTTCACAGAAACTAAAGTAACATATATATACTTGTATTAAAAATAAATTTAATAATTTCATTATTTTATATTTATTTGTACACATATAAATGAATATTTTACAATAATGAAATTTATAAAATGAATTTTCTTTTATACCTATTTTTTTAAAAAATATTACAATTATTAACACAGTATTTTAAAATTTTAACACGTTTTGATTTCGTCAGCAATTAAAAATGATAAATATTATTTGACATTGTGCTACAAAGTTATCTACACGGATATTATTTGACATTGTACAAAGTTATTAATATGGATAAACAATTTCATAACTTGTTATTTTCAAAATGTTTACACGTGTTGAATTCGTTAGCAATTAAAATTATTAATATTATTTCACATAGGACAACACAAAGTTATCAACACGGATACATTTGATCTTTAACCTTTTTATCAATATGGACATGTTTTGACTAGAAATTCTTACTTAAATTGTATAAATGGATATTTGTAAGCATATCATACTAGTTATGTGTCCGAGAAGCAGTATGGCTCTTGAAAACGTGAAGTCTGTTCAAGAAGATAATATTGATACAGGTGAGTTGTTCTTATCACCGTTACCCCATACCTATAACATGGTTGTCAAGAAGATAATATTGATACAGGTGAGCTGTTCTTATCACCGTTACCCCATACTTATAACATGGTTGTTGAGGATGATGGCGAGCCTGAGGATGGATCTGGATCTGTGATTGAAATTGTCGATAGCGAGGAAGAGATTGAAATTGTCGATAGCGAGGCCCATACCTATAACATGGTTGTTGAGGATGATGGCGAGCCTGAGGATGGATCGATGATTGAAATTGTCGATAGCGAGGAAGAGATTGAAATTGTCGATAGCGAGGCCCATACCTATAACATGGTTGTTGAGGATGATGGCGAGCCTGAGGATGGATCTGGATCTGTGATTGAAATTGTCGATAGCGAGGTAGAAGAAGACGACGACGAGGTAATAATGGAAGTAGAGGATAAGAATAGTGAAGAAGAATTGATAAATATAGATTGTAGTGACAATGAGGAAGAAGAGATGATAGAAGTGGAATGTTGTGACAATGAAGAGGTGATAATGATAATATCAGACAGTGAGGATGATGATGTAATAATAATATAAGTAGTACTAATAATGTGATATATATATATATATATATATATATATATATATATTTTTAAAAATAAGCAGTGTGTAATACAACAATATATAACAATAACTATTGCTTATTATAATTTTACCAGTTAACTATAATGAATACCCCCATGGATATGTATCTGTAGAAGTATATTGAACAATGCGTTTATCATCGTACGGACTTAAAACTATTTTTTTTTTGTTTTACAGTATACACTTCATGTTTTTTAGATAATATACAATATTGGCTTCTACTTACAGAAATATTATTGAATAAACAATCGTAATAGTTGTCGAACGTAATATTTCTCAGAGTTGCGCTTGTAACACCTTTAGCCTTTTTATATAATTTTGTTTTAATATCATTATCTAAAACTTTATAACTATACATTTTTGAACGTAATCCTATAAATTCTGTCATAATTTTTCCATTATTTTCATCTTTCATAAGACCAATTACTTTTTTATTAACTTGTGGCATATTATAAATATTATTTTTACTATAATCAGAAGTGTCAAATTTATGAATATCACGTTTCATCATTTCATAAATATCAAAATTAAAAAAATTATAAATTAAGCTATCTGTATCTGTATACAATAATTTTGCATTCTCACCTACATTAACGTTTATATAATTAAAATGAAAATCGTAAATATAAATTTTTGCCAAATCCAAAATTGAAAAGCCAACATAAATTGGTTTGTTAAAAATAACATTCTGATTTTTAAGTTCAATAAGTACCAAATCATCGCTTAATATAGTACAACTATGAAAATTAGGTTGTGATATTAAATTCTTTGCACCATACGGCCCCTCATATTCTGAAACTAATTTTACAATTTTATGTTTTCGAACATTTTCCATTGTTTTACCGAAAACAGAATTATTCATTAATTTATAAAAAATTTTAAGAAACTCATTATTTGATTGTTTGCGCAATTCTGTATTCAGATCTATATACTTTCTTAACCAGGGGCTCTGTTTAAATTTTAATATTTTATGTATACGTATAATTTTTAATCCTAAATTTATATATTGTTTTAAATTTGCATAATGTATCACATAATTTTTTTTATTATATAAATTTGCTATTAATTTAGAATTTTTTGAACTAGGCGGTGTAAAATGTTCCACAGCGAGCGGTAAGTCTTTATGTTTATCATATAAATAAACTGGGTATTCCAAATCTACTTCGAAAATAAAACCTGTGTCGCTTTCATCGCTTAAATTTAGGAAATCAATATCATTGAAATCTTTCTCATCAACCCATTCAAATTTTCCATATGGTAAAAACATTCGCATAGCTGCGCCATACAAATTATTAATATCATAATACATTAAATATGATTCTTTTTCATTAGAATTGTACATATCCCCCATATATTTATTATTAGCTTTCCCATATCTATTAGAACACTGAGATAGACCACCTCGAATACCTTTTTCAATAAAAAGAATTTTATCTACATCCGTTAATAATTCCAATTGCACATTTGCACATTTAAGCATGGCATCAAAGGCTAATCCAGGTGCTGTATAATAATGCAACGCATCCAAATCATACGTTTTCATACAACTAATACGAAAGTTTTCAAACACATCACTTAATAACAAAACATCAGTTTTTAAATACAAATTAGCGTATTCACCTAAATTTTTAATTTTAAAAATATGCCAAACACTTTTTGCGAATTGATAATCATCGTCTGATACACTTTGACCTTTAATCGAGCTATAAAATTTTTCTATGTCAGGCAATTTTGTTTCTTTCAGTTTATCCCACGAATCAATATATTCGTATGGAAAAATTCCTTTACGAATTAACATTTGAAATTCATCATTAGAAGTACAAAAACTTCTAGTAATAGGCTTTTGTTCGTTGGATAAATATGAAGATAATTTATCTAAACTGCTGCTCATAAAACGAAATGAATCGATAAATCTAAGTTGGATTCGTGTGTTTTCAACATATTTTGTAAAAGATATGTATTTTCCTTTATTTATTGGAAGTAGTAGAGTTCTGCCTGGAATAAGTTTTGCAATTATTTTAATTATAAAATGAGCGTTATATGAACTCAAATTATGAAAAACTATTGGAATTATACGCGATTTTCGATACCTTAAATTGCATGATTGATGTGCTGCTCCATTGTATTTTCCAGTTAAATGACAATGATCCCTTACTTTGATATCACCAGGTTCAAAATAATTATTACATATATGACATACTGAGCTAATAGAAAATTGATATTGTTCATGCTGTGTTAAATTCATAGGTACTATTTTATTCATAATATCATTAACAAATTTAGCAATATTTTGCAATTCTTCACAAAACCATTTTAAACAATCACTACCACTATGCAAATTAAACTTTGATAATTCATTTTTGTAACTACATTTCATGTAATATGCTATACTAAAAGGAATGTGTTTTTGAGTGAATGTAGTATTATTTCCATGATTTTCATGAATTTTTTCTAAAATAGACTCAATATCTGCATATACAACAATCGGTACCATTTCTTTGTAAAGAAAATTTTTAAATTTTAGTATTTTATTTTTTTCTGTAGGTACTTGAATCCTACAATTATTTACACGTTGACAATAGTCAATATGTTTAAGATAACTATTTTCTACATAAAAATGATTTAAACATGTGTCGCAAAGAAATGGTTTACGCGTGTGTTTTAAATTTAATTGACTATGTAATAATCTTGATAATTTTTTTATCCACATATAATGATAATGTTTAGGTGACCTTATTTCATCAATATCAACAAAATTCGATATTTCATCATCGTCATCAGCGTCATCAGATTCATTGCTTTTATTACAAATTTCTGTGAAATTAGAAATCATCAATAAATGTATTTTTCTTTTGAACAGTTTCTTTGTTAGTTTAACCGGTACAACAATATTTTTAGTGTTTTTACTAGTTCCAACTTTTTCAAAAGTGTATACATTTATTGATAATTCATTCATATCTTCAAATTTTTCAATATCCTTAAGCTTAATAGGAAAATCTAACCCTTTATAATTTAAAACATTTGCAAAATGGGGGTATGAAGAAGTGCGATCTGAGTTTCTTACAGCAGGATATAAAGCTGATACAACAGCCCAAAGAAAACAAAAGTTATCATTATTTTGTACGTTGATAATAGCTTTTTTAGATTTTATATCTGGTGGTAAATCAATATAGCAATTTCCACTTATAGGTGTATATTTGTTAATATTTACCTTTAAATATAAAATTCTGTATAATGCCCACCCTGAATCTCGTTCTTGAAATTCTTCAAGCTTATTTAATACTTTATCTTTAATATTATCGTTATACCATTCTTTTATATTTGTACATAAATCAATAACTTTGTTAGCTGTTGTAAAATGTTTTATATCTAATTTCCCTGTATGTGGGAGTATAAATTCACAACAAAATATCACATTTACCTTCAATAAAGATATTTTCAAAGCATTTTTTATTTTGTTTAAAAATATTTTACTTGCAGCTTGTAAAAATAATTTTGGATCTTTAAAACCGGCTTTATTTATTATACTGCCTGTATGTATCCTGCTATTAAATACAGATTGAATATTTTGCCACACTAACTTTTTATCTACGTTCTTCTTCCCCTTCTTCTTATCTTCATAACCTGATCCTGTTGATATCATTTTATTTCTTCTCCATTTTTTTATATCCTCTCGGTAAGTTTTTAATAGCGTTAAGTTACCTTCTAGTTTGAATAAGTTCTCCGATGTATTATAGTTTTCTTTTTGTTGTTTAATACATTTATTGATAATTCTTATTATTCTGTTGATATATTTTCGCCAGGTTTCATGTTCTTCTTCAGTTTTAATAAGATTTAAAACACTTTGAATTTTATTAACAACTTTACTACTTAAACAGCTGACAGTGTTTTTAGTAGGATAATTCATATTTGCAAAATTACTTTTCTTTCTACAAAATGTAACGTGTACGATTAACACACAAAATTAGCTCCTCCACACTTTTATAGGTTTCAAAGTAATCGTTATAGTCAGAGTAATTGATAACCTTTAACCTCTGCAGCATGCTAGTAAATCTGAATCAGAATGATAATGTAAATGTAAAACATGAATATTAATAAAATATTTTATTTTACTATTTTACTATTACATTTATAACAAATAATTATATTTTCATACATTACTGCACAAAATGTTAATGTAATTTTTGTATTAATAAAATATATTATGTAATAGGATTAAGAAATAAAATAAATATATACATATTAAAAAATGTTTATTTTTTTATATTACTACATTACATAAATTCTAATTTCTTCTTCGTCGTCGTGGGGCTAAGAAGAAAAGTTCTATGTTATACATTGACTACAAGGTTATACTAGTTTTGACTGCTATTTACCATATTAGGCTGCTTCTGTCTGCCCCTGCTTCTGCTGCGGCTGCTGCTGCTGCTGCTGCCCTGCTGGCTGCTGCTGCTTCTGCCCCTGCTGGCTGCTGCTGCTTCTACCACTGCTAGCTGCTGCTCGTTTTCTTCTACATATGCGGCATTTACAAGGTGGTGAAAACGCCATAAAACTCGGTCTAACGGGATCATTATCCCAATTTTCGGTGCTTTCCACCTTGTAATTCTTGTGCATATCTAGATATATACACGTACAAATAAATAAATATATATATATATATATATATATATATATATATATATATATATATATATATATTTATATTCTTACCGTTCATCATTGTCTGTTCACAGTTCATTGTAACATATGATAATATTCACATACACAATTTCACTTATATACAGTTTACTCAAAATTGTAATCAAATATATATCATTAACCCCTAACCTTCTCATACATATGATGTTTACGAAAACACATTAAACTCTTGTACCCGGATACAAATAGGCTATTATAATTTCAAAATTTCTTAAAATGTGCTATCAAATTCATGTCCTTAACCTCCCCTAACCTTTTGTACATGTGCTGTTTACGCAAACAAGTTAAATTCCTAAAAATAATATCAAATCGTCGTCAAATAGATAACGTTTAACATCCACCACATGCTAGTCAGCCGCATGCTAACATGTGCAAATAGTAGTTCAAAATGTGACCACCGTTATCAAATAGATGGCGATGCTAGTAGCGAGCGCTATCAAGTGCATTGCGGTTGCGTCCTTCTTAAAACTAGCTAACAACCCCCACACAAGAACAACCCCCGCAAAAGAACTACCCCGCACAAGAACTACCTCGCACAAGAACTACCCCAGTGACAAAAACTACCCCCAAAGCCAAAAAAAGCCATCCGAAGCGAAAAACATTCAAGGTCATCGTCCAAACCGGATTAACAGGGTTCAAAGTTCAAGGTGAGCCAGAACATACATAGCTGTACTACTACTATGGAAGAAATAAAGTGTAAACTAGTTGCCATTCAGTATCATAAGACAAATATTGTATTCATACCCTTACTTCATACATTACAGATCTAATTGTTGGCACTGATGTTGTAAAAATATTATTTTTATTGCATATTGAAAAATACATATAAATGTTTATTTTTATACTTTTACAACAATTTACTTACAAAAGAAAATCACAGTTCTGTTCCTTCGTTATGAATAATATTGTAATATTAAATATAATAAAAAATAAATAACATTTCCTTTATAAAAATAATACAAAAAACCTTTAAAAATATATCTAATTGTATATTTAATAAGAAAGATTCCAAAGATATTTTAGAAAAATCTGGTGTTTACCAACTGAAATGTAAAAATTGTAAAGGTGTTTATATTGGTCAGACTGGTCGAAACTTTAAAACAAGACTTAAAGAACATCTAAGATCTTTTAAACTAGAAAAAACTGACTCTACATTTGCTTGTCATCTTCTAGAAAATAAGCATTCGCCAGATAATGAAATAATACCTATTCATTTTTCCAATAAAGGTTTAAAACTTGACTTACTGGAATCATTAGAAATATTTAAATATAAAGAAAACAAAAAAAACTTTTTATTAAACGACCAGACTGATCTAATATACTCCCCTCTCTTCAACAGTTGTCTATAACGGTATTGTTACTTATTTTGGTATAAATACGAATGTAATGATTATTGTACACATTGTCTGATGATGACCGTTTTGGTTGAAACTAGTAACAAAATTTATAAATAAAAAGTGATATTAACAAAGTTACTGTTTTTATTTAACTACTTAACATGTATCACAAAGTAAAGGCTGAAATAATTAATAATTAAAAATTAATTCGCAGAATAGATAAAACTGTCAATACCAATATCAATGTTCGCTACGTGTCGTATTAACAGAAGTACAAAAATTATAAATAACATATAAAGCGGCAATAGTAGTATAGCTAGTATCGTACGGCCTCATTTGAGGTTATGTTTCACTCTCGATGACCGTGGTCATCCACATCGACCATTCTTCAGCTGAAGACATCCGGTGTGTTAGTTCTTCACGTACTTCTTGCACAACCCTCTTGAATTTGCACCCCGTTTCATTTCACCCTGTTTTCGACCTCGATGACCGTGTTCATCCTCACCTACCATTATTCTTCGCCCGCACTTCTTGCACAACCCTTTCGAATTCATTCACCCTGTATGCTCCGCCCCTATGGCATGCACTCTCCACATTAGAATGGAGTGCCTATGGAGGTGCATTCTCCACATTAGAATGGAGTGCTTATGGCGGTGCACTCTCCACTTCAGTTTGTAGTGCCCATGGGGGTGCACTCTCCACTTTAGAATGGAGTGCCTATAGGGAGCACTCTCCACTTCAGTTAGGAGTGCCTATGGGGGTGCACTCTCCACTTCAGTTAGGAGTGCCTTTTGTGGGGTGCACTCTCCACTTCAGTTATGAGTGCTTTTTGTGGGGTGCACTCTCCACTTTAGTTAGAAGTGCCTTTTGTGGGGGTGCATTCTCCACTTCACTCCACTTTAGTTGGCAGTCCCCAGGTTAAGAATCTGGATCCGGGATCTATTTCAGCGCGCGCGCGAAATATGAATTTTTATTATTTTTGATCTGAGTCTGAGATCTGGATCTGGATCTGGATCTGGATCTGGGATCTGGATCTGGGTCTGGGATCTGGATCTATTTCCTACATCCTTTGTAATTTTTTTAGTTGGGGTGATTAGGGTGAGCTGTGATGTAAATAATTAACACATTTTATCTTTGATTATATTTATTGAAAATTATAACCCCATGGGTGTGTATCTGTATATAAATAGTTTATAATTCGTTTGTCGTCAAACGGACTTAAAGCTAACTTATTTTGTTTTATTGTATGTACAACATGTTTCTTAGATCTAACAGAACATTGATTTATATTTATAGTTTTATTGTTAAATAAACAATTATAGTAATCACTAAAAGTTATAGTATTGAGTGCTGCTTTTGTTATGCCCTTTGCTTTTTTATTGATTTTTTCTTTATTAACATCTTGCAAGACTTTGTACGTGTACATTTTTGATCGCAAACCAATAAACTCTGTCATAATTTCGCCATTATTTTCATCCTTCATGAGACCAATAATTTTTTTGTTAACAAGAGGTATGTTGAAAATATTATTATGTGGATAATCAGAAGTATCAAATTTATAAATATCTCGTTTCATTACGTTATAGATATCAATATTTTTAAATAAGTAAATAAGACTATCTGTGTCTGTGTACAATAATTTTGTATTGTTACAAACATTTTTCTTAATATAATTGTAGTGAAAGTCATAAATGTAAGTTTTTGAAATGTCTAAAATAGAGAAACCAACGTATATGGGCTTGTTAAAAGTAATATTTTTTTTACTCATTTCTATTAATATAATATCATCATCTAATATGGTACAACTATGAAAATTTGGTTGTTGTATGTAAGATTTTGCACCGTATCTTCCCTCCCAATTTGAAACTATTTTTATATCTTTATATTTGCGAACGTTCTCCATGGTTTTACCAAACACCGCGTTATTCATTAATTTATAAAAATTCTTTTTAAATTCATTATTTGATTGTTTTCGCATGTTTGTATTTATATCTATATATGTTTTTAACCATGGTCTTTGTTTAAATTTTAGAACTTTATGAATTTTAGATATTTTTAAACCCAATTTCAAACATTGTTTTAAATTTTGATAATGAATCACATAGTTTTTTTTATCATACAAATTTGTTACTAATTTTGGTAGTTTCGATTGAGGTGGTATAAAATGTTCAGGGCATAACGGCAAATCTTTATGATCATTGTGTAATTCTTTCGGATACTCTAAATCAACTTCAAAAATGTAGCCTATGGGAGATTCATTACTTAAATTCATCAAATCTATTTTGTATATGTCTAAAATATCAACCCACTCAAATTCCGAGTAGGGTAAATAATTACTCATGGCAGCACCATATAAGTTATTTACATCAAAATACATTAAATAAGAGTCAGATTCATTACAATTATATTTCTCCCCCATATATTTATTATTCGCTTTCCCATATCTATTCGAACACTGTGACACTCCACCCCGGATTCCCTTTTCAATAAACAAAATTTTATCAATGTCTGTTAAAAGTTCCAATTCAATTTTACTGCATTTCAACATGGCACTAAATGCTAATCCGGGTGCAGTATAGTAGTGTAATGCATCTAACTGATATGTTTCTAAGCAACTTTCACGAAAATTTTCAAATATGTCACTTAGTAATAAAACATCAGTTTTTAAATATAAATCGGCATATTGTCCTAAATTTTGAATTTCAAATAAATTCCAAACATTTATAGCATGCTGATAGTCTTCATTTGATATGTTTTCCCCTTTGAGTGAACTGTAAAATTTGTCTATACTAGGTAGTTGTTCCTCATCTAGTTTATCCCAACTATCTAGATATTCATATGGGAATATACCTTTTTTTGTAACTAATATAAATTTCTCTTCTGAATCAGTGTGAGCTCTTGTTATCAACTTTTCACTATCTGTTAGATAAGAAGCTAATTTTTCTAAACTGCTTGCCATAAAGCGGAAAGAGTCTATAAATCTGAAATTAATTTCTGTATTTTTTACGTATTTTGTGAAGGATATATATCTTTCTTTGTTTATTGGTAATAGCGATACAGAGCCTGGAATTTTTGTAGTTATTTCTTTTATAATAAAGTGTGCATCGTACGAAGATAAATTATGAAATACAACAGGTATAGCATGTGAATTTGTATAATTTAAATTGCAATTTTGATGAGCGGCTCCTCTGTATTCTCCAGTTAAATGTGAATGATCACGTACTTTTATGTTAAGCAGAGTGAATACTTCATCGCAAATATGACATTTTTTACTATTTATAAAATTTATTTCTTCATTAGAAGTTAATTTCATCGGTTTAATATCTTTCATTATAGTGTCAATTTGGTTAGCTATATTGCTGAGTTCTTCAACAAACCAGTCAATGCAGTGTCTTCCACGGTAAATATTAAATTTTGAATATGAGTTATTGTATGAACATTTCAGGTAATACGCAATACTAAACGGTACATGTTTCTGTGTATATACCGTATTTTTGCCATGTGCTTCTTCAACTTTTTCCAAAATTGATTCTATATCAGCATATATTACAAACGGTACTTTTTCTTTGTGATGAAAGTTTTTAAATTTCAATATTTTATTTTCTTCCGTGGGCACTGTTATTTTACACTCATTCACATTTCTACAGTTTTCTTTGTGTTTTTCTAAACTACACTCGCTTCTAAAATGATTTAAACATCTATCACAAAAGAATGGTTGATAAGTTGAAATTTGACTTCTCAATAATCGTGAAAGATTTTTTATCCACATAAAATGATAATTTTCAAGAGATCTAAGTCTTCTAACATTGTCAGTGATGTCAACATCCATGCTGTCATTATCTTGAATCTGATCTTCTTTTTCCTCCTCATCTTCCTCGTCTCCGGCATACATCATCAGTAAATGTATTGTTTTATCATATTTGCACTTGGTTAGACGTACTGGTACGACATCATGCTTTTTCTTGCCCACCTTTTCAAGTGTGTAGATATTTATGTTAAGTCCATTCATTTCTTCGAATTTCACAATATTTTTTAATTTTATTGGAAATTCTATTCCATCATACTTTAGAATTGTTGAAAAATGGGGGTATGCAGATGTACGGTTAGAATTTTTACGTACTGGATATAGCGCTGACGTAACAGCCCAAAGAAAGCAATAATCGTCATCATTGTTAACATTAATAATTGCTTGTTTTGCTTTTATGTCTGCTGGTAACGATATATAACCCTTTCCAGAAGCAGTGATCGGTGAATAATTGTTTATGTTTACTTTCAGGTGTAGAACTTCATATAAAGCCCAACCTGAGTCTCGTTCTTGAAACTCTTCTAAATCGTTCATTATTTTATCTAATACATTTTCCTTATACCATTCTTTTATGTTTGTTGAATTGTCAATTACTTCGTTTCTTGTATTGAATGTTTTAATTTCACTTGTACCTGAACTTGGTAAAATGAAATGCCCACTAAATATAACATTCACTTTTAATATTGATGACTGTAATGCTTTCTTTATTTTATTTTTAAATATTGTAAATGCACGTTGTAGAAATATTTTAGGATCTTTAATTCCCGCTTTGTTTATTATCACACCTGTTTTAATACGTTTTTGAAAAACAGATTTTATATCTTGCCATAGTAAGTTATGTTTTGGTTTTCCGTTTTTAGATAATCCAGATCCAGTTTTAGTTTTTAAGTTTTTTATTTTTTCTTTATATGTTTTTAAAATTGTTAAATTAGCTTCAAGTTTTAATAAATTTTCTTCTTTATTATTTTTATAGCCTTTCTTTTTTATATATTTATTTAGTAATGTAATTATTTTATTTAAATGTTTACGCCATCTATTAATTTCATCATCGGTTTTAATTAACTTTATTGCTTTTCGAATATGAGTTATTGTTTGATCACTAAGTGAACTTAGACTACTATTCATTGTTTAGCGGTACACAAAATAGTTATTCTTCAGAACAATGCTTTCAAACAATTGATGAAAACTGAGCGGTGTTTGTTTTTTATATTTATAAAATAATATCAGATAAGTTTTAATAATCTAACGTTATTTGCTGTCTTCTTCTTCTAATCTTGAATTTGATGATTTTTGTTCATTCTCTGAACAGGTTTCACCTGCTAGTAAGCAGAGAAAACACCATTATATTATTTAATTCATATTAATATTATTACTTACATGAATACTTCTTGTATTTTGATTTTGGATAAGTTTTAAATGTGTGTATATATTCTTCAGAACAATTGTTCTTGTTTGCGAGAATTCACTGTGAATATCGTTCTATATGAGTTGTAAACAGGAATTTGTGGTTTTGATAATTTTATATCAACTTGTATGTGGTTCATTATTGATAAACATTATCAAAGTAAATATTTCATTAGTATACATCCGTAGTTAGAAATGGAAACTAGTATTTTATTTTAAAAAATACATATAGATTTCAAATAATGACTAAAATTCAAATTGTAAATGAATTACATAAACCAGCTCGTCGAAATTATCCACGTAGACGTGTAATAGTGAAGGGAATTGATGATTTATGGCAAGCAGATCTCGTAGAAATGATTCCTTATGCTAAGGAAAATAAAAATCATAAATATTTATTAACAGTTATTGATGTATTTTCCAAATATGCTTGGGCTGAACCTATAAAATCAAAATCGGCTGATGATATTGTTCTAACAATGAGTAAAATTTTTAAACATGGTCGTATTCCAAAAAATTTACAAACAGATAATGGGAAAGAATTTTATAATACTAAGTTTAATAGTTTAATGAAAAAATTTAATATAAATCATTATTCAACGTATAGTAATTTAAAAGCATCTGTCTGTGAAAGGTTTAATCGAACACTCAAAACAAATATGTGGCGTCATTTTAATTATCAGGGATCTCATAACTGGTTAAAAATATTATCAAATTTAATAAATAACTATAATAATAAAGTACATAGAACAATACATATGAAACCTGTTGACGTGACTAAGAAAGTTGAGAAATATTTATTAAAAAATGTTTATAATAATATTAAGATTTGTTACAAAAGTAAATACAAAGTAGGCGATTTTGTAAGAATTAGTAAACATAAACATATATTTCAAAAGGGGTATGAACCTAATTGGTCAACAGAAATTTTTGTAATCAATAAAGTTCAGTGTACAAACCCGATTACTTACAAATTAAAAGATCTACAAAATAATCCAATTGAAGGTGGTTTTTACGAATTTGAGTTACAAAAAACAAAATATCCAAATGATTACCTCATAGAAAAAGTATTACGTAGAAAAGGTGATCATGTGTTTGTTAAATGGCTTGGTTTTAGTAATAACCATAATTCTTGGATCAATAAATCAGACATTTTGAAAGTATAGATAAAATAAAAGTTAATTTATCAAAAATCATATATATATAAAGTAAATGAAAAATTAAATTACTTTCTAACTTGTACGTTGAACAGTAAACATATAAAAAATGTGTTTTGCATACCACCATCGTGTGCTTCTACCATATAGTACAGATGAAATATTAGATAACATAGAAATTAGAGTAAATGACTTTAGCCCTAATTCATATATTATAGTTTTATTTAAAAATAGAGAAGTGTATAGTGTATGTAGATATAGACAATCACTTAAAGATTATCATATTATTCACATTGAAAATGTGGAGGAGACAGTGTGTACAAGTTACGTTATACTAGAACATACTGTATTTTACGAAGATTGGGGGAATCTTATTCCTGAACAAGTATTACATAGAAGAGGAGGGGAAAATATTGACTATTAAATAATATAAAATGGATTGTTTTAATATAAAGTTAGTCATTATCAAAATGAACGTCAACAAATTTGGACAATGTTCTGAACTAACGCCTACTGCGTTATCTACAAACTTACAAAACAAATTTTTGATACTTATAAATAATTTAAATAAAAAAATTATTGAGTTAGACAACAAATATTCAACAAATTTTAAAAACTTAAATATAAATTTAAATAAAGAAAGAAAAATAGAAGAACTCAAAATACAAGAACAATTTACTACAGTAAATAATAAAATTAAAGAAGAAATTATTAAGCTCCAAAACAGATACAAAGAAGATTTTAGTAATGTAAATAGAACTTTACAAAAAGAACTCATTGTGCTTTTTGGTGAATTTGAGGAATTTGATAAAATAAAAGAAGAAATTATTACGTTAGATAACAAATATTCAACATATTTTAATAATGTAAATAAAACTATACAAGAACAAATCACTATAACAAATAATAAAATAAAAGAAGACATTCAAAATCAAGTCAATCAAATTAAAAATATTTTTGAAACTAACATGCATACACAACAAACAAATATGAAAAATTTGCAACAAAAATGTTTAAATAATGAACACCAAATACAACAACACGTCACTGCAACAAATCTTAATAATGTAAATAAAACTATACAAGAACAAATCACTATAACAAATAATAAAATAAAAGAAGACATTCAAAATCAAGTCAATCAAATTAAAAATATTTTTGAAACTAACATGCATACACAACAAACAAATATGAAAAATTTGCAACAAAAATGTTTAAATAATGAACACCAAATACAACAACACGTCACTGCAACAAATCAAATAAAAGAAGAAATTCAAAGTCAAATCAATATAATTACAGATATTTTAAAAACTAATATGCTCAATATATATAATTTACAAGAAAATATTAATAAATAAAAATAAATTGTATATATATATATATATATTTTATTATTTTGTAAAAATATTACATTATGTACCTATATGTATGTATGTATATAAATATATATTTATAAAAACATTCTGTTACATTTTATTATAATCCATTTCATTTTTAGTTTTGAAGAAAATCTCAATGTTATTTAGCTCATTTTTTCGTATAAACAAATATTGTGTTGGGAACAACGACTCCACTTCATTTATCTCCAACGTGTTGAAACGTTTTGGTAGAAATATTACGAAGTCACCCATGTCTAGTAGTATCGAGCGTCCAAATTTTGTAAACACATAGCGAGCTTCTTTAATGTAGTATGGTGTATTTTCTTCTAAGTCTTTTATTTTTATTATATTTTTGCTTGGATATCGTCCAAGTAGATTTAGATTCTCAACAGCCGCAGCAGAATCCATTATTTCTAATAAGAAAAGAACAAATTTAATATAAATATATACATTATAAAATATAAATTTAATATAAATATACAAATATTACTTACCCTTCTTTTGTTTGTAGTAACTGGAGGAATCAGCAACGACAACGGTAGCTGTACAGTTCTTGTTATAATGAAATGTTAGCTTTATGCACACATTTTATATTAGTTTATGTTAATTAGTAGAGAAAAATAACTAACCATATTTTTTCTGTAAATACTTTATCAAACCTCAGGTTCCTGTTTACAAGTTAGTTGTGAACACGTGTTAATCAAAGGAAAACTAATGAACCACACATTTCTGATTATTTTTAACAAGCTACATACTGAACCACACATTTCTGATTATTTTTAACAAGCTACATTTATACATGATATTATTTAATAATTTCTTTTGCGTTTTTTTATTATTGTATGTTCGTTATGTTCACGTTTCCTTTTATAACTTTTTGTTTTATTACATTTGTTGTTGTTTAAATTTATTATTCTTATAAAGTCTTTCATATACTGTTTTAATTCTTCTATTTTTAACAGAATTGGTTTAATTTGTTCACAAATTTGTTTAAACGATTTATTTACCATTTTATTATTAGTATTATTATTATGTTCTAAATGAAGTTGTGTTATCCCTTTAGTTATACAATACATTTCAGTTATATATTTTAAATGTTTAAGGTTTAATAAATAATTATCAATTTTTGATAATAATTCTTTGTTTTTATTCATTGCTATAAGTATAACTGTACATATACACACTGTGTAACAGCAACTATTCAATTATATTAGCTTCACGCATCTCTTCTATAATTGATAAAATTTCATTATCATGTCCTGTGTGACCAGCCTCTTTGGAAGCAATTAACAATTGTAGTCTTTCAACAAGTTCGTTGGGATTATCCCAGTAAATATATTCACGGTGATTGGGTGTAACACTCATATATTTTGGTAAAATACCATATCCTGTAGTAGTGTCTGTAAGAGAATAACTCCTAATTTTCTCGCCTCCACCGCCCGCTTCAATGGCGGGTTTAATAATATCTCTGTATTTTTTACTTCGATTATTGTTAAGTCTATTTAACTCATTATAACCATATCTGTGTGCACTTGTACTTAGAACTATATCAATGTAATTTTTTTGGTCTTCTTCAGTATAATTTTTATAATTTTTTTTGAAAAGCAACTCATATAGACCAGGTGTACCTTCATACCATTTATCTTTTATCTTTAAATCATTATTGTCAATTTCAACTTTTGAATTTCCAATCATCCAATCTCCATTTGAAGTTCGACGAATCCCATAAATATTATCCTTATCTCTATCATTTGAAGTTAAGTAGAATTTAAAATATTCTGCAGCAATGTTACCCAACAAATCTTTCAATTCTTCACGTGTTTCAATAGATTTTTCCAAATGATCTTGTATAATTTTTGTGGGTGATTCTTCACCATCTGTTTCCGCTATAATTTCGCTGTCAAGTACAAATGGTGTTGTCCTTGGTGTTTGAAAAGGTGTCCTGCTCACTTTACGTTTTTTAGAACTTCTTGCAGGCGTAAATGTAGAATAAAATGTATCTTCAGGACTTTTTTCAGGTGATTGTTTTACAGGTGACACGTTATCTGGTAATTCTAATTTTATTTGTTCTTTTTTAACTAATTCTTCTAAAGGTTCTGTGATTGGCTTGAATGTTTTGGCAAGCTCATGCTCAGATTCAACTTGGCCTCGTTTTAAACTTTGATATTTACTTCTTATATCTTTACTTACACGTATAATTTTTTTAAGTGTATCTTGCTTACTTTTCTCCATTCTTTGTTTAGTTCTTTACTTGGTAATGTTTATTATGTAACTAAGTACAATATATCATATATATAACTTTTATAGTGCATATTAAATTTTTTTCAGAAAACTATCAAATCCGTTTCTATAACGACCGTTTAACAAATCACTATCTTTATCGATAACAGCAAATCCATACTTATTAGTCCAACAGTAAGAACAAAAATCTTTAAATTTTTGAAAAGTCATATCAGTATTACAATGATCTGAATACACATGTTGTAAATTTTTTTCATCTTGCTTAAAAAGTATTATTAAATTTGCATTATCTCGTATTAAATGTTTAGGTATACGAGCATATGTCTGACAAAGATAGAAACAATCAACTGAATTATGACGTCCTTGACTAAAATATTCCCTCATGCAGTCTTGTTTATCACATGCAATATCGTCGAATATGAAAATAGAATTTTGTTTTGAATCTTGCGGTTTAACGATTTCACTGTTATCTGTATAGGGAAAAAATCTCATACCTTTAACACGTGATATGCAATTTTCTAAAAATCTATACTTTGGTTGATTTAGTGACTTTGAGTATAAGTAAATATTTTCAAATTTTAATCCATTCTTATTAGTTAATAAACTTAGAATGACATTTGTTTTACCACAATTAGAGGGACCGCAAATTATACATCTAATAGTATTTGGTAATAAATCACCATGTTTTTTATTAATATTATTGGTGTTTATATCAAAATTATCAACGTTTAAACTTTTATTTTGGTGTTTGAAATGCATTCTGTTCAGAGGTATGTTACATAATTGATATAAATAGAAGAAAACTTCTTTATTTATATTCATTTGATTTGCAACTCTTCATGATTACACATCACAGCGGACAGGGTTTAATCAATTCTGTTATAAATAAATTACCTTTTGAATTACACATACCTGGATACCAATATTGTGGACCTGGTACAAATTTACAAAAACGATTAACCCGAGGTGATCCAGGTATTAATGCTTTGGATGCAGCCTGTAAACAACATGATATAGCATATTCTAAAAGTAATAATTTAGAAGATCGACATATAGCAGATAAAATATTACAAGAAGCTGCGATATCAAGAATTAAATCAAAAAGTGCATCTGCAGGTGAAAAGCGTGCAGCTTGGATTGTAAAAAATTCTATGAAATTAAAGAGAAAATTTGGAATGGGTTGTAATAAACGTAAAAGTAGTGTAAAACGCAGAAAGCAGGTGAAAACGGGGGGATTTTTACCATTACTGGGTCCGTTATTACCCTTAATTGGTAAGGCAATATTGGCGGGCGCCGCCACTGGTGTTGCATCGCATGGTGTGAAAAAAATGTTGGGTGGTTCAGGATTATATTTGAAACCCTATAAATATGGTAGTGGTCATTCTAAAAAAAAAAACCCAAAAGAGAAGGAAGAAAAAAAAACATTAAAAAAATTACCTAATCGTGCGTTGACAAATCACGATTTATTAAAGTACACACACAAAATTCCAAATTTTCGTGGTATTTACATGCGCAATAAATTACCTAAAAAACCATTAAAATATGAAAACGCTATCATTAATTTAGATAATTTTGATGGATCTGGAACTCATTGGGTTGCTTATAGAAAAAATGGAAATTCTGTTATGTATTATGATAGTTTTGGTAAATTACCCCCACCCCTTGAATTAATCAAATACTTTGGTAATAATGTAAAAATAAAATACAATTACAATACTGATCAGAGTTATGATTCATTTAAATGTGGTCATTTATGTTTAAAATTTCTATATAAACAATAAACACTTTAGTTTAATTCATTTTACTCAAAATGTCGAGAACGATAACATTATCGGGAAAATCAAATATACTAAGTGTAGATTTTTTCACACCTATTGAATTAAACAATGATGAACACTATGTAATAGGTCTAATTAATTTTAGTACATATAATTCAGTACCAAATATAAATGAATCAAATAATAAATTTTATTATAAAAATAATAATAATAGTAATAATAATAACAATTATGATGTAATAGAATTACCCACAGGTAATTATGAAATTAATGATATAAATTACTTTTTACGTTTGAAAATTGGTGACCCCAGTACGGATGACAATTTTGAAAAAATTTTAAACTATCAGAATGAAATTAAGAAAAGACAAAAAGAAAATTTACTAACAATTAAGGCTAACACTACTACTTTAAAATGTGAAATTGCATCTACCTGTGAAATAAATTTCGAACCCGATGATAGTATTCGTGAATTACTGGGTTTTTCCAAACGAAAACTGATACCAAATGTAATTCATACTTCTGATTTTCCTGTTAACATAATGAAAGTAAATACAATAGCAATTGAGTGTAATATTGTTACTGGAGCATATAGAAATAACGAATTAGTTCACACAATTCATGAGTTCAATCTTTCCGTCCCCCCAGGCTATAAAATAATAGAAACACCAGGAAATATTATTTATTTGCCTGTGAACGTTCGAACTATAAACAACATAACTTTACGTATTGTTGATCAAAACGGACAATTGGTAGATTTTAGGGGTGAAGAAGTTACAATCAGATTGCATTTAAAAAAAGTATAAATTATGGGTATTAATTTTAATACCTGTAAAGTATATAATAAGAAGAAAAGTTTAAATAAATTCAATTCATTGTCAACTGCATACTCGTTAACACGTAAAAATATAAACTTTCTGCAATCACTCGGTTTAAAACTAAAGAAAAAACAAAAAAAGAACAATGAATGAGCTATTAAACATCAACGAGGGTGTGAGATTCAGTACTGCTATTAGGCGTGAAGAATTACATACTTATGATCCATATGCACCCACACAGTATGAGAACAATGATGAAATTCGAATACCTATACATTATCAAGATATTTACACAGTACCCCACGATAGTTACATTGTAATAGAAGGAAAATTTTTAGAAAAGGATGGAAAAACTCCTATCAAGGCTAAATTAGCTAATAACGGTTTTGCACACCTGTTTGATGAAATACGATATGAATTATTTGGCATGGAAATAGATAAAGTAAAGAATGTTGGTATTTGCAGTACAATGAAAGCATATGTTTCAATGAATTCTAATGAAAAATCAATATATGAAACTGCGGGATGGTACAACGACAATATTATTAATGACACTGGAGAATTCATAGTTTCGATACCTCTAAAACTGCTTTTGGGTTTCGCAGAAGATTTTAAGAAAGTTATTGTGAATGCCAAGCAAGAACTTGTTTTAATACGTGCTAGAAATGACAGTAACGTCTATATTAGTCAACAAGAATTAAAAATTAAGATAAATAAAATACAGTGGCGTATCAAACATATTTATCCAAATGATGAGGAAAAATTGAATTTATTAAAAATTGTTAATAACAAAAATAACTCCTTATATATTCCATTTAGAAGTTGGGATTTACATGAGTTTCCAGTGTTACAAGTTACATCACAACAAACATGGCAAATAAAATCATCTAGTCAATTAGAAACTCCTCGATATGTTATTATTGGTTTTCAAACAGATTATAGAAACAAGTTTAATGCCGATATTAGCAAATTTAATCATTGTAAAATTAGAAATATCAAGTTAATTCTAAACTCTGAAACGTACCCCTATGAAAACATGAATATTAATTTTGAAAAGAATCAATACTTAATACTATATGAAATGTATACTAAGTTTCAAGCGTCATATTATAACGAAACTAGTTACCCCTTACTAAATTGGAAATCTTTTAAGGAAACTGCACCTTTAATTGTAATTGACTGCTCAAAACAAAGTGAGAAACTTAAATCTTCTACGGTTGATATTAAATTACAATTTGAAGCAATGGAAATATTTCCAGCTTCAACAATAGCATACTGTTTAATATTACATGACAAATTAGTTGAGTACACCCCATTGACAGGTATTGTTAAAACTATTTAAAAGATATGTTTTTGAAAAAATACTTTAGTTATTTATTAACTGTTGTAATATGAAGGTGCTCTCTTTAATATTTATTTTATTTACACAATATGTTTACACATTTGACGAAACTGAAATCATAGTATATTTGAATATTTATGGTTACTTAAATTTCACCAATGAAAATAGTTCGAATTTGGAATCATTTGAGTACAAACATGCTTTAAACTTATATCAACAAAAATTTGGTTTACCTGGAAATGGAACAATGAACAATGAAACATTAACATTTATGCAACATCCAAGATGTGGTGTTCCGGATAATTTACAAGCTCTTAATAATAACATAAAATGGCGTAATAAATTAGTAAGATGGAATTCATATCATATGTCTGCACAACAAAACTATTTACTAGAAGAAGCGTTTAAAATGTGGTCTAAAGTAGCAGATATAAATTTTACTAGAGATATTTACAATCCAAATATACGTAATTCATTTGGAAGAGGAAAACATTTAAAAGCAAATAGTTATCAATATTGCCCTGATGTTTTCGATGGACGTGGGAAAGTATTAGCACATGCAAATTTACCTAACTATCAACAATCACCTATAGAAATTCATTTTGACATAGATGAAAATTGGGATTATGAGTTACGTTATTCAGATAACGATTATTATAAATTTTTTAAAGTTGCGGTGCATGAAATTGGTCATGCTATCGGTTTAGGACACATATATGATGAAGAATCAATTATGTATCCTACATATAATTATAAGGTGCTTTATAATAATAATAATAATAATACACATGTATTAAGTAATATAGACCAAAAGATAATTCAGAGTTTATATGGTACTCGTTTTACTAAAATATTAAATACAACAAAAATCATGCAGTATACTACTACTACTCCTGTTACTAAACAAACAACGAAGAACAATGAGGAGGAGGAGGAGGATGACACTAAAATACCAAATATTTGCAACATTAATGAAAAATTAAATAAATTTTTAGTTATTAAAGAAAATTTATATATAATATATAATGAATGGGTATGGATAAAAAATTTATTAGATAATACTTTTAATTACAAACCTGTTCATTTGAAAACATGGATACCGTTTATTAAAAATTTTAGTGACATTTCAGCAATTTATCAGAGGCCAAACGGTAATATTGTAATTGTTGCAGATAAAATTTACAATATTAAGTTTCCATCATTTGAAATAGAAAATTATATATCCTTACCAAATATAAATAATATTACAGGTATATTCAATTCATATCAAGGTCATACATTTATTTTTTATAGTAATACATTTTGTTCTGAATTAAACGAATGTAATTTAGCTATTAAAGAAAATTCATATGTTTATAAGAAATTTCCAGAAATACCTACAAATATTGACGGAGTATTTCGTTACATTGATGGGCTAATCTATTTTTTCAAAAACAGAAATTACTATTCGTTTAATGAATTTACCAATAAACTTGTAAAGGCAGGACAATTTGATTTATCTTTGTTTAATATAGAATGTGCTAAAATAAGTGTATTTAAACAACTAAAAAATTTGTTACATAGAATAACTCATTTATATAATTTTTAATGATATGTACTACTTTTTTTTAAAAAATAAATGTTTTTATTAAATATATTTATGTACTTATAAACTTATACCCTGAATTCCTATATATATATATATATATATATATATATATATATATATATATATATATATTTACCAAAGAAACAAACAAACAAATAGAAGTCAGTTGATGTCTAACTGTTAGACTGTAATTATAATATTTTCTATTATGAAAGTCAAATCAGTTTATAAAATGCTGCAACGGTGTTCAATCATTATTGCACCTGTTTTCTACCTATTTTTACAAATAATTAGTCTTCTAATTTAATATTTATGTACATTGATAACATATTAAAGTAAAAAAATCTTTAAAAAGTTTATTCCACCACTCCATGCCTCTGATAACACTAACCACAAGAGATATAATTTGCTTTAAAAGTGCAAATTTTCTCCTCCTATTACTCATTACAGTTCTAGAAATTCTGTGTGTGTTTGTGTGATTTGTGTAAAAAACTGTAAGTAGAATCTTTTATCTTTATATCAAAATTTTAACTTAAATATTTATGTTTAATAGATGGATGCACAAATGTATTTATTAAAAAAAATTTTCACAAAACTCGATCGTCTAGAAAATGATTTCATGAAATATAATGAAGAACAAAATATTTTTAAAGAACAAATATTTTCAAAATTAAATAAAATCGAATCAGAAATATTAAAATTTAAAGATGATGTAATAATACATAATAATATAACATCAGTAGAAGATGATGAGGAAATATTTAAAATTCTAGAAACAGTCAACAAAGACAATATTATTGATAGGTAATAATTTGTTTATGTTATTGTTATTATTTTATTAATTATAATAATTTTCAGTATCATAGATAATGTCAAATTATACAATGACGATTATGATGAGGAAAAAATTCCAATTGTTGATATGATGGAAGTAGATATTTCAAATATCAAAAGAAAAGAAGATGAAGAAGAGGAAGAAAAAAAATTAACAAAAAGAATGCATCAAATGACTTTAAACGATAACAATGATGATGATGATGATGGGGTATCATCATCATCCATTTGCGTGCATAAGTAAATTTTTGTTTGTTTTTTTTTATTTATTTATTTATTTTTCTTCTTTTGTTACAGAACTAAGAAAATTAAAACGAACTATACAACAGTGTGGGAGAGCGATAAAATATATTTTAAGTTGTAAATTTATACACATACATAATAAAAAAAAATTATTGTAAATATATACACATAATAAATATTATAATATTTTATTTTAAAATATTTTTGTATAATAATTCAAATTTCTTAATCCTTTGTTGAAATCTTTCCCTATCACGTGAATACATTTCCCAATTTCCTTTACGTGCATTCTGTGAAGCAAACTGCCACACATAAAGGTAATGTACTATTACTTTATCATTAAAACAAACTTTTTTAATATTTTTATCCATTATTACACATTTATTATAAATTTTTAAAAATCTACATCTGTTCTAAAAACACCATCAATCTTATTCATAACTCCATATTTCTGATATTCACCAACTTTCTTTTCGAAAAAATTAGTTTTACCTTCTAGTGAAATTAACTCCATAAAACTAAATGGATTTTTAGAATTATATAGCTTTTCAAATCCTAACTCTAAGAGTAATCTATCAGCAACAAATTCAATATATTGACTCATTAGTTCACAGTTCATTCCTAACAAACGTACAGGTAATGTTTTTGTAAGAAATTCTTGTTCTATAGTAACTGCATCACGGATAATTTCAACAATTTTTTCACAAGATGGTCTCTGTTGTAAATGTTTAAACATTAAGCATGCAAAATCACAATGTAGACCTTCATCACGGGATATTAGTTCATTGCTGAATGTTAGTCCTGGCATTAATCCTCGACTTTTTAACCAAAAAATAGCAGCAAAACTACCCGAAAAAAATATTCCCTCAACAGCTGCAAAAGCTACAATTCTCTCACCAAATGTAGATGTACTTGATATCCATCTTAATGCCCAATCAGCCTTCTTCTTTACACATGGAATTGTTTCTATTGCATTAAATAAAAATTGCTTCTCTTCAGAGTTTTCAATGTACGTGTCAATAAGTAAACTGTACATTTCAGAGTGAATATTTTCAATTGCAATTTGTAAACCATAAAAGCAACGTGCTTCCGTTACTTGTACTTCATGGCTGAATCTTTCAACAAGATTCTCATTCACAATTCCATCTGAGGCTGCGAAAAACGCTAATATATGGGAAATAAAATATTTCTCATCTTTATTGAGTTTATTATTCCAATCATGTAAATCTTTTGAAAGATCAACCTCTTCAGCTACCCAGAAGGAAGCTTCAGCTTTCTTATACATAAGCCACATATCATGATACTGAATTGGTAATGTTACAAATCTATTAGGATTTTTACGTAACAATGGTTCCATCTCTGAATCACAGTGTAATTGTTCACTTGTTGTTACATTCATATTGAATGAATGATTATATCTGTTGAAATAAAACAATTTATTACATTTCAAATCATTATTTATTGTCTATATACATACATACATACTTTTTGTTTAGGAAATACAACAAATCATTTCACTCATAATGTTTATTTATATATTCAAATAAAAAGAATTAATAAAGACTTAATAAAAAAAAAAACAAATGTATCTTATTCAAACATTTTTATTACTTCTTCTTTAAGTATTCTAATAGCTTATATACATTTTCTGTAGCACAAACAAAATTTTTCTTATGAAATAAACACTTTTTGTCATTAATTTTACAATTCTTTAATGTTGGTGCCTCGTCAACATCTATAATAATGTAATTTATATTTAGTGAAGCTAGAAACGTTTTCTTCTGCTCCCCCTTCACATATATAATTGCTGCATTTTTTAACATTTCGGGTAATATATTACTAATACATTCAAAATAATTTACATGACCATCATGCCAATCCAAACCATGATGATTTTTTTGTAGCCAATAAACTCCATGTTTTTGTTTCGTATTTAAATATGTCCATGGATATGGAGGATTTAAAATGAAGTGTTCCAATATTTCATTTTCAAAATTTAATATTGCTATTTCCTTAAGGATGAATTCATTGATATAGAATCCTTGTATGTCGATGATATACTTCATGATTCGTTTTATGTTCTAAACAAAAAAATATATAACTTAAGTGCGTTTGTAATAGAATAAAATAATAAAAAATACCTTAAGTATGTTTGAATAACTGTAACAATTGAATCTCCCCGTTCAGCTGCTATGACGGTTTTTCCTAAACAAACAAAAAACAAAAAAAAAATGTATAACTTAAGTATGTTTGTAATAGAATAAAATCATAAAAAATACCTTAAGTATGTTTGTAGAACTGTAACAAACGAATCTCTTCGTTCAGCTGCTACGACTGGTAATCAAATATACTGGAATTTGCTTTTATAAGTTTATATATGCATAATCTAAAATATAATGAAATATCAACTTGTATGTGGTTCATTATTTTTTCTCTCTATCAAACTAAGTTTTAAAAACAGGAATTCATGGTTTTGATAATTTTATGAAATATCAACTTGTATGTGGTTCATTAGTTTTGTACTGATTAACACGTGTTCCCAACTAACTTGTAAACAGGAATTCATGGTTTTTCATAAAGTATTTATAGAAAAAAATATGGTTAATTATATTTTTCTACTGATTAATACACAACATTTTGTAGTATATAAAACAAACTCAGTATTTAAAACACACAGTAGTCCACAACAGCCAGAATGCAAATTACATCGTGCAACAAACCAAGCTACGAAGTAAATATAATTTAAAATTCTTATTATTTTTATTTTATTATTTTTTTCAGATTATACAATTGATTAACAAACTAAATTTCAAAGTAATTATATATTTACGTTGTATTTATTAATAACTATTTTATTTCTTATTTGTACAGGTTATGCAGATTCTACATCAAATCAAAAACGATATGACAAATGAAGAAGCACGTTTGGCTACATTTAACAGCTGGCCAAATAAATTCATAAATCCAATACATCTAGCAAAAGCTGGATTCTATTACATAGGCTTTCTTGACATCGTCCGCTGTGCTTTCTGTACTATTGAACTATACAACTGGATACAGGGAGATGACCCTTTAAAAGAACATCAAAAATATAATTATTCATGTGAATTTATTCATAATCAAACAAACAACATCGCCACTGCAACCACCTCAACCGCCAACACAGAAGTTACCACAAACAAGGAATATTGTTGTGAACTAAAATGTTTCCCTATACCTAAAGTACAAGTTGATGGAATGGCATGCATATTATGTAAATCTTTCTGTTATTGTCGATGTAAATGTGTTACATATATAATAACCAAATTAAATTTATGTACAAATATGAATAATTGTAATTGTTGTTTTTAAGATATTTATAATACTGTTTTTACGTAAATAAATAAATTAATATATAAAATGTATTTTTTTTTTCATTTATTCAAACTCACCCCCAGTATTTACCATAAATCATAGTATAATATATACAAACAGATCCCAGATCCAGATCCAGATCCCAGATCCAGATCCAGATCCAGATCTCAGACTCAGATCAAAAATAATAAAAATTCATATTTCGCGCGCGCGCTGAAATAGATCCCGGATCCAGATTCTTAACCTGGGGACTGCCAACTAAAGTGGAGTGAAGTGGAGAATGCACCCCCACAAAAGGCACTTCTAACTAAAGTGGAGAGTGCACCCCACAAAAAGCACTCATAACTGAAGTGGAGAGTGCACCCCACAAAAGGCACTCCTAACTGAAGTGGAGAGTGCACCCCCATAGGCACTCCTAACTGAAGTGGAGAGTGCTCCCTATAGGCACTCCATTCTAAAGTGGAGAGTGCACCCCCATGGGCACTACAAACTGAAGTGGAGAGTGCACCGCCATAAGCACTCCATTCTAATGTGGAGAATGCACCTCCATAGGCACTCCATTCTAATGTGGAGAGTGCATGCCATAGGGGCGGAGCATACAGGGTGAATGAATTCGAAAGGGTTGTGCAAGAAGTGCGGGCGAAGAATAATGGTAGGTGAGGATGAACACGGTCATCGAGGTCGAAAACAGGGTGAAATGAAACGGGGTGCAAATTCAAGAGGGTTGTGCAAGAAGTACGTGAAGAACTAACACACCGGATGTCTTCAGCTGAAGAATGGTCGATGTGGATGACCACGGTCATCGAGAGTGAAACATAACCTCAAATGAGGCCGTACGATACTAGCTATACTACTATTGCCGCTTTATATGTTATTTATAATTTTTGTACTTCTGTTAATACGACACGTAGCGAACATTGATATTGGTATTGACAGTTTTATCTATTCTGCGAATTAATTTTTAATTATTAATTATTTCAGCCTTTACTTTGTGATACATGTTAAGTAGTTAAATAAAAACAGTAACTTTGTTAATATCACTTTTTATTTATAAATTTTGTTACTAGTTTCAACCAAAACGGTCATCATCAGACAATGTGTACAATAATCATTACATTCGTATTTATACCAAAATAAGTAACAATACCGTTATAGACAACTGTTGAAGAGAGGGGAGTATATTAGATCAGTCTGGTCGTTTAATAAAAAGTTTTTTTTGTTTTCTTTATATTTAAATATTTCTAATGATTCCAGTAAGTCAAGTTTTAAACCTTTATTGGAAAAATGAATAGGTATTATTTCATTATCTGGCGAATGCTTATTTTCTAGAAGATGACAAGCAAATGTAGAGTCAGTTTTTTCTAGTTTAAAAGATCTTAGATGTTCTTTAAGTCTTGTTTTAAAGTTTCGACCAGTCTGACCAATATAAACACCTTTACAATTTTTACATTTCAGTTGGTAAACACCAGATTTTTCTAAAATATCTTTGGAATCTTTCTTATTAAATATACAATTAGATAGTTTTTTGTATGGTTTAAAAGCAACAGATAGATTTAATTTTTTAAATACTTTTTCTATAGATTCACTGATTTTTCCAAAGTACGTTAAAGAAACATATTGTTTTGTAGAATTAAGTTTAGATAAAGGAAAAATGGATTTTAAGATTAACTGTTTTTCTTTTTTATTAATAAGATTATTAAGGATGTGACTGGGAATATCATTGTTTTTTGCAATATGAAATATAGTTGCAATTTCTTTATTAAACTTATCTTTATTTAAAGGAATTGAAAATGCTCTGTGAATCATGGAATTGTAGGCAGAAAGTTTTTGTTTAAAACAATGTTGTGATTTAAAAGAAATAGTAGAATTTGTTGTCGTGGGTTATTTAAATATATCAAAAACTAATTTATTATTCACTTTACTAATACTTAGATCTAAAAAATGTATAGAGTTATTTGTTTCTATTTCATTAGTGAATTTTATGTTAAGGTGGATGTTATTTATGAAATCATTAAATTTATTTATTTGTCTATCTGTTCCTTTAAAATATGCAATAATGTCATCTACGTACCGGTACCAGAATAAGATATGTTTTTTACCGAGGTCTGAATTTAGGATTATGTTGACAATATTACTCATAAATATATCAGCTAGAAGTGGACTAAGTGGGGAACCCATAGCTAAGCCATTATTTTGTTTGTATATTTTTGAATTAAATTTGAAATAGTTATAATTAATAATTAATTTAAATAATGATAAGATATCCTGGATAATTACAATATTGATATTATTTTGATACAATATATCTTCTACAATATTTAAACATTCTAGAGGTGGAATATTAGCAAACCTATTAGTGACGTCGAAAGATACTAATTTACAGGTGTGCGGTATTTCTATATCCTTAATCTTATTAACTAAATCAACGGAATTTTTGACAGAGTGATTATCTTGGAATTTGGTTAAAGTTTTGAAAATAACATTAAGTTTAATAGCTAATTGTCTACCGGGGCTATTTATGTAGGAAACTACGGGCCTTATGGGTGCATTTTCTTTGTGGGTTTTTATTAATCCATATAATGACGGTGCCGACGGATTCATAGTAATAAGGGCGTTCCTCTCTTGGTCCGAAAATAAACTTTTACAATTTTTTAAACCATCTTTCAAATGATTTTGGAATTTAGATGTTGGATCTAAATTTATTTCTATTATGTTTTCTTTCTTGAAAAAATCTTCTACTTTATTTATATATTCATCTCTGGGGATAATAACTACAGAGTTACCTTTGTCGCTTTTTGTTACAACTAGATTGTTATCTTTGACTTTTTTGTTAAAATAATAAATAGTTTTTGAGTCAGAATTACATTGAACAGTATTATGATTTTTAATAATATTACAAATTTTGTTTTAAGGGATTACATCATCTATTTTCCTTAAGGCTATTTCACATTCAACTGCAAGGGTTTCTTTAATATTAGATTTAGATTTAGATTTGAGGTGGAGGGTGGATAAACTCCACGTGCACTGAGGCCTCACATATGGGCCCATTGTACTGCCTCCAGGTGCACAGCTCCCTAGCTATCTTGAAGCCATTCTACGCTACGGAAGAAGGCTAGCAAGTTGGCAGGTGGGGTTGTGCTGAGTGTTGCTTCGGAAGGCCACATATCCCCAAGCATGGAACCTCTTTTTAATGATAAAGTGGGGCATTCCTGAAGAATGTGCTCCACTGTTTCATCATCCATATCACATCCTCTGCAAAGTGAGGTGTTTGAGATTTTCATACGATGCATGTGCTTGTTGAAACGACCATGTCCTGTAAATACTTCAATAAGGAGTTTGAGATTGTTCCTCGAAAGCCTTATTAGGTAATTAGCCAGCTTGAAAGTCAGCTTAAAGATAAAAGATTTCGTCTGTTTGCAGTTAGATCTAGTGTTCCAACTAGCTGAAAATTTGTCGAAAGTAATGGTTCGAATGATGTTATGAAGAGTCGATTTACTTAGCGGCAAGATGGGCTCGGGCCCACAAGGTGGGGTAGATGAGCCTTGCTTTGCTAAATAGTCGGCACGAATGTTACCTTCATTGTCACTATGTCCTTTTACCCATATGAGTTCAAGAGTATTATCTTGGCATACGTTTGACAGGGCGGTGTGACAGAGTTCAGTTAAACCTGAGGTAAATTTAAAACCATTCAGGCTTTGAAGAGCTGCTCTACTGTCAGATGTTATCCTTATATGCTTATTTAGAACGTTGTGTTCTTTAATCAGCAATGCACTATGCAGGATCCCAGCATTTCTACTTGTAACACAGTAGCATATTTGCCTAGTGGAATACTGACGTGCAGGTTCATTTGTTCAGAGAAAATGCCTGAACCGGAGCCTTTCCCATTTTTGGAGCCGTCAGTGGAAATTAGAATGTCGGGATTTGATGATATCTGACAGTCTAGTATAATCCGATAGGGTTTATCAAAGTATAATTTTGGAGCAATGCAGTCAGTGTTCATTTGCAGAAGAGGAGCACTTTGAGCTGCTTCTATGAAAATAGAACAATGCCTGCAACTTGGTTCTATTTTGGGCCAGTGGCCTAATTGTGAGAGGCGTAGGACTGCTTTCAGCGCGACTTCCTCTATATGAAAGTTTAGAGGAGGAAGGCATAGAAGGACTTCCATTGCCGCTGTTGGTGTGGTGCGCATTGCACCGGTTATGGCTAGACATGCCAATCTTTGTACATGTTCTAGTTTTGATATTGCTACGGATTGTTTGATTCTGGGCCACCAGACAAGAGCTCCGTAGGTGATCATTGGCCTGATTATGGATACGTATAACCATAAAGCGAGTTTTGGAGTTAGACCCCAGGTTTTACCTAAGATCCGTAGACACTGCCAGAATTCTATGCAGGCTTTTTCAACTTTGTAGTTTAAATGTAGACTCCAGTTAAGTTTGCTGTCAATTATGACTCCCAGATATTTGACGTTACTGGACAAACTTAGAGACTGTTTGAATATTTTTGGCATTGTGAGAGTGCTAATTTTCCGCTTTCTTGTGAAAAGAACCATTTCAGTTTTGGCAGGATTTACCGAAAGAGAGTGGTCTTTGCACCAGTTTTCAATGAGTTTGAGAGCAGCGCTTGCTAGATTTGCAAGGATGTTCTCAAATTTCCCGTTTAGCAGGACAGTGATGTCGTCTGCATATCCAATAGAGTGATATCCATTGTTGTTGAGGAGTAGCAGAAGATTGTTTACTAATATCGCCCAAAGAAGGGGTGACAGAACACCACCTTGGGGACAGCCTCTTGTAACATAGCCTCTTATGGTTGTTTCTCCAGAGGAGAATTCGATCGCCCTATGTTCTAGCATGAACTTTATCCACCTGATAAGAGGAGATTCTACTTCAAGGAACTCTAGAGCATGGACTATAGAGTTGAAGGTAGCTTTGTCGAAAGCGCCTTCTATATCTATGAAAATACCCAGGGAGGAATTGTTGTGTTCCAAAGAATTTTCGATCCTGCTAACCACAGCATGAAGAGCAGTTTCGGTCGATTTTCCCTGAATATAAGCATGTTGGTTGGGGTGCAGCGGATTTTGAACCAGTGCAGTTTCCCTTATGTATCTATCACAAAGTCTTTCCAGAGTTTTAAGAAGAACTGAGGTAAGGCTTATTGGGCGATATGATTTAGGTATTGAGTAGTCTACGCGTCCGGGTTTGGGAATGTAAACTACTTTAACTTCCCTCCATCCTATAGGGACATATGCGAGGGTAATGCAAGCTCTAAAGATCCAAACCAGGTAAGGTGTTAATTGCTTGCAGCCCCATTGAAGAAGGGCCGCAACAATACCATCTAGACCTGGTGATTTATAAGGCTTTAGGGAGTTTATTGCCCAGGTTGTGCGTGTCTCATCAATGATTACCTTAGAGAGTTCGAGCGCCTCCTCTGAGTCCAGTTGAAACTAGTAACAAAATTTGTAAATAAAAAGTGATATTAACAAAGTTACTGTTTTTATTTAACTAATTAATTTTTATTTTTACAGTAAACTAACTTCTAATAATTCATATAAAAGCAAATCCGTTGGTCTAAATTAGAGCAGATAAGTCCATGTCATCATTTCATTATTTATGAACATTATTTTGTATGCGGCAACAAATATACTTTATACTTTACTGACTTCTTAACCGTCTGATCCATCATCATCCCCTTCAATGTTTTCATCATTTTGCATATCTCTTTCAATTTCCTTGGGTGTTTCTTCAGTTGATAATACTTCTGTTTTCTTATTGTTCTTATACAAAAGCTTTTTTGGTCTCTTCTTGCTTTTTGAAGTTCGTAATAAAACACTTTCATTTCTCCGGGTTTTATTTCTAATAACATTTTTTAAAAACATATGGCAAGATTCTAATGAAAAATCGTTATCTGCTAAACGAATTATTTGAAAAAAAGCATTTATACTGTTTTTGTAAAATTTAAAGGCAATATTTTCCTTCTTCTCTCTTGATCCACCTGCCCAAGAACAAAGAGTCATAAATCTTCTTGTAAAAAATTTATCAATAAGCATATAGCAATGATCTATCCCATTGCCTTTTCCCGAGTTTCCACAATAAAAACTCATATCATGCACAAACTTTTGTAATTTGTTTTTGTCTTTTAATTTATCTTCAAATACTTTTAGCTCTTCTACGGTATCAATCGGATTTGGTAACAACAAATCAGTATTTTGAGTCGTCTTTTTATTAATATATAGAGAAGTATCACTTTGCTTTATCATTTGTTTGATTAACTCGTCAAACATAGTCTCCAATTTAGCTAAACGCTTCATCATTACGGTTTGATTTGCTATAATGTTGTCTATTTTCTGTTCAGTTGACTGATCTAACTGCACCTGAGACATTGAAATATTTTCTTCGTTTATACGTATAAAACCATTTGCTGACGCTTCTCCTAATATCACATATGACGAAGACTGTGTTTCTTGTCCCTGATATAATATATCACTTTGTGGTTCAGCATACTGTACAACTTTGTCATCTTCCACTGTAACAATGGATGAAGATAGATTTACGTTTCGTGTCTGGAAAAAAATAATATGTATTCAATAAAATAAGTTACGAAAAAAAATGTTGACATACCAATTTATTGATGTCACGTTCTTCTTTGTTGTACAGTTATTTTTTCATTTTTGGTCCCTTCATCTGAAGTACAAGGTTCTAAGATTTGTGGCTAAAAGTGAAGATAAGTACATATAATTAAAAATATTTTATGTTAATGCTTATTATACCTACCATTAAATTATTAAAATCGGGAATTGGTGAATATAATGTTTTATTCGTAGATCTGTATCTTTTTTTTGATGGCCCGTCTTTATCTGAATATAATCCTTCTGTATCGTCATCTTCGCACATCTTTTCGACCTCATTTTCAGCTTCGCGATATGTTTTTAAATTACTTCTCTTTAAAATACAAGGCATTTGTAACCAATCTTTTTCCGGTACAGAAAACTTATTTTGAATAAGTTTATCAATTTTGTTTTTTGGCCACAATAACAAACCATCTTTTTCCCATGAATTGGGAATTATTGTTAGGTTTAATTTACCCTTTTCAATTGTTTGGACTATTTTATATGACATCTGAAACATTTAGAATTATAAATTTGTGCAGTTCTAAACATAACCAAAATCATTTAAATTAATTATATTATCTGTACCTTTTACTTACCTTTAAAATCAAATGTGTGATGTATTCCTTTCCATAAAAGTGCACAATTATATATAAATATGTTTTCTCGCTTTTTGCTTGGCTGTAAAATGTCCAGCATTAAAAATCTGACTGTCAAGAAGCAATACCGGTGAGTCACATCTGTACTGTGATGAACTAATATACAACAAATTTGTTGCATCATACGATAACTAAGTAACAATTTGGTTTTATAAAGGCTGTATAAATATGAACTATAAATATATAGGATTTATAAATGCTGTTTTACATCGTATATAAAATATAATTGTATTACAAATAATTTGTAAGGTCTTTTTTATTTCTACCTATATAACTTCAAACCGGCCATATTTTCTAATAAACTTTACCAGCAACTACGGCATCCATTTTGGAAATAAACAACAAAATTATTAAAATATCTAAAATAAATGCATTTATTGAAAATATTTATGAATTTTAGATAATATTTTATCATTCTACATTGATAACTGACTTTTAATTGTTAATTCACGAATATATATTTTTTTATTTATCTTTATTATTACAAAATGTTTCTAAAATATAATAAGATTTCAGGAGGCGCATAAATTGGTTTCGTACTAAAATATCTCTGTTTCACAGTAAAATTTCTTTCGTAACAATTTTAATGTCTAATAAACTCTACTACTTATTTTTTAAATATTATGAATACACTCAATATCTAAAATGAAATGAAATATTTGAAAATGCAGTGCTGTGAATATGTTATATATTACAACAAGAACAAATTTCTTATAAAAATAATTGATATATTAATATAACGACAGAAGCCAAACTGAAACATTTTGGTTATAAAAATGTTTTTGTAAGAATACATAATAAAATAATTGAAGAGTTTTGTAATAGTATAGCACACAATCTTTTTAATAAACACTAATTTTATAGAGATTGTATAATATATCCGTTACATATTATGTACACATTTATAAAGCATATTATTATAAAACTCTGTAGTTTAATAGGTGCTCTATTTGTGATAGTTATAATACAATAACTTATCGTATAGGCTGTGCCTATTTGCGCTGTATACCTGTTTTATAAGTTCTTTAAGAATATTTTTTATAACCAATTACATGACAAAAATGCATTATGGATATGTTACTATAATATTCTTACGATTCTTAAGAAACATAAATTGCTAGTTGGGAGGGAATAGTACAAGAGCTTCTGGATAGCGACATTATACGCGAATCAACTTCACCCTTTTCAGCACCGATTCTACTAGTGAAGAAAAAGAACGGAGAAGCACGAATGTGTATCGACTACAGGCATTTGAATAAAGTAACCGTGAAAGACCGATATCCCTTACCAAGAATTGATGACCAATTGGATCGGTTGCAAGGAGTGAAGTTCTTCACAACTTTAGATATGAAAACAGGATACTACCTATCGCGGAGAGTTCAAAGTATAAAACTGCATTTGTAACACCAGACGGACACTATGAGTTCAACCGTCTTCCTTTTGGATTATCCAATGGACGATCAGTTTTTCAGAGGCTAATCAACAAAGTTCTAGGATCATGTCGTAACACCATCGCCATGGCCTACTTAGATGACATCATCTGTCCATCATCATCATTTACAGAGGGAATTCAGCGGCTGACGACACTGTTCGACATTTTTAGGGCGAACAACTTGACACTGAATATGAAGAAATGTTTCTTTTTTCAGAGCAGCATAAATTATTTAGGATTAGAGATTGATCGAGATGGAGTTAGACGTGCAACAAAGATAAAAGCCGTCACCGGATTTCAGGCACCGAAGAATGTACATCAAGTGAGACATGTTGTAAAACTTTTAGAGCACATCTTTAATACTTTTGGAGTCCCGACAAGATTAGTTTCCAATCGAGGAACAGCCTTTACATCGAAGAAATTCATGAACTACTGTCGGAAAAAGAGCATTAAACATATAATGAACGCTTTAGCTACACCACGCGCTAATGGTCAGTGTAAAAGGGTAAATTCTACGATCTTAGCGGTACTTGCTACTTCAATACAAGAAGAAAACAAATGGGACACAAAATTGGCACAAGTACAATTTTCAATTAATAATGCAGTAAACTCGTCAACTAAGAAAACACCAAGCGAGCTTTTGTTCGGTTACCGACCTAGATCTACTAGTGACGCAATTTTGAGCACCGAAGTTCAACCAGAGCAGCCAGTCATAAATGTGACTGATATTTGGCAAGAAGTAGCACAACAATTATTAAACGAACAACAACGGTTTAAAAGTAATTACGACAAACACAGGTGCAAAGGGCGACCATATAAAGAAGGTGATTTAGTATTAATTAAAAAAATAAGTTTCATTTGAAGGGGGTAGTAAGAAACTTCTAGCCCCGTTTGACGGACCCTTTCAAGTGAGGCAAGTCCTACCAAATGACAGATATTTAGTTGAAGAGATACCTGATTCTAAACGAACTAAAAGAGGCAAGTATAGTAATGTTATTGCAATAGACCGAATGAAGCCATATGTCGAACCGGAAGGAATATCTGCGTCGTCCAGTAGTGAAGTAAGCGAGGCAGATGACGACATACACGGCATCGTAGATTAGTCCGCAAGGACGCGGAAAAGTCAGGATGGCCGAACTGTTAACGGCAAATTTAGGTATTATGCAAGTATAAAATTCATGATAGAGTAGAATTATATAAACAGGCATGTTTAAGAGAGGGGCTATTCAATTATTTAGTCAGTTGTGATTTGATTGTTGACGTGAGCACAGTGGTATTTATTTCAATAGTGATAGTGAGTGTTCATCATTCGTAAAATGTGGGTGTCAGCATTAAGCTTTTATATATGTGTGTGTGTGTGCTAGAATGGCCTCCCCTGAGGCGGGTATTGAGTATAGGGTGTCGAGAGTTGAGAAAGGGCTATTCGGCGGTTTAGCTATCCCCTTTTCTGCGGTTGAGGAAGAGTCTACAGTGCGTCTGGGACTGCCACATTCGCTGCGGTGATGTGGGGCGGTACTTTGCAGAGGCTGCCATCCTAATACCTATATCCTTTCTCTCACCTATTCTCTCATTTAGGGTTTAGGAAATGGTACTGATCACTCACTGAGCGAAGAGATGCTCATATCTCTGTTTATTTCAGATTTCGAATGTGTCCAGCCCAGAAGGCCCCCAGAACTAGATTGACCGAGAAGGGAGCGTCGACTGGGAGATATATTTATTTAACATAATGTTATTTTCTTTTAAAATTGTAATTTAATATAATTAATAAATAGGTATACTTTACATTTGAATTTTTATTTTGATTTTTTTGATTTGAATATCCCGAACCAGAAGCAACAGGGTTATTTCTATCCACAATTTGTGATAACATTAGCCGAAAATATTTGAAATGAGATAAATTCGCTTGTAATTTAAATAAATTTACATTTTTAATTTTTTTAACACGTTGATTCTTTATAAATTTTATGAGTAATAATATAAACTTATTTATTTTATTTTTACACCTTGCTACCTCTTTCTTAGTTTTTATTAAATCTATTGTTGTTTGCAACGTTTTTATAAGACTATCACTTAGACAACTAAAAGTTTCTTCTGACATTTTTATTGAAATATGTATATTCTATATTCAAAATATTTTACTTTGAAATACACTGAACTGTATAAGTACAACTTAGGAATGAACTACCGGTTATATGTTATTTATTTATTTAAAACTGTTTTACCTGCACGTGTGAAGGGAATTTTAAAGTTGCTCTACGTATATTAGTTATTCAAAATAATTTACTTTGAAATACACCGACTGTATAAGAACAACCTATTGATGAACTACCGGTTATTAATAAATTAATTATTTAATATAAAATTATTTTACCTGCTTCGTGTGAAGAGAAGTTGCAATAATTCAGTTTAAACAACTATGAAAACTTTCAACACAATTCGGTCTTATATACTAAAAAGGTTAAAGTTTATCGCTAAAAATTGATTACAAAATGTTCTAGAAGTTCTTCGTTAATTACACAACATAGCAACACAAAATTATTTGTTTGCAGATGTTAATTCATGTAAATTTATATTATGACATTCTTTTTTATAAAAATATACAAATCTGGGCTCAGTAACCCAAGTTTTATCTATAGAATTTTCTCGAAAACAATATTCACACGTTCCCACGTCCATAATTCGTTCATCTCCTAGCCAAGCATGATTTAAACAATAAAATACGATTTCATAGCAGTACCGGTCGTCATCGTTTGAATCTTGTGATGTTCCACATAAAGGATATAAATTATTTGTACTTGATACTTCACTGTCCTGTATACTCATGATTGTGTGTGTGACTACTAAAAAAGAACAAAAAATATATTTATTTATACTAACATATTATGAAATTGTTTGGGAATATTAGGAGTGTGATAACAAAAAGGAATACACAATGATAAAATTGATTTGCGTTATATATATATATATATATATATATATATATATATATATATATATATATATATATTTCAGTTCTGTAACAAAAGAAAAAATATTATCCGGTGGAGGCAACTTACTTACAGTCGATGTCAAGCATCTGAAATATATATAATAAATAAAGTCAAATTATAAATGTTATATGTAAAATACTAATAAATTTATAACTTACATTTAATCATTCAATGAGGGGCTTATGCACCGCCATGTATATTTTTAAAAGTTGCATTGAAGTCATTGTTTGTATTAAAATTTGTAAACGCTAAGGCCCATAGAAAATAATGTTAAAGACATAACATAGCAAAAATTATAGATCAGTCCGCAATGAGCTGATAGTTCACAGACTAAGGAAATTTTTCTAGAAGTTCTTCGTTAATTACACAACACAGCAACACAAAATTATTTGTTTGCATATGTAATAATAAGCTGATATATATTTGTTTGCAGATGTAATAATAAGCTGATATATTTCATCAGAAAATGTTCTAGAAATTTTTGTACATCCGCCATGTGAGCTGATAAATTATTCAGATCACTGTATAATTAGCTGATAGTTCACGCAATAAGGTTATCATATCAACTTGTTTACTCGAAAACATCAATTCAACTTCAATTTCGGTTTGAACACAGCAACGACTAGTCGACGTCCTCGTTACATCTTAATACTTGCCCCCGTTAATTACCTGACTGAAGACAGGTACCTACCTGTTAATTAAACCATACCTGTTAATTAAACAATACACCTACCTGACACAGGTTAATTAAACAACACACCTATATGTCTACCTGACCAGTCTCCCCCACGTGGATAAACCAGGTACTTGGGGTTAGGGGTTGCTGAAGAACTGCCGAAGAAGGGGTTCACACGGCCAAAAAATCCAAGAAATCCACTCCTAAGTCCTAAGGGGTTGCTGATGAACTGCCCCTAAGGGGTTAGGGGTTGCTGAAGAACTGCCGAAGAAGGGGTTCACACGGCCAAAAAATCAAAGAAATCCACCCCTAAGTCCTAAGGGGTTGCTGAAGAATTGCTGAAGAGTGGTAGATCTGGATGACCACGGTCATCGAGTTTGAGTTAGAATACCTACAGCATATCTACTATATATATATATATATATATATATATATATATATATATATATATATATATATATATATATATATATATACTTACTATGGAGGGATCATAGCACCTATTTGAAATATAATTGTTCCACCCTCATTGTAAGTTATAAATGTTACATGTAACAATTCATCACAATGATTACATTTCTTGTACCTAGTAGTTGTACGCACACGGCTCTTGTTGAAATAATAAGCGAATGGTCTTTGTAGCACTTTATTTAAGGTGACTATAAATCTTAGAGTCTAAGAGAGCTTTAAAGCTAAAATATAATACAATTCATTACAATTTCATTTATACACTTTAAATTTGGTAACTTACATTTTCAGTCCCTTATTGTTTTAATTATATTTTTCAAATTATATTATTGATTTTATATTTATTTTATTTTTGACATTTAAATTCAATAATCTTATTTATTTTCATATTTCTTTTCTTTTTTCCTAAATAGTCGCCTACTTGAAAATTATTTTTCTAATTTCACCGCCGTCTGCCGTAACAGCTCTTATCACCTTCCCATTGAAAATCGCAATCGTTACATGTGTATTTCCAAATAGTCCACAATTTGTTTTTAACCTCATCTACATACACGAAACTTGTCGAAGAAGCTGTGGACGTTGAAGATGATGACTGATGTGAGGATCCTCTTGAAGTAGATGGCTGCGGACTTCCTGATATTATGTTCGTCTTGTGATATGAAGAACTGCATTGGATTATCTTTATATAATGTAATGATAAGGTTAAAAAAAACCTAAAAGATGACAAAAATTAAAAACCAAATCTTACAGAAAAACACCTTCTATGCAGCAATTAGATAACTTTCTTGTTTTTCAGTATAACCCATCTACGCCTATCTGCTGCATAAAATTTCTTTTTTTCACTTTTTGATAATCCCGAAGTTACAGGAAGCAAAAGTAATTTTGTTTTTGCTTCCTCCAACGTAGAGGCTAGAGGAGATACACCATCACAACAATCATCCCAATTTTCTGCTTCTGTAGATGTTTCTTCTTGTTGTGGGTGTTGTTGTTGTTGTTCTTCTTCGCATTTTTTGCACCAGTTGTCCATCTTAAAATTGGTAATAAATGATACAAACTTTCAATCGTGAACTTGCAACGATAACTAGCTGTAGTTGTCTTTAGATATATATATATATATATATATATATATATATATATATATATATATATATATATACTCATAACCGGTCATAGATGAGCCCGAGGAATATAGCAACATATCGTTATGGAGCCAAAAAATACGTTGAGCCCACTAAATGGCTCAACAACGTACCGTATATCATCTTAATTTGCTTAGAAACACAATAGGAGGCCGATAAAACAAACATTTCAGGGGACTCAATAATGACTGGTTACTATGCCGATATACGTTAAGTAGTTCACGGGAGGTAATATTGAGGGCGCTGTCAAAAAAATTTATATACTGTATATGCAAAGATAGCGTTATTAAACCAGAAGTTTGACAACAATGTTTGGGCTTAATAGCATCTCGTTAATTTATAATTTACATATTGACATCATGATAATAGTAATTTACATTGCAAACTGTTACTCATGTTTACAGGCATGCAAGTTACATAACGAGCGAGCGAAACGATCTTGTTATCCGTGTAAATCCGTAAATTTCAGGTAATAGTTGAAAATTGTAAATTGTTTTATGTTACACTAAATTGCAAATATGAAAAAAAAATATTGAAACTTACGGCACAATACATGAAACTATTTGATCGAAATAGTCTTTGAAAACATATTTCGAACTATGACAACAACTGTATACTTTCGAAATGAGAACCGTGAAAATAATTTTAATTCATACTGTCCACTATGTACTACTTTACGTTGCTAATTTGACTCCGGGAAATTGGATATTACAGTGTCGGGTCCAGAATATTTTTCCAGATAACACTTTCTAAACATTTTCTTTTTAACAAAAAGAAGTATAATAAATTTCATAATTTTTTATTGAACATTGATATTAAATTATTTTAAAATATTTGAACATCCTTATATTTATTTATATCCATGGTTACGAATTTGACAGCAATTTAAAAGAGCGTTCATTTTAAAGTGAAACATGGCAGATATAATATTGAGGTTAAATAATTTGTATTATATTCTCTAGTAATATATTAAGTGCACAAAAATGATCGAAAATTGTGCATGAAAATATGTCTTGCCTAGAAACTGGATGAGTATGTTTTGATAGAAATTTGACAAAAAGTAGTTTTTCTGTCAAATTACTATTAAAATGAACGAAAGCAGTTTCTTACAGGCAACACATTTTAAATGTTAAATTTTCAGATAATTTTTAATGCACAAAATATATTTATTAGACTATTTCCAGAACCTCTGTTTATAAATCTGCTTCATATCTCTACATATTGCAAATCCTTAGCAACATAATTAAAATTAACTCTAATTTTTAATTCAAATTTATTGTCAATTTCCTTCTGTCACAATAATAAATTCCATTTTTATGTAATGAAAATTGTAATTTATAGAAGTTAACGTTAAAAAGTAATTAGTATAGTCTAATTCATTTCTCTTAACTGTTTATAATTACTAAAAAATTAGTTAAACACATTTAAAATTTAGACCGTCATTTGGAATTTTAGATGTCAATGTCAAAGCAGTGCAATTGTCGCTGTAAGTTTCGGAAACTTTTCACCTAGTATGCACTTTTCACTATAAGTATTGTTCTGATTGGTCCATATATTTAAAATATTGATATTTCATTGGTTCTTAGATGGTGAAGGAAAAAAAAAATTAAAAAAGATATGAACAGTTATTTTGTTAACTCTAACAGCTTGCCCTATTGCTTTCGTTGACAATTTATTATTATTTCAACCATCATATATATTTCATCCATTTTATTTTGCTTTAAAACAGTTTTTAGTCTGAGCTTATTTAATGCATCCATTATTTTAAAAATTATTTACATTTCTGAACACAGATGCAGCACTAGGTGTTGGACAGTCAGGAAATGACACACTAAACGGATTAGTAACTTGTCTTAAACTGGAGTAGGAATTGTACCATTTAATCACTAGATTCATTTATATACATTTTTGTTATAATTGTCAAACAATTTAACACTAATTGACAGTTAATAATGACGTGAACTTGGTAACTTATGTTTTATTTTAAAATGAACGGTCTTTTACATTGCTGTCAAATTCGTAACCATGAATATAAAAAATTTGTTTCACGTTAAAATAAACTCCGGTATATTACTGCTGAAAGTTTGTGATTGCTATGTCAAATATGACAAATAACAACGAATCTCTTCTTAAATTCTCTAATGCAAACTAAAATTTTTCTTAATAATTTTCGGAGAATCAAAATTGAACGTTAGACAGAAATTGAAAAGTGTGATACTGAATGAAATAAAACGGTGTACATCATACGTTTGTTAAATGATTTTATTTCGTATTACATGTATTACATTACCATGTTTTACAACTGTAATTTTCAGTACAGTAAATGAACCTTTACCACACTATTATTCTTTACGGTACTGTATCGTTGAAGATATAAATTTCATAAATTATTATTTAACGTTGATATTAAATTATATTAAAATATATTATTCTCTAATATTCTGTAGTATTAAATATAAATAAACAAAAACGTATGAGGTACAACATTTTATTACATATCTCTATCTCAATTTCAATTTCTATCGAACATTCGATTTTGATACTTTGAAAATTATTAAGAAAAATAGTATATTACATTACAAGTCATGAAAATGTTTCATTGCAGACGAGGAGGCTTGTTTGAAGAATGCGAGGATGCGCAGCATTTCTAAATAAGAAAACCGCTGTCATCTGTCAATATTTGACATATCAATGACAAACTTTCAATAGAAATATATATAAATACAACCAGATTTAAGGAATTTAAATATAGTACTGTAACAAAACGCCTGATCCAGTTAAACAAATATCTACTCGTTTTGTTATTTATTTTGTTGTTGACTTGTTTCAAAATTCTTTTTGGTAATAAATAGTTTAAAGATTTGTAAAGATTTCCGAAATTTTGTTTGGCTTTTAAGTTTATGGTTATATAGCTTTTAAAGGTTTGCTTCGGATGGTCATAAACCATCAACCCTGAACGGAACTGTTTTCTGATTCTCAGAAGACGCCAACTTTCTAATTTTTGTGCATCTCAGGGTGTTGAGAATGCACCCGGTTAGAGGCTATGGAGTGCAACTTATTTACATGCCCATGTAGTAGACGACCAGTGAAATTGCGAGAATCAGAAAACGGGGATGAATTCTGTATCTTCAAGTGGGTGGGCCATCTAAAGTAAACTTTTGAAATTAGCAAGTTAGGGAGTCAGAGATAGATAGTCAGCGAGTATAGAAGAGGAGTCAATCATGACTCGCGTTGTAAATAATATTTTGTAAGTAAGTTTAAGTTTATTCCTCACTTGTAACCATTAATTAGTAATTTTAACTTGTTGTAATTCTATTTCATTTTAATATATTTTATTGTTAAGTTTTCTTATTATCGCTTTGTTTATCCCAATTATTTAATTCTTTTTCCCAAAATTAGTTTGATTATTCTAATTAAAAATAATCTGGTGGCAGCAATTTAAATTCTTCCAATTTTAACATTTTTATTCCAAATTAAAAACATAACTTTTTATTAAATTAAAACTCAAAATACAATAGTTCAAAATTATCTCGTTTTTAATTGTTACAATATTTCGGTAATATCGGGTATTGGAAACTTGTCATCGACTGTTTTGGCGTTAAGTTTTCGATAATCGATAACTACGCGAAATTTTTGCTTACCAGAAGCATCCTGTTTTTTGGGTACAACCCATATTGGACTACTCCATGGCGAATATGAATATTTTGGTCTAATAATTGATTAATTTGGGAATTTACTTCGTCTTTGTAGATGAACGGGTATTTATAAGATCTTTGATATACGGGAGTCTCGTCAGTTGTGTTAATTTTATGTTTTATTTTGTTCGTAAATGTCAAATTTTGATTGTCGGGTATGGTTAGGTCTTCAAATTCTTTTATTAGTTTGTTTATTTCATTTTTTTCAATATCGTTAAGGTGATCGGTTTTTAGATTTAGTTTATCGGAGATTTCGTGAATGTTTAATTCTAATTTATTCTTTTGAAAATAGTTAAAATTAAATTTATGTTTATTTTGCAGTCTTATTGATTCGTTAGAGTAATCTATTTTTGCATTTAATAATTTTAGACCGGAATTGCCTATAACGATGTTAAAGTCTTTATGGAATTCATAGATAAAGCATTTTAATTTTTTATTAAATAATTCGACAAAAGTGTAACAATTACCGTGAGAAATAGCATATGCCGTTTGAATTTCGAAATGTTCGTGGAATATTTTAAATTTGTTTTTATTTTCCGTGACAAATTTTTCACTAATAAAATGTTTAGGTTTGACTTGAATGGGTTGGCTAGGAAAGTTGTTTGAATACGGATGTTTATGCATTGGAGATCGATGTTGATTAGGATTGTGGGTATAAGTTTTATATTGAGGGGTTGGAACATTTACTTTTGGTTTGGATGGTGTTCATGTTTGTATGTAAATATTGAAAATCATTCTTTATTAAATTTTGAACATCTGTTAATGTTCTAGGGTTTCTGGCCGCTAACTGGCTTCTGTAAGGTTCCTTACAATTTATTATAAAATTATGAGATGCATAACTTAACATGAATATACTTAAATTTTCAAAACCAACGCCAAAATTTAATTTTAATAAACTCATTATTCTGTTAAAGATATCTCCATATTTCTCAAAATATGTGAAAATATCCTCATTAGTTTTTTGTTCAAGATGTGATAATTCAGTTAAGAAATGAATTTCATTTCTTTTATCTCCGTATTCTTCTACTAGTAGGGATCTTAAACTTTTCCAATCCGTGTAAGTTTTTGTAGCAATTTTTGTGTTCGCGTATCTTATAATTTTTTTCTGATTGTATGTAATATTATTCTTTTACAACTGTCGATAAAGTTTGGTTTTTTTTCATCGCAGATAGTGATGAAATGTGGTAATGTTCCGGTACTCCCATCGTATTCTGGGATGGTATCTATTAGATCTTTGATCTCGGAAGGAATTTTAGGAAGTGGTGTTAATGTGGCTGGAAGGATTGGATTTGGGTTCGACATGGCTTACAAATATTATGTTATTCTTAAGAAATTTATATGTCTAGATTGGTAGGTAATTAGAATTACGTGGTTTGTTTGGATACAAAATTTAATATTTGATCTTGCAAGGTTATGTGGTGAGTAATAAAATTCTAACTTACAAGATTATAGCAAGATTTATGATGGCCAACTTCATGGTCCTCTGGACGTAGATTGGATGGGTCCTGATGTCCGCTCAGGTGGATGTTGAGACGTGGTCTGTGGGCGTTTTGTTCCTGGAGACGGTCTCGGGATTGACGACGATATGATTTGCCTGTCTTCGCCGGAGGTTGGGTAGAGGATCTGATAGCCTGATGTACTTTGAATTCTGGTTCCACTTTTCGAGGTGTGAAATCGTAAACGAATTGATCTCACCAAATTGATATCGTGAGATTTCGGACTTCTTGAACACTCTGGGAACGTGTAGATTCTTTGATGCACGTGAAACACTTGACAGTGACGATTATAACTCTTTAACGAATTGAGATCTCAAATTTGAGAAACTTCGGAGTTAAAGCCTTTTGAGCATCCTACAGCGACTGCGCCAATTAAATCAACGAACCGTAGATTTAAGTTTTTAAAAATATTTATTATATTAATAAAAGGTAAAGTACAGGCTAAGTTATACAGATCTTTATTCTACTGTGTCTCTACACAATCTGATTTGTTTTACAGTTCTACAGCATGGGGTTGACACCCGATTCCGCTTGCTTACTCAGCAGTGGAAAGTTACTTAGAGTTTGATGCAATAAGGGATGGGATCTAACATAATTTATATGAGACTGATTTGTAATTTTGCGTTAATCAGCGAACTTCTAGAACATTTGAATTTAATGATGAAATATATCAGCTAATTATAAGCTGATCTGTAAAACAGGATTTATTTTCGAGCTGATAACTCTTAGACTGTGAACTATCAGCTCATTGCAGAACATGAACATGTTATAAAATGGTCTCCTGAAGAAGAAGAAGCAGCACAGGACATGAATACACCACCAACAAGTGAAGAAGAGAATTAAATTAATAATTATAACAAAATAATTTGTATAATAAAAACTGAATAAAATTATTATAACTATATTCATTGTTTATTCTTCTATACATATATGAAATAGAGCACAAAAATTCATTTACATATTACTTATTTATTTATTTAGACACATATATTATACATGAATTTATTAAGCAGCTATCAATATCATTTGAAGTCACCAATCATATTGCCGATCACTGCAATTATAATTAATTATTATATATATTTAAAAATATATTAATATATACTTACTACGGAGGGATCATAGCACCTTCTTGAAATATATTTGTTCCACCCTCATTGTATGTTATGAATGTTATATGCAACAATTCATCGCAATCAGAACATTTCTGGTACCTACTAGTTGTAGGCACACGGCGCTTATCACCTTCCCATTGAAAATCACAATCGGGACATTTATATTTCCAAATAGTCCGCACTTTGTTTTTAACCGAATCTGCATATACGAAATTTGTCGAAGAAGCTGTAGACGTTGGAGATGACTTCGACGACGATGATGACTGATGTGAGGATCCTCGTGAAGTAGATGACTGCGGCCTTCTTGACATTATGTTCGTCTTGTGAGATGAAGAACTGCATTGGATTATGTTTATATAATGTAATGATAAAGCTAAAAAAACCTTAGAGATAACAAATATTAAAAACCAATCCTTACAGAAGAACATCTTCTATGCAGCAGCAGCAATTATACATCTTTTTTATGTTTGAGTGCAGTCCACCTACGCCTCTCTGCTGCGTATTATTTTTTCTTTTCAGTTTTTGGTAATCCTGGGGTTACAGGAAGCAAAAGTAATTTCGTTTTTGCTTCCTGCAACCTGGAGTGGAGAGAAGAAACACCGGTACAAAAATCATCCCAATTTTCTGTTTCTTCTTCTTGTTGCGGTTGTTGTGGTGTAACGGTAAATGTATGAGGGATTGAGGGATAAATATTTTAAGTTTGGTAAGTGCTGCCATCACCTTTCTATATAAAAAGTAGATAGGAACAACTTGAAATAAGAATACGAGTCACATAAACTGATATATTATAATTACTAATTACGGTTAAAATATGAAGAATAAAAGAATACAATGAGGAATACAATATAACACAAGAATCTTACAGATTAATGACAAAGAGAAATAAAAATTAAAATTGCTTACCGTGGTTCACAAACATTCTTCAATTCTCCTTCAACACCGTGTAACATACAGGCACTACTAACTAGCCAACTCCCTTTTTTGTCGCCTTACACTGACTTTTATTATTCGTATTATCAATTTGTAGGTGGTAGGGGTGGTTTAAAGTCTAAACGCGTAATATTAATAAAGTATTGCATCAGAAATTTGGATGACCGACATCAAGCAAATAACTAATGCACACATGATAGCTGATAATACGAATAATATCCTATGTTTAATTTACATAAAACTAAAATTTAACTATTAATAGCAATAAACAAAAATTTGGAAATTCTTTACAACTTTTCTTGACAACTAGTCAATAGCGAAGAAAATAAAAAAAAAAACCCTGTATTATTTATTTATCTGGTTCAGGCGTTTTGTTACATCCCTTCCCCCTTAAATTAAGTTATATTTCTTTAAGAAATTATAACTTTAACTTCCCCAACTAATAGACTCCGACCTCCAAGTACTCCCCATACTCGATGGCTGCAATCGCTGCGATTTCCCCGTTGCTACACAGCTCGATGAACGTTGGCTTCATCTCCGTCGTCTCTGCCCTTACTGCGGCCAGCATCTCTTGCGACACCATAACTTTCGGCCTCGGCGACAACGAACACATGGAGATGACCACTCGTTTCGGATCTCTGCATGCCAATTTTGTTCGCCATCGATGTATGAAGGTTCTTAGATCATCGTCATCTAGTAATTTTGCGGGATATAGGGCTGCAACAAAAATGTCTGACCAGTATCTATGTTCCAATTAAAACAGATTCTTATATCTACTCCTTTATTTTCCTAAATTTACGTATTATCATTTTAACTTGTTTCTTCTATTCTTCCAAAAATCTTTATCTTAATATTTAATAATTAACATAAAAAACTTATATACTACAACTATATTTCCGAGCATATTCTGCAATGTCTGTATTCGACATCGTCATAATATAACTTTTACTTTATTATTTATTTTATGGCAACTAATTATCATCGTTCATCTTCCAGCCTAAGGGTACGTGCACAACGGAGCTGTGATTCTAGATGAATGCAGAGATAATAGATGAAAGATGGGAGTATGAGCGCTGATGGGTGTGCACAATGAAGCTTAAAAACATCATTGCGGATATGGTAGTTAGTTTCAAAATGTCGAATAGCGAAGATGAATACTTTTGCTCTGCAGCCACAAAGTGGTTTATTAGAAGTAGAAAACGCAAGTTATCTGGCCGCAAGTACCATGTGCACCCTATTAATCAAAAACGACGTACACTGGGTGAATATCATCACCTGTACAAAGAACTGCGGAATTATCCAGATCGTTTTTATGAGTATCTACGAATGGAACCAAGTACTTTTAATTACATTTTAAAAACAATTAAACCAAGACTTGTTAAACGGTGGAAAAATTGTCATAGAAGTCCTATATGCGTCGAAGAAAAGTTAGTAATAACATTAAGGTAAGTAACTGTTTAATAATAAGTAAATTATGAAATAAGTACATTTATGTGTGTAAGTTCATTACGGTACAACAAAAATACGAGTAGCTACAACGTAGTACCAAGACAATGTTTTGTTGTAAACCATGTTACCATGGAAACTGATAGGTGTTATTATTGTTCGGTGGTTGTTCTGTTGAGGACGTGGTGCCAGAAGGAAACGAATTTGCTTGCGAATTATACGCATACCACATAATCAATTCTTGCACCTTGGATCTAAACTGCAACTTGGTTAAAGGTTCCATTTTTTGAACGTGAGATAAAATAGATTCAAAGAAAGCACGATCTTCGTCCATTGGCTTGTTCTCGACTTTTTCTTTTTTATTCTGTAAAAGCTTCAATTTTTCCTTTTCAACGTTTAATAACGCTTGCCCGATCATATCATCCGATCTTTTCCTTTTTCTACTTGCTAATGCAACTCTGGGTTCCCTAGATGGTTCACTTGTAAAGGATGTTGACGAGCGAGGAGTTGGAGGGAAATCAGTATCTATTTGCGAGTCATCTGCATCGTCTTCAGCAAAAGAAGGCTGCGTGGTGTCAGTGTCGTTTCTAGCTTGAGTGTCTTCGTCCACTGCCTCGTCCACTGTTTCGTTCTCGTCAGGACTGTTTACAGGCATCTCAATTGCACAAGACAAATTGGAGGTATATGTTCGAGGCGTAAATTGATCTTTTAAAAATAAAAGACTTTTAAAATAAGACCACTTTGATTTTATGAGAATCGCCGCTCCGTCTCCAGATTTTGGCTTTGGACATTTGGCCAATTCTTTTCTAAAAGTATCTCTGAGGTACTTCCATTTACTTTTCGCATTACCCTCTAAAACAAAAATGTTGCATTATAATTTCAATTGATTTATCTTGTCGGTATTTCAATATGTATGTAAATTGAATTCAAGTCTGTATAATTCTACCCACATAGCGACTAAATAATATTTGTTTTTTCAGATATTTAGCAACTGGCGCATCCTTTCGAAGGCTTGGCGTTCTCATTTAGAATGGGATTTTCTACAGTCGCTTCAATAGTAAAAAGTACGGTGAAAGTTTTATGGATAGAGCTACAACCTAAACACATGCCAGTACCAACAAACGAACTATTTGCAGAAATAGCTACAAAATTTTATGAAACATGGAACTTTCCAAATTGCATTGGAGCAATCGATGGAAAGCATGTTCGAATCAACTGCCCCAGTCACTCAGGAACGATGTACTATAATTATAAAAGCTTTTTTTCGCTTGTGTTACTTGGTGTCGCTGATGCCGATTATAAATTTTCTGTGATTGATGTTGGAGGGTATGGAAAACAAAGCGATGGAGGTACGTTTCGATCTTCAGCTTTATTTCATTTGATGGAGACGAAACGGCTACAAATTCCATCTGATAGTTTTCTCCCAAATACCGAAATTAAATTACCGTATGTCTTTATTGGGGACGAAGCGTTCCCTTTATTAGATCATTTAATGAAACCTTATGGCAAAAATCAACTAAACTTGGAAACTGAATATTTTAACACCCGACTATCACGCGCCAGAAAAACAATAGAATGTGCATTTGGAATTCTCTATTCTAAATGGCGAATATTATCTAAAGCAATTGAAACGACTGAAAAAACTGCTGATACGATTATAAAAGCTATTTGTATTTTACATAACACTATAATAGACAAAGAAGGGTTTGAAAGACATTTGCAAGAAGTGGTAGAACTTCCTAGAACAGCTAATTTTCAACAGCGACAAACTGGGCGTCCAGCGGATTCGTCAAAATTAGTTCGCGATACTTTTAAATCATATGTCTGTAGGAATCGAATTCAATTTATTTAAGTAGGTACTTTATGATAAATCTAACCACACATGTAATAATAAAAAATAGTTCATAATAGAAGTATGTCATTTTACTCACTTGTAGTATTTAAAATAGAAGCGACTTCTTCCCATTTCTTCTCTAGTATAAACCTGTTGTGATGGTCAGGGTGAGCTTGATTCCACACACATTGATGTTTGAAAACTTCCGAAATTAAATTTTCGACATTGACATTCATTTTTAAGGTTAAATTCCTACACGATACAAGAGTGCAGCGCGCAAAAGAATGGTGAAATCTATTCTCCAAATTATAAGCGAGTATAGAACCCTTGATACTCGCTGCACTCGCAGCGCCGTTGTGTACACCTTCATAAAAATATACGATATATTTCTATCAGCGCTGTTAAAAGACCTCTATCATCACTGCTATCATCTTGTATCACAGCTCCGTTGTGCACGTACCCTAAGATACACGTTGGCTATCACACGGGCAGGGGTGCCAATATCCTCAATACATACAACTTTTATGATTTGATTACCCGATGCCGAAATTTTCTCAAAGAATTCTAGTGTTTGCAAATGTCTGTGCTAAATTTGGGTACAGGGTCTTCTTGTTTTGTTGTTTCGGTTGGAGAGGAGAGACTTGAGTAGGAGTAGGAAACGAGATGATGGATGGTAATTCTGGAACGGTTGCTGGGGTTGGATACCTTGCTTTATATTTCCGGAAGATGAATATTATTAATATAATTATTATAATGATAGTACAGACTGTTTCAAATCCAAAAAATTTTATATGTCTGTCTTGTTTGTGTATTCTAAAATCATTTATGTTTTTTCCACAGTTCTATGTTTACATCTTGATTTGTTTTAGATGTGTCCAAACTATTTAACAGCTTAGTAAATTCTATATCTTCATGTGGATGAATAGTGAAATTTAACAGTTTTGTTACCGTAAAATTGGTATACTTTAGATGGTTTTTACACGTTTTTGCGTATAACTTTTTAACTGTAAGAGCTACACAAAAAAGAAAAACAGTATTAGACACAGCAATTCCTTAGTAAACGGTATTTGGTGTTTTCATATTAGTTTTTTTTTGCGACAAGCATTTTTTTATTTAAAAAGTGTCTCATCTAACCTGGAATTTGGGGTTACTTTAGACAATAAAGTTTTTGCGTAGTAAACAAAATTTTTCTGATAAAGTTCCACTATCATACATGTTACTTGAGACACCAACAAACAAAATAAAAAAACCGCACATATTTATTACTTAGCATACCAGAGGTATGGAATTTTAAAAATAAGGCATATAAAGTATATATATTTTGTACAATGATTAGAGTACGTACAACAAAAATAAGGGTATCTGCATCAAATTACGTTCAACAAAAAGGATACCTACATAAAATAAATAAATATTACAAAATAATATCAGAACAAAAAACGTGTTTTCCTCTATTTATAGTAGGGGAGGTTAAAATACAATAAATTTGTTCTAAAGTAATTTTTGATTCGTCACGAATTTGTGGAAAAACGAACACATTTTTGGATTCTCCGCAACGTCTTAAACATTCTATTGTGTAAGATTTTTTTCCTAATCCTATAATTTTTGCTACAAATGTTTTCAAGCTTTTTTTTTGTGGTTCCCTTATTGTAGCAAAATGTGGCTAATATATATGTATCTATAGTAAGCATGGAAGGCACAACAGGAAGCTCCAAGACTTGTTTAGGAGTGTTTTGATCTTCTTTATTTGTATCACAAGAGTTATCACTAGATTTATCTGAAATGTCGCTTTCAGGTTCCTCATCACCATCTTCTTCATTATCACAAGTTTTAAGAACTGAAGTTTCTCCTCTCTCTGAATTAGTATTAATTGATTCATGTAATTGAGCAAAAGATACAGATTGTCCTGGAAGAACATCTATTTTCTTCTTTCGTTATATTTTAGGTCTATTCTTATTATTTATTGAAACTTGACGTGCAATCACTTCTTCAAATATTTCAACAATGGAATCATCATTATTTCTATTTTCAGGTACGTAATCAGGTAATCGTTTTAAAACTTCAATTCGGTTGATTGGGTATAGACCAGTAGCCCTGAATCCCGATTTGATAGTAGATTCGGAGGTTTCATTCATTTGCAATAAAGTTTTATTAAGTAGAGATGGGAAAACCACCTTCGGAATACAGCCACGATTTTTGCTTTTCCATTCGTTTAAAACTTTACGCCAAGCTATCTTGAGTGGCCTAAAATATGCCACATCAAGAGGCTGGCAGACATGTGTGCTGTTAGGTGGCAAGAAAATGAATTGGATATTTCGTAATTCACATTCTCTAATAATCCTCTCGGAGAGATGTGCTGCTAGATTATCTCCAATTACGGCTTTCTTACCGTCGCGCTCTCTGAAGTATGGAATCACAACTTTAAGAAACCAGTTGTTAAAAATATCAGCATCAAACCATCCAGTTTTAGATCGATTATAAAAAGATCCTTCTGGACCACCTTACACAAAACATGACCGATGTCGAGCTTTTAGAACTGTCCAGTATTTTAATTGGATGCTTTACACCTCTTCGAACAATCACTTTAGATTGGCCCGGATCATCTGTTAAATTCGTCTCGTCATAATTTAAGAGGTTTTCAGGAGAGATGTCTTGTAAGGATTGTTCGATGTTGTCGAAATATTCATTCATTTCTACTTGTGTTACTTCTACCCTAGATCTTTTTATATTTTGTGCAAGTCGCTGGGTTAAATTCGAGTAACGTTTTAGGAAAGATTTCATCCACTCATATCCTGGAAGATTATCTTTAAACCGTTTTTCTGATATACCCTTTCTGTCTAAGAAGGCTTTAACATAATATCGAATTTTCAATTCTGTCATTGGATAACCCCATTTCCCTGCGACTGCGATGGATTCTACTATTCTTCTCTCTTCACGGATATTCAACACAGGTTGTCTGCCATATGGTAACGAATGTTTACCGTGGTCGCACGTGGAACTTTGTACTTTTCCTCTGCTTCACGTAATGACAGGGTACCATTCACAATTTCTTGTAAAGCCGCCTCCAGTGCCTCCTGACTGTAATCGGCGTAGCGTCTTGCACCAACTTGTCTCCTGTGCACCCGTGGCATAGTGTCTCAAGTTACTCTGAAATTAAATGATTATTTATATAATTATGATTTACTTCATAACCATAAACAATTTTAACAATTATTTTTTTGCAAACTGATGCTGACTGAATAGGTTAGAATGCGGATTTTCACTTTTACAATAAAATGTGTACATATGGCAGGACAACTGAGACTCTCGAAGAATTATAAAACTAATCAAATTACATGTCAAGCTAAAAAAATAATTATACAAAAACTTACCGTCAAATTCTTCTTATTGCAGCACATTTAATCTCTCACATATTCAGCCTTACTGGTAACTGTCAAAAAGTTCGGCACTGTTACAACAGATGGGACTACTGAGGGAGAAATCAGAAATTGTCAAAATGTCTCAAGTTACCTTCACCGTCTAAAGTATACCCATGTTACGGTATATTGCCTTTTATGGGCGGAATAATGACATAGTCAAAAATATTAACGTCGACTGCTGAGACGGTAATTGAGTGAGACAGTAGAAAGTAGTTAGCGCTATGCACAATACATGAAGGTGATAACGTTAAAATTCCTGTTCCAGTTATGGTTTTTTGAGTTATAATAGGTGTAGTTGAGTTAGGGTTAGGGCAATGGATTGTTAAAAGGTCACTTTTGACGCTATAAATCCAGGAGTTCGAAGTGATCGCTCGGTAGAATGTGGCCCTGCTGTCCTTAGTCACTTTTTTGGTGCATAAGGACTGCGCGTTGCCCATATTACCTGTATATAGTGCTGCTAAACAGGATGAATCCGAAATGCGTCGCACTGGTACTGAAGGTGGACATATTTTTATTATTCCATTTTTACAAGTAGCCATATCCGCTTCATTAAATTCTATATAAATTTGTCCATCTTCAGAAATTCCAAAATATTCCGCGTTTGGTTCTATGTATGATCTATACCCCGTTACGTTAAAAGAATATGGTAGCGGTAAAGCCCTAAAAATTTTGAAATAGCGTCCCGGTGCTTTTAACGGTATTTCTGCGAAGATTCTTATAGTTTTGTTAAAATAAACGGCATGAACTCTAGCAATGTCATATAATATAAACATTCTGTTCTGGGTTCGTAGACATTAGCGTTAAATGGGATGGTAGATTATCTTGGATGTTACGTAGTGCTTCTATGACAGTTTGAGGATCAATAAACAGAGGACTTAGTTTATGGAGAGCCGTGATCTGCAAGGCGTTCCCAAAATCTATTATTTCTTCCTTTAATTCATTTAGTACGTATTCTGCTAGTCGCATAGCTGAATTTGCTTTAAGAGCATGTAATATTTTAATATTCATGTTATTATTCATTGCCGAAATATTTGATGATAGATTTCCCACTTATTGATTCAATAAAAATGTTATAGTTTTAAATTTTTCTATATTAATATTTATTTTATTCTGTTCGCCTTCTAAATTTTTTATTACAGTAACTTGATCATTCATTAAATTGATGAGACCATTAAATGATCGATTGAGTCCATTAATTTTATCATTAATATCCGTTAAATCATTATTATCCGCGGTACCGAATAAAAATTTTAAAACATTTCCGCCGAGATTTATTAGTCCTCTTTTCACTCTCTCATTAGAAGGCGCTATAGTTTTGACTAGGTTTTCAAGTTTATTTTTGACTTTAGTGACATCATGACTGATTGCTGATAATTATCTACTCACCATTCCTTGAAGAAAAGGTTGCTGGTCCGAAGTCATGTCTTTCTCGAGGGCCATCTCGGTACTGGTCGCATCTTGAATGAAGGCGTCGAAAGCTGTCAGGAGAGTTTGATATTTGTTGATATTTAAGTCCGAGCTCAAAATCCAGCTGTCTCCGGTTAGTAGGATCTCTTCTTGTTTGATGAACACTAGTACCTTGTCCAGTGTTCCATTGCCTTCCCCGTAGACTAACACAGGCATCACAATTATTAGTACCACCACTATAACAAAGTAGTGATACTGTTTATGTCCATCCTAAATCAATCAAATATTATATTAATAATAATAACTTAACTAAACTATTACTAATTTTTCATAATTGTATTTAAATTCTATTTTTTGATACCCATGGGAGATCTGGAGCTTGTCCTGAACTCCTCGTAAAATATGTTGTCCGTCTTTGAACTTGTGGCTTACTTTCGCCGGAGGACGGATCATCATCGTTTTGAAGAGGTAAATAATCTGGGTCATTTTCAAGTGACACGTCACTACTGGTATTGGAATCTAAATTATTTTCATTAAAGTCAGTTGGAATTGGGATTGGTAAATAATTGTCTAGAGAATCAAATTCTTGTTCTTCTGTTATTGCGTGGTCGGATGTCTGCTTCTCAATTTCTCCTGGGTAGTGTTTTAAACGATTAGCATGTACTATTTTTTCTGTACCAGTTTGCAGATTTTTGATGGAGAAATTCACTGGACTCGTTTGTTTAGTAATAAGATATGGCCCCGTCCATGGTTTAATTAACTTCCTTGACAATCCTATAGGAGTTGCAGATTCGTATAAGAATACGTACTGTCCCACTTGCAGATCAACTTCTGCTGCTTTTCTATTATAAAGTTCTTCTCGTTTATCCTGTACATTTCTTAGTCGACTCCTGACTAGTTCGTGAGTAGCTCGCAACCTCTCTGCAACATCAACGGGTTGAGTTATACGATTGGGCTCTAAGATGTCGTCGAATGGTAACTCAAAGTCTTTTCCATATGGCAAAAAGTATGGCGTTTCTTGCGTGCTTGAGTTAGGCATGCTTCTTATAGCCATCATTAAGTAAGGAAGCCATTCATCCCAGTCTGTTTGATCTTCTCTCACGTAATGAGACAAACAGTCAGCGATAGTCTTATGCATTCGCTCTATTCGTCCGTTACCCATGGGATGGTATGCAGTTGTTTGTAATTTTTTTATACGAAGGAGTTTGCATACGTTGGTGAATACCTCGGAAGTGAAGTTTGACCCTTGATCGGTTAGTAATTGTCTCGGAGTACCATGTCTGGCAATGATTTCCGTTACAAATACTTTGGTAATTGTCTCGGCTTTCTGATTTGGTATAGCGATTGCCTCTGGATATCGTGTGAAAGAGTCCTGGAAGGTTAATATATATTTATTACCTTTTTTACTGGTTACCATAGGACCCACAATATCCATGGATACTCGGTTAAATGGACACTGTTCCTCAAATCGTTGTAGTGGTGCTGGTTTGTTATGTGGAGAAGTCTAGCGTTGGTTACAGGATATACATTTCGAACAGTAGTCCTTTACTGCTTGAAACATTCCATTCCAATAAAATTTTCGTTTGATCTTTTGATAAGTTTTTTCATACCCAAGATATGCAGCTTGTGGAAGGTCGTGATACGTGTGTAATATTTTATTTATCATACCTTCTGGGGCTACTATTCTGTCTTCTCTTTCACCTGGACATCTAGCTTTATATAAAATGTTTTCGTTGTCTAAAAAGAAACCCTCTTCTTTTGCCAAACTATTGATAATTTGAACTACTGAGGCATCCTTTCTTTAAGGATTTGATTACGATCCCAAATTGGCTCCACATCTTCTTGTATTGAAGAAACTGTAATTCGGGAAAGAGCGTCTGCATTCCCGTGCTGATGACCGGGTCGGTGAATTATTTGGAAGTCGTATTCAGCTAGTGCTAGGGCCCACCTTGCAAGTCAACTGTTTGGATTCTTAAGTATCATCAACCATTGTAGTGGACGATGATCGGTTATTAAAGTAAATTTGTGTCCATATAGATAACACCTAAAATGTTTCACAGCCCAGAGAACTGCAAGGCACTCTTTCTCTATGGTAGAGTAATTATTTTCTGCCTTATTTAGTAATCTGCTTCCATAGGAAATAGGATGTTCGTGGCCATCAATTTTCTGGCTCAGCACTGCTCCTATGGCGTGGTTTGATGCATCTGTAGCTAATATGAATGGTTCCTTAAAATTTGGATAAATTAACACGGGATCTTGGGTGAGAGCGGTACGTAATTTTTCGAACGCATGTTGAGCTTCATCGTTCCATGAAAATACTTCATTTTTCTTTGTGAGCTGGGAAAGCGGTTTAGTTATTTTTGAGAAGTCAGGAATAAAGCGTCGATAGAATCTGACAAGGCCTAGAAATGCACCAAGACTGGGGACATTGATGACTTTACCTAGTTTAAAGAGTTAGATGTAGATGTGGAAGGGACATCTTTTGATTTACAGTGCATTGTTTGATGTCCTTCCTGTTTGCATCGTCTACATATGTCTGTCGTTGCCGTATTTAGATTCTGCCTATTTCTACATGTTCTCGCAAAGTGCCCTAATTTTAAACATTTAAAGCACAGAATGTCATTCATATTTACATTGGGTCTAGAATATCGCGGATTTGAGTTGTAGTTCGATCTTGCATTGTTGGAATTTTGATAATTTCTAGTGCTTAAATTGCGATTAAAATTTGGAATATCTCTGAAATTTTCGTTATTAGTAACGGTACAAATTTTTTGATTTTCATTCTCTTTAGTTAACAAATTTACTTTTTCCGTTAATATATCTAATTTGCGTATAAAATCGTTTTCAGAAACAGCATTTACGGTGCTGGTTCCTGCCTTGAGAAACGTTTCAATGTTTTCGTACTTCTTTGCTTCTTCTATTGCTTTCAGCAATGTGTCGGGGTTGCTACTAAGTACATCTCTTTGTAGGGCGGGTAATAAGCCGGCAACGAATTGTTTGACTACTCTTTTTTCGATTAAATTGTCTATTATTGCCTGTTCGGCCTGATTATTCCCAACATCATACAAATTTCGACCTAATGCTTTTACCCTGTCGGCAAAATCCTCTACACTTTCTCCCGTTCGTTGATAACAACTTGTGAATTTATTTCCTAAGGTAAATGCATCAATTTTAGGCGCGAATCTATTTATTACAAGGTCTTTGAAATCTTGCCAGGTTTCAGCATTTCTTACTTCGGGTGTATTTTCTACATATAATTTAGCTTTTTTAATAATCTTGTTTTTGCTAGGTGTATGCATGTCATATCGTCCCATTGCGCTATTGCTTTATGGTTATCAAAATCGGAAAAAAATGACCGGACCGACTCGTCACGATTAGTGGAAAACCAAGGGAGCGCATTTATAATTCCCATGAAGGATATTTGTGATGCAACGTTATCCATTGTAAAATTACTATTATTTTTAAAATTCTATATATGAATAGCTAAACTGAGCGGTTAGGCAGGTTACTGGTAGTTCGATCCTACCGCTGAACACCAGAAATGTAACGGTAAATGTATGAGGGATTGAGGGATAAATATTTTAAGTTTGGTAAGTGCTGCCACCACCTGTCTATATAAAAAGTAGACAGGAACAACTTGAAATAAGAATACGAGTCACATAAACTGATATATTATAATTACTAATTACGGTTAAAATATGAAGAATAAAAGAATACAATGAGGAATACAATATAACACAAGAATCTTACAGATTAATGACAAAGAGAAATAAAAATTAAAATTGCTTACCGTGGTTCACAAACATTCTTCAGTTCTCCTTCAACACCGTGTAACATACAGGCACTACTAACTAGCCAACTTCCTTTTTTTTCGCCTTACACTGACTTTTATTATTCGTATTATCAACTTCTAGGTGGTAGGGGTGGTTTAAAGTCTAAACGCGTAATATTAATAAAGTATTGCATCAGAAATTTGGAAGACCGACATCAAGCAAATAACTAATGCACACATGATAGCTGATAATACGAATAATATCCTATGTTTAATTTACATAAAACTAAAATTTAACTATTAATAGCAATAAACAAAAATTTGGAAATTATTTACAACTTTTCTTGACAACTAGTCAATAGCGAAGAAAATAAAAAAAAAACGCTGTATTATTTATTTATCTGGTTCAGGCGTTTTGTTACATCATGTAATTGGAATGTAGATTTTACTAAACTGAATACAATTAGAGAACTATTAGGTTTTAAATCAAAAGTATATCCGGGTGGGAGGTTTCATATATCAGAAAATCCTGTAAATATAATAAAAGTAAGTGCTATTCGTATAGAATGCAATATAGTAACAGGTTCATACGATGATTCAAAACAAGTTCATAGAATTCACGAGTTTTACCCAAATATTCCATCAGGATTTAAAATTATTGAAAATCCGTTAAATGTTATCTATCTACCAATCAATACCAGTATTATTGATAATATTTCGCTTAAAATAGTTGATCAGTCAGGTGCATTAGTCAATTTTAGATAAGAACTTATCACGATAAGACTACATTTGAAAAAATGGGTATAATATATAATATACACACTAAATTACATATAAAGAGAAAACATTGTAATGCAGACGTCAGTAAAAACCAAGCAAGCCATCAACTAACAAGTGAGAATAAATCTTATTTGAAAGCTCTGGGATTTAAAGTAATATCAAGAAATAGTATTAAAAACGGAAGGAAAAAAGAAAAATAATAAAAAAGATAAAAATATATTAACACGTTTACTACTTTACATACATTGTAAAATGCACTCTTATTATTGTCATATTTTAATCAAATTAATATAAAACTTCAGATGCATTTTTCTCAAAAAAATCGTTATGTTAGGGTATGATAATATTATATCATTGAATTCAGAATAAAATTCTCTATTGAATAAGCAAATAAAAAATATAGGTTCACATTTAAAATAAAAAAGTTAGGACCCGTATTTTGAGAACCACTGGTTTAATAAAAATTCTGTTTATCTCATGTTAATAGTGTTATAAAATAGAAATTGTTTGCTAATCTAACCGACCTCGTAGCTCTTATAGTTCTCGAGATAGCAATGGTGGCCCATTTAAAATGAACACCCTGTATATGTAATTAGAACACTTACAAAATGATGTGAAAATATTTTAAATGCGAAGGAACATGTATATTTCGATGAAAGAATACAAAGTGCCGAAACACATACTTATCATTCATATACATCAACTTTACTAGAAAACAATGACGAAATTAGAATAACAATAAATAAACAAGATTTATATACGTTACCATCGAATAGTTTTATTTATATTGAGGGACAATTATTAGTTCATGAAGATAAGAAATCAGAGACAGGAAAATTTATAAACAATGGGATAATGCATCTGTTTGATGAGATTCGCTATGAAATTGGTGGAATTGTTATAGAACGTATTCGTAATACAGGAATTACAACAATTTAAAAAAAATTATTGTTCATATTCACCAAATGAGTGTCATGCATTAATAAACGCCTGTTGGTCACCATCTACAGATAATATTGATATAAAAAACAATAAAGGCAATTTTAGCTTTTGCATTCCACTTCATATGGTATTAGGTTTTGCAGAAGATTATAAAAAAGTTATTTTAAATGTCCCTCAAGATTTAGTTACCTACGTAGCAGTTCTGATAAAAATGCTATTATCACAACAAGTGCTACGGATAAGTTAAAAATAAAACTTTCCAAAATACAACGGCATATGCCTCATATAACAGTTGCAGACCAAGAAAAATTAAAATTGATAAAGTACCTGGATAACAACGTAGAACTATCAATTCCATTTCGAAGATGGGAGTTACATGAATTTCCAGTGTTACCAGAAACTCAACAACACACCTGGCCTGTGAAACCTCTAGCACAATCAGAAAAACCTAGATTTTTCATTTTCGGATTACAAACAGGTCGTAAATAAAATTTTCTTAAAGATATGAGTTTATTCGACCACTATAATTTAAATAATTTTAGAGCTGAGTTAAATTCTCAAGTTTTTCCATATAATAATATGAATTTAGATTTTGACAATAATCATTGGGCTATTTTATACTATATGTTTACACAATTTCAATTTGCATATTATCAGAAAATAATGCACAAATTTTTTCGCCAGAAGAATTTAAAAAAAATGTCCTATTATTGCACTAAATACACAATATCAAAATGAAACTATAAAATCAGGTGGAATAGATTTAACATTATATTTTAACACAAAGACGAGTATTCCTGCACAAACTACTGCTTACTGTTTATTAATATAAATTTTATTTTAAAAACGAAGAAATGCGTTTTTAAAAAAATAATTTTATTTTACGAAAAGCGATTACAAGTTACAAAGTTAACATATGAACTATAACTAACTACAAAAACATTCTCACGTACATCACTATACTAAACGATTAGATTCACTATCTATCTATATATCTATATATCTATATATCTATCTATAGATTCATCACGAGCATCGAGTAACTTTTGTAATCGCCTACAGCCTGAACCATGCAAGTGATTGTTATAAATATTTTTTTAATATGCGGGGGCTAATGAGATCTGGTGCCTTTTGGGTGTCTCATATTTTTACTATTAGTAGTTTTCGTGTAAAAAATTAAAACTTTTCACAAATGCTGCCTTGAAACAATGGATCCCAGAGGCCATGTCTAACTTTAAGAAGAATCACGCCGTCATCCGTCACTTTTGACAATCTGCCTATGAACTTTAAATGATTATATCTTTTAATAGAACATTCATATCAAAGATTTAAAAACAGTATCATGAATAATAGACTTGAGCAAATGTGTTACAACTCATTCAAGTTTAAAACATAACGTAATTAATTAATATAAATTTTGACGTTTCCAATGTCAAAAGTCAATGTTGCCAAATGTGTGATGAAGTAACTAAATTAAAACCAAATATTCCTAAACTAACTTCACTGAAGACGATGGCAATTTATAAATTTAAAAATTAACTACTATTTTTTAATGCAAACAGTGTTGCCAAATTATAAAGTAACTAAATAAAAATCAAATATTCCTAAATAAAATAAATTGAATACTTTGCTGTGTTTGTTATCAAAAGAAAGGAAACCATAAGGGCCAGTTTTAAAATGACAAAAAAAATGTGTCATGTCGATCTGCATTTGTTTTTCGTAAAAAGTTGTTAAAAGTAGGTCGTCCTTGGGTTTTAAGGAAACGACACAATACAGACTGGTGTGCACTAATGACAAAAATGTTCTATGTAGATTAGAATTTGTTTTTTGCATAATGTTCTCAGAAAAATGTCGTGTTTGGGTATTTTCAAATTACAAAAGTCAATGTTGCCAAATGATTATTAAAGTAACTAAACAAAGAACAAATATTCCCAAATGAAAGGTTACTGAAGACAGTGAATGTTATATTAGGCTAGGTCACGATGAGGGCTAGCGTGCAGAATGAACAAAAATGTTCTATATCGAACGGCTTTTGTTTTTTGGAAAATGTTGTGAGAAGTATGTTGTGTTTGGTATCAAATGAAAGGTCTTATGCTTGTATTCATAGTCAATGCTTACTCAAGTTACTTCGCCAAGCATTACTCCGGTTGTACTCGTCTTTTAGTAGGTGACATGTTTCATAGTTTAAAGTTCGTGAATTCTCGGCTAAGTAATAACCCCAAGGTAGAGATTTGGAGAAATTGTAGTTATTTCGTTGGGTATATTTGTAAATTTGACAATATGACAGCATTTGACAGTGCTCAAGTATGAGTCAAGGCGAAGTATCGACTATGAATACAGGCATTAGAGAGGGCTAGCGTGCAGAATTGATAAAAATGTGCTATGTCGATCGGTTTTTGTTTTTTGCAAAAAGTTGTCAGAAGTATGTCGTGTTTGATATCAAATGAAAAGTCTCGTTGAGGGCTAGCGTGCAGAATTGACAAAAATGTTCCATGTCGATCGGCTTTTGTTTTTTGCAAAAAGTTGTCAGAAGTATGTCGTGTTTGGTATCAAATGAAAGTTCTTAGAGAGGGCTAGCGTGCAGAATTGACAAAAATGTTCCATGTCGATCGGCTTTTGTTTTTTGCAAAAAGATGTCAGAAGTATGTCGTGTTTGGTATCAAATGAAAGGTCTCGGAGAGGGCTAGCGTGCAGAATTGATAAAATTGTACTGTGTCGATCGGTTTTTGTTTTTTGCAAAAAGATGTCAGAAGTATGTCGTGTTTGATATCAAATGAAAGGTCTCGGAGAGGGCTAGCGTGCAGGATTGACAAAAATGTTCCATGTCGATCGGCTTTTGTTTTATGCAAAAAGTTGTCCGAAGTATGTCGTGTTTGGTATCAAATGAAAGGTCTCGGTGAGGGCTGGGGTACATAAATGACAAAAATGTTTCATGCCGACCGGCTTTTGTTTTTGCAAAAAAATATTGGAAGTATATCGTGTTTGCAATCTAATGAAAGGTCTTGGTGAGGCCTGACGTGCAAATATGAAATAATTGTTTCATGTCGATCGGCATTTGTTTTTTGCACTGACAGCGGAGCTCTAGGGAATGCTCGGCGTAGCCGAGAATTCGCTAGTCCTATATACTAAACGATTACATTCACTATATATCTATATATCTATCTATCTATAGATTCATCACGAGCATCGAGTAACTTTTGTAATCGCCTACAGCCTGAACCATGCAAGTGATTGTTATATTTTTTTTTTAATATGTGGGGGCTAATGAGATCTGGTGCCTTTTGGGTGTCTTATATTTTTACTATTAGTAGTTTTCGTGTAAAAAATTAAAACTTTGCACAAATGCTACCTTGAAACAATGGATCCCAGAGGCCATGTCTAACTTTAAGAAGAATCACGCCGTCATCCGTCACTTTTGACAATCTGCCTATGAACTTTAAATGATTATATCTTTTAATAGAACATTGATATCAACGATTTAAAAACAGTATCATGAATAATAGACTTGAGCAAATGTGTTGCAACTAATTTAAGTTTAAAACATAACGTATTTAATTAATATAAATTTTGACGTTTCCAATGTCAAAAGTCAGTGTTGCCAAATGTGTGATGAAGTAACTAAATTAAAACCAAATATTCCTAAACTAACTTCACTGAAGACGGTGGCAGTTGTATTAGGATTGACAATATTAATTTAAAAATTTAAAAATTAACTACTATTTTTAATGCAAACAGTGTTGCCAAATTATAAAGTAACTAAATAAAAATCAAATATTCCTAAATAAAATAAATTGAATACTTTTCTGTGTTTGTTATCAACAGAAAGGAAACCATAAGGGCCAGTTTTTTTAAAAAAAAATGTGTCATGTCGATCTGCATTTGTTTTCCGTAAAAAGTTGTTAGAAGTAGGTCGTCCTTGGGTTTTAAGGAAACGACACAATACGGACTGGTGTGCACGAATGACAAAAATGTTCCATGTAGATTAGAATTTGTTTTTTGCATAATGTTGTCAGAAAAATGTCGTGTTTAGGTATATTCAAATTACAAAAGTCAATGTTGCCAAATGTTTAATAAAGTAACTAAACAAAGAACAAATATTCCCAAATGAAAGGTTACTGAAGACAGTGAATGTTATATTAGGGTAGGTCACGATGAGGGCTAGCGTGCAGAATGAACAAAAATGTTCTATATCGAATGGCTTTTGTTTTTTGGAAAATGTTGTGAGAAGTATGTGGGGTTTGGTATCAAATGAAAAGGCTCTATAAGGGCTGGCGTGTAGAATTAAGAAAAAAAGTCAATGTTGATCGGCTTTTGTTTTTGCAAAAATTTCTCAAAGATATGTCGTGTTTGGTCTCAAATGAAAGGTCTCGGAGAGGGCTAGCCTGCAGAATTGACAAAAATGTACTATCTCGATCGGTTTTTGTTTTTTGCATAAAGTTGTCAGAAGTATATCGTGTTTGATATCAAATGCAAGGTCTCGGAAAGGGCTAGCCTGCAGAATTGACAAAAATGTACTATGTCGATCGGTTTTTGTTTTTTTGCAAAAAGTTGTCAGAAGTATATCGTGTTTGATATCAAATGAAAGGTCTCGGAGAGGGCTAGTGTGCATAATTGATAAAAATGTGCTATGTCGATCGGTATTTGTTTTTTGCAAAAAGTTGTCAGAAGTGTGTGGTGTTTGGTATCAAATGAAAAGTCTCGTTGAGGGCTAGCTTGCAGAATTGACAAAAATGTTCCATGTCGATCGGCTTTTGTTTTATGCAAAAAGTTGTCAGAAGTATGTCGTGTTTGGTATCAAATGAAAGCTCTCGGAGAGGGCTTGCGTGCAGAATTGACAAAAATGTACTACGTCGATCGGTTTTTGTTTTTTGCAAGAAATTCTCAAAATTATGTATAGTTTGGTATCAAACAAAACGCCTGGTTGAGGGCTAGCCTGCAGAATTGACAAAAATGTTCCATGCCGATCGGCTTTTGTTTTTCGCAAATAGTTGTCAGAAGTATGTGGTGTTTGGTATCAAATGAAAGTTCGCGGTGTGGGCTAGCCTGTAGGAATTGCAAAAATGTTCCATGTTGATCGGCTTTTGTTTTATGTAAAAAAAATGTCAGAAGTATGTTGTGTTTGGTGTCTCGGTGAGGACTGACGTGCAGATATGAAAAAACTGTTTCATGTCGATTGGCAGTTGTTTTTTGCACTGACAGCGGAGCTCTAGGGAATGCTCGGCGTAGCCGAGAATTCGCTAGTCATATACTATTTTGATAGATTCACTATCTATATATCTATCTATCTATCTATATTTGGATTCATCTCGAGCATCGCAAAAATTTTGCTCACGGGTACAGGTCAAACCATTCATGGAATAATTTTAATATTATTTTATTAGATGTGGTTTAAAGTGGAATAGGGCCTTTTTGGGGTCTCATATTTTTACTGTGAGTGGTTTTCGTGTAAAAAATCAAAAACTGTGCATAATTGGTACCTTGAAACAATGGATCCCAGAGGCCATGTCTATCTTTAAGAAGAATCACGCAGTTATCCGTCACTTTTGACAATCTGTCTATGAACTTTAAATGATTGTATCTTTTAATAGAACATTGATATCAAAGATTTGAAAACAGTGTCATGAATAATAGTCCTGAGCAAAGGTTTTACCATTATTTTAAGTTTATTACACAACACATTTAATTATTTTAAATTTTGACGTTTCGAATTACATAAGTCAATGTTGCCAAATGTGTGACGAAATTACTAAACAAAAAACATATATTCCTAAATGAACTTCACTGAAGACAGTGGCTATTATATATTAGGATTGCCGATGGTAATATATAAATTTAAAAATTAACTATAATATTTTAATACAAACAGTGTTGCCAAATTATTAAGTAACTAAATAAAAATCAAATGTTCGTAATTAATTTAAAACACTTTGCTTTGTTTGATATCAAAAGAAAGAAAACCATAAGGGCCGGTTTTGAAATGACAAAAAAAATGTGTCATGTCGATCTGCATTTGTTTTTCGTAAAAAGTTCTTAGAAGTAGGTCGTCCTTGGGTTTTAAGGAAACGAAACAATGTGGACGGGTGTGCATGAATGACAAAAATGTTCTACATAGATTAGAATTTGTTTTTTGCAAAATGTTGTCAGAAAAATATCGTGTTTGGAAAAAGTTGTGAGAACTATGTGGTGTTTGGTATCAAATGAAAGGGCTCGATAAGGGCTGGCGTGTAAAATTAACAAAAATGATCAATGTTGATCGGCTTTTGTTTTTTAGAAAAATTTCTCAAAGGTACGTCGAGTTTGGTCTAAAATGAAAGGTCTCGTTGAAGGCTACCGAACAGAATTGACAAAAACGTTCCATTCCGATCGGCTTTTGTTTTCTGCAAAAAGTTCTCAAAGGTATATCGAGTTTGGGCTCAAATGAAACGTCTCGTTGAGAGCTAACGTGCAGAATTGACAAAAATGTGCTATGTCGATTGGTTTTTGTTTTTTGCAAAAAGTTGTTACAAGTGTGTGGTGTTTGGTATCAAATAAAAGGTTTCGATGAGGACTGGTGTGCAGAATTAACAAAAATAGTTAATGTTGATCGGCTTTTGTTTTTTGCAAAAAGTTTTTAGAAGTATGTCGAGTTTGGTCTCAAATGAAAGGTCTCGTTGAGGGCTAGCGTGCAAAATTGACAAAAATATTCCATTCCGATCGGCTTTTGTTTTCTGCAAGAAGTTCTCCAAGGTATGTCGAGTTTGGTCTCAAATGAAACGTCTGGTTGAGGGCTAACGTGCAGAATTGACAAAAATGTGTTATGTCGATTGGTTTTTGTTTTTTGCAAAAAGTTGTCACAAGTATGACGAGTTTGGTCTCAAATGAAAGGTCTCGTTGAGGGCTAGCGTGCAAAATTGACAAAAATGTTCCATTCCGATCGGCTTTTGTTTTCTGCAATAAGTACTCAAAAGTATGTTGAGTTTCATCTCAAACAAAACGTCTTGTTGACGGCTAGCGTGCAGAATTGACAAAAATGTGCCATGTCAATCGGCTTTTGTTTTTTTGCAAAAAGTTTTCAGAAGTATGTGGTGTCTGGTATCAAATGAAAGGTTTCGTTTAGGGCTAGCGTGCAGAATTGACAAAAATGTTCTTTGCCGATCGGATTTTGTTTTTCGCAAATAATTGTCAGAAGAATGTGGTGTTTGGTATCAAAATAAAGGTCTCGATGAGGGTTTGCGTGAAAAATTAACAAAATTGCGCAATGTTGATCGGCTTTTGTTTTTTGCGAAAAGTTCTCAGAAATATGTTGATTATGGTCTCAAATGAAAGGTCTCGTTGAGGGCTGGCGTGCATAATTAAGAAAAATGTTTCATATCGACCGGCTTTTGTTTTTTGCAAAAAGTTGTCAGAAATACGTCGTGTTTGGTATCGAATGAAAGGTCTTGTCGTGGGCTCGCGTAGAGAATTGACAAAAATGATCTATGTCGATCGGCTTTTGTTTTATGCAACAAGTTGTCAGAAATATGTCGTGTTTGGTATCGAATGAAAGGTCTCGTTGAGGGCTAGCGTGCAGAATTGACAGAAATGTTCCATTCCGATTGGCTTTTGTTTTCTGCAAAAAGTTCTCAAAAGTATGTCGAGTTTGGTCTCAAATAAAACGTCTTGTTGAGAGCTATCGTGCAGAATTGACAAAAATGTGCTATGTCGATCGGCTTTTGTTTTTTGCAAAAAGTTGTCAGAAGTGTATGGTGTTTGGTATCAGATGTAAGGTTTCAATGAGGGCTGGTGTGCAGAATTAACAAAAATTGTTAATTTCGATCAGCTTTTGTTTTTTGCAAAAGGTTGTCACAAATATATAGTGTTTGGTATCAAATGAAAAGTCTTGGTGTAGGCTAGCGTGCAGATATGATAAAAATGTTTCATGTCGATCGACTTTTGTTTTATGTAGAAAGTTGTCAGAAGTATGTCGTGTTTGGTATCAAATGAAAGCTCTCGTTGAGGGCTAGGGTACATAAATGACAAAAAATTTTCATGCCGACCGGCTTTTGTTTTTTTGCAAAAAAAATATTGGAAGTATATCGTGTTTGCAATCTAATGAAAGGTCTTGGAGAGGCTTGAAGTGCAAATATGAAATAATTGTTTCATGTCGATCGTCATTTGTTTTTTGCACTGACAGCGGAGCTCTAGGGAATGCTCGGCGTAGCCGAGAATTCGCTAGTCATATACTATTTTGATAGATTCACTATCTATATATCTATCTATCTATCTATATTTGGATTCATCTCGAGCATCGCAAAAATTTTGCTCACGGGTACAGGTCAAACCATTCATGGAATAATTTTAATATTATTTTATTAGATGTGGTTTAAAGTGGAATAGGGCCTTTTTGGGGTCTCATATTTTTACTGTGAGTGGTTTTCGTGTAAAAAATCAAAAACTGTGCATAATTGGTACCTTGAAACAATGGATCCCAGAGGCCATGTCTATCTTTAAGAAGAATCACGCAGTTATCCGTCACTTTTGACAATCTGTCTATGAACTTTAAATGATTGTATCTTTTAATAGAACATTGATATCAAAGATTTGAAAACAGTGTCATGAATAATAGTCCTGAGCAAAGGTTTTACCATTATTTTAAGTTTATTACACAACACATTTAATTATTTTAAATTTTGACGTTTCGAATTACATAAGTCAATGTTGCCAAATGTGTGACGAAATTACTAAACAAAAAACATATATTCCTAAATGAACTTCACTGAAGACAGTGGCTATTATATATTAGGATTGCCGATGGTAATATATAAATTTAAAAATTAACTATAATATTTTAATACAAACAGTGTTGCCAAATTATTAAGTAACTAAATAAAAATCAAATGTTCGTAATTAATTTAAAACACTTTGCTTTGTTTGATATCAAAAGAAAGAAAACCATAAGGGCCGGTTTTGAAATGACAAAAAAAATGTGTCATGTCGATCTGCATTTGTTTTTCGTAAAAAGTTCTTAGAAGTAGGTCGTCCTTGGGTTTTAAGGAAACGAAACAATGTGGACGGGTGTGCATGAATGACAAAAATGTTCTACATAGATTAGAATTTGTTTTTTGCAAAATGTTGTCAGAAAAGTATCGTGTTTGGAAAAAGTTGTGAGAACTATGTGGTGTTTGGTATCAAATGAAAGGGCTCGATAAGGGCTGGCGTGTAAAATTAACAAAAATGATCAATGTTGATCGGCTTTTGTTTTTTAGAAAAATTTCTCAAAGGTACGTCGAGTTTGGTCTAAAATGAAAGGTCTCGTTGAAGGCTACCGAACAGAATTGACAAAAACGTTCCATTCCGATCGGCTTTTGTTTTCTGCAAAAAGTTCTCAAAGGTATATCGAGTTTGGGCTCAAATGAAACGTCTCGTTGAGAGCTAACGTGCAGAATTGACAAAAATGTGCTATGTCGATTGGTTTTTGTTTTTTGCAAAAAGTTGTTACAAGTGTGTGGTGTTTGGTATCAAATAAAAGGTTTCGATGAGGGCTGGTGTGCAGAATTAACAAAAATAGTTAATGTTGATCGGCTTTTGTTTTTTGCAAAAAGTTTTTAGAAGTATGTCGAGTTTGGTCTCAAATGAAAGGTCTCGTTGAGGGCTAGCGTGCAAAATTGACAAAAATATTCCATTCCGATCGGCTTTTGTTTTCTGCAAGAAGTTCTCCAAGGTATGTCGAGTTTGGTCTCAAATGAAACGTCTGGTTGAGGGCTAACGTGCAGAATTGACAAAAATGTGTTATGTCGATTGGTTTTTGTTTTTTGCAAAAAGTTGTCACAAGTATGACGAGTTTGGTCTCAAATGAAAGGTCTCGTTGAGGGCTAGCGTGCAAAATTGACAAAAATGTTCCATTCCGATCGGCTTTTGTTTTCTGCAATAAGTACTCAAAAGTATGTTGAGTTTCATCTCAAACAAAACGTCTTGTTGACGGCTAGCGTGCAGAATTGACAAAAATGTGCCATGTCAATCGGCTTTTGTTTTTTTGCAAAAAGTTTTCAGAAGTATGTGGTGTCTGGTATCAAATGAAAGGTTTCGTTTAGGGCTAGCGTGCAGAATTGACAAAAATGTTCTTTGCCGATCGGATTTTGTTTTTCGCAAATAATTGTCAGAAGAATGTGGTGTTTGGTATCAAAATAAAGGTCTCGATGAGGGTTTGCGTGAAAAATTAACAAAATTGCGCAATGTTGATCGGCTTTTGTTTATTGCGAAAAGTTCTCAGAAATATGTTGATTATGGTCTCAAATGAAAGGTCTCGTTGAGGGCTGGCGTGCATAATTAAGAAAAATGTTTCATATCGACCGGCTTTTGTTTTTTGCAAAAAGTTATCAGAAATACGTCGTGTTTGGTATCGAATGAAAGGTCTTGTCGTGGGCTCGCGTAGAGAATTGACAAAAATGATCTATGTCGATCGGCTTTTGTTTTATGCAACAAGTTGTCAGAAATATGTCGTGTTTGGTATCGAATGAAAGGTCTCGTTGAGGGCTAGCGTGCAGAATTGACAGAAATGTTCCATTCCGATTGGCTTTTGTTTTCTGCAAAAAGTTCTCAAAAGTATGTCGAGTTTGGTCTCAAATAAAACGTCTTGTTGAGAGCTATCGTGCAGAATTGACAAAAATGTGCTATGTCGATCGGCTTTTGTTTTTTGCAAAAAGTTGTCAGAAGTGTATGGTGTTTGGTATCAGATGTAAGGTTTCAATGAGGGCTGGTGTGCAGAATTAACAAAAATTGTTAATTTCGATCGGCTTTTGTTTTTTGCAAAAGGTTGTCACAAATATATAGTGTTTGGTATCAAATGAAAAGTCTTGGTGTAGGCTAGCGTGCAGATATGATAAAAATGTTTCATGTCGATCGACTTTTGTTTTATGTAGAAAGTTGTCAGAAGTATGTCGTGTTTGGTATCAAATGAAAGCTCTCGTTGAGGGCTAGGGTACATAAATGACAAAAAATTTTCATGCCGACCGGCTTTTGTTTTTTTGCAAAAAAAAATATTGGAAGTATATCGTGTTTGCAATCTAATGAAAGGTCTTGGAGAGGCTTGAAGTGCAAATATGAAATAATTGTTTCATGTCGATCGTCATTTGTTTTTTGCACTGACAGCGGAGCTCTAGGGAATGCTCGGCGTAGCCGAGAATTCGCTAGTTTTATACTAAGTAAACATGACACCCTTGCAACTAAGCATCTTATGAATTATAAGATGATGTAATGTTCTTACTTATTACGAAATCAGGGTGGTTCTGCTATATAATTCCTCCCCTGTTAGATGAAGGTATCTCTTCCAAAGAGATGACTTCATTTTTTGGTCTAAATTTTGTTTTATTCTTATAGATGTCGTATTTACTTTTACATAATTTAAAAAGCTTAATTAATATAACGATTAATATAATTATTACAACTATTAGTGTACAAATATTGTTAATGTTCGAATGCGAATAAGAATTATCTAATTTCACTGTGGCTTGATCATTTAAAGTAATTTTTTCCAAAGATTTTATGCTTATGGTTTTATTAATGATTTTTGTGGGTGACTTATTATCGAAGTTAAATTTAAGTATTTTGCCCACTGACTTGTGAAATTCGTAGTTATCATTATTGACTTTACAATTCTTTACGGAATATATTCCTTTTAATTTCTTCTGTAATACATCTTGTTCGCATTCAAGTTTTATGTCTTCTTCATTTGGTAAGTATAAATATTTTACATTCGTATTGGGAATCTGAAATATTTCGTTCTTATTGTGGACTTTAATATAATTACAATGTTTATTATCGTGATGACAATACAGGTTTGTTAAGCAAGTATCGATAACATTATTTTCTTTTTGACAGAAGTGGGTTGACATATCGATTTTAGTACATTCCTTTAATTTTCTAATTTGACAATTCTGTTCTTCGTAGTATCCAGGTATAATGTTTAGAGTATGGTAATTATCGGACAAAGAAGTGGGTATTGGAGTAAATTGGATTAGGTGACTTTTATATTCAGGAATTGGAATAATTATTATCATTCTTAGGTTCAAGTTGTCATATTGGCAATATGTTTTAATTAAATGGCTACTTTCCCAGTTATTTATAATGATTTTGTTTATTGGTTCTTTAATTTTATTCTGAATCATATTAATTATTTCTTCTCGCGATAAGAGCCCAAAATGGAGGGTGTTTAAGCTACAAAAGGTGAATGTCTCTTCGATCTGAATTAGTGTGATGTATAGTTGATTGGCTATATGAATCAATTCGTTAAACAGATTTTTAACATGTTGAATTTCGTGGGCTTCTAATATAAATCCCAATTGTTTTTTTAATGACGCTAGATTTTGCATAATATTAATATTATTCTGATTGATTAAATCTAATTGTTTATTAAATTTTTATTGTGCCAAATTAGAGAGTTTAGGCTATTTTTTAGAATTTCTTGATTGGTGGATAATTTATTTATTAAGTTATCGTATTTTTCCGCGTCTGAAGCGTCCAAATTACCGCTAATACTTTTTATGATAGAACCAAGACCATTAATAAGACCGCGTCTATGTCGTTTTGTGAATATGTATTTTTTGGAGTCTATTTTACTGATTATGTTTTCTAAGATGTTCATGCTGTTATTGAAAGTGCCGTTAGAGGATGAAGGGTTAAGGGTTGAAGTTCAATGTAAAGTTTATGTTTATTCTTTAGTAGATTATTTATTTGGTTTAATACGTTATCGAGATTTAGATTAACAAAAATGTACTTTTCATGCGTTTGAACGTACGCATCGCCTAACATTACTATGTTTATGCCGGGGTTTCCGGTTTCATTTTTGAGCAACTCGGGATGTCCGATGGTTGTGTATCTGCAACAGCACGTGGTTTTTTAATTTGGTTTAGTTTATGTTTTTTATTTTTATTATCAATGATTTGACATCTTTCGGGAATTATTTTTTCTACGTTTATTATTTTAAATTTAGGTTTTTCGCATTTACCGACATTTCTTTTATGTTGTTTTAAATATACTTGCTCGGGTAGGTCGATTGTGTTCCCAGGTTCTTTAGAATATTTCTCTTTACTTATTTCAATATTTCTTTTAATTTGATTATAAACTTCCTGCATCATTTCTTTATGGTTTTGAATGTAGGAGTCTACGACTATTTCGTCGGTTTGATTAATATTATTTAAATTTAAATGTCCGAATAAAACATTAAGGGGTGTTTGTTTAGTGACCGAATGTATAGAATTATTGTATGCGATTAATGCGTAATTTACTCTTTCTTTTAATTTTTGTTCTTTAAATATTTTATTTTGGTTAAGAATTCGAAGATGTTCGATTAAAGTACTATGAAATCTTTCGACGATTCCATTTGATTTAGGGTTGTCAATACTCGTAAAGTTGATTTTAATTTTTCTGATACTCAAATAATTAGTTAATATTTGATTGTTAAATTCTTTGCCGTTATCAGCGATTATTTCTAAAGGGATACCATAGTGCGAGAAATATTTCATTAATTTGTTGATAATAGTTATTGCATTTTGATATTTTAATTCGTAGGCTTGAGCGAATTTAGAGAAACTGTCTACGATGGTCAGGAACTTTGTTTTTTCTAGAGATAGTAGATCTATGTGGATTTTTTCGAGGGGTTTATTTGCCGTGGGGGTTAAAATGTTAGGTATCTGTATCGGATTTCTTTCGTATTTATTTAATAAGCACGTTTCGCATTGATTTATATAATTTTGTATGTCTTTTTGCATGTTTGGCCAATACATTGTTTGTTTTAGCTTTTGATAAGTTTCTGTAATACCACGATGGTTTGTTTTTCCTTCATGATATTGGCTAATTTTTAGTATTTGTTCGTCTCTGTCTTGTACGTCAGTTATTAAGTTTTTACAAGAGATTAGTTTATATGAATTTGATCTGAACATAATTTGGAGTACGGCATTAAAGGTTTTGATGAACTGTTCAGGTATTAGGCAGTAGTAATTTATTCCGGGCTGTAGGTATTGTTTTATGAATTCCATAATAGTTTTATTGCAATTAACTTTATTGAGGTATAGGTAGAATCTTTGAATTTTGTTGTTGAATAATTTTTCGATTTTTACGTGATTTTTGGTATTAACTTCTTTTACTACAATTTGATTTCTTCCTACATTCACGGGTGATTCGATATAAGTCAGTCCATTCAAAGGTTTCTCGTCGTCTGTATGTGCTGTTTCTGTACTTGAGGAATTTTGATCATCTACTTCAACAACGATTGAACTAGCGTAATTTTTAATTTTGATGTCTTTTGGTTCTTCAAAAACATTAAAAATTATTGAACTGTTTTGGAAAATATCTTCTATTAAGGATTTTATTTGGGGCCATTTTTTTTAAGTCTATTTCGTTTATGTCATTTTGTATTAAATAGTCCAATAACGTGTTTAAACAATGCCGGATATTTTGCATGGTGGGTTTTTCATAGTATTTATTCTTCGTTAGCAGATGAATTATCGTCCTGTTGTTATCAGGTTGTATTACAATCTTATCGTTTACACATGTAATTTTATCTATCTTGTCTTTTGTCTTGTACCGGTGGTTCACTTGGTCAGCAAAACCTTGAGACATTGCAAAGTCTCTTGATATGCAATGAACGAGTGGATTTTTACTTTCAAAAATATCGTCGTTTTTGTATTTAATTTCGAAACCAGGTTTAATTCGTGACAAACAATCAGCTACATAATTTTGATTACCTTTCTGATATTCGATATAATAGTTAAATTCTTCCAATTTTAATTTCCACCTAATTAATTTTTGATTTGGTTCTTTAAGGGAATTTAACCAAATAAGCGGTCTATGATCGGTAATAATTTTAAATTTTCTTCCTAAAAGGTATTGCCTGAAATGTTTCGTGGCCCAAACGATTGCCAATAGCTCTTTCTCAACGGTACTATAATTTTGTTCATGGTTGTTAAGAGTTCGCGATGCATAAGCGACGGGTAAATCTTTGTTGTTATGTTTTTGTGACAAAACTGCTCCAAGAGCATAATTGCTGGCATCGGTGGTCAATATAAACTCTTTTTCAAAATCTGGATACTGCAGTATCGGATTAGAGCTTAATAAGTTTTTACAAATTTTGAAACTTTCCAAATAGTCTTTGTTATGAATATCAATTTTGCTTCCCTTTTTCAGACAGAGTGTGAATGGTTTTGTGATTTTAGAAAAGTTGTTTATGAATCTACGATAATATCCGAGAAGGCCAAGAAAAGATTTTATTTCTTTTGGGGTTTTTGGAAGCGGGAAATTTTGAATTGTTTTAATTTTTTCAGGATTTGGTTTGATGCCTTGAGTAGTGATTATATGTCCTAAGTAGCATACTTCTTTCCGGAAGAAGTCGCACTTGTCTGGCTGTATTTTTAAATTCGCTTCTCTAAGTTTTTGGAAAATTTTGGCAATATTTTCAGAATGTTCTTGAATGCTAGTGCCTAGTACGATGATGTCGTCTAGGTAGACAAAACAAGTCTTATTAATGTAATCACGGAGAACATAGTTCATGAGCCTTTGGAACGTAGAAGGGGCGTTTTTGAGCCCAAAAGGCATGCGGGTGAATTCGTAATGGCCACTGTTGGTGTTAAAGGCCGTTTTCTCAATATCCCTTGGGTCCATTTCGATTTGATGGAACCCGCTCATGAGATCGATTGTTATAAAATAGCAACTTTTGCCTAGTTTGTCTAGAATATCGGTTGTGTCCGGGATGGGGAATTTGTCGTCTATAGTTTTCTCATTTAAACGGCGATAGTCTATTACCATTCTATATTTTTGTTCTCCCGAGGAATCACTTTTTTTGGGCACCACCCAGATCGGGGATGACCATGGGGAATACGATGGTTGGATTACATTATCTGACAGTAATTTAGAAATTTGATTTTCTACTTCCTCTTTATAAATCTCTGGATATTTGTAATTACGAGAATAGACAGGTGTTTCATCACTTGTTCTAATGCGATGCTTAATTTTACTTGTGAATGTTAATTTTTCATTATCTTTAGGTATTATGTCATTAAATTTATTTAATAATTTTATTACTTCTTTCTTTTCTTCGTCGTTTAAATGCTCGATATTAATGTTTGTTCCGTTTATTGTTTCCATATTAAAAACCGTGTGTTTTGAATTTTGATCGAAATATTCGAATTTATGTTTGTATTTATTTAAAAATGTTATTACCTCTTTTTGTAAATTTATATGAGCGTTTAATATTTTTAAACCATTAAAACCGAGTAGAATGTGAAAACTGGAATGAAAATTATATAGGTAACATTTTAATTCTTTATCTTTATATTTTATAAACGTATACTCGTCTCCTTTAGATTTACCGTTCATTGTATTAATGGTGAAGGATTCTTTGAAAATTTTAAACTTGGATTTATTTTTATAGACGTAATCTTTAGTGATGAAATTTTGTGAGGATCCGGTGTCAATTAAAATGTATAGGTCTTGCAGTTTTAGATATGGCAAATTGCTAATCATATTGATGGTCATTGATTCAAATTGAGATCGGCTATTTTCGGAAAATTTACGTTTTCGTTATCGTTCTGTTCGTCAACTAATTCAAGGTATTCGAGTTCTTCGTAATTTTGCGAGTCTTGTTCTGAGTCAGGTTCGATTTCTGGGTTTTGTTCGATATTATATAATTCTTCGGCGACAAATGTAGGTCTGGATTGTGGTGTGAATCTATTATTTTGGTTGGGTCGGAACGAGCGAGTACTGATAGACATTGGAGTTGGTTTGTACATGGGTTTCTGTTGTGGGGGTTGTCTGGGGAATTGAGGTTATTGATTTGAGACTGATGGTTTATTAACGAATTGTTGTGTTGTTCGGAAGGCATTAGATGGGACTTGGTATGGTATTGGTTTGTGTACTGTCTGTACAGAGGGTTTAGGCTGGTTTTTAACGTACTGCAAATCATTTGTTATTAAATTTGCTATTTCAGTCAATGATGTTGGGTGTCTGGCACTCAGTTGAGATTTGTAAGGTTCTCGACAATTTTTAATAAAGCATTGGGTTGCATAAATTTGACCAAAGGCGATCATATTTTTTAATTCCTGTCCTACAAGTTTAATTTCTAATTTGCTCTTATAAATCAAATATAATTCGAATATTTTTTTATGATAGTCAAAAATGGATTCATTTAATTGTGTAAGTCACAAATTTCTATCAAAATAGTTGCTTCATTTCTTTTATCGCCGTAATTTTGTATTAAAAATGTTTTTAGTTCACCCCAAGAATTTGTTGCTGTGCCTGATAATAGTTCTCTTGCTTGGCCGGTAACTTTTTTCCTTATTGACAGCAATATTAATTTTTTAGTAATTTCTGAAGGGCTCGATTGATTAATAATATTAATAACCTCTTCAGTGGATGTAATGAAATCACTTAGAGTTTTGCTGTTACCGTCAAAATTTGGGATTATGTCTAGGAACATAAGTATGTCCTTATTGAGATGTGTGAAAATGTTTGCTGTGTCTGGAGTTGGCGGTGTGGTCATTTTAAATTAATATAATAATAACAATAGTTAAATAACAATTATAAGTTCAGCTTATGAGCTTGTTAAATATTAAATAGGTATAATAGTTTGAATAATGGGTTTGCGACTCACAGTAGAAGGACTATGGTGCTGATGGCAATCTTCATTTGCCCTGTTGTGGTTTTGGGGATGGAACGGACTGCGATGCTCTGATGTTCCCTCAGGCTGCTCGTTGTTCCTCGTCCTCGTAGCTGGTGGCTAGTTCTGGCTCTGGCTCGGCGACGGCTCGGACTCTGGGCACCAGGAGTTGATAGTTCCCTTGTAGTTGTACTCGGATTGTTGGAGATGGATGCTGGCTCTGACTTGGCGACGGCACGGATCGTCTCGGCAACAATGCACTTTTCGCGAGATTCGGATTTGCAAATGAACGATTGAAATCGACGGCTTAACACAGGTTTTTTTTGTAAATTTACTCAGTGAAGCCGTTTGCAATCCTACCGACTGCGCCAATTTTATTTTAAAAACGAAGAAATGCGTTTTTAAAAAAATTATTTTATTTTACGAAAAGCGATTACAAGTTACAAAGTTAACATATGAACTATAACTAACTACAAAAACATTCTCACGTACATTTTATACTAAGTAAACATGACACCCTTGCAACTAAGCATCTTATGAATTATAAGATGATGTAATGTTCTTACTTATTACGAAATCAGGGTGGTTCTGCTATATAATTTATATGACAAAATTGTTAAATACACACCTTTAACAAATAATGTACGAATTATGTAAATGTTTATAATAAAATTGTGAAATACATACCTGTAACAAAAATGTATGAATTATGTAATGTTATAATATATATATATATATATATATATATATATATATATATATATATATATATATATAATAAATTATGTTTTCTCGTTAGGGAAAATAGTTTTTGAAAAATTTAATTTTAATATAATATATATTTTAAACAATAAATGAATACAATTACTAGTGATATTTACAGTAATTCATACAAGATCTACAGTCTAACTTATCCTAATAGAACAATGGCTTATATGCTAATGTCTTATCTAAGTTCCATGAAGATTAGATATACAGGGTGGTACCCTCATATAACTCTTCCCTCCTTAAGAGGAAAAGTTAACTCTTCAAGAATTGGACTTTTACTAGTATTTTGAACATTTACTAATTCAACTTTAGGTTTAAATTTATTTCCTTTCAGAGTACTTAGATTTCTTTTACAATATTTAACATAAATTAAAATTATAATAATAAGTATGATTAATATAATAAATGAATATAAAATAATATAGTGAGTAATATGGGGGATTACATTTGGGTTTAATTCTACATTTTCCAAATATATAGGGTCAATTTCGGTTATATTTCTTATTTTATTAGTCAAATTTGCAATACTGTGTAGTAATGAAATATTATTGTCAAACGTGATTTTTTCAAAGCTATTTATTAGTTTTATTTGATTGTTAAATTCGCAATTCTCTGTTTTGAATATACCTTCTAGTTCTTTAATTTCGATATTATTATTGCAAGAGTATTTTATTTGTTTTTTATTTGGTAGGTATAAATAATTTAATTTTGAGTTTTTAATTTGTATAATAGAATTAGAATGAAATTCCTATGTAGTTACAGAATTGAAAATCCTTATAACAACTTATATGTTCTAGACATCTATCAAATTCATTATTTTGATTCTGACAATAATATTCGTTTTCTTTTAATTTACTACATTTATTTAACATTTTTATTTTACAATGATTTCTAGAATATAATCCATTAATAATATTCATAGTTTTATATACAGTATATAGTTTTGTAGGGATAGATGTTACTTGGAAAATTTCTTCTTTGTAAAGATTTGAGAGTAACTCAATCAATAGTATGAGATTATTTTCACTTAAAGAACAATATGTTTTTATAATATTATAATTTTGAATATTTCCGAGGATAATTTCTTGTATAATTTGGTTATCAATATTTTTTATTTCGTTGACAAATTGTTCATAATTTATTATTCCAAAATGTAGTGTGTTTATTTTACAAAATGTAATAGTTTCTTCTAATTGGATTAAAATAAAATAGAGTTCTTGTCCGATTTGAATGAGTTCGTTTATAAAGTTTTTTACATTTATGATATCTATGGCTTCTATTATTTTGCCGATTTCTTTTTTAATATAATTTAATTTTTGATTTGGTATATTAATATTTTCGTTAATAATTTTGATTTTAATATTAAATTGTTCTGTCATATTATTATTAATTTTGATTAGAGTATTTGTTGTTTTAGAGAGTATTTTTTGATTATTGTTAATATTTGCTATTATTTGATCATATCTTTCTTGATCTGTAGAATCTAAATTTCCTGTGATAATTTTTATTATAGATCCAAATGCATTAATTAGTCCTCTTTTATGTCTTTTTGAATTAAACATTTTAATTTTATCTTCAATATGATTCATTAAAGATTGCAAGATATTAAAATTGTTAGTTAGATTTCCATGAAAGTTATAAGAATTTAGATTTATTTTTAATCGTTTTATATTATTGTCTAGGTAAACATATTGTTCAAAAAGGTTATGTAATGGAATTTTTACTGGTATGATTTCAGTATTTACCTGTATAAATACTGTCCCAAGCTCAACTATATTAATACCGGGATTAGTTTCGTCATGTATTACTTGTGTTTGTCCGAGTCCAGTCATTCTGAAACAATACGAGGTTTTTTCAATTTTGTCAATTTATATTTTTTGCCTGATTCGTCTATAATTTGGCCTCTTTCACAAATGACTTTTTTTACTTTTACCTTATTAAATTTTGGTTTCTCGATTTTTCCTGAATGTCTTTTATAAATTCCTACAAATGCATGTTCTGGTATTTGAAACTTCTTTTCTAAAGGTTTTGAATATTTTGTTTTGTTCTTTTTGATATTTTTATTAACTTCTTTATTAATTTCTTTTAATATTTCAACATGTTTATTTAAATATTCTTCTACTAAAATTTCTTCTGGCTTTAAACTTGAATTTAGGTTTTGACCGAATATTATTTCTAGTGGGCTTTTTTAGTAACAGAGTGTATACTGTTATTATATGCTAACAGGGCATAATTTAATCTTTCTTTTAACTTCAAAGTTTTAGTTATAGGATTACAATTTATTGTTCTCATAATTGCCTGATTCATCTATAATTTGGCCTCTTTCACAAATGACTTTTTTTACTTTTACCTTCTTAAATTTTGGTTTCTCGATTTTTCCTGAATGTCTTTTATTAATTCCTACAAATGCATGTTCTGGTATTTGAAACTTCTTTTCTAAAGGTTTTGAATATTTTGTTTTGTTCTTTTTGATATTTTTATTAACTTCTTTATTAATTTCTTTTAATATTTCAACATGTTTATTTAAATATTCTTCTACTAAAATTTCTTCTGGCTTTAAACTTGCATTTAGGTTTTGACCGAATATTATTTCTAGTGGGCTTCTTTTAGTAACAGAGTGTATACTGTTATTATATGCTAACAGGGCATAATTTAATCTTTCTTTTAACTTCAAAGTTTTAGTTATAGGATTACAATTTATTGTTCTCATAATTTCAATTAATGTCGAGTGAAATCTTTCGGCAATCCCGTTACTTTTCGGGTTGTCAATGGATACATAATGAATATTAATTTTACGTAAAGCTAAATAATTTTGTAATAATTTGTTGTTGAATTCTAAACCATTATCAGAGACAATTTCTTTTGGAATAGTATACTGAGAAAAATATTTGATTAATTTATTTAATATAGTAACAGCGTTTTTATCTTTTATAACGTAAGCAGCGGCAAATTTAGAAAATTAGTCTATTATTGTAAGTATTTTATTTTGTTCGAGGGACAGTAAATCTATATGAATTCTTTCGAAAGGTTTTTCAGTTGTCGGGGTTAAAATATTCTGAAGTTGTATCGGATTTCTTTCATATTTAGTCATGAGACAAGTATTACAATTATTTATGTAGTTTTGGATGTCTTTAATCATGTTCGGCCAATAGTAGATAGTTTTTAGTCTATTGTATGTTTCTGTAATGCCTCTATGAATAATTTTACTTTCATGATATTGTTGAATTGTCAGTTGTTGTTCGTCTTTGTCTTGTATATCTCTAGTCATTGATTTACATGAAACTAATTTATAGCTTCCGGGATCAAAATATGTTTGTAATACTGAATTTAAATTTGGTTTAAGGTTGTCAGGTGTTAAACAATAATAAGTAATTCCGGATTTCAAATATTCTTTTATAAAATCTAGTATAGTTTTATTACAATCAATTTTATTCAAATATAAATAAATACGTTGAATTTTATGTTCAAATAATTTTTCAATTTTTATTTTGTTTTTATTTTGTGTCTCTTTTATAACAATTTGGTTTTGACACGTGTTTATAGGTGAGTCTAAGTACGTAAGACCATTTACTGGAATTTCATCGTCTGAATGTGCTGTCATAGTTTCGGATCCTATTTCTACAATTACTGAGTCAGTGTCAGAGTCTGTGTTTAAGTTTAATTCGGTGTTTTCCAGTTTTTCAAAAACGTTGAATGGAATACATGAATTTTCAAATACGTCTGTTATTAACTTTTCAATTTCAGTCCAGTTTTTTTTATCACAACCCGTACAAATTTTTGGTAAATCGACTTCGTTAATGTCGTTTTGAATACAGTATTCCAGAAATTTTTCTAAACATTTCTTTATACTTAAAACTGTAGGTTTTTCAAAGTAATAATTTTTTGTCATTAAATGTAAAATTAAACGGGGACTTTTTTGTATCATTATTCTATTGTCTAAATTGTATAAATTTTCTAATCCGAATTTTTCTTTTACTTGTTTTGCGAATCCTGCTCCTAATTTTAAATCTTTAGATATACATTGAATTAATGGGATATTTTATTTAAAAATATTTGATTTTTTATAAACAATTTTAAATGATGGATTTCTTCTAGACAACGCATCTGCTACAAAATTTTGGTTTCCTTTTTTATATTCAATCGTATAATTAAATTCTGCTAATTTTGTCTACCATCTGATTAATTTTTGGTTTGGCTCCTTCAAAGAGTCTAATCATACTAAGGGTCTATGATCGGTTACAATTTTGAAATTTCTTCCAAAAATATAAGGCCTAAATTGTTTTGTTGCCCATACAATTGACAATAGTTCTTTCTCGATTGTGCTATAATTTATCTCGTGATTATTCAGCGTTCTGGATATAAAGGATATAGGTAGGTCTTTGTTATGCTTATCTCTCTGGGATAAGACAGCACCAAGTGCAAAATTGCTAGCGTCTGTGGTGATTATAAACACCTTGGAAAAGTCTGGGAATTGTAAGATAGGGTCGTTCGCAAGCAGCGTCTTGCATTTTTCAAAACAATCAATATAATTATTGTCCAAAATGGTAATTTTATTTCCTTTCTTTAAACAATGTGTTAGGGGTTTAGTAATTTTGGAGAAATTTTGAATAAAGCGTCTATAATATCCAATAAGGCCTAAAAATGATTTGATTTCTTTTGGGGTTTTAGGTAAGGGATAATTTTTTAAAGCGGATATTTTTTCAGGATTTGGTTTAATTCCATTGAGTGTAATTATATGGCCAAGATATGAAACTTCTTTGCGAAGAAATTCGCATTTATCGAGTTCGTTTTTTAAATTTGCTTCTCATAATTTTTGAAAGACTATTTCAATATTTTGTAAATGTTCTCTCAAAGATGTACCTAAAATAATTATATCATCGAGATATACGTGACAAATTTTGTTAATTTCATCTTTTAATAAAAAATTCATCATTCTCTGAAACGTGGATGGCGCATTTTTCAAGCCAAATGGCATTCTTTTGAATTCATAATGGCCAAAATCAGTTGAGAAAGCAGTTTTTGGGATATCTTTTTGTTCTACTTCTATTTGGTGAAAGCCTGATTTTAAATCTAATAAAGTAAAATAATTTGATTTGCCTAATTTTCCTAATATTTCTGGAATATCTGGTATTGGAAATTTATCATCTATAGTTTTGGAATTTATATTTCTAAAATCAATTACTACTCGAAATTTTTGTGTATTAGAAGCATCTAATTTTTTGGGACTACCCTTATGGGAGAGGACCACGGGGAATAAGAATGCTGAATAATGTCATTGTCTAACATTTGATTTATCTGTTGTTGAACTTCATTTTTATAAATTTCTCGGTATTTATAATTTCTTGAATGTACTGGAATATTGTCTGATGTTTTAATTTCGTGTTTTATTTGGTTGGTAAATGTTAACTTTTCGTTCTCGTCTATGATTAGGTCTTTGTATTTATTTAATACTTTGTATAATCCGGGTTTTTCTTCATTATTCAAGTGAACATCGCGTATTTTTATATTTTTAAATTCAATATTTAGATTTTTATGCTTTTCTTCGTTGAGATATTGAAATTTATATGTGAATTTATTTAAAAATGTAACTTCGCCTTTTTCAAAATTTATTTTTGATTTTAAAAGTTGTATTCCTGGAACTCCCAATAAAATATCAAAATTTCTATGAAATTTGTAAATATAAGTTTTAACATTTATATTTTTATATTTAAAAAAAGTGAATTCTTTACCAACGGATTTTCCATTACATGTATGTATTACAAAATTTTCGGGATATTTAATAACTTTGTCATTTATTAATTTTGGGTGTATGTAATTCTGTGTTGAACCGGGGTCTATTAAAATTTTAAGATTACCTAATTTTATAAATGGTAATTTACTGAAGTTATTTGTCAACGATTCAATGTATGTAGTTCGACCTCGTGAAAATTTTGTTCTTGATTGTCATTTACGAATTCTTGATTTTCTGCATATTGTTCTTTTTCGATATCAATATTTTGTTCAGTTGTTTCGTCAATTATCGGGTCATAAGTGTCATATTCATTGGGGTTAATATCTGATTCTTGATTAAACAATTCTTCAGAGATGAATTGTCTATTGGGTTGTCTTCTAAAGTTTGTAAGATTTGGATGATTCGTTTGAGTGCTCATGGGAGTTGGATTTCTGTTTTGTGCATTTCTAAAATTTACTTGCGGCTTGCGGGACAAAAGGTCTTTGATGTGTAGAATTTTGATTTCTAAATGTATTAAAAGTATTGTTATTTGGTCTTAATAATGGGGATTGACTTTTTGGGGAATTATATTGAATTTGATTCTTTGGGGGGTTAAAATTTATTTGGTTTTTTGGGTATTGTCTTGTTGGCTGGAATTGATTTTGATTTTGATTATGTATACAGGGTGTTCGAAAAATAGGGGACCAAATTTGGAAAATATATTAATCAACTCAAAACAAGAAAATAATCCTAATATACCCATGTCCGGAAACGAACCATTTCGGAATAAAACACTCTTTTGTTTGAATTTTGAATTTTATTTTTAGTAATGTTTTTTACTGTCAAAATTACAATAGTTACGTTAATACTTGTATTTTGTTTATTCACGTTCCCTTAGTAACTGTCAAAATTTATTGTCACCGTAATTAAATTATTTTGATATTGTTTTGAAGCTTTTCTATTAATATTGTATTGTTGGAGATGAGTTGATAGGGCTATATTTTTTCCATAACAGATTAACGGGAAATTTGTACCTACATTATCTGAACAATAATTTACCAAATTTATTGGAGAATGTTTCACTATTCACACGGCACCATATGTGGTTTATGCACGCCTCCACTTTTTAGTTTCCAAGGAAGACAATATCTTCAAAATTTATTTCTTGATCGGTAGATAGGCAGAGGTGGTTCAACTACGTGGCCTCCACGTTCACTAGACTTGAATCCGTTTGATTTTTATTTTTGGGTTCATTTAAAGAGCTTAGTTTATTCGACGCCCATTAATAACGTAGAGAATTTGCGGCAAAGAATCATAGACTATTTCAATAGTATAAGACTAAAACCAGGAATATTCGAACGTGTCCGACATTCAATGAGAACACTTCTAGAATGTTGCATGCAACTTCAAGGAGGACATTTTGAACAACTATTGTAATTTTGAGAGTAAAAACATTACTAAAAATAAAATTCAAAATTCAAACAAAAGAGTGTTTTATTCCGAAATGGTTCGTTTCCGGACATGGGTATATTAGGATTATTTTCTTGTTTTGGTTTGATTAATATATTTTCCAAATTTGGTCCCCTATTTTTCGAACACCCTGTATATTGTAAATCATTAGTAATTAACTTTTGGATTTCAGTTAATTTATGAGGGTTCCTAGCAGATAATTGGCTTCTGTAGGGTTCTTTACAGTTATTAATAAAACACTGAACGAAATATTGGATTTGGTGTTCTACTATTAATTTGCTTACTGGTGGTAAAAATTTACATTCAATTTTACTTTTATAGATAAGGAACATGTTATTGAATTTTGTAAAATATTCTAAAATTGGTTCTTTATTTTGCTTAAAATGACTAGCTTCGTACATAATGGTATATTCTGATCTAGTATCAGAGTAATTTTCTTTTAAATATCTACTTAATTCGTCCCATGAATTAATGTTTGCTATATGTAAATTTTGTGCGGCTACGCCTCTTATTTTATTTCTTAAAGTTAATACAATTATTTTCTTAGTAATTTCTGATAGGTTTGTTTAAGCTATCAGGTGCATCATTTCATCGATCGTGTTTATAAAATTAGCGAGTGTTTTTACGTCGCCATCGAAGTTTGGTGCTAAATCTAGCATTTTGACAATATCGTTATTTAAGATTTGGAAAATACAACAACTCTCGCGAATCTTACCGACTGCGCCAATTATGTTTTCTCGTTAGGGAAAATAGTTTTTAAAAAATTTAATTTTAATATAATATATATTTTAAACAATAAATGAATACAATTACTAGTGATATTTACAGTAAAAATACATGATCTACAGTCTAACTTATCCTAATAGAACAATGGCTTATATACTAATGTCTTATCTAAGTTCCATGAAGATTAGATATACGGGGTGGTACCCTCATATAACTAATACTTTATTGTTTTTATTATTATTGTAATTACAAAATATTTTAATCTCCCATATCCCTTAAAAATATAATTGGAATAGACTGCTTCGTTCATCGCTTGCAGATAGTTGGAATAGACTGCTTCGCTGCGATATTCGGAATAGGCTGCTTCATCCATGTTAAGAATTATTTTTTTTTGATAAAATATTTGAATTTGTAATTATTTTTATTTGTTTATCATATACATTTTCTTTTCGTATTAAATTTTCTTTACAAAATAGTTCAACATTTTTTAATTTTGCAATTTCTTCTAAACTTTCATTTTTTCTACAATAAGATAGTGCTATATGAGTACCAAATATTTCATGATTAATAATTCTCTTGGGAATTGATTGCAAGTTATTACTCACCGCAGGACTTTGCATTTTTAACTATCTCTACCAAACAAATCACTTATTTTAATTACATTAATTTCTTTCCAATCGCAAAAATATTTTAACCTTGACATAACAAGTCCAGGACGTGTACGAAACTCTTCTTCTTTCATATATATTACATTTTTAGATGGATCCCAAATATAAACACAAAGTGATTTGTTAAAAATATACTCCACGTCACTAAACTGACTGACTTCGTTCACCGCTACATATTTTTTTTTTCGATATCACTAGAATCTTCAAAGTACGTCCATGTTGTAGTAAAACATTTGTATAACTTTTTAAAATCACTTTGCTTTATTACAAAAATTTCACTATCTTTATGCAGAATAAAACTGAATGATAAATCCACACACCTACAACTAGCTGATAAACCACCGCTTATTAAAACATTATTTATATGTTGTACTTTTACTGTTACACTTGAGGTGCATTTCGGCAAAGTAATTTTAATTAGCTTCATAATGCGACCAGAGCAGAAAACGAACTGAATAAACATTAAGTCGTATATCCCAAAAAGGTTAAAGTTTATCGTTAAAAATTGATTACAAAATGTTCTAGAAGTTCTTCGTTAATTACACAACATAGCAACACAAAATTATTTGTTTGCAAATGTAATAATAAGCTGATATATTTCATCAGAAAATATTCTAGAAATTTTTGTACATCCGCAATGTGAGCTGATAAATTATTCAGATCAGTCTATAATTAGCTGATAGTTCAATAAGGTTATCATATCAACTTGTATTCACTCGAAAACATCATTTCAAATTCAATTTCGCTTTGGACACAGCAACGACTAGTCGACGTCCTCGTTACATCTTAATACTTGCCCCCGTTAATTACCTAAAAAATACACCTATATGACTGAAGACAGGTACCCCACCTGTTCATTAAACAATAGCCGCAGACAGGTACCTATCTGTTAATTAATTAAACAATGCACCTACCTGATACAGGTTAATTAAAACAATACACCTACCTGATACAGGTTAATTAAAACAACACACCTACCTGACCAGTCTTCCCAACCTGGATAAACCAGGTACTTGGGGTTGCTGAAGAAAGGGTTAGGGGTTGCTGAAGAACTGGCCCTAAGGGGCTAGGGGTTGCTGAAGAACTGCCCCTAAGGGACTAGGGGTTGCTGAAGAACTGTCGAAGAAGGGGTTCAAAATCCCCTATCTGATACAGGTTAATTAAAACAACACACCTACCTGACCAGTCTCCCCTACCTGGATAAACCAGGTACTTGGGGTTGCTGAAGAAGGGGTTGTTGAAGAACTGCCACTAAGGGGTTGCTGAAGAACTGCCAAAGAAGGGATTCAAAATCCAAGAAATCCACCCCTAAGTCCTAAGGGGTTGCTGAAGAACTGCCCCTAAGGGGCTAGGGGTTGCTGAAGATCTGCCGAAGAAGGGGTTCACACAGCCAAAAAATCCAAGAAATCCACCCCTAAGTCCTAAGGGTTTGCTGAAGAACTGCTGAAGAGTGGCAGATCTGGATGACCACGGTCATCGAGCTTGGACGGTCATCGAGTTTGAGTTAGAATCCCTACAGTATATCTACTGATGATCAAAGACGATGGAATATAAAAATGTTTTTAAGAAAGTCCCTCTTGTAAATAAACCGAATGACTCGCGACTGTAGCCCGTCTGGTACGTAGTTATTGATAATTTTCGGTAGTACTGCTTTATAATAGTATTTCACGATGCGACTGCCCGTAAATACTTAATACTTGAGTTTACTAAACGCACAGATACGATTGATCTGTTATAACGTTTTATTGTCTCAATACAACCCGAACACTTGACATCAAAGACCAAAAGTGTTCTACACTACACCTGACACCAAAATTTTGTAGTAACACCTGCCGAGCGGTAAGTTGTTAAGCGAAACTACTTTGCGTGGTACGTTTGAGATCTTAAGTAAAACTCAGTGATTTGCGGTAACCCGAATTTATTATACTTAACTACGGAAATGTACAATTATTTACAATAGGGGAGTCGTATAGCTCTGGTAAGAGTATATAATACAAGAAGACGACTCGAGAGTTAAAATGCTGGTTCACGACTGAAGAGTTAGAATGATGGTTGACGACTGCCTTCCAATATGTCTCAAAGAGCTAAGCTCCATCAAAAGGGCTTACGTTTGCAAGTTAAAGAACAAAGGAATAAATGACATCAGCTCTAAAAACATTCTAGAAGTAGTCGATTAGGACTTAAAACTAAGCATTTCATTATGAACAACAGGATGTGATCTCATTTTAAGTAGAATCGTTCCAGACATGTTCGAAGTGAAATATGATATCTTGTTATCTATAATAAGAAATATGAAATATAATACATTACAAAATAATATAATTATTTAAACAATAAGGGTAACATATGGTTAATAATTGATAATATAACATATAAAATAATACATAGAATAATATATAATCATATAACTAATACAAAAAACAAGTGAAATATAGATGTAAGATGTGACTTTACAACAGTAGCTATTTCATCACTCAAAAAATTGTTGAAAGACATTGGAGTGGCGTTGATTGGAATTATTGAGGATGTATTTTGAAAACATTCTTTTGATTTTTTATACGAATATTAATCTTAAATTCAGGCGGACACTTTAAACACTTTAATACATGATTTGTCATTTTGTTGACATTGGAATACATATATTCGTTTGCACAATATTTGAAAACAACCCCTTTTTTTTCGTATTAAAAAAAAACCCACGTTGCGCCTTTCTTTTTGCACAATTTAAAGTCGTATAAACAACAGTACATGTAATATCTTGAACAACTGAATACTGAAGTACTGCTGAGCTTGTTGTTTTTGCACTTATAGGCTACAGAATAACAAAATGTCCCGCCTCACCTTCTGGCGAACCATGGGCAGCCCACGCTTATCGCATATGATGTCATATAAAATAAATATTTAAATATTGGGTGGGTATTTTAGCCTCGGGTAAATACCCAAATTATAAATACCTACCCATTGAGTATTTACCCGACTTACATCACTAGGCGGGGGTGCTTTTCATGCAATTTGCAAAAGGCTAGAGATTCCTCGATTTCTTGTAGAGTATTGAAAATTAATGTTAACAGTGTCGTTAATTGGTTGTAAATTTCAAATATGTAGAAAATGCTATTTTGATAAGTCTAATTCGTTATGCCTGATTCATTCGATTGTTTTTTTTTTTTTCAAATTACTTGATTAGTTGGTGATTGCCAGAATATTGTTTTTTGATTTGTTCCGTTAATTTGTATTGATTAAATTGCAGATCTCTTAGGATTTTTTCGTACCGTTTTTCATCTTTTGCGGCCAAATTACCAATTATTTTAATGATCGATTCAAGGTCATTCAAAATTTTTCTTTTATTTCTCTTGATTATATAATAAATATTAAGATGTTCAATTTTGTTTGTTATGGAATTATGTAAGGGTTGAATTATTTTATTATTATTGTTGAATTCTTTTGCATTCATTTGTCCTCGATTACAATTTGATTTAGAATTTCATATTGTCTGTTCAAGAATGATTTATCAGAATCGGTTTCAGGTCATAAAAATGAATGAAGGTGTGTTTCGTTTGTTGTAGTCTGGTTGTTCATAATTTCAGCGTTAGTAGTCCAAGATTATTCGTAATGTCTTTAATTTGTAGTCCAAGAGTTATTGTGATGAAGAGGAACCTGCAATATAAGATTTCTTATCAGTAATCTTTCGTGGTTGTTTTATATTTAACAAGTGAATTTTGGGTTGTTTGTGTTTTCTCGTCTATTTTAATTTTTTTTATTTATTTTCACAACTTGTGTGAACATTTTGTTTATTATATACGAATACGGTATCGGGAACTTTGGAAAGAATTGCGCGATTTTTTTTTAATTTTTCAATTGTTTTGGATTTATTATGTTATAGTCATTCGTTAATTGATTTATAGGTCAATTTCATTATTTCCTTATGGTTTACATTGCTAAATTTTGCCATTGTTCCCTCCGTATTGTGTCGCTGAAAAGAACGGTGTTAGGTTTCCGACGTTTTCTATTGACTCCGGACAACCACGTACAACAGCAGGATCGGTCGCTGTAACTGCAGTCGTGCACGACGTGAAGATGTTCCTATCCACTTGTGAGGTGCTCGGAAACAATAACGTTTGAGTTGGCTGTTTTTGTTCGTTCAATAATTTTTTGAGTGAACGTTTCAATTCCTCTTGTACTGTCAATGGGTATAACGTCATGTACGATTCTTCTTTTTTTATGAATTCGAAAAGATCTGTCCACTAAGTTTTCAATATCTCGTTTGTCCGAAGTAATATTATTAAAGAGCGTAACTTCCGGTATAATGTCATTATTGGTCCGTTCATTGTTTTCTTGCAATCTAAAGAATTCGAATTCTTGAAACAATTGATTAACTGACTCGGCTCGTCCATCCATAATGAAAGTAATAGTAGAATATATATTAATGTATCAGCTTCTTCTTCTTTATTTATTTTACGTTTTTTACCCTCACTAATCGAGGATGTTTCTTGAACATTCATGACTTGGAATTATTTCAATGAAATCCTCTTCACAGTTAAAACACTTAACTTCCTTCACGTCTTCTTGTGGAGACGGTAGATTATGTTTTTGTTTTATATATAAATGGCAATCAATGTACTGCAAATCATATGATCTATCAGCAGGTACTTCATTAGCCATAAAACAATCAATACAAAGTTGTAAAGGACCCAAACTTTGATTTAAAATTTCACCTTCATCCACAATAAGCCAAGCATTTTTAATATTAATATATTTTGCAAATATACAAATTCGAATTTCTTCTGGATTATTTTCAGCATTTGGCAAATATATATATATATATATATATATATATATATATATATACAGGGTGGCCCAGTGAAAATTATCAGCGCAATTTTTAGCCTCTTAACATTAATTTTGCAAAAAACGCTCGAACACGTCAATTTTAATATAAAGGGGGACACCTAAGTGGATTAGTATAAATGGCATAACTTCAACCCTAAAATGGGTGTGCACTGCACCTCAAAAATTTTAAATGGAAAAGGGTGTCAAACATGACACAGTTCGAATGGCCTTTCAATTCTCTTTTCAACAGTTTTTTTATTTTTTAAATCCGATCATTAGTTCCAGAGAAATATCGTTTAAAACAAATTTTATCAGGTGTTCAAAATTGCCATCAAGTAGGCTAAAACAAATGACAGTCAATATATATTATTCATATATTACGAATTGGGGCAGCTTTATCGGTTTTAGATCGTTCAGCACGTGTATTTGAATTATCAAAACGAATAAATCTTAGAAACATTTTGAAGAGATCACGAGAAATGGCCGCACGAATAAGGGGTAAAGATTCAAGTTTCCACATTTCAGATGTATGTTCCTTATTAGATTTATGTACACTAGCCGCAATAAGTATTCCTAAAAATGCATCGAATTCTTCTTCTGCAAATGCCTTGAAAACCTTTGGCGGTGGTGGTGGTTGTTGCTTAGAATCTTTATACTTCTGCTCTTGTTTTTAATTGTAATCTCTGGTTATTTGTATGCTTTTCCTATTAGTTTCCCTTAGAATTATGGTACATATTTCGTTGCTCATAATGGATTTGAAAGTTTCTTTGGCCGTATATAATGCACTACAACTTGATGCTCACCTCTTTCGTGCAGGATATTTCGGCTAATAGGCTTGTGTCCAAAAATGTAGTTAGCGATTGATTCTTTCCTTTATTAGATATTTAACAGAAATAACTGATTATTTTTTTCAAAAATCGATCAGTAACGTTATTATTTATTGTTTTTTATAAACCTGTACGAATTTGCCACGAAAACGCTCTAAACTATCATGGCGTTATAAATGACGTCACACAGTGCAAAACAAAACAAACCGTGAATGGCAATTGATACTTTTCTTTGCTTTATTTAATTTAAAAATGGATTCCACGTTTTACAAGTATTGTGTAGTGCCTAAGTGTAAAAGCACACGTGTAATGACACCAAATAAATTGTTTGTAAGAGTTCCAAACAATGAACAAATACGGAGAAAGTGGTTGAAACTTGCACGGAGAGATGATGCCCATAGTTTGTCTTTAGATTCAAGAATGTACTTTTGTGAAGATCATTTTGATGTAAGTATTTAAAATAATGATGAATTTCCAGTACCTTGTTAGTATATTATAACGACGAAATACTTATTATTATAGCTAATAAGTTAATTAAATTATTTGAGGTTAGTTCGAGGTTACTTTGGTTCTGACTTAAGTTTCATGTTATATTTATTACTAAATACAAGTTTATTTTATTTTTTGCAGTTGCCAAACGATATGATTAACTATATGGAATATCATATCATGGAAAAAGTATCAAGAGTGTATATGAAATCAGATTGCATTCCAACGAAATTCGAGTGCCAAGAAGACAGAAGAAAGCGAACAAGCAGCAGCACTGAACGGCCATACGTTTTAAAGAAACAAAGAATGATGACCATTGCAGAGTGTACTCGTATTAAAGAATATGACGAAAGTTCTATACCAAGTACATCTCACAAAAATACTTCTAATATCACTTCAGGTATATATCTAAGATATAACAGTTCAGGGAAGAAGTAGCTATATTATTTTTATACTTTTTAATTTTCTTTGGTTTATTTTCAGATAACCAGTTGGCAGAAGAAAATATGATTCTATGTAAAACAGCAGATAAGTCTGTACAAGCATCAGTAACACACAAATTCAAAAGTAAAGCTGTGCAAGTTGAAGTGAAATACAAAGATCAGGGACTGTCACCATTAAAACCATCATTAGTATCGAGTTTCACGTCATCGATCAAAGATAAAACTTTCCAGAAGTCAAGTCCATCCAGAATGGGAAAAATTGCAAAAAATGTATTTACTGAAGGCGAGCACGCAGACAGTAATATTTCTTTGTACTCACCAGATACCAGGAGCCACTCACCTTCTGTACAATCATTACAAATTAAATCATCTTCTGACTGTAGTGAATTACTTGAAGAAGATAAAAGACTACAAGCTACGGAGACTCTATTGAACACAATAAAAAAAATAGAGAAGAAGCCTCGATTGTACATCGAGGTTTCAGATACTTGCTATTACTTGATTGACATTATTAAAGACAGGTTAAATATTCCCAAACATCATTTATTGTTTTGTTTGCATAAAATCAGGTTGGACAGTACATTTAATCAACTGGCAGATGATTATGAAATTAATCCATCATATTTGAGCAAGAAATTTTTTAAAAATATACCCTTAATAGCCAGTGTTATGCGTCCTTTTATTGTTAATCTAGACAGTGAAATGACTAAACAAAGCTTACCTATATCATTTAGACACAATTTTCACAATATGAGTTGTATCATTGACTGCCTTGAAATTGAGGTGCAGAAGCCATCCAAGGCAGTGAATCAAGCTTTATCGTAGTCAGAGTACAAAAAGTCCAATACAATTAAATACCTGATATCCTGTACACCAAATGGATTAGTAAATTATATTTCACCTGGATTTGGGGGCAGAATAACAGAGACCTTTTTGGTGGAATCGTGTGATTTTTTAAAGACATTAAAGCCTGGTATGCGTGTTTTGGCAGATAGAGGGTTTAAACATGTAAGTCAGGAGTTACTCTGGTGAGACCTCCAAGTGTTAACAGTGGAGTGAAAATGAGAAAAAATGAAGCAAGGTTAACTAAACAAATAGCCAGTTTAAGGATACATATAGAGCGTGTAATTCGTCGCTTACGAGAATTTTGTATGCTAAAACCACATGCATGTATAAATTTTAACTTTATTAAATTACTTGACGACATAATAATTATAGCATGTGGTTTAGTTAATTTGCAAGACTCTTTAATACAATAAAACAAACAAAAACATAAATATTGTTTTATTTATCACGAAAACATTACTGACCTCTGAATAAATATATTTATCTACAACTATTGAAATATGGGTACATTATACGTGTGATACTACATATAATATACTACTCATATTACACAAGTGTAATATGAAATGTCATGATACACGCTACAATTTTCTGTAATAAATAGGGCATATAATTTAACACATAATATTTTATTAAACTGTTAATTTGTTAATAACATATTTTTTATTACAAATATCAATATATATGCTTATAAAAGTATAATAAATACAATTTGAAAAGTGATTTTGACATTTAAGTGCTACTGTGGCGCCATCTGTTGAGCTATATATGAACTACTCACACCTAACTGAATATTTAACAAATAATATCAGATTTTTTATATGCCTGATAGTTGTAGATAAAGTATAGTATTTGACTCGCATAATATGGCTACATTACACGCGGATGATTAAAAATACTCGCTACCGCTCGTATTTTTAATTACATCCTCGTGTAATATAGCCTACATATTATGCTTGTTAAATAATATACTATTATTTATACAATCTTATATTACACTCTTATATAATAATGGATATATATTATTTTTCCAGAACTGTACTAATTTCTCACTCATCAATTTTTCCACATATTCTTGATTGAATGGCACACTTATAATTACTACTTTTGTATTTGTAAAATAATCAGGGTCAGCTACACAAAAGTAACCACTTTTTTTCCCCGTCAGATACATTTGTAGTTGTATTTGGGCATTATATTTTTCTGTAGCCTGGCCATTCTTAATATAGTTTTTATAAGTTTTTGCACTTATAGGACATTTAATTTCGATGATGCAATCTTCACAAATTCCATCCGGAGAACCAGCGATCATTAGGTATTTAGTACTCAATACCAGACCACACTTTTTAATTTTTGTTCTCAGCAGTTTTTCTACTGTTTTTCTCACTTCATCTTCTAGCACACTTCCACGTTTCATATGCTTGGTCTCAGGAATTTTGCCTCCTAGTATTAGGGATACAAGTGTGCCGTCAGTTACCTTGCAACGACTAACTTCAAAAGCTCTTGATGCAGTTATCCGACCATATCTCAATTCAAACCAAAGATTGCTTTTTGCTTGATCACTTGTCTCTTCTTTAACTTTCTCAATTAAAGCTGTTATAGTTACTTTACTTAAAAATGTATCAACACACTTCTCTTTAAATTTTGACACAAGAAGGTGCATTGAGAGTGTCTCTATTTCACTTGGAGAATAAGAAGGTTGATATCTTAAAAGCTCGCAGTTTTGCACTTTTCTTTTCTGTCCTTCTTCTATGAATTTTACGAATACTGAATCATTTGCTGGCAATAAGGGACTGCCCTTTGACAATTTTTTGGCAGTGATAGATTTTAAAGAACTGCCAACTCTTGACAACTTGGATTTTTTCCAGTAGCACTCAGTTGATGTGCACGGTGGCTCCTCGCTACGACGGTGAACCTAAAATAAAAAAGCGATTGCGTATTTGCAACCACGTCTCGAAGCAACACAGTCGTCACATTCTACGGAAACAATCAAATCATCCTCTTCGTCTACAATTAAGGTGCATCCATATAGTTTAGCATGGACTTTGTGTTCTGGACACATTTTGCACTTTACTATACACAATTTGGCGTCACCCTTGAGCTGCACGTAGCTTACGGCGTCGTCACCGTATGAAGCTCGAGAAGACCTGAAAGCAGATGTAACTATTAGCCATTGTAAACATCACAAAATATCTAACCTAAAACGAAGTAAAAATCAAAGTCGTCATGTCAGAAATTTAAACTCTTTTTTAAGAGAAAACTGAATTAACTTACTAATAATATTTTACACTTGTTTTTACTTACATTGTAGTTTTCACATTGCGAAATTCTGAAGAGCAAAAATCACTGTTTCTTGCGAAAAATGTTCCGAGCATAACAGCGTCAATTCTTGGTAGATTCGTAGAATTTGCTTTGCTAAATCCAGACTGCATCGCTAATTATATTAAACTAGTGAAATTGTCGGCAAAGCTGGTTATCTATTACGTCAAAATGCAAAAAAATTGGGATGAATTCTTCGATCACTACTGTGTTTACTACTAAAACGTCAACAACAACAATGGCAGACGCACTCTGTGACGTAACGCTTTCTGATTGGTGTTCACTGTCACATGACTAAATATATTTTTTTCAGTTATAAAATCCTCAAAATTAACATTAATTTTTATATTTTATTGTAAATAATTAACTTCATTGACATCTATTAATAATAACAAAACTATAAATACCACAATAAACTCGATTTATTATTAGTGAATTAGCGAATCCAAAGTGTGGTACCCGGGTACCTACGTTTGTCATTAGAAGGTGTATTTTTTCTCAGTCACATCTAAGTAAACGAGAAAAATTTCGTTGGTCAAATTTTGAAGTACAATATCCATTTTTCGTTGAAATGTAGCGGGGGCCTTTTTTAAAAAGTTTTAACCTAATTTACACATAACTATCTATTCAATTATGAGTATGCTTACGAATATTCATAATCCACCGTATGTCCATGTGGTAGATAACCGGACGGGAAAAGTATCTGCAACGGTAGAGACGACTTTCTGTGGTGGGGGCAGGACCTGCTGTGGGGATGCGGCCTCCAATGGAGTGGTATAAGTCGCTGAAACCGTGGTGCGGGGCTGTATAGTTTTAATTAACAGCAGTTGAGCCAAAGAGTCCACAAAAATAGCCTGGTTCGTGGTTGGTTACTGGCATCTTTTCTCAAGATGGAGAAATTTAGAATTGCCCCGAAACAATATTTTAATAAGGTGAATATAACGTAGACCTGGATAATTGTTGAAAAAATATTTCCCAACCGAGACATGAATTCCCAGATTTCTGCTGCATTCCAAGCTATGTTGGAGAATTTACCCCCTCTGTAAACACATTGGGTAGATGGAAGCCTTGCGAATCTGCTGTTACTCCCGCCTCACGTCGAGACACTATATTTGTGATAGCTCTCCGTTTGATCGGGAACAGTAACGTTTGCTGGAAAGCTTCAATCTCTTCTTGTGTGCTATTCGCACCATGGGTACCTGCTCATCGTTGATATTTGCATTGAGAGTAATGGGCTCCGTTGTGCTGTGCTTTAGATCTGGGTTAGCCTCCAGCCACTTCCAATTTAGATAAAACATCGGTGGTAGCCTGCTACCACAGTCGATTTCTGTCCCGTGTTATTGGATGATGCGTATGATGGGCATCATAAATCGACTGGTATTTTTATACGTAATCGGAAACTCTTGGTGGCAACCTGATGTTCTCCTGAACTCTACAATCTTTACATGGCATCTTACCACATTCACCCATCACTCTCCCCATGTGCCCCGCAGCTTCTTTCACAATGCCACTCACGATGTCGGGGGTTGTAGCTGCCAAGGCCAATCGGTTTCGTAGCATACTCTCGCGCAGATGACATCGCTTTAAAATGGCGTCGTATACCAAGTCCCTCGTATTCTGCTTAAATGCAATCTCTAGAAAAAGCAGTTTACTTAGGACTTGCGCCATTAGATCTATGTTCTGGTCAACTCTCCGTGTCTTCTTGAAGTAGAAACTTAGAGTAGACTCGAAGATGATGATGAGTCTACTTTTTTCTGTCCTCCAGACTTGTTGGAAGCAGAGGGTTTCTACGTTGACCAGACTTAGTGCGAAAACCGTATCCCTAGCCTCAACCACTATGTACTGGGATTTCGTGTGATTGACTGTGAGTAGCACTGCTGTCCCTTCATAGAGCACATCGATATCCGTTTGAGCACACCGATCCATTGACTCGCAGCTCCACGTGACTTTTCCCGCACTGTCGTTGAAGCAATAGTGATCTGAATATCTGCATATTGTGCCAGATCTGAGTCTCAGGCTATTCTCTTCTACGTTAGCGACGGCGAAATAGTCATGAAGTTTGATTGTGATGGCGGCGCTAACTACGACGTCTTCATATACTACCACATTCACTGTATACTTGACCCCTTGGCATTTTCCGCTTGGCACCAGGAAACCTGCTGTTGTGGTGGATACCTCGGTAGTGCCGTTGGAACGTAGTCCTGACACGACACCAGTCCCCAGAACTGTTAGGTCCAGACGGTGGAACTGGTGGACATCGATGCAGGTGTCTACACATACGTACCGCGAGAGCCCGCCCGCGACAGCGCTGGTATGCGAGGGCGTACCACAATTCTCAACCAACTGCTTCACCGCACCGTCACGAGGCCAGTATACAATTCTGTATACTTCCTTTCCTGAACAAGCTGGATTCTTTTCAACACTTCTGTAGAAGAGTTATTGGGATCAACACAGGGCTGGACGTTCAACAGTGAAATCTTGGAAATCTCTGCCTCTGGGTCAGCTTGGGCCCCATGACAGAGCAATAAGCTTAAAACTACTATTAGATAATACAAATCCATTTTAATGCAACAAAACAAAACAAAAGTTAATTATAAGTCTATATTCTACAATTCCTAATCCACGGCTTGTCGGGCACGTTCCCACAACTTCTTGTAAGGTAACGTCGACGCTCTGGTATTGGTGCACTAGGAATTTCTGGTTCTGTCAGGGTAGTTGCGACAGAGTCGGCAGTCGTCTCAAATATCGACTCTTGTTCATTTGATCCCGAAGATTCGTTGAGCGAATTGCTTGCGTTAGCCGAATCTGTAATAATCTGTTTATTAATATGTTATTATTAATTTTCGCCGGATGAAACGTTTTTTACAGCTTGTGGAAAGATCAAATTACTTCCTGCCTTATCGTCGCTATTTTCGTCATTTGCACAGTCAGAAGAAAGGTATTGGGTTTCATCGTATTGTTCTAAGTTTTAATCTATTGACATGAACTTTTATTGTGCGTCTACCAAAAATTTCTTTTATCACCGCATTAACATCCTTTACATCGACGATACGATACGGACCTGTCCACTTTTTTGTCAACTTCTTACTAGTCTGTACTTTGACAGTGGGGGTAATAATAAAAACTATTTGGAGTCTAAGGTTAAATTAAATTAAAATTAATAAAAATACCCCTTAACCTTAAAATTATAATAAAACACTATATACGTATTTCGAGAACTATGTTCTCATCATCAGTAGTGAAACTGAAAAGGTTAAACAGAGTAGTTAACATTACTCAACATGTCAACCATTCACAGTTGTTAGGACCTCTGGCATGGTTGACGTGTTGAGTAATCTTAACTACTCTGTTTAACCTTTTCAGTTTCACTACTGATAATGAGAACATAGTTCTCGAAATACGTATATAGTGTTTTATTATAATTTTAAGGTTAAGGGGTATTTTTATTAATTTTAAGTGGGGGTAAATAAGTAAACTCTGTCTCCTAACTGAAAATCAATGGGTTCAGACTTTTTGTTAAAATTTTTATGCACAGGATCGAGATTGTTATTTAGAAACTCTTTAGCTCTAATGGGACCTATTTTAAGACGTACAAATTCGGCTACATAATTAGTGTCCGAATATTTAGAACCTTGCATACTTCTTTAAAGAATTTTGATACAAACGGAGTCCTTAAATAAGTCAATAATTGTCTCGGTAGCGGTAACGATAGCAACATTATTTTTTTAACAAATAATTTTGCTATCGTCTCCGTATTCTGTTCTTTCATAGGAAACGCTTCGAAATATCGAGTATCAGAGTCTCGTATAGTTAGTACATATTTGTACCCATTGTAAGTAGCGGGTGAAAGTCCAACTACGTCCATAGCGATTCGTTCAAACGGACGTGAAGCAAGTTCGGACCTCATTAAGGGAGCGGGACGCATGTGGCGAGGATTTACGCTGAGCGCAGGAAATACATTTACCTACATATTCTTTCAGATCTTTTATAAATTTAGGCCAAAAAAATCTTGAACAAATTTTTCCATACGTTTTATCGAAACTTATGTGTCCTGATAATGGCGAATCATGACATGCGTGAATTATATTATCTTTATTGATAATTAATAAAAATATAACTTTATTCTGAGCAGAGCTCATACATACATATGAAATATGAGAGAAAAGAACACTTGTTTCTCTGTACATTGACTTATATACTATTTTATTCTAATTGCTCTATCAGCTTCTTTTATGGAAAGTTTTCATGTTACTGAGCTAAAGATGTTATGACTACGAACAATATTATTGTAAGATAGTATAAGGCACGTACATAATTCCTCCTCACCAAAATCTTGCAATATTATTGTTTTTAGGATATGGGGTTTAATTCTATTCCTTTATTTTCAACATTTTTCTTACATTTAAACATTTGTTTTTTCTTAATTATTATTCTTATTACTACTATTAGTATCATGATTATAATTATGCTATATATTATATAAGAATGATGATTGGATTCTTGTAAATTAATATTTTTTATTAAATGTAATTCTTTTGGGGTTTCTTTGAATCTATTGATTTTATTTAAATTATTAGTTCCATTTATTTTTATTTGATCATTTTTCAAATTAATGTTATTGAATAGTAATTCTTCTACTTTATATGACTAACTTATTACATTGAATGTATTCTTATTTATTTGGCATTCTTTATTTAAATTTATAAAATCCTTTTTTTCTTCTTGTTTATTTTCAAACTTGCAATTTATGTGAATTTTTTGTTTTTGTGGGCTAATAATTATCAGGTCATTTGTATTTTGTATTTGTTCGAAAGTATTGTCTATTTGAAGTTGGTGATAATCGCATTCATCAATCTTTTGGTTATTAATTATATTGTTTTGGCAATTATTTATCCTAAGGTATTGGGTATTACACATATATATTTTATTAAGGTTTACACAATCATTAAGTATATAATGAATATTATTATAAAAGTACAAGTTTTGTTTTTCATTTATCAGTATCAAATTCTGATTGAAATACGTAGGTAAAGGGGTAAATTGATATATTGGATAGGTGTTTTGTGTAAATATTGGTAGTGTTAGAATGATATGTAGTATTTTGTTATCTAGGTTACAATGAAGTTTTATTAGTTCATTTATATTCCAAATATTTTCATCTAAACTTAATAGCTTTAGGCTTTCACTTGATATGATTACGGGGTCTAGTTTATGTATTGAACAGAAGGTTAGGCTTACTTCTAGTTGTTTGACTATGTTGTTTAAATTTGTTATTAATGATAATAGTTCGTTGAATTGCATTTTAATTTCTACTGTTCCTTCCCAATCTGCTTTGTCTTTTAGTATTTGTGATATGGTATTTAGTCTATCTAGCAATATTTTTTCATTATGCTCTACGTTTTTTAATTGTTTATTAAAATGATCTGTCATATTTTTCACATACTGAATATTTTGTATGTTTTGTCCTTGTAGTGTATTTTGGTTGAATTATATCTGTTAGAATATTTTCATGTATTTTTCGTCGTCAGATGCGTCAAGGTTGCCAGATATGCTTTTTATTATACTTCCTAGTCCGTTTATTAATCCTCTTTTACTTCTTTTGTTGTTAGAGAGTACTTTTTGAATTTGTTCATTTAAATCGTTATAGTTATATTCTAACATGTGTATTTGGTTTTCAAATAAGTGTCTGTGTGTTTTTATTTTATTTAGGATAATTGTTTTTGCTGTTGTTAATTTTTCATATTCTGTAAGAAGAGTGCTAATGTTGTAATTGATATATATTAATTTCTCGGATTCTTTTATTTTGCAACTTCTTAATTCAATTAAGTGAAATCCATTGTTATGTGATATATCTTCAAGTTGTCCCAATACTCTGTAACAGATTTTATTGTTTTATTTTATTTATTCGTATATTCTTTAATCCGTGTTTATTTTTAATTTCTATTTTTCCTAATATGGGGTCATATTTTTCTACTTTAATTTTCTTGAATAGTGGTTTTTTATATTTGTTTATTCTTCTCACTCCTTGTTTAATAAATACGTGATCTTTTATTTTTAATGGATTGTCGTTTTCTTGATTTATTTTTATCTTTTCCTTATTAATTCTATCAGTTAATAATTGGTTTAAATCTATTTGTTCTTGTCTATAATTTTGAATAATTTCGTCTTGAATTAAGGGTATTGTTTTAAATGGTATTTCATTATTTTTTCCGTACAATATTTCATTGGGAGTTAATTTTGTAATGCTATGTTTCGTATTATTGTAAGCTAATATTACTAAGTCTAATTGTTCGAATAATGTTTTTTCTTTGAATTTCGTGGAGTTATTTATAAGTCTTAGATGTTCTATTAATGTGGAATGGAGTCTTTCTATGGTATTACTTTTGGGATTGTCTACACATATAACATGACTGTATATTGTATATTTTGAATAATTCTTGTATTAGGTTGTTTTTGAATTCTGTTCCTTGATCGAATATATTTTTTTCCGGTACTTTAAGTGTTTGAAAGTATTTGATTAAATGATTTAAAACATTTCTCGCATTTTTCTCTGGTAGGTAGCATATTTGTGCATGTTTAGAAAATTGGTCGAATATAGTTAAGAAATTTTGTTGGTTTAAGGATAGCGTGTCAATATTTATTATTTCGAATGGTTTTGTAGGCGTTGGCGTTAAGTTGTCTATAGCAATTATAGGTTTTCTATCGTATTAGTTTAGTTTACAAGTTTCACATCGGTTGATATATTCAGTAATGTCTTTTATCATATTTGGCCAAAAATATTTTTCTTTTAGTGAATTAATTGTTGCTATTATTCCTCTATGATTTGTGAGTCCATTGTGAAATTTGTGAATAATTTCTAGTTGTTCGTCAGTATTTTCTATGTCGTCTACTAGTTTATTACAGGCTATTATATTTATCGTATTAAATTCGAAATTTTCTTGAAGTATTTTTGAAAAAGTTAGATCTAATTTTTCTTCGAATATTGCATAGTATTTTACTTTTGGGACAATATAATTTTTAATGAAGTTTATTATTTCTTCTTGGAGGTTATTTTTGTTAAATTTACATATCATCCTAAGTTTTTTTTTGTTTGAATAATTTTTTTATTTCTATATTTGTCTCTAAATTGTGGATTGTCATTAATAATTGGTTATCTGCAATATTTAATCTATTTTCTACGAATTTAAGGCCGTTTACTAAATTTTCTTGATCTGAGTGTACTGTATTTCTATTACTATCGGAATTTGAATTTTCTGATTCTAAATTATTATTTTCTGGTAATGTATATATATATATTTATTTGTATATTTGAATCTTCAATTTTTTTTTGTATTTTTTCTTTTACTTTAGTCCATTCCAGGTTGTCTTTTCCGCAACCAATTTTGGGAAGATTTATTTCATTAATTTCGTTCAGTATTAGGTAATCTCGTAATTCTTTTAATGGTCTGTCTAAACATTTTATTGCCGGTTTGTCATTATGTTCTAGTTTTGTGATAAGGTGGATTATTGTTTTATTGTATTGATTTTGTATAATTATATTTTTGTTTTCGATATCTTGTTTACTACAATATTATCTACTATTGAACATTTCATTAACCTGCTTATCTAATCCTTGGGACATTTTAAATTTTTTTGAGATACAATGTGCAAAAATTTTTGTTTCGGTACATCTCCAATTTTTTCTATTATTTGTGATTTTAATTTTTGTCTAGAGAGATTGTCTGCAATTACGTTCATTTTTCCTTGTAAATAATTTATTTCAAAATTGTATTCATTAAGTTCTATTTTCCATCTCATTAATTTCTGATTTGGATTTTTCATGTTAAATAACCATATTAACGGTTTGTGGTCGGTTTTTATGACGAATTTTCGACCGTAGAGATAAGTTCTAATTTTTTTATAGATTGGACTATTGCTAACAATTCTTTTTCAATTGTGCTATAATTTTGTTCCGCGTTATTAAATGTTTTTGAAAAATATGCTATGGGCATTTCTTTTCCGTTTTCATTTTTTTGTAATAATACTGATCCTAGTGCATAATCTGACGCGTCTGTTGTGAATATAAATTCTTTGTTAAAATTTGGGAATTGTAGTATTGGAGATGTGGTTAATATTTGTTTGCATTCTTCGAAACATTTCCTGTAGTCTTCGTTATAGATATCTATTGTTTGTCCGTTTTTTAAGCAGCGTGTAAAAGGTTTAGTGATTTTTGCGAAATTAGGTATAAATTTTCTGTACCATCCTACAGTGCCAATGAATTGTTTAATTTCTTTTTTTGTTTTCGGGATATTTAAATTTCTAATATTTTCTACTTTAGAGGGGTCAGTTTTTAAGCCGTTTTGAGTGATTATATATCCAAGATATTTTGTTGAACTTTGTAAGAATTCGGATTTGTCTATTTGTACTTTAAGGTTAGCTTTTCTTAATTTTTCAAACACTAATTTAATATTTTCCAAATGTTGTTCTAATGTTTCGCCAAATATAATTATGTCGTCTAGGTATACTAAACAGACTTTATTTACTAACTCTCCTAACGCGATATTCATCATGCGTTGGAATGTCGCTGGGGCATTTTTGAGTCCAAATGGCATTCGTGTGAATTCGTAATGGCCTAAAGGTGTTGAAAACGCCGTTTTTTCTATGTAATTTTTGTTCATTGTTATTTGGTGGAATCCTGAGTGTAAGTCTAGTGTAGTAAAGTATTTAGTGTCCTATATGGTCTAGTAGTGTGTCAATATTGGGTATAGGATATTTGTCATCTTTAGTTTTTGTATTAAGTTTTCCAAAGTCAATTACTAACCTAGTTTTTCTTTTACCAGAAGCGTCTTGTTTTTTTGGGACTATCCAAATGGGGGAGTTCCAGGGTGAATAAGATTTTTGAATTACTTTTTCTTGCAATAAATTTTGTATGTGTTCTTCAATGTCCTTTTCGTAAATTTGAGGAAGTCTGTAATTTTTTGTGTGAATTGGTGTGTCGTCATCCAGAATTATTTTGTGTTCAGTGATATTTGTACTTGATAGTCGTTCATTTTTGTTTGGAAAAAGGTCTGTATAGTTTTCTATTAGGTCGTTTAGTCTTTGTTTTTCAAGGGTATTCAGGTGTTGATTTCTTATTTCAATATTATTTATTTCATTGCTAGAATTTTTATTTATATTTGTTAACTCATAGGTTTTATTTTCCATATTAACTGTATTTTTGTTGAAATCTAAATATATGTTAAGTGTTTTAAATGCTTCTATTCCGAATAATAAATTATACTTTTTATGAAAGTTATAAACATGGCATTTTATAGGTTTCTTGTTTAAGAATATTGTTGTAAATTTAGAACAATTTGATTTTCCATTTACTGTTTTAAAAGTTAATAATTCATCATAAAGTTTACAATTTTTTTCTTTTGCTAATTTAGGGTGTATGAAATTTATTGATGAGCCTGTGTCGAATAGTATTGTATATGGTCCTTTTGTTAGGGTAGGTAGTTCGTTTACGATAGATGACATTACGTATTGTTCATTGTGTCTATTTGTTCCATTTCTAAAAAATTGTCTTCGGATTCATTATTTTCATATTCATTCTCGATTTCGTGATAAAATTCTTCTTTCATTTCTGAATTTATTTGGTCATTTTCATCAGATTCTATTTTGTAATTTTGTTTGATTGTTTGTGTCGACATGGGTTGTGTGAATCTCGTTTGTTGTGACATGGGTATTGGTTTGAAATTTCTTCTGGTGTTTACACCGTTATAAATGTTTTGTCTTGCAAAATTTCTGTTTTGTGTAGTTTGTGGTTGTGATTGTTGTGTTGATTGTACAGGCCTTTGGTTCAATTGTATGGGGTTGCTAGGGAATTGTTGTCCAGGGAATTTTTTTGGTGGTATATAAAAAGTGGAATTTTGACTTGGTCCTACTGATTTTAAAAGTGGTGATTGATGTTTGAAATTAAATTCATTACTTAATAACTGTTCACATTGTTCAAGTGTTTGAGGGTTTTTTACAATAAATGCTCCTCTGATTGTTAAAGGTAAAAGTGTTATAAACCTAGCTATTATTACTTTTTGATTTTCTGCAATAATGGCATTTTTTTGAAGCTGGCTATATTCTGTTAATAATATTTTATTTTTATATTTAGATAATTTCTCTATAAATAATTTTAGTGTAAATTCGGAATCGTTTTTGAATCTTATGTCCATTATTTCTAAAATTAATGTTTCCGGGGTACTTTTATCAGTGAAATTTGTTGTGAGATATGCTCTCAGTTCCTCCCAACTAGCAAATTTATTTTCTGCAAGGAGTTCTGCAGCTTTTGAAACATTTTATTTTATTTTTTATAAGTCCAAATAAATATACTTTTTGAAGTTGTGATAATACTACTGTGTTTAATGATGATATTACATCATCTACGGCTGATAAAAAGTTATTTAAAATCTTTACATTCCCGTCATATTGTGGGATAATGCGGGTTAAATTTTCGATTCTTGTAAATTAGCTGTAGCCATTGTTAATAATTGTAATCTACTTGGGGTGAGTTTAATAGGATTTTTGTTTTGTTGTGTGGCTGGTAATGATTCAGTGTCACTTAAATGATCTTCGGAGCTACTTGAGTCTGAGGTATTGTTATTCATAAGTTTGTGTGGGTTTGTATAATTATACAAAAAATTTTAAACTTACAATGGGATTAGTAGTGATAAAAGATGTGTTACGGACATCACTGGGTTCTCTGGTCTCTTGGTGGAGACGTGATCCAAGGGTTTGGAACAGCAAGTCTTCCTCTCGTTCTGGTCCTTCCACTGCTGGGGTTCTCGCCGTGGGTGCTGCTGGGGTAGAGGATGGCCTCTGGTTCCGGCGCCTGCACGTTGAAGACGGTTGGGTTGAGAAGCGAAGTTGTGGAATTTCGGTTTCTACGATGTCGTTTACTCAGGTCTCCCTCGTAAACACAGCGTTCTCGTGGTTGAGTATCAAGCTGTAGTCTGTAGACGAGTATTTGTGGAAAGCGAAGATTTTGTCGATGTCGCAGAATTTATATATATATATATATATATATATATATATATATATATATATATATATATATATATATTTGGAGGGGTCGAATAAAGAATTAAAATTCACCACACTTGTAATTACTAAGTGTTTTTCGACTAATCCTACCGACTGCGCATATTATCTTTATTGATAATTAATAAAAATATAACTTTATTCTGAGCAGAGCTCATACATACATATGAAATATGAGAGAAAAGAACACTTGTTTCTCTGTACATTGACTTATATACTATTTTATTCTAATTGCTCTATCAGCTTTTTTTATGGAAAGTTCTCATGTTACTGAACTAAAGATGTTATGACTATGAACAATATTATTGTTAGATAGTATAAGGCACGTACATAATTTGTTCAAGATAAATAATAAAAGACAGTTTACTTTACTTGTGGGATAAATTTAACAATTCTATTTTGTTTCTGAGGCATTCTTCTCTGAAAAATATTTTTCGTCATATTGTTGGTCATAATTATCGTATTCAGAGTCTATTTCTTCTATAATAGCATTACTATTATCGGAATCTACTGTGTCTATATCTTATATTTCTGTGTTCTGCAATTCTTCAAAAGTGAAGTCTATTGCACGTTGGATGTGATTTTGGAAATAATTATGTTCGTCTTGTGGGATGAAAAACTGCACTGCATTATGCTTATAATGTAATGATAAGGTTAAAAAAACCTTAAAGATAATAAAATTAAAACCAAACCTTACAGAAGAACACCTTCTATTTAGCAATTACACTTCTTTTTTGTTTTTCAATATAGCCCATCGATGCCCCTCTGCTGCATAGATTTTTTTTATCACTTTTTGATAAACCTGTAGGTGGAGGAAGCAAACCTAATTTTGTTTTTGCTTCCTACAATCTAGAGGCTATAGGAGAAGTACCACAACAATTATCCCAATTCTCAGCTGCTGTAGATGTTTCTGATTGTTGTTGTTGTTGTTTTAATTTATTCCATCTACACATCTCTGTTGCGTAGAATGTTTTCTTCACAGTTTTTGATAAATCTATAGGTGGAGGAAGCAAAACTAATTTTGTTTTTGCTTTGTCCAACCTAGAAGCTAGAGGAGAAGTACCACAACAATTATCCCAATTTTCAGCTGCTGTAGATGTTTCTGGTTGTTGTTTAAATTTATTCCATCTACGCTCTCTGCTACGTAGTTGTTTTCTTCACAGTTTTTGATTAAACAACTATCCCAGATTCAACTGTAGATGTTTCTTCTTGTTGTTGTATCTCTTCTTCTTGTTCACATTTTTCACCCCAGTTTTTCATCTTAAAATTGGTACTAAATGGTCTGGTAGATCATGAGCTTCCTACGATGACTATTTGTGGTTCTCTCTCTAGGTAGCAAACTGATCTCTAATTTTTGTGTTGGTCAACGAACTTCTAGAACATTTTAATTTGATGATGAAATATATCAGCTCATTACAGGCTGATCTGTAAAAAAAGGATTTATTGAAGCTGAAATTAACGAACTTCTAGAACATTTTAATTTAATGATGAAATATATCAGCTCATTACAGGCTGATCTGTAAAAACAGGATTTATTGATGTTGAAATTATGTTTTTGAGTAAACAAGTCAAGCTGATAACTCTTAGACCGATCAGACTGATCTGTAATTTTCGTGTCAGTCGACGAACTTCTTCTAGAGCATTTTAACTAGCTGATGAAATATATCAGATTATTACAGACTGATTTGAATAATTTTTGTATTGCTATGTTGTGTAATTAACTAAGAACTTCGAGAACATCTTGCAATCAATATTGTAACGTTAAACTTTAATCTTGTTAATATATAAGACTAAATGCCGCGTTGTGAAAGTTTCCATAGTTGTTTGAACTTCTCTTCACACGTGCAGGTAAAAGAATTTTTAATAAATAAATAACTTATTAATATCCGGTAGTTTATCAATATATTGTTCTTGTACAGTCGGTATATTTCAAAGTGAAATATTTTGAATAACTAATATACGTAGAGCAACTTTATCAACAACTACACCGGATTATGTTTATAATGTAATAAGAATAAATAAAACCATTGTTGTTTAAACAAACGAGATACACATATAACCTGATGGCGCTGAAGTGCTGTACCATTTTGTTTCATTTATAATAAAAATTAAAAGCAAACCTTACAGATAACAGCAACGAAGATTTTAGACTTCCTTTTTGTTTTTCAATGCAGCCCATCGACACCTCTCTGCTCCATTAATTTTATATTTCATAAAGACAATACAAATATAAAGTAATTTTGAAACAAACCAATTAATTTTTACCTCCATATTTAAAAAAATAAACAAATTCAAAGAAATACTTTAACGTAATTCGCGGCAATCAGCTGACCAACTAAACACACCAACCGCCGCTTGTACCTGGTTAGTCTGGTTATTTAAAACTAACCAAAATGTTCAGGAACCGCGTTCCATAAGTACACCGGTTACTGAAAAAAGTAACCGTGGTCACTCATACCAAGTTTCAAAAGTTTAGTGCAACTAGTACCAGAGTTATTAGGTTTGACCAGCCCGAATGATAAGTATAAACAATTTATGATAGAAATAAATAAAAAAATGTAGTTCGATAAGATGTGCGTGATCCGACACCTGGAGGAACTCCCTGTTGTTCACGGCGCTGCTGAATTTATCAGAAAAAAGAGAAAAAAAGATCTCACCTGCGTTTCCAACCGTGGTTCAAGACACATGTCTTGGCGTGAGAAGCGGAAACATTAACAACTGAGCTAAAAATCACTATTCACGTTGTGGTAGTATGTAAAAGAAGAACGAAAATATACCATTTATTATTTTATTTTTAACATAAATAACAGTTACAACATACATCAGAACATATTTAAATTAAATCATGAAAGCTTTCTTATTTATTTTAAGATATGAATACTTTAAAATATTTCTACGTTTTAGCAACAACGTCGTGCCTTGCTAGCAAAACGTAGAAATGTTTTATAATAAACTACTTGTATGCAGAGTGACCAAAGTAACTGTTTAACCATGGGGATTTCAAGAACTATAAGAGATACGAAGTCGGTTAATTAAGACAAAAGTTGCCTCATGTGGGGGTCATTTTTTACATGTTTTTGTTTTTCTCAAAAAATGCATAGATGACTAGATATAAACAAAAATGTAAATTTTACAATTTTTGTTTTTTTACTTATAACTTTTTTTTATTTCACTACATAAAATATTTTACGACAAATTCACTACTGTACTCAAAAATTTTAAATCTTTTACCGTTTTCGAGACATTGATACCAATTTTCAATTTTCATATGGGCATCAAAATAGGCTGACACAGTTAAATAGAGTTTTTTTTCTCCTTTCAACGATATAAAATACATGCATATTAAAAATAAATTAAATTTAGTTTATTTAATATTGATTACAATGATTGTTTTGAGACAACTTATATATTTTATTTATATTTATTTTTTGTATTTTTTGATAAAAATTATTGCTTTTGTTTAATTAATGTAAATTTTAAAAAAATTATCGATATTTCGTAGTCTTTAAATATAAAATATTGATTTTTTTTAATATGCATTTATTTTGTATCGCAGAAAAGAGAAAACTTGCTATTTAACGGTGTCACAGCCTACTTTAATGCCCATATGAAAATTAAAAGTTGGTATCAATTTCTCGAAAATGGTACGAGAAAATTTTGAGCACAGCAGTGAATTCGTCGTTAAAAAGTGTCTTAGTAATGTGCAAGTTAAAATATTTTATGTATTGAAATAGAAAAGTTACAAGCAAAAAACGAAAATTGTAAAATTTACATTTTTGTTTATATCTAGTCACCTATGCATTTTTTGGGAAAAACAAAAACATGTATAATATGACCCGGACATGAGGCAACTTTTGTCCAAATGAACCGACTTCGCATATCTTTTAGTTCTCGAGACACCCATGCTTAAACAGTTACTTATAGGTCACACTGTATATACTCTTCTTTATTTAAATCTTAGTTCGGTATGTTTCTAAGACAGCTCTGCAATCTGCTGTACTCGGAGTTCGCTTGTTTTTAATTGTAACACTAAAGAAATCCCTGACACATTTCTTTTGAGGAGTTCTCCATGTGAGTCTGCCGGAATCTACACATAAAAAACATTAAAATTCAAATTCATGATGTTATGTAGATGTTCATGCAATAATATTTACCTTTTACTACCTGCCGCTTCTGATTATGGACCCATAATTTTAACTGCATTGCAGTACGATTCTTTAACACTGGGTATTTGCTTATTATAGCACTACATTCTTTTAATGATGGCAACGAGGTATCTTTACTAACTAAATATTTTTTAAATTCTGCTCTACCAATTTTTCTTTCTGGAGTAGACCATGTTCTTCTACAAACTCTCCCTATAGGAGACACTATAAAACAAAATACCATTACCTCATAAAACAAAAAACATTAAAAACTTACCTGGAGCCGCACGTATTCCGGAATTAAGTAATTTGGTGTCCTGTATTTTATATTTTTCAGGGGTAACTAATATGTTATAATGTTGTTTATTGTACTCGTATTTTCCAGATGTTTTTGAAGTGTAATTATCTGCAATGTAAGTATAATATAGACAGAAACACATGAAAATAAATTTTGTCCTCCCTCACTCTCTTATTTCTTTCACCTCTTTCCTTCCTATACTTTATATATATATATATATATATATATATATATATATATATATATACTATAGTCTCTTATTTTTATTTAAAAACAAAGTTATATTTTAAAAGCTGCATAAGTTTAAAAACCACAAATTATCATGTTGGTAAGTTATTTTAATGTTTCAATTTTCTACAAAATTGCGGATACTCTCTCGCCTAATAGATTTGGAGCAAAATTTCAAGAGTACAAAATTGTACAAAATTATATTCTATATCAGATAAGATTACAATTGATGCAACAGCACAAGTTTTCAGTACGACATATATTAAATATAAAATGTAATACTTTCGGTAATAATCAGACAACCATAAAAAGAATATAAGGAAATATTTATGTAACAGTTTAGTAAAGTATTGATTATAATTCTTATTGCCTGCAATTTAACATTGTTTAAGTTGAATTTAGATTCCTTTCTTAAATAATGTACAAATATTACAGATATTTAAAATTATCTATAATGACATATCATTAACTGTCATAACTTGCACATAGTTATTTACTTTTATTTCCATGGCTGTATGATTTTTAACGAAAATGTTACATTTTATATTTAATAAATCTCCTACTGTAGACGTACTGTGCATCAATTATAATTTTATCTGATGTAGAATTTAATTTTGAACAACTTTGTATTCTTGTAGTTTTTCTTTAAATCTATTAGAAGAGAGGGTATCTGCAATTATTTAAAATCTCATGTTAAAGTCCCATATTCCGCGTTTCGTTGCACACACAGTACATAAATAATAGTTATTCATTTTTAAAAGGTAAAAATATTAGAAACACTTACTTTGAAGAAAATTTTTTGTTTTTTACAAAAAAAAATGATACCGTTGAATGGAGTTTTATGAATATTACGGTTTTTTGTTACTCTGAAATATAAAACCAAAAAATATCTCCGCACATGTGTATGCTGTTTAAAAAAATTGTGAAATAAATACGACTGAGAAAGTATTGGACAACCCGACAGTATATTATCAATTGCAAGATGTAATAATAATAAGTAAAAGTGTTATGATTAAGTTTGTTATGTACAAATTTAAAAAAATCTAAATGGAATCTAAATGGAATCTTATTGGACTGATTGAAAAATGGAATAAAGATGTTTTGATCTCCCTTCAAATTCATTTTTTATATTTTACTTCTATTTCTAATAATTGAAAGTGAAATATTTTTATTGTGTTCGATAATCGTTGATAATAGTATATTTCAGTATAAAGTTAAAGTAACAAAAAATCCTAATATTCACAAAACTCCATTGAATGGTACCAAAAATATTTGTAAAAATAAAAAAAAATTCCGACAGAGTTATGTCTGGTTGCAGAAAGGCTAATCAAAAAATCACTGATTAATTTGACGTTGTTGCCATGGCCACGTATTAAAAATACATTGCTGTCAAAAAATTAATCAATGATTAAAAGTGATGAATCTTTGTGCAACCCGAGCTTAAAAATTTATTGCGCTAATAATATTTAATTATTATATTTAGCAGGTATTCTAAGTAGTTTTACAGTTGCTGTTCTCATGTTTAACAATGCCTGTTTTTTTGGTGAATCTGAAATATATTTTTCTAATCAATAAAAAAACGAGAGTATTCATTTAAGGGACAGAAAACCACTTGCTTTCTTTAATAGGGATGGGTTCTTAAACATCTGTCGTGAATCGTGGTTGGTTATTCAATATCTGGTTAGGGTATCAGCATTCCAAGAACCAATCATGATTCACGAAAGCACATGGTTTTCTGTGCCTTTAATATATACTCTCGAGGAACAGAGTATAGTTTACATTTCGTCCGCAAGAGTGAACTGAACATTTAAATTCGATCGAAGCCTAGTTTCAAAAAATTATATGTACAAAACAATGTACACAAATGGCATGATAATATTATTTACATATATTGTTGCCGCTAGACTTTCAGGAAAAAAATGGAACAGAAAATATAGGATGACCCCAACGATGTCTCATATATGATACGTAACATCGTATACAAGCCATGTTATAGTTGGGTGCCAACATATAGAAAGAGAGGAACATAATATAGAAAGAGAGGTACATAAGTAAGGCCGGAAGTAACTTGCGTGCAAGCATCAACTATCAATTGACAGTTGCATGACAGATGTAATAGCTTAGGTAAAATTGATTTAAACATATTTAAACAAAAAATATTTTTAATGGAATCCTGTGAAAGGGACAATTTATTTAACATCTGGCAGAACAAATAGCACTTTTTTACTATATTGCATGTTTTATTGAGTATTACTGAGTTGTGCAAATGAACTAAATGTCATAATGAAGAGCTACCAATATAACGAAAATTAATTTCTCATATACACAGCACTTCCGTCACAACTTATATCTATCTCTTTTTATATGTTGGCACCAGTTTTCGTAGACATGCGGTATCTATTTATATTAGACATCGTTGGGTGATCCCAATATTATTATTCGTATTAAACACTTTGTATTGCCAGGGTCGCTAAAAATATTAAAAAAAAACGTAGTTACATAAACCAGGCCCCAAATTTGGTGAATTCTTTAAAAATCCTTTCTGATCTATGCTTATTACATCATGTCATAATATATATACCTTTAATTTTTTCCAAAGTAAAAAATACTTTGTATACACGACATAATAAAAACAATACTTACAGTATGCAGAAACAACAGTTTGTTGTTTTATTTTATCTGTATCACTTCGATTTTTATTCATATGGTTGGTATTATCTGCTAAAGCAATACAATTATCATTTACATTGTTGGAAATAGTTGAATCAATGATATTTTGATCACATTCTTTTTCAGGAATGCAATTAATTGTATTGTTGGTAACATCCGTATAGAAAGTATCCTGGTAGCATTCTTCTACAGGTGAACAATTTTCATTTGTACTCTGGTGGTCAGAATTATCATCTGGAACAATAAAAAATATAGTAACATGTTAGTTACTATATTTATACATTACCGTGACAAATCTGATCTAAACTTAAGCCCTGGTATTGATTAATCTCTCCGTTTTCTAAAACTGTTAAGAGATTCGACATATATTGAATTTCTCTAGCAACAATCGGCAAGCGATAATGAGACTTATGAATTTTATCATCATGTCCCATGAAGTTTGTAAGAAGAGCCATTTCTGAATTATCTAAATTTAATTTTTGGACTACCGTTGCTATATGCTTACGAAGAAAAGTACCGCGCAGGGTGCGTGGGTGTTTTGCCCCAAATTTCAAGGCGTAGGTTCTGATTAAATCACAGGCCTGTAAGTGATTATCTCTGTCACCTGGAATGGCAAATACAAAAGAATTTTTCTCGTCCACTCCAGCCTCACTTCTATATTGAATAATTAATTTAATAGTATCACTCCAAATTCTATGTAAAAGTACAGGCACTGTTCGTCCCAACTTTCCACGTATTTCAAAACGGTAAAATGATTTTGCGAAAGGTTGACCATTCTTGGTTAAAGTCTGATAAATATCAGTATCTGTTGTTTCGTTTATTGTATATTGTTTTTCAAAATCTGATATTAATATTCTCTCTGTTTCGCCAGATCTTCTTCTGTTAAATATTGGAATGTAAGTTAAACAGCACTTTGATAGATTTGTCCATTTTTAGAATGAAAAAGTTTGTTTTAATGCTGTGAAATTTAAATTTCTTTCTGATTCTAAGAGTTTCATTAACAGCTGAATATCTTCGGAAGTTGGTAGGGTTGTTTGTTTTGATCTTCTATATTCATTTCTATTTTCTACCGCTGTTCTACTTACAGTAGAACCATAATCCTCTGACAATATATTCATAAAATTTGCTACTTTATATTTCAATTTCTTATCATTATTCTTGATACATTCTATTATTTGTAGTCGTGCGCATTTTTTTTACATACGTTCCAATATTAGCTGCAACTGTTGGCCGTTCATATTGCGACGTAATAGAATTTAATTTTGAGATTTTGTTTACAGAAGTAATAAAAACTTCATATTTTGATGGTATCAAGAATGATGCAAAATTAGATACTGAATTATCGGTTTCTTTAACAGAAATAAGTAATCGACCTAACAGTCTTAAAACCTGTCTAATATATTTACTAAAATGCCCTCCTCTATATTTTTGACATAGTTTATTCCCAAATATTACAAGTAATTTATCGTAACGAATAACACGAAAAACATTGTCATCTCTCATTTTTGAAAAAATTCTTGCAATGAGTGCGTCAGATTCAGTATTATGATACCGCATAAGTGGCAAACGACCAAGTCTAAAGGCTTGGTTTCACTGAGCGCGTCCGGCGTCCGCGTTCGGCGTTCGCGTTCAGACGCGGCAGTCAGCAGCTGCATATGAGTGGTTTCCTTGGGAGCGTTTAAACACGAACGTCCACTATTGAATACAGTGCATAAACAGAGGAGAAAAATGTATCAGGCAGATACAATGGAAGAAGAAAAATTGTTACAACTGTTATTATTGGAAGAGGAAGCAGATGATGATTTACTACAATTAATAGTAAATAGAGAAAGGAAAAAACATCGTGAGCTATTTAAAACAAGGTCTCAAGAAGGCTGTTATAATATATTATTCAAACGACATTTACAAAGAGACGATGTAAAATTTCGAGAATATTTTCGAGTAAACCGTGAACAGTTTCATTTTTTATTAACTATTTTAAAGGAAGATCTCACAAAATTGAGAAGCAACATAATAAAGCATCCTATATCACCAGAGGAAAAATTAGCAATAACTCTAAGGTAAGCACAATAAGTATTTATTTTATATAAACATCTATGAGTAATTACAAACTAAAAACTAACTCTTAAATAACTAAAATATTTCAAAATAAAAATTCTTATCGATGGTGAATAATAAAATATATAAAACTTACAAATTCGTTAGATTATACATTGTATTAACTGAGTCATCATCAGCTGAGTTTAAGTACGACGTTGAGGCCATATTTTGGTTTGGTTGATTATAAAGAGGATTTGTAAAGTCCTGTGAAAATTCTAAATTTGTAACTACAGACAAAATTTCCACTTTCGCACGAGCTTTTTTGTGCGGGGGAAATTTTTTAATTGTCATTGCGATACTCTTCGTAAATGAATCTACATCATCTTCTTCCTTTCTTCCCATAATTCCCTTAAATATTTCATATCTTTCTTCTCGTCTATTAGCTAATTCTTCCATAATGGCAGTGTTCACATTTTTTTTTTTACGCTTTGCAGTTGTTGGTGTAGAACATCTGCTTGAATCAGAATTGTGGGATAATCCTGAACACTTTATCCGACGTTCCACATGACCACTTTTTGCATGTGATGGAGTATCCACCTCTTCAACATATTGGTTTTCTTCGATTACCATTATTTCACTATTATTTTGCTCCAAACTTTCAAATGGTTCTTCTTCCGGAAACGATGAATCCTGTATCTCTCCTTCACCTTCGTATTCAGTATTCCCACAAGCTTCTTGTGAATCAATTTGTGAAAAAGTGTTTGTAGAACTACAAAAATGAAATTAGTAACTGTAATATTCTTATGGTTTATTTTTATAGACACCTGCGTTCCTGCTTTGCAGTTTCCAGAAATGAGAGATGTTTGAACAAAGGCCATTTTACAGGTTTACAGTAGGCACTTCCTGTTCCCATTTTCTGAGATTTCTTTGTTTTCATATAATTATCCTTCATACTCTTCCATCGTTTTTTGCACTCCTCTACTGTAATTAGCAATGTATAAGATAAAATAAATTCAAGCGACGATTTCGATAAATTCAATGTTTTAAAAAATTGTTGTTATTGAAATTAAACGAAGTATATATTTTATTGTAAAATATTAGTATATGTGTTCCATCATGTCCTCTGATGAAATACTGGGTGCAATAACAATTGATTTTATTTTTGTTACAGATTTATGGCTACCGGAGAATCATTTCGGTCTCTTTCTTTTGCCTTCCGTGTGTCTCACAGTTACATAAGTATTTTAGTTAAAGAAACTTTAAATGTAATGTGTAAACATCTTGTTACATTGTTTATGCCTCCACCAACTATTGAAAGTTTAAAACAAAACGCTGTTGATTTTATGAAGAGATGGAATTTTCCTCACTGTACCATGGCTATTGATGGAAAACATGTTAGAATGAAATGTCCACATAATAGTGGATCACTATTTTTTAACTATAAGGAATATTTTTCAATGGTACTGCTTGCGATGGTAGATGCAAATTACAAATTTGTAGCTATAGATGTGGGGTCTTACGGCAAGGAAGGAGATAGTAGCATATTTGCAAAATCCGAAATGGGAAAATTGGTATATTCTGGAAAACTTTTTCCACCAGATGAAGAATTAATAGGGCTTAATAAAATTATGCCTTATATTATAGTGGGCGATGAAGCATTTCGTCTACATAAACATGTAATGAAACCGTATACTAGAGAAGCAGCAGCTTCAGATAAGAGAAAGGCGGTCTTTAACTATAGACTATCACGTGCTCGACGAGTTTCAGAAAATGCTTTCGGGATTCTTTGTCAGATTTTCAGAGTATTTCTTACTCCGATTGCTTTAAAACCCGAAACGTGTGAAAAATTAATATTGGCAGCTTGCTGCTTGCACAATTTTCTAAGAAGCGGTTACTTGGAAACCAATGGACAACCTTTCTACAATGAATACGATGACATTACACAATCCACGGGTTTGATATCATTACGAAAAACTGGTGGATTTGCAAATCAAGAAGGTTTTAATGTTAGAGAAGATTTTGCAAAATATTTTAATGAAACAAATACAGTATCCTGGCAGGAAAAACATGTTTCCAGGCTTAGTTAATGTACTTTTAAATGTTCATAATAAATTTAGTTTCTTACCATTTTTGTTTACAGTTTTTGAAATTGTTTTCCAAATATTTTCTTTAATAATGGTATCCTTGTATTCCTTACACTCCATATCCCATAAAATCCTATATTTTTCTATTTCAGTAATTAATATTTCGTCTTCTTGTGGCGAAAATTTCGGAGCCATTTTCAGTGGCGTTCGTTTCGACGCGCGTCTAGACTGGTCTCCGAGCAGTCGAGAAGTGACAGCTGGCTGCCGGCGGCCGCGTTCAGGATTTGAGACGCGCAAGTGAAACCACATGCACGTACAGTCATAAGAGCAGTAAACGCGTCTGAACGCGAACGCCGAACGCGGACGCCGGACGCGCTCAGTGAAACCAAGCCTTAAGAACATCTTTAACACCTTTTAATGCACGTGGGTTACATTTGGCGTGATGCTGATACATAGTATTATTTGCCATAAATCCTTTGCAATGCGGACAAGTAACAAAATCATCAACAGACTTATTTCTCATTTTATTAGGTCTTCGGCAAACAATCAAGTTACCTTCATTAAAATTTTGATTTGTATTATATTCGTAATCACCGCGTTTGCGAATTACGTCAATAAGATGTTTGCGTTCAGATGAAACTATAAATACCAAAGTAATATAACAAATTAATGTAAATACACTAAATAAAATCTAAACAATCGAAGAAAAGGGCTTTTTTGAAGAACACAATATATTGTGTATAAAATTTTTGACAACTACCTTTATAGTGTGTTCCAAAACTTAACCAAAGTGACCACGATTACTTTTTATAGTATCCGGTAACACTTACGGAACGCGGTTTTGGTTAGTTTTAAGTAACCAGACTAACCATGCGGTGGTTAGTATGGTTAGTTAGATCAGCTGTTTGCCGCGAATCACCTTAATTCAAATTATTTGTTTGGATTTGTTTATTTCTTTAATATGGAGGTAAAAATAGACATTTCAATTTACAATAATTCACATAGAGCTGAAAATTGGTACAGGTCTTAAATACACTATTACAAATAAAAATTTAAAAATCCTCACCGATCCCACGTCTGCTAAAAAAATTATTCCAGGTCAGACCTGTACCAATTTTCAGCTCCATACGAATTATTGTAAACTTACCACTATTTTTTGTCTATTTTGACTAGATTAAAATTAATTGCTTTGTTTCATAATCACTCTATATTTGTATTGTCTTTATGAAGTATAAAAATTAATGGATTTTTGTTTAGTAAAAATAAAAAGACTTTATGTTTTAATGTACAAAAATACAAAGAAAATAAATAAAATTAATAAAAATATTCATTGCTTAACAAAAGATCAGTCAAACGACAACTGACACTGACAGATACATAAGGTATGCATAAGATTAACCGCAACGTTTCGAAAGTTAACAGAAATTTCAGTAACCACAAAGTAACCAGTTTAATGGTCACGTTTACATTGGTTAAGTTTCGGAACATACTATTAGTATCTCGGTCAGTACAAAAGAACAAAGTCGGTTAAGACGGAATATTGACATATTACCACTCTATCTCAAAAAACTTTTTGAAAATATTCCCTTTTTACTTGAAAAAATTAGGAGTTGTAAATATCACCGATAGCTTTCAAATGTCATCAAGTTTATAAAAAAATATATAAAAAAAATCTGATGTGGACGCCACATGTCTTCCTTGTACGTCAAATTATACACATTTTATGTTGCATGTCATTTAAAATTATTTCGTTTAAAAGTGAGATCCTTCTAGGGTTAATCGTTCTTCAACCAGCATTCGTTGCATAACTTTGAACTTTCCTTCGAAATGGATCATTTTTTGTAAATTTTATTAAAATGTTTATCACTACTCACTATTGCACTACACAAAATGATTTTATTCGCTCAATTATTGTAAAGAAAGAAATGTTTTTATTTACTTGATACATATTTTCTCAGAAATTTGATATTTGTCAATGTCATTTTATTAATAATAAATCAAATGTTTTCTACTAAAGTTAAAAGCCAACTAAATTATCATTTTTATTAAGTTTTTTCTAAAATTAAATTGCCCTTATAATCAGGCCGATTGGAGCCAAAAATAGTGGACAATAACTAGACATTATAGCGATTCCATAAACAAAATTCCAACATTCTACGACTAATCGTTTTTGAGTTGTCATAAAAAATTTCCGTTTCGGTTTAACCGATTGCAACACAAATGCGAAGTGCACAACTAGATGTTATAACAGTCTCAAATGCAAAATTTCAAAATTTTACGGCTAGTCATTTTTGAGATATGCGAGATACATACGTACGTACGTACGTATATACATACATACGTACGGACGTCACGCCGAAACTAGTCAAAATGGATTCAGGGATAGTCAAAACGTGTATTTCCGTTGAAATCTGAAATTCGAAAATTTTCGCGATTACAATACTTCCTTTACTTCGTACAAGGAAGTAAAAATAGTGGAGGACCCCTTTATAATATTGTGGAAAAATTTTCAAATCTTTACGTTATGTTTGCGAAATATTAATATTCGTTTAAATTAGCTTTGTTTATTCGGTTTTCATATTTATAATTATTCCAAGTCGTATTAAAACCATTTTAAAATATATGATTTTAGCAATTTGAAATTTACCGTGAGGCGCAGTACAACAGTTTAACAATATCCTATATTATTAAATCGTTTTCGATGTAACAATGAAAGAATTGTTGTCGCAAAGTATAAAAATAACACCGGGCATTAAATAACTATATTTTAGGCGGCTGGTACATAAATTGTTATTTTTCGTATGTGCTGGCAATCTTAAACTATCAATTTTTATTTGACATCTGTCAAAGTCAAAATTTTCGGCCGCTTGTTTGTTCATTATTGATTTAGATAGTTCATATTAATGCGATTATTATTATTATTTTAGAATATAATAACAAGTGTAAGTCAAATTTGAACTATTTCTTTACTAATATTAATGAAAAAATAGGTAATGAATTTGCGAGTAACAATAGCGGTCGTAAAGTAAATACGGCCGTAAAGTAAATGCGACCGTAATAGTTATTTGTGTATCAAGGTTCTAAAAGTAATCTTTTTGGGCCGAAACCGAAGTTTGCAGCCGAGGCAAAGCCGAGGCTACAAATCAGATGAGGTCCAAAAAGAACTTTTAGGAGAGGTGCACACAAGAAATTATGAATTTTCATTCAAAATCAATTTTTGACATCTGTCAAAATTTACTTTACGGCCGCATTTACTTTACGGCCGCATTTACCTTACGGCCGCATTTACTTTACGGCCGCTATTTTTACTCGCAAATACATTACTTTTTCATTAATATTTGTAAAGGAATAGTTAAAATTTTACTTACATTTATTATTATATTCTAAAATAATTAATCACATTAGTACGAACTATGTAAATCAATAATGAACAAACTAGCGGACAAAAAATTTGACTTTGACAGATGTCAAATAAAAATTGATACTTTAAGGTTGCCAGCAGATACGAAAAACAACAATTTATGTACCAGCCGCCTAAAAAGTAAATTTTGACATGTCAAAAATAGATTTTGAATGAAAATTTATAATTTCTTGTTATTATCGCCTAAAAAATGTTGTGTGCACCTCGGCTTTTTTTTGGCCTCATCTGATTTGTAGCCTCGGCTTTGCTTTGGCTGCAAACTTCGAATTCGGCCAAAAAAGATCACTTTTAGAACCTTGATACACAAATAACTATTTTAAGAATATTAATTGCACTTACGTTTTGGAAGTAACAAAAATTGTTCAACTTCTTTTTCGTTTTGGCGGCTCATTTCCAAATGCCTGGGAATATTAACTAACATTTTTTTGCAAAAAATGCAAAAATGTTTTTTTCTTTTTTCATGAGAACGTTCAACATAAATCGGTTGACATGGAATTTTATTAGGTAATTCCATATTGTCATCAACACAGTCATCACTGCTGGTTACCTCATCAGAAGAAGAATTTGGTTAAATAAATAATTAAATAAAAACGCTTGGTTTTTGTTCCACAAATTTTAAACAATAATCCTTTATTGCACAATTTCGGCGTTTATGCCATCATCAGAAGGAATAATATTACATTGTACAGAAAAGTTCTTATATATACAGGTACAGCTTATTACTAGTGGGGGGTTGGTGATTTGGAAATTTCTTTAAGTAAAGTATCTATGAACGGGGAATTTATTACATCTAACTGTTCATTCATCAGCTTAGTGCTGAGTTTAGGGCTTTCTTAATCTCTAAGGCTTCCAAGAAATTGAGTCGCAAACCTTTCTTTTCTTTGTGTAAAATTGTCAAATTGTTAATTGTACATTTATGATTAGTATCAAACAAATGTTTAGCTACATTAGAATGTTGAATTTTGTTTACATAATTATTACAATGTTCCTTAAATCTAATCTTAAAATTACGTCATGTTTGGCCTATGTATACTAAATTACAATTATTACATTTTATTTCATATATACCTGAATTTAACAGTGGGTCCTTACTGACTAATTTATTATTAACAAAAATATTTCTTAGTGTATAATTATTATAAAAACCAGGAGTGATGTTAAATTTTTTCCAATCATTAGCTACACTAACACTCATATCCTTAACATAATTTAATTTTTTATAAACACCTTCAGATTTAGTTTCCTCAGATATGGGATAAAAGGAATTTAATATTCTTTTCTTATTTTTTCGTTTTAATAAATTAATAATAACTTTACTATCATAGCCATTATTTGCAGCAATCTCTAAAATTATAGACAATTCTTTATTATAATCTGATTCAGTCATAGGGATTTTTAATAAACAATCAATTAAACTATGGAAAGCTGATAATTAAATATTCCATGGATGGTAAGAATTTGAAGGAATGACTGTATCTGTATAAGTCGGTTTTCTATAAATACTGAAACTAAAATTATTGTTAACCCGTGTGATTGTGATGTCCAAAAAATTTATGCAATTATTTTCTTCTTTTTCAAAAGTAAATTGTATATTTTTGTCTATTGAGTTAAGAAGTTTTAATAAATGTTATAATTGACGGTCTGTGCCAGTAAACATACATAAAACGTCATCGACATATCTATACCAAAAATGTAAATGTTTTAAAAGGTTACTATTCGAATTGAGAAACAAATCTTCAAAATTGTTCATAAAAATTTCTGATAACAAAGGTGAAAGTGAAGATTCCATTGGCAGGCCGTCATTTTGTTGATAATAACCATTATTGAAACAAAAATAATTTTGGTTTAAACAGAGTTCTAACAGATTTAACATTTTTAATTAATATACCTGTACCTATTAAGAAAATAATTATCTATTGACATGCCATTAATGTAACAAACTGACACAATTTATTTTCTTTTATTTCCGTTGCTGTTTTAACATTTTATATTTAATAAATTTGCAGATGTGCTTTTGCATCAATTTTGTACTGTTGTAGTTTTACTCTAAATCCATGAGGAGAGAGACAGTATCCTCAATTTTTTGAAACCCCATGTTTAAAACTTGTGTTCCTCGTTTCGTTGCACACACTGTATATACATAAGTGATATTTTTGCTTGACATTATAAAATATAAAATAACTAATAAAAGGAAGTATCATGACTGGAAATAAAAAAATGTCCGGAAATGAGAAAATTAAAAAAAGCTTTCGAGAAAGCACAAGAGCACTCTCAAAATATTAAATATATATTTTTAAATATGAAAGAAAGATGTCCCATATAGGAGTAACGACACTCGATTGTCATTTGAATGTTCGTATGGATAAAGATTTTGTTTTAGTTAATATTAAACTTCAGAGACGGCACTCCTAGTATTAAATATAATTATATTTAATTTTAAATTTTTGAATTTTCATTATTATTAGGAGAAAGAAGTAACAGAAATATATTTTTTTTTTAAATAAATAAAATACGATATAAAAAAATGCAATGTAAAACAAAATAAAAGACAGAACAGTCATATTGACATAAATCGTTTATAAAAACTCAAAAATATTTAAAATTAACTGCTGACACGTGCTATTAATAATATTTCTTGGCATATTTATTAAAATAAATAAAAATTAGTATATATTAGGTATAAATATTGCAATTATTATTCAAAAGAAATATACATAACCTTAAAAACAAACAAGCCCCGCTCCTAAAACTACAAAAATCATAGACATACGAATGTAATAAGTAAGACAAAGATAAATAACACTTTCAATGTGCATGATACAAATCTTCGAAATGACGTCACTCCTATATGGGCTGGCGGCAACTGTACCTAAATACGATTTTATTTTGAATATTGAAAATTTAGCTACATCAGCATTCTAAATACAAGATAAACAGCGACGATAAATGAAAATATAAGAATTATATTTTTTTATTTCCCAAAACATATATCAATAACGCCTTTTTTATTATTTCTTGCCACCTCATAACCAGTATACTAGCTACGCTACTGATTGCAAAATGAACCAAATGTTTGAAAAATACCAGGTAAAAGTTTACTGTACGGTACGTAACTAATTTCACACGTTTGACAAGTAGCGGAACACGCGAATATCAGTAGCACTCAAACAAGCTAAGCTAACCTTTCGCTACGCTCGACCATGTACAGACTGAGGGTTCATATAAATTTAAAAAAAACTACCTTAAAACTAATCTGACCTAACAGACAGAGGGTTTATATTTTAAACGAATTGTCACAAAATACTGGTGCAATAAAAACCCCCATTTTATGTTCGTTGAAATTGTACATGCGCGCGCTGCTCATTGTCATTAATAATTTCTGTATACACTGTAATTCACCACGAGTGTAAAAAAATAAAACAATATATTGAGGGACTCATTTTAAGTAAAAAATATTATATGAAAGTATGTCCGGAAACTTTTTTATTAATAACTCTGTTACTAGTTGCACTAAACTTTTTAAACTTGGTATGAGAATACTTCTTATTTAGATGCAAATTTATACTTTCTTTTGTTTTTGTATCTCAGCCAGAAGTGTCTCATATGAGGAAGTCATAAAAAAAATGTATCGTTATTTTTTAACCTATAAACATTTTTTCATTTTTGCTTATAAAATATTACCTACGTATAATACAAAAATACGCACAAAAGGTACTCTTGATAAATCTTGATAAACGCAGTGATTTTTTTTGGTTTAAGGTACTTCGACTACTAGTCATTAGTACCGGTACATTATTGTTTACATAGTGGTGTATTATAATTTATTTATTATATTTATTGGCCGGTTGCACCACGAATACATAACTACTAAGTATTCCATAAATATGATATGTATTCCTTAACCGTTGCACAAGCCGAAATAATGTTTATGTATTCCTTAAATATCCCTAACGGTTCCTTAAAATTAAACGACCAATTTTGACGGTTTAAATTTATGTATTGGTTTTTAATATAACATATGACTTGTGTGTTTACCAAAAGATAACAAATATGAATAATATACATATGATATTGTGGGCGATCTCGACGACATAGACGACATAAATTAAATAAATATTTTCAACAATGGTGATGTACGTCAAATATACGAAAGAGCCGATAACTTCAGAAATTTAACCGAGAAAGAAAAAAAAATACCGTTTTATCTATTTTAGGATTAATTGAACATAGATTGGAATATCCATATGACAAGTAATACATATTAATACAACTTATAATTTCAAAGATTGCCGTTGAGTTTTTAAAAAAATTATTTATTACAAATGCATCTGTTAGATAGTGATGCGAGTGGATTAAATGACAGTGGTCAGTCACGATCATTTTGAGAATGATCGTCAGGTCATTTTAGTTCCATGACGCGACCGTCACTTTTCTGTCATTTTGAAAATGACACAAGTGTCATTTTTAAAATGACGCGTTTTTCGTTGTGAAAATGACGGTCACGGACATATACGAACAAAAATGAACTGCTACGTACAGCAGTACATCGCGACAGGGCGAGTATAAGCGTGAACATTCAATTCCAGTCATAACGACTACCTACACGGCAGCTTTTAGTAAAGAAACTACTAGTGAAAATGCGAAAGAAAAGTATTGCGTTTAAATATTTCGTTAGTATTACTACTAGTACTAATTGTAGCAATATTGAAAAAATACCAAAATACGAATGTAAATTTCGTAAGACACCCTACGCGCTGCAAGCTACACATATGCTGAATCATTTAATTAAATGCAATTCTTGCCCGGAAATTATAAAAAATTAAGCGAGAAAAGAGCAGAAGAAAGGAAAATATATAACTTAATAATGAATTTGTTATATTTTTTCATTAAAATATTTAAAAAAATAAAATGACCAAAATGATTCAATATGACTGAAAATGACCTATAGAATGACTGTCACGTCACTTTATTTTAAAATGACTGTCATTTTACATCACTACTGTTAGATGCTACAATTCTAAGTGAATACAACAAGACTGACTAAAAACTAAGTTTAACATGCTTATATAACATTTGTATAAAGAAGTGTAGGGTTGCGGCGTGAGATCTGCAACCTATGCAGGATTCGGCTTTGGATGGTGATGTAACTCCTCCATCCTCAGAATGAAGCTCCCCCTGGAAGTCGAAGTTCTTGGGGTTGGCCTGGCTGGTTCTCTAGGGTTGTTCTGACACACCTTGGTTTTAACTTAGTCCAAACAAAGTAAATTATTGTCATTATTATAGCACAATACAATATTACAGTCCATACACTTGGCACGTGATTAATTGCTGGTACTTGAAATATTTCTACTGGTGGTTTGATTGGAATGTCTTCGAGCTTTATAGTCTTTAGTTTTATTGTTAAGTTCGGTATTTCACGTTCACGAAGACTGAGGTTTAATTTTGGTAGTAATACAGGTTGTCCGTAGGTTTGGTCTAAATATGTTAGTCTTTTGTTTTTGAACAATATTTCACAATTGTTTTCTTTAATGAGGTAGACACCTGTGAGGGCTTTGAGATTCGTTTTATCGGGGCACTTTAGATTAATTTGTTCTTCCACTGGGAATATTGCCAAATATTGGTTGATTTCTGGGATGAGTTCTACGTGGTTGGTAACTTGCAGCTTGGTGTAACGGCATCGGCTTAGGTTTCTTTGTAAGAGGATTTCTTCCTCGCACGAGGGGTTGAAGTGCGGGTGGTACTGGTTTTTACATTGGTATACTCTACTTTTTGAGCACACGTCGCTCAGAGGCTTAGTTTCGTCGGAAGATTTTAGAAAATATTTTGTGTTTGGTATTATGGTAAAATAATCTGATCCTTGTTTGGTGGGCAATGATTGTAAGTAATATAACTCGTAATCCTTTTCGAAATTTATGGGTATTGAAATGAAATAGCTTATTTGATTTTGCTCGACTTTGCAATTTATAGTTAATACTCCTTCAAAATCCAAAAGATTTTCTAATTTCGGTTCGAAAGGCAATTGCTTTCCATAATGATTGGAAATTTTTTGTAACTCTTGTATAAGTTGACTTGGGTTCATAATTGATGGGTGCATGGTTTTTGTTTTACAGAATGTTATCGAGTTCTCATTGTCTTGTAAGGTGCTTAAAAGTGAACTGTAAAGAATACTTAATTGATTGTATAGGTCTTTTACGAGTAAAATTTCATTGCTTGTTGATAATTTCAATAGTTTATTAAAGTTTTCAATTTTGGATTTTAGTACTTCTTCATTGTGTTTAATATTTTTAACTGTTTTATTAAATTTCTTAATCATTTCGATATTAATAGAGTATTGCAATTTTAACTGATTTTGGAAGGATTGTTGATTTTCCTGGACATGCTTCAGTATTTTATTAAATCTTTTACCATCTTCTGCGTCCAAAACTCCAGTAATTTGTTTGAATATACTTCCCAATCCATCAACTAAGCCACGTTTAGATCGCACCTTTGAATAGGTTATTATGTGATTTAATTTCTCAGCGATGTTCTTTCGCACGTACTCCAAGATTTTATCGTTATTTTCGAGTTCAATGTGGAATTTTGTTTTATTGGCAATGTTTAATTTCAATAATTTGTACTGATTGTCTAAACTTTCTAGTTCATTGAAGATTGGATTTAAGTTATAAAAGTGCACAAATGTATGTTGGGATTTTTGCAATTTGGCTGCTCCTAAATTAATCGGCATGATTCCTTGATTTTGAGTTAGATCTATTATTTCGGATCCATAGCAGATTCCGAACAACCTGGAATTGTTTTAAATTTGTAAGATATTTTTCTTGGTCTTTTGATATTAGACAAGTGTATATTTTGTGCAGTATTACCATGTCTTGTTTTAATTTTTGCGGTTTTCAAGTTAGGGTTAATTGATTTGACCGTTTCGTTTTTGTACTTATTTCTGGTTTTTTGTTGTTTTTGCCGGTTTTTAATATAAATCTGTTCAGGGATATGAGGCAGGTCTTCTCGCGAATCGTTCATTTTGCTAATAACTTTGTCTTTTGTTTGTTGTAATTTTTCGTTTAAATTTTGATACAGTAATTTATTTTGGTTTTGTGATTCGAAATGTAATCGTTTAATATTTGTTTTTCTATATCCAAAGTGAATGGGGAGTCGGTTTCTAAGTGACCGGTAATTATATCGAATGGTTTTAATTTAGTGGACGTATGAATCGTGTTATTGTATGCCAATAACGCATAATTGACTTTAGATTCGATGGGATCTTTTTTATAATTTTCTTGGTTATTAAACAGTCTTATATGCTCTATTAAGGTTGAATGGAATCTTTCAACGATACCGTTTGATTCCGGATGTTGTGAACTGATGTAATGTATTTTAATTTTGTGTAGTTCCAAAAGTTCTTGCACTAAAGAGTTTTTGAATTCTAATCCGTTGTCCGAAATGATAGAATTTGGAATACCGTGGTGTGTAAAGAATTTTATTAGATTGTTAACAATTTCGATACCTTGAGCTGAATTTAACTTATATGCTTGGGCGTATTTAGAGAAGGAGTCTACTATTGTTAAGAATTTTGCGCTTTCTAATGTAATACTGTCCACATGTAAAATTTCGAATGGTTTTGTGGCAGTGGGAGTTATATTAAATTTTAGATTTAACGGATTTCGGTCGTACTTGGTCACTTGGTAGATTTCACAGCGATTTATAAATGATTGTACAGATCTTTTCTGATTAGGCCAGTAATATTTTACTTTGATTCGAGCTAAAGTGTCATCTATTCCACGGTGATTGGTTTTACTCTCGTGGTAGTTAGTAATCAGCTGGATAATTTCGTCTTCATTGACTACGTCGATTAATTTTTTAGTACATTTTATCATATTTATTTTCGAATTTTTGAAGTAATTTTGTAAAACGTTAGTGAGTTTTATGTAGAGGTCGTTTTCGAAATATATGTGATATTTCACATTGGGGACGATGAATTCTTTTATGAAGTTTATCATTTCATTTTCGTAATTGTTTTTTGAAAATTGTATAAAGATTTTTTGCTTTTTATCGTGAATTTTTGTTAGTTTGGGACTAGTAGGACTATGTTCTACTTCTGATATAAATATTTGGTTCTGACCGTAATTAACTGGGTAATCGACGATGGGGATGCCTATGATAGGATTTTCGTGACTAGTGTGTACCGTGACGTCGCTTTCGCTGTGATTATCGTTTTCTTTGTCGCCGATTTCTACTATGAGAGATTGGCTATCGATTTCTTTTATACGGTTGTCTAGATCTTTATGGAATTGCTCAATATATTTTGTAAGATCGTCTATTTCCTTTGAGTCGTTTATGTTTAGGTCGAGGGTAGGTGGTTTATTTACAAGTTTAAAAACTGTAATAAGTATGTCTGTATCGTTAAAAATGAATTGTAACATATTTTTGACGACTGTCCAGTCTTGTTTGTCTAATCCGCATGCAATTTTTGGTATACTCAAATCTTTTATGTTATTTTTCAAACAAAAATTTTTAAAATTTAGAAGTGTGTAGAATAAGTCTTGTTCTGTGGGAATATTAAAGTAACGTTCTTTAGTTATGAGGTATATAATATAACGAAATTTGTCTTTTAAATAGACTAAAGAGTGAAGCTTGGGATTTTGTTTACGTAAATTCTCGACATGATTAAACTTATTTTTGAATTCTCTTGCAATAACTGCTGACATATGCAAATCTCGACTAACGCAATGTGCTAGGCTGCTTGTGCGCGGTGCTTCGAATAAATCGCCTTCTACTTCAAAAATATTATTATTGTAATTGTTATTTTGGTTATCTTTATTAATTTTAGTGTTCAAATAATTTTGATACAATGCTAAAGGATCTGTGAGGTTTTCTATAATAATTTTGTCACTTTGATTTTGGGGAATGCGGCTTAAGGCGTCGGCATTGGTATTCAATTTGCCCCTTTTGTATATGATTTCATAATCGAATTCTTCAAGCTTCAATCTCCATCTAATTAACTTTTGGCTGCACTGTTTTAGGGAAAATAGCCATTGCAGGGGTTTATGGTCTGTGTATATTTTAAATTTGCGGCCAAATAAGTAGGGTCGAAAATATTGAGTTGCCCATATAATGGATAACAACTCTTTTTCTATAGTAGAGTAGTTGCATTCCGTGTCATTGAGAGTTCTGCTGGCGTAAGCAACGGGCAGGTCGTTGCCTATGCTGCCTTGAGATAGGACAGCACCTATCGCTAGGTCGCTGGCATCACAAGTAAGATTAAATGGTTTAGTAAAGTCCGGGTATTGTAAGAGGGGCTCGTTAGTTAATAAGTTTTTACAGGTTTCAAAGCATTTAATATATTCTGGATCGTTTATGTCTATAAGAGCATCCTTTTTCAAACATTTTGTGAATGGTTTAGTAATTTTGGCAAAGTCCTGAATGAATTTTCTATAGTATCCCAATAGTCCTAAAAATCCTTTTATTTGTTTTGTAGTTTTTGGGATAGGGTAATTTTGAATCGCGGTAATTTTGTCTGGGTTTGGTTTAACACCGTCCGCAGTTACTATATGGCCTAAATAAGATACTTCTTTCCGCAAAAATTCGCATTTATCCAATTGAATTTTGAAATTAGATTTTTCTAATCTGTCGAATACTAATTGCAAATTATTAATGTGTTCCTGAAGGCTAGTGCTAAAAATGATTATGTCGTCCAGATATACCAAGCATTTGTCATTGTTTAGTCCTCGTAAAACGTTGTCCATCACGCGTTGAAATGTCGCGGGGGCGTTTTTGAGTCCGAATGGCATACGGGTAAACTCGTAATGTCCGTCCTCGGTGTTAAACGCGGTTTTCTGTATGTCGTTTTCGTCCATTTCTATTTGGTGAAAACCGGAAGCCAAATCTAGTGTTGAAAAATAGTGGCAACGTCCGAGTTTGTCAAGTAGGTCACTGATATTTGGTAGGGGGTATTTGTCGTCTATAGTTTTGTCATTGAGCTTTCTGTAGTCGATAACTATTCGCCATTTTTTTTGTCCCGAGGCATCAATTTTTTTGGGTACAATCCAAATGGGTGATGACCAAGGCGAACAAGCTGGTCTGATAATACCTTGGTCCAGCATTTTTTGTGTTTGAATGCGAACTTCAGCTTTATGAATCTCCGGATATTTATACGACTTGGTATAAATGGGAACTTCATCTTTTGTTTTTATATCATGTTTAATCTGATTTGTGAAAGTTAGTGGCGTGTTATCTAGATGAAATATTTGTGAATAATTTTGAATTAATTTGGAAATTTCTGATTTCTCTTCATCATTCATATGTTCTGTACGTATTTTTGAAATATCGAATTTAATTTTTTCCGAATTAATAAAATTCAAATTTGGACAAGTATTCATTTCGTAGTTTTCAATTTTTTCTACTATAAATGGTTTATTTTGTTTAAAAGTTATTTCTTTATTTGTAACGTTAGTGATAGTACAGAACGCTTGATAGTTTTCTGCTGACGTTACGCATTCTGGAATGATAATTTTATCGGTGTGGTGTTCAGGTATCACGATAGTCCCGTGTTTTTGTGAAACTCGTAGTTTAACAATTTTTTCTGATTTTGGTGCAATTATTATAGCGTTATCTGATGAAATATTATTTGCATTAATTTTATTGGCAATATGTTTGTGATACATTTTGATTTTGCATGTCGGAGTTATAATTAAATTTTGATTGAGGTCGATTATTACTTTTAGTATTTTGAGATTGTCTAGGCCGAGTAACAAGTCGAATTCTTTATGGAAATTAAAAATGTGATATTTTAAACTAACATTTTTGGGAACATTAAATAATTTTGAAATTGGCACATATGTGCTGTGTTTTTCAATAGACGTACCATGTGCGGTGGATATTTTGAATGGGTCTGTGATAATCGAGTTTTTATAATATTTGTATGCAATGTTGGGATTAATAAAGGATCTTGTACCGGTATCTATTAATACTTTAAGGTTGTGTTCGGGTAGTACAATATATGGCAGTTTACTTTGGTTTGTTAAATTCATTAGCTCGAGATTTCGTAAATATCTTGTTCCGTCTGCGAGGCTCTGTCTTCTAAAAAATTATTTTCAAAATTTTGTTCAGGGGCTTCTTCCGAGTGATCATAATTTTGTTCGTTAGGTTCTTGATAGATTTCGGGTTCGTTCTCGTCGATATTAAATAATTCGTTTCTTGCGGTGGTTTTAGAAAAATTATGAGACGGCCCTGGTCGAAACTGGCTTGAGTTCCTGGTACTTATACTCATAGGCGTCGGCTCGTATCTTTGATTATTTACGGGTTTATTTTGCGAATATGTGGGTCTGTTAAGTGACTGATTAAAATTTGGTTGCGGTCGTGATTGATAGGTTATTTTAGGGAATGAATTAGGTGTTAAGTTTCTTTGATAATTATTAGTATTGTGGTGAGGTTGTTGTTTTTGTGTAAAATTTTGAATATTATTATTTGGTTTAGTGACTGTCTGCGTTTTGGGCGAAAAAATTGGTTTCTCATGTTGGAAATCGTTGGTGAGCATATTCAAAGCCATATTTAGATCTTTAGGATCTTTTGTACGCATTAACTGGCCTATGGGTTCTCGTAATCCTCTTAATAAAATCCTGAGAGCATAGTCTTTAAAATATTTTGTTAATGCTGCCTGTTCGGCTTCGGGTTTTTGAGTAACAATATAGGAATTAATGTGATTTAGTAGGTGTAACACTCTATTATGATAATCGAAAACTGATTCGTTTTGTCTCTGTTTGGTCTCGGTGAGTTCTATATTTAGAGTACAAAGATCGCGCTTATCCGCGTATGTATTGATGAGCGCATTTTTTAAGTCACTCCAAGTTCTTATTGAACATGCAGCAACGTTAATGGTGGCTTCGCCTTTTATTTTTGAATAGATACTAAGCATCAGATATTCATTCTGAAAATCATTTGGATTTTGTTGATTAAAGAATTTAGTGACTAATTTTTCTGCTATTTCAATAAATCGTGGTAGGAGTTCACGTTGGCCGTGAAACTCTGGTACCATGTCTAAATATTCTTTACGTAGTTCTGCCATTTTTGGTCTTTGTGGGTTTAAGACTGGTTGTCTTAAAATATTTTGTGTTGGGGTAAACTTTGGAATACGACCTTGAATTTCAAGATCGGAGTCAGAATCACTTGAATTGTCAGAACTTTCGTTACTAGAATAAATAATAGTGCCTCTCAGCGACATGTACTTACAGTAGAATCCAGTACATTGGTTCTCTGTAGTAGGTTGGAGTCGTGAGGATCGCTCTGCCCTCTCGTCTGGTCCTGGTGCGGCTGATGTCCGTTCAGCGGCTGGAACGACTGCTGATGTCCTCTCAGCTGGGCTCGGGCTGGCACAATTGTTCAACGACGAAAATGATGGTTTTGCCGAATAAATCACGAAGTGAACCGATATTATATTCGCTAATATCGTAACGGCAATCCTACCGACTGCGCCACTTATAATTTCAAAGATTGCCGTTGAGTTTTTAAAAAATTTATTTATTACAAATGCATCTGTTAGATGCTACAATTCTAAGTGAATACAACAAGACTGACTAAAAACTAAGTTTAACATGCTAATATAACATTTGTATAAAGAAGTGTAGGGTTGCGGCGTGAGATCTGCAACCTATGCAGGATTCGGCTTTGGATGGTGATGTAACTTACATATATATTTAAAAATTATTTTTTAGAAATAACTCTGTGTCACCAATGAACCATTTATTAACTACGTTAAGGGTATATGCTACAGGACGACATGTATTAAGTTTAGCCGATTTTGGGGGTATGCATAAATCAACAGTATCTAGAATTTTAGTTTGCGTCTCAACGGCAATTGCCGCATTGAAACCACAATTTAAAAAATTTCCTAATACAATAGAAGAAATAAACATAACGCAAATTGATTTTTATAATTTGTATTCATTTCCTAGAGTGATTGGAATGGATCAAAATTTAAACGAAACAAAACTAATCAAAATGGAAGTAGGAGGTTACTAGCTTTATCCATTTAAAACTGACACACAGTTTTACCAACCTCACTCATATCTTTCATTTTATTAAAAATATATGTATGTAATGTATCAAAAGAAAAAATGTCTTTATTCGTATATATAACATTATAGAATTGACAAAATATATCAAAAAAAAAATTTTTTCATTAAATATTTTTAGATCTGTCGTTTTAGATCAGTTGATTTTGGATTATGTATTCGTTAGCTAAGGAACACATAAATATGTTTCATGCAACAGAATGAAAATTTAAGGATTCTCTAACTTTATGCAATTCATAACTATGTATCTCTTTATGGAACGTTGGTGCAACCGGCCATATGTCTGTCAGGAATTGTATAACCTTGTATTTCATTTCTTGATTGCTTTGAAGGGCTGCTTTTATATTGTGGGGTATTTTATATATTAGTCGTTGGTTTTCGTGTTTTGGACATTCACAAATGATGTGGTTCACTGTTAACTGTACGTCACACATATCGCATATAGGAGGGTTAGTCTTTTTTAATATGTGGCTATGGGTGAGGGCTGTGTGGCCAATTCGGAGTCTGGTTAGAGTTGTTTCGTGTCTTCTATTGTTTTCAGCATTCCAGGGTTGGATACTGTCCTTAATGATACTTAGTTTGTTGTTACTAGTGTTGTTACATTCTGTTTGCCAATGTTGTTTGATTTTGTGTTTGCTTGATGACTTAATATCGTTTATTGGGATTTTTATGTTGATTGTATCGTTTCTGGTAGTAGCGCTTCTAGCAGCTTGATCTGCCTCTTCATTGCCATTAATGCCTGAAAGGGATGGGGTCCATATGAGATGGATTTCTTTATTATGTGTTTCAATTGCATGATTTATATTGTTTTGTATTTCCTGTATAATCGTGTTTTTGGAATAAATGTTTTTTAAGCTTTGTATGGCACTTAGTGAGTCCGAGCAAATGATAATGAGTGCTATTCTGATGTCAACGTTAAAATAGCCTAGAGGTGGTCTCTAGCTAAAGGTGACCTTTAGTGTTTACAGTTGATGTTATTCTACTGTCAGTAAATGATCTACGCTAACTACCAGTAACCTTTAGGCAAAACAACACTTGGCAACACTGTATTACCTGTCAAAACTTAAACGTTACGAAGTTTGAAATCATATTTAGCAGTAATTTTATTCACTTTGTGAATACACAGGAGTATTATATTAAATTTTACATAATATAGAATAAAACACAATTTTAAAAATTAATATTTGTTTATTTTAACCTAATACATACTTTAATTATTATAATCAGGGAAAATGAGTAAAGATAAAAGAAATAGGACGAAAAATTTTGGGGAAGAGGAGAAAATAATGATAATAGAATTTGTAAATATATTCAAAATAAACAAAACAAAAACGTATTTCATACATTAACATTAAATATGAAGTCAATCATTCTTCCTTTATTATAATCAATATTTTTTGGTTAAAATCATCTATTTGTTTTTTATAATCAAAGTTTTAGTTTTGAAATAAACATTTTTACATTTGTTAATAACAATTCTTAAATTTGTTCATGAAATATTTCAAAATTAGAACGACATATCTTGATTACAACCATTATTTTGTTTGAAAATCTTTACACCCTGTTTTTAACACTATATCATTATGTATTATACATTAAACGATTCGTTAGACTTTGCTGAATCTAATGAAACAAACAGATTTAAATTATCTCTTTTAGTTTTAGAGATACAGTCATTTTAAGATATTGACACATACCTTAAAATATCAACGAAACATTAAAATCGTGCTTTTATTTGTGTGAATCCTACACTTGTATTTTTTTGGGGACAATTCTTAAAATATGGTCATTAGTTAAGAAAAGTACGCTGAATTCAAAAAATGTAAACGAATATGAATTATCTTTATTAGTTTAAAAGTTACAATGACTTAAAAATGAATGTTTATATTTCGTCGTGTTTTTCATACCCTAATTTTGCTATTTTATACACCCTGTATTTTTTTCTCAAAAATTATAAAAATATGGTCATTTATTAAATAAACTATCCTGAATTCAATGCAGTAAACAGATTTTAATTATCACTTTTAGTTTTGAAGATATAAACAATTTTATGCATAGACACCACACCGAATTTTTTTACGATCAATCAAAATTATGTTTTTATTTGTATTTATCTCAAACTTGTAATACTAGAGACAAACTACTGAAACGTTGGACTTAAGTTAATAAAAGTACGCCAAATCCAAAAATGTAAACGAATTTAATGGACATCTACTAGTTTTGAAACTACAAGCTTAGAAAAATTGGTGAATTTCAACTTGAAATCGACATGTTTTAATTAAAATCCAACATTTTGCGTGTTATAATCAAAATTTTGCTTTAAAATCAATATATTCTTAAAAGTATTACATAAAATATCTGAATATACAAAAGAAAAGTCCATTTCATATAGTGAAAACAAAAATAAAGTCAATCAATATGCTTTTTGTTATAATCAACACTTTTTTAATTAAAATCAACACATTTTTGAGTATAATTAACATTTTTTTTAATTAAAATCAACATTTTACTTATTGTAATTCTTAAAATTGTGGCAAAATTTGTAACATTTCAGGGTTTTTCTAAATATAAATATAAATTATTCATTATTTACCACTGACAGATGTAGTATGTGTTGATTATCAGTCCGGGATTAATCTAATGATTTTTAAATCAATTGAAGCTGTACTCGTATAATAAATAAATCATAAAAAGAGAAAATATAATGCATCCTTGCATACAACCAAAATAATATTCAAGAATGGATTATTTATGCAATAAAACCATGTTCATCCACCATCTTGTTAACGTTAAAACGATTTAAAATTACCCAGTGGCACCTTTAAGTTTTAGAGGTGACCGTTAGCGTTAGCGGCGGTGAAAATTGACACTAGAATACGATTTTTTAGAGGTCAGCTCTAAACTGCGCTAAAGGTAACCTTTAAGTTTTAACGTTGACAGCAGAATAGCACTCAATGTGTTTTTCTCTTGGGGTGTCTTTTAGCATATGATTGGTTGCTTGCATTAATGCGTATAGTTCTGCAGTATATACGCTGCATTGATCTGGAAGACGGTGTTTAATGGTGAGGTTTGCGGTTACTACACTTGATCCAATTTTTTAGTGTTGTTTGGATCCATCAGTGTAAATATACTTAGCATTGTTAAATTTGTTCTGTATTTGTTTGAATAAACTTCTGTATAGTTCAGGCTGTGTTTGGTCTTTGTGGAGTTGGGCGACATCTAAAATGTACTTGGGTTGTAAGTTTATCCAAGGAGCATGTTTGTGAAATGATTTTCTTTGGATATTTGTGATGTTTGGTTGGACAATTGCTAGGTATTCGTATATTTTTTGTTGCAATAAAGTGTCTATTTTTAGAGTATTATTGGGAAGAAATATGGTTTTGTATGTTGGATTTTCTGGGTTTCTAACTAATTTGCATATGTAGTTAAGTGTTAGTGATTTTCTTCTGTATGTAAGTGGTTGTTCTCCTGTTTCGATGAGGATACTTTTAATAGGGCTTGTCCTGTAAGCACCCGTGGCAAGCCTTAGAGCTGTGTTTTGGATGGTTTCTATGATTTGTAGTAGTGTTCGTTTTGCGGTGGAGTAGATTGTACATGCATACTCTATTTTGGATCTTATGAGTGTGGTATACATTAAGTATAGTGCCACGATGTGCTCCCCATTTCATATGACTAATAGTTTTTATTATATTCATTCTTTTCATGCAGCTTTTCTTAAGATTTTGTAAGTGTGGTTTCCAGCTTAATTTATTGTCAGAAGTGATTCCTAGGAACTTGATTGTGTTTGTGTATTGGATGTTGAAGTTTTTTATTGTAAGTGTGGGATGTAGGACTTGTTTTCTTGTTTTGCAAAAATGTATTGCTTTTGTTTTTGTTTCAGAAAATTGGAATCCAGTTGTTTCTGACCATTCTTCTAAGCTTACGATTGTTTCTTGGAGTTTTTTCTTTATAGTATTTATATTTTTGCCACTGTAGTATATCATTAAATCATCGGCGAACAGAGAAGTTTTTACGTGGCTTGGAATGTTAGTAGTACAGCTATGTATGTTCTGGCTCACCTTGAACTTTGTACCCTGTTTATCCGGTTTGGACGATGACCTTGAATGTTTTTCGCTTCGGATGGCATTTTTGGCTTTGGGGGTAGTTTTTGTCACTGGGGTAGTTCTTGTGCGAGGTAGTTCTTGTGCGGGGTAGTTCTTTTGCGGGGGTTGTTCTTGTGCGGGGGTTGTTAGCTAGTTTTAAGAAGGACGCAACCGCAATGCACTTGATAGCGCTCGCTACTAGCATCGCCATCTATTTGATAACGGTGGTCACATTTTGAACTACTATTTGCACATGTTAGCATGCGGCTGACTAGCATGTGGTGGATGTTAAAGGTTATCTATTTGCCGACGATTTGATATTATTTTTAGGAATTTAACTTGTTTGCGTAAACAGCACATGTACAAACGGTTAGGGGAGGTTAAGGACATGAATTTGATAGCACATTTTAAGAAATTTTGAAATTATAATAACCTATTTGTATCCGGGTACAAGAGTTTAATGTGTTTTCGTAAACAGCATATGTATGGGAAGGTTAGGGGTTAAGGATATATATTTGATTACAATTTTGAGTAAACTGTATATAAGTGAAATTGTGTATGTGAATATTATCATATGTTACAATGAACTGTGAACAGACAATGATGAACGGTAAGAATATATATATATATATATATATATATATATATATATATATATATATATTTATATATATATATATATATATATATATATTTATTTATTTATTTATTTATTTATTTGTACGTGTATATATCTAGATATGCACAAGAATTACAAGGTGGAAAGCACCGAAAATTGGGATAATGATCCCGTAAGACCGAGGTTTATGGCGTTTTCACCACCTTGTAAATGCCGCATATGTAGAAGAAAACGAGCAGCAGCCAGCAGTGGTAGAAGCAGCAGCAGCATGCAGGGGCAGAAGCAGCAGCAGCCAGCAGGGCAGCAGCAGCAGCAGCAGCCGCAGCAGAAGCAGGGGCAGACAGAAGCAGCCTAATATGGTAAATAGCAGTCAAAACTAGTATAATCTTGTAGTCAATGTATAACATAGAACTTTTCTTCTTAGCCCCACGACGACGAAGAAGAAATTAGAATTTATGTAATGTAGTATTATAAAAAAATAAACATTTTTTAATATGTATATATTTATTTTATTTCTTAATCCTATTACATAATATATTTTATTAATACAAAAATTATATTAACATTTTGTGCAGTAATGTATGAGAATATAATTATTTGTTATAAATGTAATAGTAAAATAGTAAAATAAAATATTTTATTAATATTCATGTTTTACATTTACATTATCATTCTGATTCAGATTTACTAGCATGCTGCAGAGGTTAAAGGTTATCAATTACTCTGACTATAACGATTACTTTGAAACCTATAAAAGTGTGGAGGAGCTAATTTTGTGTGTTAATCGTACACGTTACATTTTGTAGAAAGAAAAGTAATTTTGCAAATATGAATAATCCTACTAAAAACACTGTCAGCTGTTTAAGTAGTAAAGTTGTTAATAAAATTCAAAGTGTTTTAAATCTTATTAAAACTGAAGAAGAACATGAAACCTGGCGAAAATATATCAACAGAATAATAAGAATTATCAATAAATGTATTAAACAACAAAAAGAAAACTATAATACATCGGAGAACTTATTCAAACTAGAAGGTAACTTAACGCTATTAAAAACTTACCGAGAGGATATAAAAAAATGGAGAAGAAATAAAATGATATCAACAGGATCAGGTTATGAAGATAAGAAGAAGGGGAAGAAGAACGTGGATAAAAAGTTAGTGTGGCAAAATATTCAATCTGTATTTAATAGCAGGATACATACAGGCAGTATAATAAATAAAGCCGGTTTTAAAGATCCAAAATTATTTTTACAAGCTGCAAGTAAAATATTTTTAAACAAAATAAAAAATGCTTTGAAACTATCTTTATTGAAAGTAAATGTGATATTTTGTTGTGAATTTATACTCCCACATACAGGGAAATTAGATATAAAACATTTTACAACAGCTAACAAAGTTATTGATTTATGTACAAATATAAAAGAATGGTATAACGATAATATTAAAGATAAAGTATTAAATAAGCTTGAAGAATTTCAAGAACGAGATTCAGGGTGGGCATTATACAGAATTTTATATTTAAAGGTAAATATTAACAAATATACACCTATAAGTGGAAATTGCTATATTGATTTACCACCAGATATAAAATCTAAAAAAGCTATTATCAACGTACAAAATAATGATAACTTTTGTTTTCTTTGGGCTGTTGTATCAGCTTTATATCCTGCTGTAAGAAACTCAGATCGCACTTCTTCACACCCCCATTTTGCAAATGTTTTAAATTATAAAGGGTTAGATTTTCCTATTAAGCTTAAGGATATTGAAAAATTTGAAGATATGAATGAATTATCAATAAATGTATACACTTTTGAAAAAGTTGGAACAAGTAAAAACACTAAAAATATTGTTGTACCGGTTAAACTAACAAAGAAACTGTTCAAAAGAAAAATACATTAATTGATGATTTCTAATTTCACAGAAATTTGTAATAAAAGCAATGAATCTGATGACGCTGATGACGATGATGAAATATCGAATTTTGTTGATATTGATGAAATAAGGTCACCTAAACATTATCATTATATGTGGATAAAAAAATTATCAAGATTATTACATAGTCAATTAAATTTAAAACACACGGGTAAATCATTTCTTTGCGACACATGATTAAATCATTTTTATGTAGAAAATAGTTATCTTAAACATGTTGACTATTGTCAACGTGTAAATAATTGTAGGATTCAAGTACCTACAGAAAAAAATAAAATACTAAAATTTAAAAATTTTCTTTACAAAGAAATGGTACCGTTTGTTGTATATGCAGATATTGAGTCTATTTTAGAAAAAATTCATGAAAATCATGGAAATAATACTACATTCACTCAAAAACACATTCCTTTTAGTATAGCACTAGCGAATTCTCGGCTACGCCGAGCATTCCCTAGAGCTCCGCTGTCAGTGCAAAAAACAAATGCCGATCGACATGAAACAATTATTTCATATTTCTACGTCAGGCCTTACCGAGACCTTTCATTAGATTGCAAACACGATATACTTCTAATAATTTTTTGCAAAAAACAAAAGCCGGTCGACATGAAACATTTTTGTCATTTATGTACCCCAACTCTTACCGAGACCTTTCATTTGATACCATACACGACATACTTCTGACAACTTTCTGCATAAAACAAAAGTCGATCGACATGAAACATTTTTATCATATCTACACGCTAGCCCACACCGAGACTTTTTATTTGATACCAAACACTATATACTTGTGACAACCTTTTGCAAAAAAACAAAAGCCGATCGACATTGACCATTTTCGTTAATTCTGCACACCAGCCTTCATTGAAACCTTTCATTTGATACCAAACACCACACACTTCTGACAACTTTTTGCAAAAAACAAATACCGATCGACATAGCACATTTTTGCCAATTCTGCACGCTAGCCCTCTCTGAGACCTTTTATTTGATACCAAACAGGACATACTTCTGACAACTTTTTGCATAAAACAAATGCCGATCGACATAGCACATTTTTGTCAATTCTGCACGCTAGCCCTCTCCGAGACCTTTCATTTGATACCAAACACGACATACTTCTGACAACTTTTTGCATAAAACAAAAGTCGATTAACATGGAACATTTTTGTCATTTCTGTATGCTAGCCCACAACAAGACCTTTTATTTGATACCAAACATGACATATTTCTAACAATTATTTGAAAAACAAAAACCGGTCGATGTAAAATATATTTGTCATTTATGCAAGCCAGAAAACATTTATATAGAAAACATACATTTTTAAAGTAATTTTAGAATTTTACAAAATTAATAATTAATATCAAATATAATATTAATTAGAATGACACAATAACAATAATAAACTCTCAGATAGAATTTTTTTTTAATTTCCGTAACTGTCTAATTTTTGCCGAAAAAGGTACATATTATATTTAATATATTTCATACAATAGACGTGCGGTTCCATCGGTTATGATTTTATCTGATGTAGAGTTGAAATATGAACAACTTTGTACTTTTGTAGTTTTGCTCTAAATATATCAGGAGAGAGAGTATTCGCAATTTTTTGAATACTTGGTTTTGTTAAGTGATCATAACTGTCAAATGAAATTAAAATAAAATTATCTATATATTGATAGGCGGGAGGTAAAAAATAATGAAATATGAAAATAAAAATTATAAACAGTTTTATTTCATTCATTATACTTTTATTCACATATTTAATTCAAGGCACTCTAATTTCAAGTAAAACAATGACTTGTTTTATTATTATCATATTTTAATCAAATTAATATAAAACTTCAGATGCATTTTTCTCAAAAAAATCGTTATGTTAGGGTATGATAATATTATATCATTGAATTCAGAATAATATTCTCTATTGAATAAGCAAATGAAAAAATAGGTTCACATTTAAAATAAAAAAGTTGGGACACGTATTTTGAGAAACACTGGTTTTAAAAATAATTAGTTTGTCTCATGTTAATAGTGTTGTAAAATAGAAATTTTTTGCTAATTTAACTGACCTTGTAGCTCTTATAGTTCTCGAGATAGCAATAGTGGACAAAATAAAATGAACACCTTTATACACATAATTTTTATAGGTTTAACAATACCGTTTAAACCAGTATTTGTAAAATTTGTTTCTGTATACATCTGAGAAAATCAATAATTTTAATAGTTTAAAAAAATCACATAGATGGCACTAATTAAGAATTTTATTGCATCTGCTAAGGAAGGAATCGATATAATTATTAAATTAATTTAATATTTTTATATTTAATTTCATATGTATATGAATTAAAATATTATTATTATATTAACTGGTAGTGATAGTGTTGTTATATTTATTTCCAAATCACAAGTATGATGTGAAAAGAAAAAAACCTGAATCTCCAGAGTAAATACAAAGGGCTCTTATAATATTTACTATTGAAAATTATGTTATGAAATAAATATAATAATATATATAAATATGCGTTGATAACATAAATGTACAATTACATCTTATTTAGAACAAACTGTATGAAATATTTAAAAAGAAGTCGTGAATCTTTGGAATAAATGTAGATAGAAACTTCTTATCTCTCTCTACGAATAATGAAATGGCAAACGGTAATATAAAGCATGTGCTTTGAAAAGAGGATTTGTGTGTAATATTTGTCGTACTTCTTGAATTTAACGTTACTATTTTCATGTTAAGTATGGTTGGTTAGATAATATTACAACATAACAAGTCCATTTTCGTGTATAAAATATTAGTTAAAACTTGAAATACTGATCTCGCTTCACTTTAGGTTTCCAAGCCATAACACATAGCTTGATTACAATAAAAATTGTAGCCATTGATTCTTATCAACAACATTTTCATTATAATAATCATTGTCATATTTTCTCGGTACCAATCTAATTCTATTGGTACATACGTACATCTACAATGAAAGAGTTCATTGCAGAATATGTAGTATTATTGCGAATTTATCTATCGTATGACATTTTTATTACGGTTTTTATATTTTGACTTCTTCTTTCTACTGATTTTTTCTTTGCACTTCCAACCCTATTTAATGTGCTTTCAATTTCGCTATACTCGTAAGTATAATACTTATATTTTCAGCAATGTCAAAATGACAAGATAATTTGACAACTGTATTTTGGATGCGTTCAAACATGTGTTATACAGTCGGATTACTGAATGTGACCAGTGTAAATTTTTAAATTCAAAGAAACTTGTTAATAAATTTAATAAGAACACAATTTTTTTTTAATAAAAATTTTATAAATATACCTTAACAAATAACAATGAGCCTTTAGGGTCCCGAAAATTTACAAAAAGAGCAGCTAACAATCAAAGCTGGCTGTTTACTTTTAAATTTTCGGGTATCTAAAGGCTTATTGTTAAACGGTAAATATTTTTGATTTCTAAGTAAATCATTTTAAAATATATCTTATCATTTTAATAGATACACTTCGTTTATGAAAATGAATTTTAGATGTCAGATTGTCAAATTTGAATTGAATAAAATAAGTAAAATATATGAAATAATAATGTTCATAAAGTAATTTTTATTTACTCTCCAATGAATATAAAAGTATAATAATATTATATAGTAAAATGAAATATTTTTATAATTAGAGAAAAATAACTAAAACTAACTATAGGAATTGCAAACCTTGCTCGCAACTGTCATCATCACAAATTTTGACATAAATAATCCATTATTAAAAACTTTATGGTTGTATATGAAAGAATATATTATATTTACTCTTTTTATAGCATTATTTATGATAAAAATAGCTTCTTTTAATTTCATTTGATTACAATTTGAACCAGTAACCTAATATGACATCTGTAAGTAATAAAAATAAAAAATTTACCTAATAATATTTATATCGTACCTTAAACTAATATCCAACAATTTTCAAACATTTTTTTGCATTATTTCGTAGTAAAAATATGAATTTTCTTGTAATCCATTCACCTGGGAGCACATGTCATCAAAAGCATTTCTCGTTAAATATTTGGTTTCAGAAAGTGTTTATTGTTTGAAATATCAATGATAATTGGATAATTGGATAGATACTTTGTTTTTGTATACGTTTTCATTTTAAAAAATCATCTCATTCCATAACAAAATACAATAGAAATTTTAAAAATCTAATTGTTGTTGTAATCAAATACTTTCATCTGAAATTTGATGAAAGAATACATAAAGAATGTATAAAATGCAGTTACTTACAGTTTAATATAATCCAGATACATAATTGAAAATAATTATTGTACAATAAATTATTAAACATTTCTTCCAAGGGGGTATGAAGGAAAGGTTTGTCAGTATTTTTAAATAAATGTGTTTATGACTGAATACGACGCGCCTTGTTTGATTTCCATAATTAAATTTTTGTCAATAGTGTTATTATCCATAATTTTATGTTATTCTTTTCTATGAATATATTCTTGTTTGGATAACTACGAGTATAACTGAAATGAAAACACATATTTAAATACATTCAAGAAAATATAAAATTACATACTTACATTATAAAATTTAAACTAATTTTACTATATATTTCTCCAAGCAAATACAAGACTTGCAAGATGATTTTTTGATTAGAGCTGACGTTTGGACACGTCATATGTCATGAAAATTTAAATATTGTAAATAAGGTTTGCCGTAAATTATTATGTACAATGCACTTTTATGATAATCAGTTACACTTCAGTAGTGTTATTTTTAGTAATTTTATGTTATTTCTCTTCTATAAATATACTCTTGTTTGGATAACCAATTAAAAATTGTAACTGAAATGAAAATACATCTTTAAATACAACGAAACAAATTTAAAATAATATACTTACATCACAAAGTGTATTGTACATATTCATTTAAACAAAGTTTACTTTATATTTCTGTATATTTCTCTTTGAAAATATAAAACTTGTGTAACGACTTTTTTGGTTATAGACCAACGAATGATAAACGTCAATGTCATAAAATCAAATATTTTAAATACACCACACTTAACATTCAGTGTATTTGTATATATTTCGCTCACTATTATAATGTGTAAAAATATAATTACCTTTACAATATCTCTTTTCATTTTCAAAATAAATCAATTAAAAGTTTCATATTGAATTGTCAAAAATGACGGATGACACAGTAATTCTTTTTAAATTTAAACCTGGCATCTAGGATATTTTTTTCAGTTTTGTTCCAGTTTTCCTTTTTCGCTTAGTTTTCGATTTTTTACACAAAAACCAGTCACAGTAAAAATATGAGACCCCAAAAAGGCCCTATTCCACTTTAAACCACATATAATAAAATAATATTAAAATTATTCCATGAATGGTTTGACCTGTACCCGTGAGCAAAATTTTTGCGATGCTCGAGATGAATCCAAATATAGATATATATATAGTGAATCTATCAAAATAGTATATGACTAGCGAATTCTCGGCTACGCCGAGCATTCCCTAGAGCTCCGCTGTCAGTGCAAAAAACAAATGCCGATCGACATGAAACAATTATTTCATATTTCTACGTCAGGCCTTACCGAGACCTTTCATTAGATTGCAAACACGATATACTTCTAATAATTTTTTGCAAAAAACAAAAGCCGGTCGACATGAAACATTTTTGTCATTTATGTACCCCAACTCTTACCGAGACCTTTCATTTGATACCATACACGACATACTTCTGACAACTTTCTGCATAAAACAAAAGTCGATCGACATGAAACATTTTTATCATATCTACACGCTAGCCCACACCGAGACTTTTTATTTGATACCAAACACTATATACTTGTGACAACCTTTTGCAAAAAAACAAAAGCCGATCGACATTGACCATTTTCGTTAATTGTGCACACCAGCCTTCATTGAAACCTTTCATTTGATACCAAACACCACACACTTCTGACAACTTTTTGCAAAAAACAAATACCGATCGACATAGCACATTTTTGCCAATTCTGCACGCTAGCCCTCTCTGAGACCTTTTATTTGATACCAAACAGGACATACTTCTGACAACTTTTTGCATAAAACAAATGCCGATCGACATAGCACATTTTTGTCAATTCTGCACGCTAGCCCTCTCCGAGACCTTTCATTTGATACCAAACACGACATACTTCTGACAACTTTTTGCATAAAACAAAAGTCGATTAACATGGAACATTTTTGTCATTTCTGTATGCTAGCCCACAACAAGACCTTTTATTTGATACCAAACATGACATATTTCTAACAATTATTTGAAAAACAAAAACCGGTCGATGTAAAATATATTTGTCATTTATGCAAGCCAGAAAACATTTATATAGAAAACATACATTTTTAAAGTAATTTTAGAATTTTACAAAATTAATAATTAATATCAAATATAATATTAATTAGAATGACACAATAACAATAATAAACTCTCAGATAGAATTTTTTTTTAATTTCCGTAACTGTCTAATTTTTGCCGAAAAAGGTACATATTATATTTAATATATTTCATACAATAGACGTGCGGTTCCATCGGTTATGATTTTATCTGATGTAGAGTTGAAATATGAACAACTTTGTACTTTTGTAGTTTTGCTCTAAATATATCAGGAGAGAGAGTATTCGCAATTTTTTGAATACTTGGTTTTGTTAAGTGATCATAACTGTCAAATGAAATTAAAATAAAATTATCTATATATTGATAGGCGGGAGGTAAAAAATAATGAAATATGAAAATAAAAATTATAAACAGTTTTATTTCATTCATTATACTTTTATTCACATATTTAATTCAAGGCACTCTAATTTCAAGTAAAACAATGACTTGTTTTATTATTGTCATATTTTAATCAAATTAATATAAAACTTCAGATGCATTTTTCTCAAAAAAATCGTTATGTTAGGGTATGATAATATTATATCATTGAATTCAGAATAATATTCTCTATTGAATAAGCAAATGAAAAAATAGGTTCACATTTAAAATAAAAAAGTTGGGACACGTATTTTGAGAAACACTGGTTTTAAAAATAATTAGTTTGTCTCATGTTAATAGTGTTGTAAAATAGAAATTTTTTGCTAATTTAACTGACCTTGTAGCTCTTATAGTTCTCGAGATAGCAATAGTGGACAAAATAAAATGAACACCTTTATACACATAATTTTTATAGGTTTAACAATACCGTTTAAACCAGTATTTGTAAAATTTGTTTCTGTATACATCTGAGAAAATCAATAATTTTAATAGTTTAAAAAAATCACATAGATGGCACTAATTAAGAATTTTATTGCATCTGCTAAGGAAGGAATCGATATAATTATTAAATTAATTTAATATTTTTATATTTAATTTCATATGTATATGAATTAAAATATTATTATTATATTAACTGGTAGTGATAGTGTTGTTATATTTATTTCCAAATCACAAGTATGATGTGAAAAGAAAAAAACCTGAATCTCCAGAGTAAATACAAAGGGCTCTTATAATATTTACTATTGAAAATTATGTTATGAAATAAATATAATAATATATATAAATATGCGTTGATAACATAAATGTACAATTACATCTTATTTAGAACAAACTGTATGAAATATTTAAAAAGAAGTCGTGAATCTTTGGAATAAATGTAGATAGAAACTTCTTATCTCTCTCTACGAATAATGAAATGGCAAACGGTAATATAAAGCATGTGCTTTGAAAAGAGGATTTGTGTGTAATATTTGTCGTACTTCTTGAATTTAACGTTACTATTTTCATGTTAAGTATGGTTGGTTAGATAATATTACAACATAACAAGTCCATTTTCGTGTATAAAATATTAGTTAAAACTTGAAATACTGATCTCGCTTCACTTTAGGTTTCCAAGCCATAACACATAGCTTGATTACAATAAAAATTGTAGCCATTGATTCTTATCAACAACATTTTCATTATAATAATCATTGTCATATTTTCTCGGTACCAATCTAATTCTATTGGTACATACGTACATCTACAATGAAAGAGTTCATTGCAGAATATGTAGTATTATTGCGAATTTATCTATCGTATGACATTTTTATTACGGTTTTTATATTTTGACTTCTTCTTTCTACTGATTTTTTCTTTGCACTTCCAACCCTATTTAATGTGCTTTCAATTTCGCTATACTCGTAAGTATAATACTTATATTTTCAGCAATGTCAAAATGACAAGATAATTTGACAACTGTATTTTGGATGCGTTCAAACATGTGTTATACAGTCGGATTACTGAATGTGACCAGTGTAAATTTTTAAATTCAAAGAAACTTGTTAATAAATTTAATAAGAACACAATTTTTTTTTAATAAAAATTTTATAAATATACCTTAACAAATAACAATGAGCCTTTAGGGTCCCGAAAATTTACAAAAAGAGCAGCTAACAATCAAAGCTGGCTGTTTACTTTTAAATTTTCGGGTATCTAAAGGCTTATTGTTAAACGGTAAATATTTTTGATTTCTAAGTAAATCATTTTAAAATATATCTTATCATTTTAATAGATACACTTCGTTTATGAAAATGAATTTTAGATGTCAGATTGTCAAATTTGAATTGAATAAAATAAGTAAAATATATGAAATAATAATGTTCATAAAGTAATTTTTATTTACTCTCCAATGAATATAAAAGTATAATAATATTATATAGTAAAATGAAATATTTTTATAATTAGAGAAAAATAACTAAAACTAACTATAGGAATTGCAAACCTTGCTCGCAACTGTCATCATCACAAATTTTGACATAAATAATCCATTATTAAAAACTTTATGGTTGTATATGAAAGAATATATTATATTTACTCTTTTTATAGCATTATTTATGATAAAAATAGCTTCTTTTAATTTCATTTGATTACAATTTGAACCAGTAACCTAATATGACATCTGTAAGTAATAAAAATAAAAAATTTACCTAATAATATTTATATCGTACCTTAAACTAATATCCAACAATTTTCAAACATTTTTTTTGCATTATTTCGTAGTAAAAATATGAATTTTCTTGTAATCCATTCACCTGGGAGCACATGTCATCAAAAGCATTTCTCGTTAAATATTTGGTTTCAGAAAGTGTTTATTGTTTGAAATATCAATGATAATTGGATAATTGGATAGATACTTTGTTTTTGTATACGTTTTCATTTTAAAAAATCATCTCATTCCATAACAAAATACAATAGAAATTTTAAAAATCTAATTGTTGTTGTAATCAAATACTTTCATCTGAAATTTGATGAAAGAATACATAAAGAATGTATAAAATGCAGTTACTTACAGTTTAATATAATCCAGATACATAATTGAAAATAATTATTGTACAATAAATTATTAAACATTTCTTCCAAGGGGGTATGAAGGAAAGGTTTGTCAGTATTTTTAAATAAATGTGTTTATGACTGAATACGACGCGCCTTGTTTGATTTCCATAATTAAATTTTTGTCAATAGTGTTATTATCCATAATTTTATGTTATTCTTTTCTATGAATATATTCTTGTTTGGATAACTACGAGTATAACTGAAATGAAAACACATATTTAAATACATTCAAGAAAATATAAAATTACATACTTACATTATAAAATTTAAACTAATTTTACTATATATTTCTCCAAGCAAATACAAGACTTGCAAGATGATTTTTTGATTAGAGCTGACGTTTGGACACGTCATATGTCATGAAAATTTAAATATTGTAAATAAGGTTTGCCGTAAATTATTATGTACAATGCACTTTTATGATAATCAGTTACACTTCAGTAGTGTTATTTTTAGTAATTTTATGTTATTTCTCTTCTATAAATATACTCTTGTTTGGATAACCAATTAAAAATTGTAACTGAAATGAAAATACATCTTTAAATACAACGAAACAAATTTAAAATAATATACTTACATCACAAAGTGTATTGTACATATTCATTTAAACAAAGTTTACTTTATATTTCTGTATATTTCTCTTTGAAAATATAAAACTTGTGTAACGACTTTTTTGGTTATAGACCAACGAATGATAAACGTCAATGTCATAAAATCAAATATTTTAAATACACCACACTTAACATTCAGTGTATTTGTATATATTTCGCTCACTATTATAATGTGTAAAAATATAATTACCTTTACAATATCTCTTTTCATTTTCAAAATAAATCAATTAAAAGTTTCATATTGAATTGTCAAAAATGACGGATGACACAGTAATTCTTTTTAAATTTAAACCTGGCATCTAGGATATTTTTTTCAGTTTTGTTCCAGTTTTCCTTTTTCGCTTAGTTTTCGATTTTTTACACAAAAACCAGTCACAGTAAAAATATGAGACCCCAAAAAGGCCCTATTCCACTTTAAACCACATATAATAAAATAATATTAAAATTATTCCATGAATGGTTTGACCTGTACCCGTGAGCAAAATTTTTGCGATGCTCGAGATGAATCCAAATATAGATATATATATAGTGAATCTATCAAAATAGTATATGACTAGCGAATTCTCGGCTACGCCGAGCATTCCCTAGAGCTCCGCTGTCAGTGCAAAAAACAAATGCCGATCGACATGAAACAATTATTTCATATTTCCACGTCAATCCTCACCGAGACCTTTCATTAGATTGAAAACACGATATACTATTAATTTTTACAAAAAACAAAAGCCGGTCGACATAAAACATTTTTGTCAATTATGCACGTCAGTCCTTACCGAGACCTTTTATTTGACACCAAACACAACATACTTCCGACATTTTTTTTACATAAAACAAAAGCCGACCAACATTGAACATTTTTGCAATTTCTACAGGCTAGCCCACACCGAGAACTTTCATTTGATACCAAACACCACATACTTCTGACAACTATTTGCGAAAAACAAAAGCCGATCGGCATGGAACATTTTTGTCAATTCTGCACGCTAGCCCTCAAGTAGACGTTTTGTTTGATACCAAACTCGACATACTTTTGAGAACTTTTTGCAAAAAACAAAAGCCGATTGACATGGCACATTTTTGTAAATTCTGCACGCTAGCCCACAACGAGACGTTTCATTTGAGACCAAACTCGACATACTTTTGAGAACTTCTTGCAGAAAACAAATGCCGACCGTAATGAACCCTTTTTATTAATTCTGTACGCTAGCCCGGAACGAGATCTTTCATTTGAGACCAAACTCGACATACTTCCAAAAACTTTTTGCAAAAAACAAAAGCCGATCAACATTACCCATTTTTGTTAATTCTGCACACCAGCCCTTATCGAAACCTTTCATTTGATACCAAACACCACACACTTGTCACAACTTTTTGCAAAAAACAAAAGCCGATTTACATGGCACATTTTTGTCAATTTTGCTCGTTAGCCCTCAACCAGACGTTTTGTTTGATACCAAACTCGACATACTTTTGAGAACTTGTTGCAGAAAACAAAAGCCGTTCTGAATGGAACATTTTTGTCAATTTTGCACGCTAGCTCTCAACGAGACCTTTCAATTGAGACTAAACTCGACATACTTCTAAAAACTTTTGGCGAAAAACAAAAGCCGATCGGCATGGAACATTTTTGTCAATTCTGCACGCTAGCCCTCAACGAAACCTTTCATTTGAGACCAAACACCACACACTTCTGACAACTTTTTGCAAAAAACAAAAGCCGATTAACATGGCAAATTTTTGTCAATTCTGCTCGCTAGCCCTCAACTAGACGTTTTGATTGATACTAAACTCGACATACTTTTGAGAACTTCTTGCAGAAAACAAAATCCGATCGGAATGGAACATTTTTATCATTTTTGAACGCTTGCCCTCAGCGAGATCTTTCATTTAAGAGCAAACTCGACATACTTCTAAAAACTTTTTGCCAAGATCAAAAGCCGATCAACATTAACAACTTTTGTTAATTCTGTACACCAGCCCTTATCGAAACCTTTCATTTGATACCAAACACCACACACTTCTGACAACTTATTGCAAAAAACAAAAACCGATCGATATAGCACATTTTTGTCAATTCTGCACGCTAGCCCTCAACGAGACGTTTCATTTGAGACCAAACACCACACACTTGTGACAACATTTTGCAAAAAACAAAAACCAATCTACATAGCATATTTTTGTCAATTCTGCACGCTAGCCCTCAACGAGACGTTTCATTTGAGACCAAACTCGACATACCTTTGAGAACTTTTTGCAGAAAACAAAAGCCGATCGGAATGGAACATTTTTGTCAATTCTGTTCGCTAGCCCTCAACGAGACCTTTCATTTAAGACCAAACTCGACATACCTTTGAGACGAGTTTTGCAAAAAACAAAAGCCGATCAACATTGATCATTTTTGTTAATTTTACATGCCAGCCCTTATCGAGCCCTTTCATTTGATACTAAACACCACATACTTCTCACAACATTTTCCAAACACGAGATTTTTCTGTAAACATTTTGCAAAAAACAAATTCTAATCTACGTTGAACATTTTTGTCATTCATGCACACCCGTCCACATTGTGTCGTTTCCTTAAAACCCAAGGACGACCTACTTCTAAGAACTTTTTACGAAAAACAAATGCAGATCGACATGACACATTTTTTTTGTCATTTCAATATCGGTCCTTATGGTTTTCTTTCTTTTAAAATCAATTTTTTTTAATCATTTGTTTTTTATTTAGTTACTCAATAATTTGGCAACACTGTTTGTATTAAAATACTGCAGTTAATTTTTAAATTTATAAATTACCATCGGCAATCCTAATATATAATAGCTACTGTCTTCAGTGAAATTCATTTAGGAATATTTGTTTTTTGTTTATTAATTCCATCACACATTTGGCAACATTGACTTATGTAATTCGAAACGTCAAAATTTAAAATAAATAAATGTGTTGCGTAATAAACTTGAAATAATGGTAAAACCTTTGCTCAGGAATATTATTCATGACACTGTTTTCAAATCTTTGATATCAATGTTCTATTAAAAGATACAATCATTTAAAGTTCATAGACAGATTGTCAAAAGTGACGGATAACTGCGTGATTCTTCTTAAAGTTAGACATGGCCTCTGGGATCCATTGTTTCAAGGTACCAATTTTGCACAGTTTTTGATTTTTTACACGTAAACCACTCACATTAAAAATATGAGACCCTAAAAAGGCTCTATTCCACTTTAAACCACATCTAATGGAATAAAATTTAAAATTATTACATGAATGGTTTGACCTGTACAAAGGAGCAAAATTTACTTGATGCGCATGATTATTTAAAATATATATATATAGATATATAGATAGTGAATCTATCAAAATAGTATATGATATTACATGAAATGTAGTTACAAAAATGAATTATCAAAGTTTAATTTGCATAGTGGTAGTGATTGTTTAAAATGGTTTTGTGAAGAATTGCAAAATATTGCTAAATTTGTTAATGATATTATGAATAAAATAGTACCTATGAATTTAACACAGCATGAACAATATCAATTTTCTATTAGCTCAGTATGTCATATATGTAATAATTATTTTGAACCTGGTGATATCAAAGTAAGGGATCATTGTCATTTAACTGGAAAATACAATGGAGCAGCACATCAATCATGCAATTTAAGGTTCCAGGCAGAACTCTACTACTTCCAATAAATAAAGAAAAATACATATCTTTTACAAAATATGTTGAAAACACACGAATCCAACTTAGATTTATCGATTCATTTCGTTTTATGAGCAGCAGTTTAGATAAATTATCTTCATATTTATCCAACGAACAAAAGCCTATTACTAGAAGTTTTTGTACTTCTAATGATGAATTTCAAATGTTAATTCGTAAAGGAATTTTTCCATACGAATATATTGATTCGTGGGATAAACTGAAAGAAACAAAATTGCCTGACATAGAAAAATTTTATAGCTCGATTAAAGGTCAAAGTGTATCAGACGATGATTACCAATTCGCAAAAAGTGTTTGGCATATTTTTAAAATTAAAAATTTAGGTGAATACGCTAATTTGTATTTAAAAACTGATGTTTTGTTATTAAGTGATGTGTTTGAAAACTTTCGTATTAGTTGTATGAAAACGTATGATTTGGATGCGTTGCATTATTATACAGCACCTGGATTAGCCTTTGATGCCATGCTTAAATGTACAAATGTGCAATTGGAATTATTAACGGATGTAGATAAAATTCTTTTTATTGAAAAAGGTATTCGAGGTGGTCTATCTCAGTGTTCTAATAGATATGGGAAAGCTAATAATAAATATATGGGGGATATGTACAATTCTAATGAAAAAGAATCATATTTAATGTATTATGATATTAATAATTTGTATGGCGCAGCTATGTGAATGTTTTTACCATATGGAAAATTTGAATGGGTTGATGAGAAAGATTTCAATGATATCGATTTCCTAAATTTAAGCGATGAAAGCGACACAGTTTTTATTTTCGAAGTAGATTTGAAATACCCAGTTTATTTACATGATAAACATAAAGACTTACCGCTCGCTGTGGAACATTTTACACCGCCTAGTTCAAAAAATACTAAATTAATAGCAAATTTATATAATAAAAAAAAATTATGTGATACATTATGCAAATTTAAAACAATATATAAATTTAGGATTAAAAATTATACGTATACATAAAATATTAAAATTTAAACAGAGCCCCTGGTTAAGAAAGTATATAGATCTGAATACAGAATTGCGTAAACAATCAAATAATGAGTTTCTTAATTTTTTTTATAAATTAATGAATAATTCTGTTTTCGGTAAAACAATGGAAAATGTTCGAAAACATAAAATTGTAAAATTAGTTTCAGAATATGAGGGGCGGTATGGTGCAAAGAATTTAATATCACAACCTAATTTTCATAGTTGTACTATATTAAGCGATGATTTGGTACTTATCGAACTTAAAAATCAGAATGTTATTTTTAACAAACCAATTTATGTTGGCTTTTCAATTTTGGATTTGGCAAAAATTTATATTTACGATTTTCATTTTAATTATATAAACGTTAATGTAGGTGAGAATGCAAAATTATTGTATACAGATACAGATAGCTTAATTTATAATTTTTTTAATTTTGATATTTATGAAATGATGAAACGTGATATTCATAAATTCGACACTTCTGATTATAGTAAAAATAATATTTATAATATGCCACAAGTTAATAAAAAAGTAATTGGTCTTATGAAAGATGAAAATAATGGAAAAATTATGACAGAATTTATAGGATTACGTTCAAAAATGTATAGTTATAAAGTTTTAGATAATGATATTAAAACAAAATTATATAAAAGGCTAAAGGTGTTACAAGCGCAACTCTGAGAAATATTACGTTCGACAACTATTACGATTGTTTATTCAATAATATTTCTGTAAGTAGAAGCCAATATTGTATATTATCTAAAAAACATGAAGTGTATACTGTAAAACAAAAAAAAATAGTTTTAAGTCCGTACGATGATAAACGCATTGTTCAATATACTTCTACAGATACATATCCATGGGGGTATTCATTATAGTTAACTGGTAAAATTATAATAAGCAATAGTTATTGTTATATATTGTTATATATTGTTGTATTACACACTGCTTATTTTTAAATATATATATATATATATATATATATATATATATATATATATATATATCACATTATTAGTACTACTTATATTATTATTACATCATCATCCTCACTGTCTGATATTATCATTATCACCTCTTCATTGTCACAACATTCCACTTCTATCATCTCTTCTTCCTCATTGTCACTACAATCTATATTTATCAATTCTTCTTCACTATTGTTATCCTCTACTTCCATTATTACCTCGTCGTCGTCTTCTTCTTCCTCGCTATCGACAATTTCAATCACAGATCCAGATCCATCCTCAGGCTCGCCATCATCCTCAACAACCATGTTATAGGTATGGGCCTCGCTATCGACAATTTCAATCTCTTCCTCGCTATCGACAATTTCAATCATCGATCCATCCTCAGGCTCGCCATCATCCTCAACAACCATGTTATAGGTATGGGCCTCGCTATCGACAATTTCAATCTCTTCCTCGCTATCGACAATTTCAATCACAGATCCAGATCCATCCTCAGGCTCGCCATCATCCTCAACAACCATGTTATAGGTATGGGGTAACGGTGATAAGAACAGCTCACCTGTATCAATATTATCTTCTTGACAACCATGTTATATGTATGGGGTAACGGTGATAAGAACAGCTCACCTGTATCAATATTATCTTCTTGAACAGACTTCACGTTTTCAAGAGCAATACTGCTTCTCGGACACATAACTAGTATGATATGCTTACAAATATCCATTTATACAATTTAAGTAAGAATTTCTAGTCAAAACATGTCCATATTGATAAAAAGGTTAAAGATCAAATGTATCCGTGTTGATAACTTTGTTGCCCTATGTGAAATAATATTAATGATTTTAATTGCTAACGAATTCAACACGTGTAAACATTTTGAAAATAACAAGTTATGAAATTGTTTATCCATATTAATAACTTTGTACAATGTCAAATAATATCCGTGTAGATAACTTTGTAGCACAATGTCAAATAATATTTATCATTTTTAATTGCTGACGAAATCAAAACGTGTTAAAATATTAAAATACTGTGTTAATAATTGTAATATTTTTTAAAAAAATAGGTATAAAAGAAAATTTATTTTATAAATTTCATTATTGTAAAATATTCATTTATATGTGTACAAATAAATATAAAATAATGAAATTATTAAATTTATTTTTAATACAAGTATATATATGTTACTTTAGTTTCTGTGAAAATACAACTACGAGTATAAACTCTAATGACTTTCTGGAATCATTAGAATTCTTAGAAACTATCAACAATATCTAAAAACGATAGTACATACATAGAAGCGTTAAAGAAGTATCAAAAATATTATAATTTAAATGTGACAGGAGCTTTAAATGAAGAATTAGTAAATTCATTCAAATCTAAACGATGTGGTGTCTCTGATAATAACAGCAAATATGATAGATATTTCTGGAATAAAACTGTTATAACGTGGGATTTTATTTACGGTTATGATTATCAAATTAAAGTTGCAAAAGAAGCATTCAAAATATGGGAAAAATATATTAATATTAAATTTGAATATACTCCAAATAATAGTACTAACTATAAAAAAACAAGCAAGCAAATATTCTAATTTCAATGGGTGGAAAACGGCATTATGCTTATTATTTATTCCAAAATTGTCCGTATAATTTTGATGGGCGTGGAAAAGTTTTAGGACATGCAAGTTCTCCACATCCACATCTAGCTTCTGTTGATATTCATATGGATCTATTTGAAATATGGAGTTACAAGTTATCAAATAACAAAGAAGATGAAAGTGTAAATTTTTTGGAAGTTTTAGTCCATGAAATTGGACACGCGTTAGGCTTAGATCATGTGCGAGAAAAAAATGCTCTTATGTATAGTCATTATTGAAACGCAGAATTTAAAAATATTTCAGATTTCAAGTTACATCCAATAGATATTGAGGAAATACAAAGTTTATATGGAAAAAAAACTACAACTCTGCCTACGAAATTATTACCTCAGCCAATACCAACGGAAGAAGCAGAAACAACGAATAAAGAACAGGCTCCCGCAGAAGAAGCACCAGAATTATGCGATATAAAAAATTTAACAAATTTTTTTATTATTAATGATAAATTATTGATATTTTATGATAACTGGGTATGGGTAAAACATATTTTAGAAGACGGTTACACTAAGCCATATTATTTATTAGATTGGGTGCATTTATTAAATGATAGTTTCAAACATTTAGCAGCTGTATATCGCAAACCTAACAGTAACATAGTATTAATAAATAATAATAAATTTTATGATATTAAGTGGCCCTTGTTGACAATATTACAAATTACAGATGGAAGTTCTGTTTCAAAGGAGATTAAAAATATTACTGCAGCAGTTCATACAAATTTAGGTCAAACTTATATATTTTTTAATAATATTCATGTAATACAGCTAGACGAGTGTAGTAATTCAATTATAAATCGCGGAACAATAAATTCAATGTTTCCAGGTATCCCACCAAATATAGATGGGGTTTTTCAATATATAAATGGATATTTGTACTTTTTAAAAAATAATATAATATATGAATACAGTGAATATTTAAAAACTGTTACAAAGGCACTACCATTTAATTTATCTTTTTTTAATATACATTGTCCAAATGAATCTATTTTAAAACAATTGAAAAATCTATTATCAAAATATTTTTCAAGTAAACATTAGCGTTTTATCACATTGAGATAACACAACAGTATAAATACCGCAGTGAAGAGTTATATACGTACTAGTAATACAGCACAATATACAAGCAGCAACATGTCCTACGCTGAAATCAACAAGTTAGCTGCAGTACTGCCGATTCGAAGACTGAGATCCTTGGAGGTATGCACACCTTACTAAGTTAATAACGTGAAGAGAGCTACCACTAAATTTGGGGAGAGGGTGTTAGTCGAGCTGGAAGAGTTCAGGGTATACCTAGGGGAGAGGTATAACACCCTAACCGAAGAACAAATATCAATGATGAATACGGATGCTGCAGCCAACATCCTGTATATGGAATCCGAGGGAGCTGATGGACAAGCTGTTAAAATACAATTTAAAATTATAAATGCTGTTACTAGCACTAGCACTAGCACAAATTAAAATGTATTAATGGTATGTTGTAAATAAAACACTTATATTGATAATAGTTTTTTATTATAGAAAACCTTATTTCATTACATATTACATTGAGAACAATCTTTTATTAGAGTATACTCCGTAATCCAACTATCTTCTTCTTCCAAATGTCTGTGAATTCTACATCTTCGGTAAGTTTGGAAAATTTTATTATTTTGCCATTGTATTGGAAACCTATCCCAGTTAGAATCTATTTCTGTTGATGCATACACCATTATCAATTCCATTGGTAATAATTCTATATCTTAATTACACATATAATACAAAACTTGATATGTGTTATAAAATGTTTTTATAGCATTGTATATATTAAATCTTAAACGGTACAATGCTGCTAAGTTCATAACATTTTGTGTAACACAGTTTGTAGTATTGTACTGATATCTTATTTTTTCTTCTTCTGGTTGTAGTAGTAACGGTTCCAAATTTATAATATTACAATTTAAAATATTTTCTAACCAAAATTTGCACTTTTCACCCCACACGTAAACACGTGAACATTCAAAACTGTCGATTATACTTTGCAGAAATTCTTGACGTTTAGAATATATAATATCCCCAGAGCTCCATTGGATGTTATGGATATTATTCGCTTCTTGATGTTGAATTTGTTTTTTCCTTGCATCACTTAATAAGGAATATGCAAAGGGTTGTTTAAAAATTCCGCTTTTACATTCGTTTGTGTCTAACTCTAACACTGCAAATTCTTTACAAATAAAACGATTTCTTTTACCAAAGGTAAAACCTTTCAAATCTATAATTACAGATATAGATGTAATAGTGCTCATTTTATCTAATTATGTTTCTCGAATAAAGTATGGAAAAACACTACATTATTCCAAATATCAAAGCAGTATTTATACTCAACCGTTATCAATACTTAAACTACTCCTAAGCGATTTCATTTTTATTAACCCAACTATTATGAGTATTGTCAAATCCTAACCATTTTACAAACATTTTATTATTTTTCTTTTTTAAAATTTTTTCAACTAAATAAACATTTGGGTGTTTTACTTTTTCTAATTCCTGTTCATAAAATGCGCCATCAATTAACTGACCAAATTTATCTTGTAATATGTACGTAATTGGATTTGTTAATTTCACCTTTTTTATAATAAATATTTCATTAGACCAATTTGGCATATAACCTTTATCAAAAATTCCTCGATATTTACTAATGCGAACGTTATCATTAATTTGAAATTTTTGCTTTTTATTTGGAACTATTTTAATATTATTGTATACTGTGTTTAATATTTTTTTTTCATTATTACGAGTTACATTAATTGGTTTCATATTAATTGTTCTATGTTTCTTATTATTATATTCTGAAATAACAATTGGTAATAATTTCAACCATTTATAAGAACCTTGCAAGCTAAATTTTTTATACATTATATTTTTTAATGTACGGTTTACACGTTCAACAATAGAAGCTTTTGGTGTTTGTTTTGCAAAATAATGATTTATACTATATTTTTCTGTTAATTGTTTAAATTTATTATTTTTAAATTCTTTCCCCAAATCTGTGTGTAAATTTTTTGGAATACGATTGCTTAATTTGAAAATTTTCTGCATTGCATTTGCTACTTCAATTGCAGATTTGTTTTTTACCGGTTCTGCCCAAACATATTTTGAAAATATATCAATTACCACAAGAATGTAATTATAATTTTTGTTTAATTTAGCATGAGCGTTCATTTCAACTAAATCAGCTTCAAAAGTCTCATCTAATCCTTTTATAATTACACGTCTTCTTTTAAAATTTTTTCTTGCTGGTTTATGAAGCTCGTTGACTATATCTTGTTTTATTTGTGACATGTTAACTATTCATTTATATCATGAATTTTTAATTCTTTATATATGAGTGATATATCGTTTTTTATAGTATTTATTATTGTATTGGTTTTTTCAATTTTTCATTAATAATTTTTTTACATTCATTAGCAATAATATCTTTTTGTTTTTCAAGAATAATATTTATCCGTTCTTCTAAATATTTCTTATTTACTGCATGCAAATCTGATATAGGAGTACCAACTTCAATTAAACTCTTATCACTATCTTCACTGTCACTGCTATTATAATGTTTTCGTTTTTTATTTAAATAAAAAGATTGTGAGCTGTGATGTCCAAACTTGTCAATAGACATTTTACTACTAATATTATTCGATAATGTTAGCCTCTTTTAATTCGCTAATTATAGAAATAATTTCGTTATCAAGATTATTATTACCAGCGTTCTTAGATGCTATTAATTTTTTTAATTTTTCAACTAATTCGTTAGGATTATCCCAATATTCATATTCTATCCGTTTTTTATTATAATTTTTAAGCAATAGATCTACACCAGAACCAGTTTTTTTATGTGATAAATTTGCAGCTTGTTTTGTTGGAAGGGAAACAGATGAATATCTTTTAGGTATCATTAATGGTTTAATAATATTTCTATATTTGTATGATGTGCTTCCTTTAATTTGTCCTGTTGGACTATTATCACGACGAGCTGCATTTGTTATATTTAAAATTTGTTTATAATTATTACTATCTTCTTGAGTATATACATTATTAGGCTGTTTTTTAAAAACAAGTTCGTATAAACCTTGAGTTCCTGGGAATATATTTTTATCAACTCTTATATTTTGATTTTCAAAAGTAATTACTTTGTTACCCATTTTAAAAATTTCTCCCTTACCCCTATTTTTATTATATGTAATACCGTATATATCATCTATATACTTAGATTTTCTTTTAACGTCATCAATATATTTCTCAAGAGTAATATCCAAATTTGTTTCAGATTTTATATTTTCACTTGTAGTATAATATGGATTTAACAAAGATTTATTATGTTCTTCATATTCTTTATCCATCTCCTGTTCATCCTCTTCCTCCTCCTCCTCATCTTCCTCTGCCTATGTTTTAACAGTAATTTTTTTTTATTTTTTTCATCACGTATGTTTTGTAAATTTTCAGTAATTTCTTTTAGTTTTTTAGTTATAGTGTTATATGATTTTTCTAAATTAATCTCTGTTTCTACTTCACCACTTTTTAATAATTTCAGTTTTCGTCTAACATTTCGTCTAGCTTCTATTAATTGTTTTTTTAAATTTTTATCTATATTCATTTTGTAAATAGGTTTTAATACTGGTAATTAACCTTAAACAGCTTACAAACAGCTTGTAAACAGGTCTGTATACTGGTCGGTATACTGGTCGGTATACTGGTCGGTATACTGGTCGGTATACTGGTCGGTATACTGGTCGGTATACTGGTCAGTATACTGGTCTGTTTTATATATTTATATAATGATCGAAACCTTTACGATAACGACCTTTATTTATATCACATTCTTTATTTATAACTATAAATCCGTAATTATTATGCCAGCACATTGCACACATATATTTAAATTTATCAAAAGTCATGTCAGTTCCCACGTGATCATTATATATATATGTTTTAAATTCAAATCATCTTGTTTGAATAATATTAACATATTCGCATTATCACGGATTAAATGTTTTGCCATACGTGTATATGTTTGACATAAATAAAAACAATCAACTAGTTTATGACGTCCCATAGAGAAATAATCTCTAATAATATCTTGTTTTTCACACGCAATATCATCGAATATAAAAACAGAATTATACTTTGCCTCACTAGGTTTTATTATATTTTCGCTACTATCATAAGCATGGTATCCAATAGTTTTAAAAGGTTTAAATAGTGCTTCTAAATATAAATATTTCGGTTGATAAAGAGAATTTGAATATATATAAATATTTTCAAAGTGTAATCCATTTGGGTGTTCTAGAAGTGCAATTATAACATTTGTTTTTCCACAACCGGAAGGACCGCTAATAAGACAACGAATTGTTGTTGGAAGTAACACACCATGACGTGGTTTTTCTTTTTTCTTTTTTAAATCATAATTTTTCACAGTAAGCGTATCTTTTTGCTTTAATACTTTCATTGTAACTAAGCATATAATATATAAATACTACTTTTTATACAAAATATATTTCAGTTGACTAGGATACTCGAATGATTAAACACTTGAAAAAATATAATCAAAAATTAACTTATGGAGGTAGTTTATTAAACACAGCTATTAATAAACTTCCAATTGAACTTCATATACCTGGATATAATTATTGCGGTCCGGGGACAAAATTACAAAAACGACTTGCACGTGGTGATAAGGGTGTTAATTTATTAGACGAAGCTTGTAAGGTTCATGATATTGCATATTCCAAGAGTGAAAATTTAGAAGATCGTCATAAAGCTGATACAATATTAGCTGATAAAGCATCTAAACGATTTCATTCCAAGGACGCTTCTATAAAAGAAAAAATAGCTGCTCTTGGTGTCACAGGAGCAATGAAAGCAAAAATTAAATTAGGTGCTGGAAATAAAATGAAAAATCAACGAAAACGTGTTAAAAAAAATAATATAAAACATAAACATGTTAAAAAAATAAATAAACGTAAAAATATGCTTAATTTCAACAATGAAATTAAACGTGTTCGTTCTACATTACAAAACAATAATTCTGATAAAAAAAATATTCTCATTGCTTTAAAAGAATTAAAAAAAAAAAAACTACGTAAACCTAGAGTAATATCAATACCAAAAAAAGGTGGTATACTACCTCTTATACCAATATTTGCAGGGTTAAGCGCATTAGGAACATTAGCTGGGGGTGCTGCTGTAATCGCAAAAGCTGTGAATGATGCAAAATCCGCAAATAAACAACTAATAGAAAATCAACGTCATAATAAAACAATGGAAGCTATTGCTTTAGGAAAAGGATTATATTTACAACCTTATAAGAAAGGATTAGGTTTATACTTACCAAAATTATCACAATTTTTATCTACAAAACAAACAAAAAACTATTAAAAAAGCTACCAAAACGTGCCTTAACTAATATCGAATTATTGAAATATTCAAAAATACTAAAACTAGTATGATATGCTTACAAATATCCATTTATACAATTTAAGTAAGAATTTCTAGTCAAAACATGTCCATATTGATAAAAAGGTTAAAGATCAAATGTATCCGTGTTGATAACTTTGTTGCCCTATGTGAAATAATATTAATGATTTTAATTGCTAACGAATTCAACACGTGTAAACATTTTGAAACTAACAAGTTATGAAATTGTTTATCCATATTAATAACTTTGTACAATGTCAAATAATATCCGTGTAGATAACTTTGTAGCACAATGTCAAATAATATTTATCATTTTTAATTGCTGACGAAATCAAAACGTGTTAAAATATTAAAATACTGTGTTAATAATTGTAATATTTTTTAAAAAAATAGGTATAAAAGAAAATTTATTTTATAAATTTCATTATTGTAAAATATTCATTTATATGTGTACAAATAAATATAAAATAATGAAATTATTAAATTTATTTTTAATACAAGTATATATATGTTACTTTAGTTTCTGTGAAAATACAACTACGAGTATAAACTCTAATGACTTTCTGGAATCATTAGAATACATACATAGAAGCGTTAAAGAAGTATCAAAAATATTATAATTTAAATGTGACAGGAGCTTTAAATGAAGAATTAGTAAATTCATTCAAATCTAAACGATGTGGTGTCTCTGATAATAACAGCAAATATGATAGATATTTCTGGAATAAAACTGTTATAACGTGGGATTTTATTTACGGTTATGATTATCAAATTAAAGTTGCAAAAGAAGCATTCAAAATATGGGAAAAATATATTAATATTAAATTTGAATATACTCCAAATAATAGTACTAACTATAAAAAAACAAGCAAGCAAATATTCTAATTTCAATGGGTGGAAAACGGCATTATGCTTATTATTTATTCCAAAATTGTCCGTATAATTTTGATGGGCGTGGAAAAGTTTTAGGACATGCAAGTTCTCCACATCCACATCTAGCTTCTGTTGATATTCATATGGATCTATTTGAAATATGGAGTTACAAGTTATCAAATAACAAAGAAGATGAAAGTGTAAATTTTTTGGAAGTTTTAGTCCATGAAATTGGACACGCGTTAGGCTTAGATCATGTGCGAGAAAAAAATGCTCTTATGTATAGTCATTATTGAAACGCAGAATTTAAAAATATTTCAGATTTCAAGTTACATCCAATAGATATTGAGGAAATACAAAGTTTATATGGAAAAAAAACTACAACTCTGCCTACGAAATTATTACCTCAGCCAATACCAACGGAAGAAGCAGAAACAACGAATAAAGAACAGGCTCCCGCAGAAGAAGCACCAGAATTATGCGATATAAAAAATTTAACAAATTTTCTTATTATTAATGATAAATTATTGATATTTTATGATAACTGGGTATGGGTAAAACATATTTTAGAAGACGGTTACACTAAGCCATATTATTTATTAGATTGGGTGCATTTATTAAATGATAGTTTCAAACATTTAGCAGCTGTATATCGCAAACCTAACAGTAACATAGTATTAATAAATAATAATAAATTTTATGATATTAAGTGGCCCTTGTTGACAATATTACAAATTACAGATGGAAGTTCTGTTTCAAAGGAGATTAAAAATATTACTGCAGCAGTTCATACAAATTTAGGTCAAACTTATATATTTTTTAATAATATTCATGTAATACAGCTAGACGAGTGTAGTAATTCAATTATAAATCGCGGAACAATAAATTCAATGTTTCCAGGTATCCCACCAAATATAGATGGGGTTTTTCAATATATAAATGGATATTTGTACTTTTTAAAAAATAATATAATATATGAATACAGTGAATATTTAAAAACTGTTACAAAGGCACTACCATTTAATTTATCTTTTTTTAATATACATTGTCCAAATGAATCTATTTTAAAACAATTGAAAAATCTATTATCAAAATATTTTTCAAGTAAACATTAGCGTTTTATCACATTGAGATAACACAACAGTATAAATACCGCAGTGAAGAGTTATATACGTACTAGTAATACAGCACAATATACAAGCAGCAACATGTCCTACGCTGAAATCAACAAGTTAGCTGCAGTACTGCCGATTCGAAGACTGAGATCCTTGGAGGTATGCACACCTTACTAAGTTAATAACGTGAAGAGAGCTACCACTAAATTTGGGGAGAGGGTGTTAGTCGAGCTGGAAGAGTTCAGGGTATACCTAGGGGAGAGGTATAACACCCTAACCGAAGAACAAATATCAATGATGAATACGGATGCTGCAGCCAACATCCTGTATATGGAATCCGAGGGAGCTGATGGACAAGCTGTTAAAATACAATTTAAAATTATAAATGCTGTTACTAGCACTAGCACTAGCACAAATTAAAATGTATTAATGGTATGTTGTAAATAAAACACTTATATTGATAATAATTTTTTATTATAGAAAACCTTATTTCATTACATATTACATTGAGAACAATCTTTTATTAGAGTATACTCCGTAATCCAACTATCTTCTTCTTCCAAATGTCTGTGAATTCTACATCTTCGGTAAGTTTGGAAAATTTTATTATTTTGCCATTGTATTGGAAACCTATCCCAGTTAGAATCTATTTCTGTTGATGCATACACCATTATCAATTCCATTGGTAATAATTCTATATCTTAATTACACATATAATACAAAACTTGATATGTGTTATAAAATGTTTTTATAGCATTGTATATATTAAATCTTAAACGGTACAATGCTGCTAAGTTCATAACATTTTGTGTAACACAGTTTGTAGTATTGTACTGATATCTTATTTTTTCTTCTTCTGGTTGTAGTAGTAACGGTTCCAAATTTATAATATTACAATTTAAAATATTTTCTAACCAAAATTTGCACTTTTCACCCCACACGTAAACACGTGAACATTCAAAACTGTCGATTATACTTTGCAGAAATTCTTGACGTTTAGAATATATAATATCCCCAGAGCTCCATTGGATGTTATGGATATTATTCGCTTCTTGATGTTGAATTTGTTTTTTCCTTGCATCACTTAATAAGGAATATGCAAAGGGTTGTTTAAAAATTCCGCTTTTACATTCGTTTGTGTCTAACTTTAACACTGCAAATTCTTTACAAATAAAACGATTTCTTTTACCAAAGGTAAAACCTTTCAAATCTATAATTACAGATATAGATGTAATAGTGCTCATTTTATCTAATTATGTTTCTCGAATAAAGTATGGAAAAACACTACATTATTCCAAATATCAAAGCAGTATTTATACTCAACCGTTATCAATACTTAAACTACTCCTAAGCGATTTCATTTTTATTAACCCAACTATTATGAGTATTGTCAAATCCTAACCATTTTACAAACATTTTATTATTTTTCTTTTTTAAAATTTTTTCAACTAAATAAACATTTGGGTGTTTTACTTTTTCTAATTCCTGTTCATAAAATGCGCCATCAATTAACTGACCAAATTTATCTTGTAATATGTACGTAATTGGATTTGTTAATTTCACCTTTTTTATAATAAATATTTCATTAGACCAATTTGGCATATAACCTTTATCAAAAATTCCTCGATATTTACTAATGCGAACGTTATCATTAATTTGAAATTTTTGCTTTTTATTTGGAACTATTTTAATATTATTGTATACTGTGTTTAATATTTTTTTTTCATTATTACGAGTTACATTAATTGGTTTCATATTAATTGTTCTATGTTTCTTATTATTATATTCTGAAATAACAATTGGTAATAATTTCAACCATTTATAAGAACCTTGCAAGCTAAATTTTTTATACATTATATTTTTTAATGTACGGTTTACACGTTCAACAATAGAAGCTTTTGGTGTTTGTTTTGCAAAATAATGATTTATACTATATTTTTCTGTTAATTGTTTAAATTTATTATTTTTAAATTCTTTCCCCAAATCTGTGTGTAAATTTTTTGGAATACGATTGCTTAATTTGAAAATTTTCTGCATTGCATTTGCTACTTCAATTGCAGATTTGTTTTTTACCGGTTCTGCCCAAACATATTTTGAAAATATATCAATTACCACAAGAATGTAATTATAATTTTTGTTTAATTTAGCATGAGCGTTCATTTCAACTAAATCAGCTTCAAAAGTCTCATCTAATCCTTTTATAATTACACGTCTTCTTTTAAAATTTTTTCTTGCTGGTTTATGAAGCTCGTTGACTATATCTTGTTTTATTTGTGACATGTTAACTATTCATTTATATCATGAATTTTTAATTCTTTATATATGAGTGATATATCGTTTTTTATAGTATTTATTATTGTATTGGTTTTTTCAATTTTTCATTAATAATTTTTTTACATTCATTAGCAATAATATCTTTTTGTTTTTCAAGAATAATATTTATCCGTTCTTCTAAATATTTCTTATTTACTGCATGCAAATCTGATATAGGAGTACCAACTTCAATTAAACTCTTATCACTATCTTCACTGTCACTGCTATTATAATGTTTTCGTTTTTTATTTAAATAAAAAGATTGTGAGCTGTGATGTCCAAACTTGTCAATAGACATTTTACTACTAATATTATTCGATAATGTTAGCCTCTTTTAATTCGCTAATTATAGAAATAATTTCGTTATCAAGATTATTATTACCAGCGTTCTTAGATGCTATTAATTTTTTTAATTTTTCAACTAATTCGTTAGGATTATCCCAATATTCATATTCTATCCGTTTTTTATTATAATTTTTAAGCAATAGATCTACACCAGAACCAGTTTTTTTATGTGATAAATTTGCAGCTTGTTTTGTTGGAAGGGAAACAGATGAATATCTTTTAGGTATCATTAATGGTTTAATAATATTTCTATATTTGTATGATGTGCTTCCTTTAATTTGTCCTGTTGGACTATTATCACGACGAGCTGCATTTGTTATATTTAAAATTTGTTTATAATTATTACTATCTTCTTGAGTATATACATTATTAGGCTGTTTTTTAAAAACAAGTTCGTATAAACCTTGAGTTCCTGGGAATATATTTTTATCAACTCTTATATTTTGATTTTCAAAAGTAATTACTTTGTTACCCATTTTAAAAATTTCTCCCTTACCCCTATTTTTATTATATGTAATACCGTATATATCATCTATATACTTAGATTTTCTTTTAACGTCATCAATATATTTCTCAAGAGTAATATCCAAATTTGTTTCAGATTTTATATTTTCACTTGTAGTATAATATGGATTTAACAAAGATTTATTATGTTCTTCATATTCTTTATCCATCTCCTGTTCATCCTCTTCCTCCTCCTCCTCATCTTCCTCTGCCTATGTTTTAACAGTAATTTTTTTTTATTTTTTTCATCACGTATGTTTTGTAAATTTTCAGTAATTTCTTTTAGTTTTTTAGTTATAGTGTTATATGATTTTTCTAAATTAATCTCTGTTTCTACTTCACCACTTTTTAATAATTTCAGTTTTCGTCTAACATTTCGTCTAGCTTCTATTAATTGTTTTTTTAAATTTTTATCTATATTCATTTTGTAAATAGGTTTTAATACTGGTAATTAACCTTAAACAGCTTACAAACAGCTTGTAAACAGGTCTGTATACTGGTCGGTATACTGGTCGGTATACTGGTCGGTATACTGGTCGGTATACTGGTCGGTATACTGGTCAGTATACTGGTCTGTTTTATATATTTATATAATGATCGAAACCTTTACGATAACGACCTTTATTTATATCACATTCTTTATTTATAACTATAAATCCGTAATTATTATGCCAGCACATTGCACACATATATTTAAATTTATCAAAAGTCATGTCAGTTCCCACGTGATCATTATATATATGTTTTAAATTCAAATCATCTTGTTTGAATAATATTAACATATTCGCATTATCACGGATTAAATGTTTTGCCATACGTGTATATGTTTGACATAAATAAAAACAATCAACTAGTTTATGACGTCCCATAGAGAAATAATCTCTAATAATATCTTGTTTTTCACACGCAATATCATCGAATATAAAAACAGAATTATACTTTGCCTCACTAGGTTTTATTATATTTTCGCTACTATCATAAGCATGGTATCCAATAGTTTTAAAAGGTTTAAATAGTACTTCTAAATATAAATATTTCGGTTGATAAAGAGAATTTGAATATATATAAATATTTTCAAAGTGTAATCCATTTGGGTGTTCTAGAAGTGCAATTATAACATTTGTTTTTCCACAACCGGAAGGACCGCTAATAAGACAACGAATTGTTGTTGGAAGTAACACACCATGACGTGGTTTTTCTTTTTTCTTTTTTAAATCATAATTTTTCACAGTAAGCGTATCTTTTTGCTTTAATACTTTCATTGTAACTAAGCATATAATATATAAATACTACTTTTTATACAAAATATATTTCAGTTGACTAGGATACTCGAATGATTAAACACTTGAAAAAATATAATCAAAAATTAACTTATGGAGGTAGTTTATTAAACACAGCTATTAATAAACTTCCAATTGAACTTCATATACCTGGATATAATTATTGCGGTCCGCGGACAAAATTACAAAAACGACTTGCACGTGGTGATAAGGGTGTTAATTTATTAGACGAAGCTTGTAAGGTTCATGATATTGCATATTCCAAGAGTGAAAATTTAGAAGATCGTCATAAAGCTGATACAATATTAGCTGATAAAGCATCTAAACGATTTCATTCCAAGGACGCTTCTATAAAAGAAAAAATAGCTGCTCTTGGTGTCACAGGAGCAATGAAAGCAAAAATTAAATTAGGTGCTGGAAATAAAATGAAAAATCAACGAAAACGTGTTAAAAAAAATAATATAAAACATAAACATGTTAAAAAAATAAATAAACGTAAAAATATGCTTAATTTCAACAATGAAATTAAACGTGTTCGTTCTACATTACAAAACAATAATTCTGATAAAAAAAATATTCTCATTGCTTTAAAAGAATTAAAAAAAAAAAAACTACGTAAACCTAGAGTAATATCAATACCAAAAAAAGGTGGTATACTACCTCTTATACCAATATTTGCAGGGTTAAGCGCATTAGGAACATTAGCTGGGGGTGCTGCTGGCATCGCAAAAGCTGTGAATGATGCAAAATCCGCAAATAAACAACTAATAGAAAATCAACGTCATAATAAAACAATGGAAGCTATTGCTTTAGGAAAAGGATTATATTTACAACCTTATAAGAAAGGATTAGGTTTATACTTACCAAAATTATCACAATTTTTATCTACAAAACAAACAAAAAACTATTAAAAAAGCTACCAAAACGTGCCTTAACTAATATCGAATTATTGAAATATTCAAAAATTTTAAAAATATCTAATTTCAGAGGAGTTTTTATGAGAAACAATTTACCTAAACATACTAATTTTACTGAATGTGGAATAATTAATTTAGATGATTATAATAATCCAGGTACACATTGGGTTGCATATAAAAAACATGGTAGAAATGTGATATATTTTGATAGTTTTGGTAATTTAAAACCTCCAATAGAAGTAATTAAATATTTTGGTAGCTGTAATATTAAATATAATTATAATCAATATCAATTGTTTAACACTAATAATTGTGGACATCTTTGTTTACAATTTCTATGTAATATAAATTCTTTATAAATAAATAATTTAGTGTTAACCAAACAATAATGTCGTACACATTTACCTTTTCTCAAAATAGTTCTCAATTATCAACTACTATATATCCATCTATTCAACTTGATCCTAAGAGTGAATACGTGATAGGGCTTATCAATTTTGAATCTTTTAATTCAATTCCAAACATTGATGAAAGAAATAATAAATTTTATGTTGGTGAATACTCTATTACAATACCAGATGGATCGTATGAGCTTGAAAATATAAATATGATTTTAAAGAAAAAAATGAAAAGTTTAACAAGTGGTGGAAATATAAAATCAAATATATCAATCAAAGCAAATAATAATACTTTAAAATGTGAAATGATATATAATTGGGAAATAGATTTTACTAAGCCGAATACAATCAGAGAATTATTTGAAAAGAAAAAATATGAAGCTAAAAAATATCATATCTCGGAAAATCCTATAAATATCTCCAATATTTAATTTGTAGCATTTCGTTGCATATAGGACATCTTTTATATTTATTCAGTGGCGGAACTATAGGTGGGCCAGGGTGGGCCGGTGCCCACCTTTAAAAGTGTTGGCCCACCCTCGTGCCCACCCGTAAACAATGCAGGCATCAATAAAATATATAATACCATTATTATAGTAATTTTTCTAAAAATTTGTAAAAAGAAAAAGACGGCGTAATCTTTGTCTTGAAATATTTAATTGGTATTATTGTGTCTGCACGGTGGTAGGGCTTGTATAACCAAAGAATTGGGCTAAGGGCTAAGCCGATTGATGAGGCCGCTCTTTTACGGAGAAACTTGTGATAGTCATTGCCGCGCGCTTTTACAAAGCATGCCGATTTGATTTATAATTGATGTCAACTGACCGTCTTCATATCTGCCACTACATCTACAATAGATCAGTGCACATGTAGTTTTCGTGTCTTGCAAATTGCAATTTATGTGAATTTTGATGATTAGTGCTAGTTAAAATGAATAAAAGTAAAATTATAAATTCTTTCGCGTCAACTTCAAAAAAATTTAAACCTGTCGTTCATTTTCCATGACACCTACTGAAAATTGCTTGAATATTGTAAAAATTATTTATTATTTTTTAAATATATAAAGGCATTTGGCCAATTCTTTTTGCCTCATTGGATTCAGTTTTTATTTTTAGTTTGTTCTAAATTAATAGGTAAGAAAGACATATTGAAAAATGAAAAAAGTAACATTGAATTTCCTATGTTCAAAAATTAAAGTAGACACTCGGTATATAACAATGATACGGCCCACCAAGATTTTCCGGTGCCCACCGCGTGGCCCACCTAACATTTTCCCTCTAGTTCCGCCACTGTATTTATTACTTGGTAATTTAGATTTCGAAAGTTCATCATAGATATAACATGAATGACATTCATGTCTAATAATATACCAATCTTTAGACTTTAATGGCTTTACTTTAAATTCTTAAAATTTACATGCAATTTCGTTGAATTACAATTCATACATTACTGCACAAAATGTAGAAATGATTTGCGCTATATATATGTTTCAAAATCCGTGTACAGTATTCACCGTCGTCGTCGTCGTCGATAACCTTTAACCTCCACCACATGCTAGTCAGCCGCATGCTAACATGTGCAAATAGTAGTTCAAAATGTGACCACCGTTATCAAATAGATGGCGATGCTAGTAGCGAGCGCTATCAAGTGCATTGCGGTTGCGTCCTTCTTAAAACTAGCTAACAACCCCCGCACAAGAACAACCCCCGCAAAAGAACTACCCCGCACAAGAACTACCTCGCACAAGAACTACCCCAGTGACAAAAACTACCCCCAAAGCCAAAAAAAGCCATCCGAAGCGAAAAACATTCAAGGTCATCGTCCAAACCGGATGAACAGGGTACAAAGTTCAAGGTGAGCCAGAACATACATAGCTGTACTACTAATGTTGTTAGTGATGTTGTTTATAGCAACTAGAAAGAGCGTGACACTAAAAATTTCTCCTTGTGGTACACCATTTTTCTGAGTCTTTTCGGTTGATAGACATCCATTGCTTTTAACATTAAATTTTCTATTTTGCAGGAAATTTTCAGTATAACGTAGGATATTTCCATTTATGTTGTGGAATTTTAGAGTGTTAATTATATGGTGTTTCCATGTTGTATCGTACGCTTTTTGTATATCTAGGCTTATTGCTACCAGGTGGTGTTTTCTTTTAAAAGCGTTTTGTATAGATGTTTCTAGGTTTATTATTTGGTCTATTGTAGATCTTTCTTCTCGGAAGCCGCTCTGTTCGATGTTTAGTATGTTTTTTGATTCTAGTATCTAAGTTAGTCTTTTGTTAACCATTTTTTGTAGAATCTTACTAAAGCAGTTCGATAACGATATAGGCCGATAGTTGTTTGGGTCGCTTTTGTTTTTGTTTGGCTTTAAGATGGGAATTATGATGACATGGCGCCACATGCTTGGATATACTTGTTTTTCCCATATATGGTTGTATATTTGGAGTATGTAATTCATTGTTTCCTCTGGGAGATTCGCAATAAGTTCGTAAGGAATTCCATCGGGGCCGGGGCTGCTTTTTCCTTTGGTAGTACGTATAGCTTGTAGTAATTCCGAGGAAGTGAAAGGCAAGTTTTCAGGGTTTTCCTGATTAATATTTGTATTGTTGTTTGTGGCGGAGGTTTCTACAGCATTTTTATGTTCTAGAAATTGCCGAGTGTAGTTTACGTCGGAGGAGTTTTTTTCAAATGTTTCGGCTAGGATGTCAGTGATCTTCTGGTTTTCAGTGTAAGTTTGGTTTTGGTATTTTAGAGTTGTTGTTTGTTGGATTGATTTTCCGTCTTTTATTTTTCTGATTTTATCCCAAACGATTTGCACCGATGTGTTAGGGTTCATTTCAGACACGAATTTTTGCCATGATTCCCTTTTGTTCTTAAGTACGGTTCTTTTTAGTAATGCTTGGGATTTTTTAAGTTTTATAAGGTTTTCTTGATCTTGTTTTCCTATACGTGTAAAGGGCTTTTTTGTTTTCTATTACGACTTTGTGGCATTTGTCGTTCCACCAGGGTACTTTTTTTGGTTTTTTTCGTGTCTTTTTTAATCCGATAGCTGTATTTGCTGCCTGGTTGATATGATGGATTAATTTTTCAATTAGGGTGTCTATCTCATCGTTTTGATTAATTTGTTTATTTATTTTTGCAAGTTCCGTGAATAATTTCCAGTTGGCGTTTTTGAGATTCCAGCGGTTATAGACAGGATGGAATGTTGTATTTTGCGAATACGTTGTTATTTTAATTGGTAGGTGGTTGCTGCTAAAAAGAGTTTCAATTATTTCCCAGGAAAAATTTAGCACTACTTGTGGGTCGCTTATAGATAGGTCGATGTTAGAAAAGTTGCCTGTTTGACTACAGAAATGGGTCGATGAACCGTCGTTGAGTATGGCTAGAGTTTGATTGTCAAGAATCTTTTCTATTATTTTGCCTCGTTGATCATATTTTCAGATAGGGTTATGGGCGTTATGATCACCTACCATTAGAAATGGTTTCGGAAGTTGATTTATTAAATCCTCTATTTCTGTTTGAGTTATGTTTGAATTTAGTGGTAGATATAAATTGCATAGGGTTATTTTGGATAATGTGAAAAGTTTGATGGCGACAGCTTCTAGGTCTGTGGTTAGATTTACTTCTTCAACATGTTGATTAGATTTAGCGAGAATTGCGACTCCACCGCTAGCGATATTTGTATTAGTTCGATCTTTTCTAAAGATGTTAAAGTTTTTGAAGATAAGATTCTGGTTTTCTTTTAAGCGCGTTTCTTGGATACACAGGTATTCCGGTTCGTGTTCAGTCTAGTTCTCCTCTGTGGGATTGTAATCCATTACAATTCCATTGTACAATCATTCAGAGTCTTGAGTTGTTCCTGAAAAAAGTTATTCTTGGCTGGAATGTATATTACTGTTAGTGTTGTGCTCTCTTACTAGTTGTAGTTTAATTTTTTTCTGTAATCTTGAGAATCGGTTCTTAAACGCTGTATGTGTTAATAGTGGATATAAGTTGTTCATCATTTCAATTAGGTTAGGTATATTTTGGGTGTAGTCTTTAACTACCGCAAGAGGATCAGGGTTTCCTTGCACATTTTCTAAAAACTCTTTAAATTCATCATATTTCAGTGTATACTTTTCCTCGTGCTCTTTCATTTCAGTTGCTATTGGTGTTTACATTGTTTCTAGTTGAATTTCTTCTGTGTTGTTTGGTCTTAGTTTTTTATTTATGGGTTTAATAGTGATTTTTGTATTTTTAGTAGTTTTTGTGTTATTGTCGGTTAGGCTTTGTTGATGTACTGGATTTATTTCTGGGTTGTTGTGGGAGTTGGTGTTTGTAAGTTGTTGCGAGTTCTCATTTAATGTCTCTGAATTGTCAGATATCTGTGATCTGGGTCGTTTTGGTGGCTTAGCTATTATATCATTTAGTGATACCATTTCTGAAGTATTGTTTGGGCACTGGTTGCTGTTATGTCCGGTTTTTTTACAAACGAAACATGTCATGTTTTCTTCGGTAGTGATAAAAATTCTATAATCTGTCTGTTTGTAATTAAGTAGCATGCTGTCAGGTATGTGTATGTTTTGATCTGGTGAAATATATGTTTGTCGTCTAAACTTAGTATATGTTGGTATTCTACTTCTGACATTCCTACTCGTAGAAAGTTGATGGGTGATATCAATTTTATTACTATAGTTGCAAGATGGTTTTCTATTATAGAATGTGGGATGGTGGGGCAGACATTTGACAGAATTAGTCTCTTGGCTGGTGTAATTAGTAATTAGTTCGTTGTGGTTTTGAATTATTTGGTTTACGTGTGTTTTGGAGGATAGGTAAATACATACTCTGTTGTTTGATATTCTTGATGCAAAGATAATGTTTTTAGGGCCGATTATTTTTCCAACAGCTATAATGAAATTTTTGATTTTTGATCCGTCTATTGTGTTTATAATTATTGCCTGATCTTTGCCTGGAAATGTGGATTTTGTTACCTGTTGTGTCATATCTGCGAATGATTTGTTTGGGATTGAGTTGGTCATTGAGTTCTCGGTCGGCGGTGTTAGTTGGGGGAACATATTTTTTTAGTGCCCCTGTACTCAGCGGTACCTTAGGAATTCAGTGTGCTTTCGTTCTTCTGTTGTTTGGTAGGTTTATTCAGTTGTCATTAAATTCACTTTATTTTTACTAAGAAATGATGTAACACGTTTTTGTCTGTTGTATTAATAGTGTGAGGTAACACTATTAAGTGTTGTAACGTTAAATGCTGTAGGAGCTCACTATTATACAGCAGAACGGCGTAGATGGGTTGCACTCAAGAACAAAAAAGATGTCTAATTGCTGCTACATAAAAGGTGTTCTTCTGTAAAGTTTAGTTTTTAATTTTTGTTACCGCAGTCATCTACTTCACGAGGATCCTCACATCAGTCATCATTGTCGTCGAAGTCATCTCCAACGTCCACAGCTTCTTCGACAAATTTTGTATATACAGATGAGGTTAAAAACAAAGTGTGGGCTATTTGAAAATATAAATGTCCCGATTGTGATTTTCAATGTGAAGTTGATAAGCGCCGTGTGCCTACAACTAGTAGGTACCAGAAATGTCCTGATTGCGATGAATTGTTACATATAACATTCATAACATACAATGAGGGTGGAACAAATATATTTCAAGAAGGTGCTATGATCCGTCCATAGTAAGTATATATATTAATATATTTTTAAATATATATAATAATAAATTATAATAGCAGTGATCGGTAATATGATTGGTGACGTCAAATGATATTGATAGCTGCTTAATAAATTAATGTATCATATATGTGTCTAAATAGAAGAATAAAAAATGAATATAGTTATGATAATTTTATTCAGTTTATTATTACACAAATTATTTTGTTATAATTATTACATTTAATTATTAATTTAATCCTCTTCCTTACTTGTTAATGGTGTATTCATGTCCTGTGCTGCTTCTTCTTCTTCAGGAGACCATTTTATAACATGTTTACAATTTATACAATTATTATAACCCAATAAACGGCATAATATTATACAATAGTTAAAATGGTGATATCTATCATCCATAAATTCATGTGGTCCATTCACATATCGATAATGATTTAAAATCCTTTTTTTATATGTTGATGTATCTAGCTCATTATCTCTATACGATGAAGTTGGTAAATTTTAAAATATTGTTTTAATTCTTCACAGTGTCTAGTTTTATATTCATAATACAATAGATCAGACATTGTTCGTATAAAATTCAATTTGTATGAATATATTTGACCGCTGTATATTTCAATATCAGATTATAAAAAATCACATAACCTATTTTTATCTTCCACTCGTAAATCAGTCATCTCATTAATTACTGGATCTTATATTATTATAATCCAATAAATGGCATAATATTATACAATAGTTAAAATGGTGATATCTATCATCCATAAATTCATGTGATCCATTCACATATCGATATTGATTTAAAATCCTTTTTAATCCCATCCCATTAATTACTGGATCTCTATATGTTATTTTAAGAACAATTGTGCAATTTGTTGAGTTACATATTAACTTATCGTTATTAAAATGTAAACCGTAAATAGTTTTAAAAATCAATTTTTTAAGATCTTCAATATTTTGAACAGAGCATATACACAGAGACATTTTCATAAACAAAAATGATACAAGTGTGTTAAATATAAACTTTATTATATATACATTCCCCCACAAAACTCAGATATATTTTATTACAAAACAATGTTAAAGACATAACATAGCAAAAATTATAGATCAGTCCGCAATGAGCTGATAGTTCACGGACTAAGGAAAATTTTCTAGAAGTTCTTCGTTAATTACACAACATAGCAACACAAAATTATTTGTTTGCAGATGTAATAATAAGCTGATATATATTTGTTTGCAGATGTAATAATAATCTGATATATTTCATCAGAAAATGTTCTAGAAATTTTTGTACATCCGCAATGTGAGCTGATAATTTATTCAGATCAGTCTATAATTAGCTGATAGTTCACGCACTAAGGGTACCATATCAACTTGTTCATTTAAAAAACACTAATTCAACATCAATTTCGCTGTGGACACAGCAACGACTAGTCGACGTCCTCGTTACATCTTTTTAGATTTAGATTTAGATTTGAGGTGGAGGGTGGATAAACTCCACGTGCACTGAGGCCTCACATATGGGCCCATTGTACTGCCTCCAGGTGCACAGCTCTCTAGCTATCTTGAAGCCATTCTACGCTACGGAAGAAGGCTAGCAAGTTGGCAGGTGGGGTTGTGCTGAGTGTTGCCTCGGAAGGCCACATATCCCCAAGCATGGAACCTATTTTTAATGATAAAGTTGGGCATTCCTGAAAAATGTGCTCCACTGTTTCATCATCCATATCACACCCTCTGCAAAGTGAGGTGTTTGAGATTTTTATACGATGCATGTGCTTGTTGAAACGACCATGCCCTGTAAATACTTCAATAAGGAGTTTGAGATTGTTCCTCGAAAGCCTTATTAGGTAATTAGCCAGCTTGAAAGTCGGCTTAAAGATAAAAGATTTCGTCTGTTTGCAGTTAGATGTAGTGTTCCAACTAGCTGAAAATTTGTCGAAAGTAATGGTTCAAATGATGTTATGAAGAGTCGATTTACTTAGCGGCAAGATGGGCTCGGGCCCACAAGGTGGGGCAGATGAGCCTTGCTTTGCTAAATAGTCGGCACGAATGTTACCTTCATTGTCACTATGTCCTTTTACCCATATGAGTTCAAGAGTATTATCTTGGCATACGTTTGACAGGGCGGTGTGACAGAGTTCAGTTAAACCTGAGGTAAATTTAAAACCATTCAGGCTTTGAAGAGCTGCTCTACTGTCAGATGCTATCCTTATATGCTTATTTAGAACGTTGTGTTCTTTAATCAGCAATGCACTATGCAGGACCCCCAGCATTTCTGCTTGGAAGACAGTAGAATATTTGCCTAGTGGAATACTGACGTCCAGGTTCATTTGTTCAGAGAAAATGCCTGAACCGGAGCCTTTCCCATTTTTGGAGCCGTCAGTGGAAATTAGAATGTCGGGATTTGATGATATCTGACAGTCTAGTATAATCCGATAGGGTTTATCAAAGTAATTTTGGAGCAATGCAGTCAGTGTTCATTTGCAGAAGAGGAGCACTTTGAGCTGCTTCTTTGAAAATAGAATAATGCCTGCAACTTGGTCCTATTTTGGGCCAGTGGCCTAATTGTGAGAGGCGTAGGACTGCTTTCAGCGCGACTTCCTCTATGTGAAGGTTTAGAGGAGGAAGGCATAGAAGAACTTCCATTGCCGCTGTTGGTGTGGTGCGCATTGCACCGGTTATGGCTAGACATGCCAATCTTTGTACATGTTCTAGTTTTGATATTGCTACGGATTGTTTGATTCTGGGCCACCAGACAAGAGCTCCGTAGGTGATCATTGGCCTGATTATGGATACGTATAACCATAAAGCGAGTTTTGGAGTTAGACCCCAGGTTTTACCTAAGATCCGTCGACACTGCCAGAATGCTATGCAGGCTTTTTCAACTTTGTAGTTTAAATGTAGACTCCAGTTAAGTTTGCTGTTAATTATGACTCCCAGATATTTGACGTTACTGGACAAACTTAGAGACTGATTGAATATTTTTGGCATTGTGAGAGTGCCAATTTTCCGCTTTCTTGTGAAAAGAACCATTTCAGTTTTGGCAGGAAAGAGAGTGGTCTTTGCACCAGTTTTCAATGAGTTTGAGAGCAGCGCTTGCTAGATTTGCAAGGATGTTCTCAAATTACCCGTTTAGCAGGACAGTGATGTCGTCTGCATATCCAATAGAGTGATATCCATTGTTGTTGAGGAGTAGCAGAAGATTGTTTACTAATATCGCCCAAAGAAGGGGTGACAGAACACCACCTTGGGGACAGCCTCTTGTAACATAGCCTCTTATGGTTGTTTCTTGGGGGTTGCTGAAGAACTATCCCTAAGGGGTTAGGGGTTGCTGAAGAACTGCCGAAGAAAGGGTTCTATGCACACCTGTTAATTACCTAAACAATACACCTATATGACTGAAGACAGGTACCTACCTGTTAATTAATATACCTACCTATGTATTTACCTGACGCAGGTGAACACCTGTTAATAAAACAATACACCTATATATCTACCTAACCAGTCTCCCTACCTGGACAAACGAGGTACTTAGGGGTTGCTAAACAACTACCTCTAAATGGTTAGGGGTTGCTGAAGAACTACCCCTAAATGGTTAGGGGTTGCTGAAGAATGGTAGATGTGGATGACCACGGTCATCGAGCGTGTGAATTGCCGCCGGACGTGTCCAGCTATACTAATCACATTCTTTAAAATTAATTCGTTTATGTAAATTATTTCTCATAAAAACTCCTCTGAAATTTTGTATTTTTAAAATCTTTGCATATTTTAATAATTCAATATTAGTTAAAACATGTTTTGGTAGCTTCTTTAATAGTTTTTCTTTGCATTTTTGTTTGTGAATATGAAGAGGGTTGCAAATATAATCCTAACCCTTTTTTGTATGGTTTTAAATATAAACCTTTTCCTAAAGCAAATGCTTCCATTGTTTCATTATGACGTTTATCTTCTTGTAATTGTTTATTTGCTGACTTCACATCATTTACGGCCTTTGCACTTAATCCAGCGAATATTGATATAAGTGGTAATATACCACTTTTTTTCGATACAGGTATTAGTCTTGGATTACGTATTTTTTTCTATTCTTCTTAAATTCTTTTAAAGCAATTAAAATGTTTTTGCTATCAGAATTGTTATTATGTAGACTTGAACAAATACGTTTCATTTCATTTTGGAATGTAAGTTTACCACCTTTACTTTTTTTTAATTTTTTTATCACGTTCAATTTTTTTCGAGAGTGTATTCTATTACGTTTTATTTTTGCTCTCATTATTCCGGAAACATCTAGAGCAGCAATTTTTTCTATTATAGAAGCGTCTTTTGATTTAAACCGTTGAAATGCTTTATTAGCTCATATTTTATCAGCTTTATGACGATCTTCTAATTTTTCACTTATAGAATATGCAATATCATGAATTTTACACGCCTCATTCAATGAATTTACTCTCTGATCACCACGTAAAAGTCTTTTTTGTAGTTTTGTTCTGGGACCACAGTAATTATATCCAGGTATATGAAGTTCAATTATGAGTTTATTAATAGCTGTGTTTAATATGTCACTACCGTAAGCATGCTTGTTATTATTTTTTTTCTGATATTTAATCATAGAAGTTTAATATTCAACTGAAATATTATTTACATAAAGTGTCTTTTTATAAATTTCATATTAGTCACAATGAAGAAATTACAGGAAAAACATATGTTCTATATTAAAAACAAAAACATACGCTTAAAGTAAAAAATTATGATTTGAAGGAAAAAAAATAAGACAACGTCATAGTGTATTACTTCCATCAACAATTCGTTGTCTTATAAGTTGTCCTTCTGGCTGTGGAAAAACAAATGTCATAATTGCACTTATTGAACATTTAAATTGATTACATTTTGAAAATATTTATGTATATTCAAATTCTCTTTTTCAACCAAAGTAAGTCTATTTAGGAAAGTTATTAAAACCTATTAAAAATATAGGATATGCGTATAATAGCAGTGAAAATATAATTCAACTAAGCAAAGCAAAATATAACTCTCTTTTTATTTTTGACGATATCGCGTGTGAAAAGCAAGATATAATTAAAGATTATTTTTCCATGGGACGGCATAAGTTAATTGATTGCTTTTACTTATGTTAAACATATACACGTATGCCGAAACATATAATAGATACTTGATAATGCAAATATGCCAATATTTTTCAAACAGGATGATATAAATCTAAAACATGTATACGATGAACAGGTTGGAACTGATATGACTCTCGAACAATTTAAAAATCTATGTTCGATATGCTGGTCTGATAATTATAAATTTTTAGTTATAAACAAAGAATGTAATAAAAATGAAGGTCGATATCGTAAAGGTTTCGATTATTTTATAAGTCTATTAAACAGTTTATACCTGTACACAGTTACAAGCTGTTTAAACCTATTTGCTAGTATACCGCCGTGCAGTTTACAATTTGTTTATCTCTTAAAAATGAGTAATATAGATAAAAATTTAAAAAAACAATTATTAGAAGCGCGGCGAAATGTTAAAAAGAAACTTGAATTATTAAAAAGTGATGAAGTGGAAAAAGAAATTAATTTGGAAAAATCTATATTCCTATAACAAAACAATTAAAAGAAATTAGTAAAAATTTACAAAAGTCAAAAAATAATAAAAGCAAGCAAATGGAAGAGGACAAGGAAGAAGAAGAAGAAGAGGAAGAAGAAGAAGATATTAAACCTATAATGAATCCATATTCTGCTAGTACTAGTAAATTTTTTTCAGAAACTGATCCAGTTCCAGATTTATCTATAGATGATAAAAATATAGTACTGCATAGCAAGTATAATCAGAATGTTGTAGATTCCTACGTAGAAGACTTTCATGAGTTACTCAAACCATATATTAAAAATGTTATGCTGAAATCTAGAGAAATCGATGATAAATTTGGAGTTACGTACAACGAAACTGAAGAGAGTCAATTTTATAAAATGAGTAACAAGAAAATTGATTTTAAAGAAAATAATATATTAATTGTAAATAAAAAAATTACTGGAACAGTAGGTTTATATGAACTTATTTTTTAAAAACATGTATATACCGAAAATGATAGAAATAATTATAAAGAAATTTTAAATATAACAAACGCGCGGCGTCTTAATCATACACCAAGGAAAGGAAATCTATTGTACAAATATACAAATATTATAAAAACATTACTTACGCCTACGAGACATTCGTCATTTTCTCTTAGTCCAACGTCGGCAACAGACAGCAAAATTTTTGCATAAGAGAACTGGTCATGGATTAGAATTTTTAAAAAATTATAATAATAAACCAGTTGAATATGAATATTGGGAAAATCCTAATGAATTTGTTGAAAAATTAAAAAAAATTATAGCATCTAAAAACGCCGGTAATAATAATCTTGATAACGAAATTTTTTCCATAATTAAAGAGTTAAAAGAGTCTAATATCATTCTATAATATTTAGTAATAAAATATCTATTGATAAGTTCGGTCGTCATATTGTTAAATATAACTACTCAAAATTTAGTAGTGACAATAATTCTAATAGTGATAACGACTATGATAGTGATTCCAGTGAAAAACTTGTTAAGGTTGCATCTCCTTTATTAGATTCCCATGCTATTAGTAAAAAAATATTTAGAGAAAGAAATAAATATAACAACAGAAAATATAGACAAAAAATTGCAAACTATAATTACTGAATTTAGGAAATACATACAAGAAACCGATAAAACTATAAAAAATATTCAACAAGATATAAAACTTATTTTAAAAGAATTAAATATTCATGATTTATCAGAACCAAACTAAAAAAAATGTCTAATATAAAACGTCATGTTGTACAAGAACTACATAAACCAGCAAGACGAAACTTTCCACGAAGGCGAACAATAATAAAACAATTAGATGAAACTTATCAAGCTGATCTAGTTGAAATGATCCCGTTTGCAAAAATAAATAAAAATTATAATTATATTCTTCTTGTGATTGATTTTTTTTTCTAAATAAGTGTGGACAAGACCTATTAAGAAGAAAAATGCAATTGATGTAACAAATGCTTTAAAAAATATATACTTTACAGATAATAAGGGATAAATATGTTTTTAACTGAGAAAAATTTGCAGTCGCCACTGGGACTCGAACCCAGGACCTCTGTCGAGTCCCAGTGGCGACTGCAAATTTTTCTCAGTTAAAAACATATTTATCTCTTACTATATACTGCGTAGGAAGTTAGAGTTGAACTTCAAAAGTCTTCACCACTTTAATATTACAGATAATCATATACCAAAAAATTTGCAAACAGAGTTGGGAAAAGAATTTTATAATAAAGAATTCAGTAATTTAATGGAAAAATATAAAATTAATCACTATTCAACAAATAGCTCAAAAAAGCAGCTATTGTTGACTTTGTAAATAGAACATTAAAATCTTTAATGTGGAAAGAATTTAGTTTTCAAGGTTCATATAAATGGTTAGATTTATTACCAAAAATTACTGAAATATATAACAATAAAAAAAAATAGTACCATTCATATGAAACCCATTGACATAACCAAGAGCAATGAAAAAGATTTATTAAGAACTGTATATAATCACATAATAATTGTTAATATAAAATCTAAATTTAAAATAGGTGATAATGTTAGAATTAGTAAAGAGAGGGGATTGTTTACAAAAGGTTACATAACAAATTGGTCTAATGAAATATTTATAATTAAAAATATAAAATTAACTAATCCAATTACCTTTTTACTTAGTGTTAAATTTGGGCAACCTATTAAAGGTGGGTTTTATGAAACCGAGTTACAAAAAGTCAAATATTCCGATATTTATTTAGTAGAAAAAATTATAAAGAAAATTTATGTAAAATGGCTAGGATTTGATAACACGCCTAACAGCTGGATTGATAAGAAAAGTTATGTATAAAAGGAAAATATTAATTTGTTATTATTTAGTTTCTCTGCTTGTGTTGAACAGACAGCGCTAAGATAACTTCAAGTGTTATTTTCGATATTCAAGGCTTTTTTATTCTAGAAACAAATCAGTTTATTTGCAAAGAATTTGCAGTTATTAATATAACAAGTGGTAAATATGGAACAGGAATTTTTAAGCAACCATATCTGTTTACATGTTTATCCAAAGAAACTCAAAATAGTCTGCAATTATCTGTAAAATCTTCACATAATTTAGACTGGTCTACATGCAATATACGATACAGTAAACATCAATCAATTTTGAAGAAAATACTTGGAACAACCTGAATTTTATAAAATCTATGTTTTGGGAGAAGATAAGAAACAATGGTAAGAAGCATTTATTCACAAGAATATAATAAATTTAGAACAAGTGGAATGTCCATCGATATCACCATTACATTCTCCGGTTGAAATTAAAAATTGTTATCTTCACGTTTTAAACTGTGCTGTTAAAAATGTGGACGATATAAGAAGATAGTATCAATCAAGGTTCAATAAGTTATCAATAAGATATTATACATTTGCCAATAGAATTTGTGATCGTTTATGCAGAAAATCAAATTGATTGGGTATGGAATAAATTACCAGAAGCTTGGAGAAATAATGAAATATTTCAAAAATATCAAAAATGTCGGTATTGTAACGTGATTTAAATATATTTATTAATAGAAATATATTAAAGATAAATTATATTAAATATTAAAAAAAAAAGATTAATAAATACTTACTTGAAGTATTACTATTTTCCTAATAATTTATGATATAAAAAGACAAGAATAAAAGGATTAAAAGGTTTTGAGAGGTTTGAGAGGTTTTGGGTTCGTAGCCCTCGTAGGTAAATAGGATTTTCTTAGCTCTACACACTAATTTATTCTTACAAACTACAATATTGTAAAATAATAAAAGTTTATACTTACAATTTAGTTCAGGGAGTTGTAGGAGAGACACTTGAGGTTGGTTGATTTTAATTTAACAGGAATTTAGAATTATTTTTAAAACCGAACGATAGATAAAAATTAAACAATTACTGTTGAGACGCCTGCTTGCAAATCAATGAATCTGCATCTCCGAGAGCAAGAAGATTGAAAAAACTAACTTGCTCAGCATTTTTGCCCCACTAATAATGAATGTCTACATCAGCTAATTATTTAAATTTTGGCGGTTTGTTACATTACCCCCTTCTTTAAGAAAGAATGATACTCTCAAGTGTCATTCCTTTACAAGTGTTAGTATGATATAAAATACAAAATTAAACTTAATAATACATTACATACGAAATTCACTCTGCACCTCCACATCAAAGTTCCTGGCACATATGAGGGCTGATCACTAAAGTCCCTGAGCACTCAATTCTCGTGGAAGGTGAGGTGGGTTACTACGAATACATCTGTAACAATTTATATTTTTAACAACTATATCTACATTAAAATTAAAATGATTAAAAATAATAAAGCAATACATACCTTAAGTATGATCCTGACGATTATCCGTCCAATGGGATGGGCTGTTGATCTCAGGGTAAAGGCGAGGAGGAGCTCCGGGAGTGGTTGTTGTCTCCGTATCACTGGTTGTATTCTGCTTCTTTTGATTGATCAATATGTTTCGATAAAGGAGACAGTGAGTTAAAGTACCCCATATACTGGTGATAAGGTAAATAGTGATTGCTCGAATCCCTACTCCGCATACATACTTTATAAGTAATATAACATAATAAAATCCAATTTTACTGGAGCTAAATAGTCTCTGGTTTGTATTTTTACTGCAGCTGTAATAACGACGTTATCCCAGGTGCGACCATTTTCATGATACGTTGTTCCTTTACAAGCCCCTTCGAGTGGGGCTGATGTTGTACCGTTCATATTTATTTCTCCGATGATTTGTTGGTAAATTTTTAGTGTTTTGTATTTATGAATATTTCTACATTCTTCGGCTCCGATTTTGTATACATAATTTGCAATCCCATTTGTTATTACAGAAGTGTGACTATGCATTCCACAGTAATATATAATTCGAGTTATTTCTACAAGACGTGCTTGAACTGGTACGAGTTTAACTTCATTTCTTTGAATAACTTTGGCCTGGACCTGTTCACTCTGGTAATCGGAGTCTGGATGTGGACACTCTTTGACATCCTTCAGAGAAATGGTGGTTATGTTGAGGACAGGTCCCTCGCAGTCATATGCAATAAACCCCCAGGACAGTGTCCAAAATATTGTGACTATGAGTGCCTTATCAATCATAGTTGTACCTGAAACATTTTTCCCACAGTAACTGGTACTTATTTAGTTCTTAATCTAATAGTTGCTATAATCATCATACATATTTGCTTTTTTTTTAACTTATATTTAATTTTAGTGAAAACTTAGTAAAAATAAATGATTATAACAAAGAATATATAATTTAATTAAAATTAACTTACATAACTTAACCTACGTGAAATACGTTATTTTTCCTTTGAGGAAAAATAACGCAGCTTTAACACTTTTTCTGTGTGAAGGGTCTATGACCGGCTCGAATTCCGGTAGGGCTCAGCTAGTCTCAACAATTTTGAATAGGCTTTCCAAAGGGCGTTACGTGAGCTACTAGCCTCCCCGACTAAGTTAAACAAAAATCCAGAAGAGGTACTCGTGCTAAAGACGAATAGTGTACCTCAACTGGTGGATTCGAGCTATTAATTTTAATATTCAAAAAATTTATTTTATTTCCTTGCCTTTTCAATCGGATGCGAATTCATTAAAGTTGTAGACTTGTTGTGGTCACCAGTACGTCACCGAGAATTCACCACCTAGACGAACTCACGCAAGAGATTTCGTCAGGATGCGAGAACCCCACAGCATTACTCACGGATGAGCACAACAGATCTATTAGAAATTATCCGATTGAATATTAATAATTTAATTCTCAAATAATAAGTATATGTGAATTTTAATTGCAGAATTTTGAAAAACAAATTTTATCATAGATAAAACAATATCCCAATTTAAACGATCTAGTCCAAAGCCAATTTAGGTATTGCTAAATTTTCAACGTTGTTTTCTAAACAGAATTCTTTTAAATTTATGAAGCATTGGAAAACATTTTTATAAGTAGGTTTTTGGAAATATTTACTTTTAGTAATTAAATAAAATACATAATTTTGTGGAAAAATGAAAGTAGCTACCTCGCCTACATTTTTACTTTGATTTTTTAAATAATTTACTTGGCCAAATTGTTTTTTAAATATTTTGGCAATTCTTTTACTAATATTAAAATCTTTTGACACACAATGAGCCAAAGAAAAATTTTCTGGTGCTGATAATATAATAGGTCACCATATTTTATCACAACGTTAGAAATATCTTTACCTTAATTATTATCATAATTTTGAATATATTTAATAAAATCTTAAAAATTTTGTGAAAATACATTCTTTATCTCATATATTCGGCTTAGCGCATCAGCATTACCGTGTTTTCTTCCAGGTCTGTATTTAATATCAAAGTCAAATTTTACATCTTTTTTAGTTAAATTTGTGAGTGGTTCCGCTAATTCGGAAAATTTTGGAATAAATTTCCTATACCAACCGACTTGGCCTAGAAATCCTCAAACATCTTAACACATTTTGGAAGAGGATATGATTTAATTCATTCAATTTTACTTGGGTCTGGTTTCACTCCATTTTCAGATATTATATGGCCTAAATATTTGACTTCTTTCATCATAAAATTACATTTTGAAGCTTTTAATTTAATATTTGCATCTTTTACTCGGTCAAAAACTAAACTTAATTTTTTAATATGATCCTCGATGCTTGAAGAATTAAAAATAATTATATCATCTAAATATACCATACAAATTTTATTAATTAGGCCGGAAAGTGTAAAATTCATAAATCTTTGAAATGTAGCTAGAGCGTTACATAAACCAAAAGGCATTTTGTTATATTCATAATAACCATCAGGTACGGAAAATGCAGTTTTTTCTCTGTCATTTTCATCCATATCTATTTAATGATAAGCAGCTGTTACATCGATCACACTAAATAAATTAGAATTATTAAATTGTTCTATTTGTTAATTTAAATTTGGAATTGGGAAATAATCTTTTTTAGTAAAGGAATTTAACGCACGATAATCTATACACATTCGTATTTTATTTTCACTTGACTCAGTTCTTTTTGTAATAAATACAACAGGGGCGGACCAAGGAGAATTTGATGGTCTTATAATTTTGGATTTTAACAATCTATCAATTTCATCTTTAATAACTTGTCTCTGATGGTATGGAACACAATACGGGCGTTTTGAGATTGGCGGTACATTTTCTGTTATAATTTTATGTTTAACTTTTTTGTACTCGTAAGTACAGAACCATTGTAAATAAAAATATCTTTGTACCTATTTAATAATTCTAGTAACAAGTTTTTATTTCTTTCATCTAAATGTGATACATCTATGTCTTTAAAAATATCGCTTTTATTTTGCTGAATATTTCCTATTACCCTGTCACTTCTTTTGTCGTTTTTATTATTTTCTTCAATATTTTCTACAATTTTAAATTGATTAGTTGCTCTGTCCATTATAGTATTCTGTTTTAATTCAACTTCAAAAGTATTTAAATTTATAATACGGCCTTGACAATGTTTTATATTGCTTACACAGTGAGCTACATATACGCCGCTTATCGGCAGCTCATAAGCTTCTATTAAAATATTATCATTATTATTTAAATTCTTTTTTAATTTAATTTTTTTTTTTTCTAAATACGATATTAGGTCTGGTTAGTAATACAAGTAAGTACAGACATGAATGTGGATGTATATATCTACAGACATATATCTATATGCACATTTCTGTCTACACTTTGCACTTTTAGTTAGAATCTAGATACTATATATATGCTCCTTTATTTCAACATCGTGATATTTTACTTAGATTAGTATAAGCCTCCTCCAAGAAGAATTTGTACCCATATCACTGTCGGATCATCCATTGCATCCGGATTGGTGCATTTCTTACTATATGAAAATACATTTTTTAATCCTAGTTTGTAACAAGATATCAGTTTTCCAGGAAGAAACGAACAGAGATCATCTCGACGTTCACTTTCCCATATTGCAATTCTATTGTGAGTTTTCTCTGTCAGTTGTTCAAGGGCACTCCAATCTGTATAAATAAAAAGAGGCATATTTTCAATGTTCATAGGGCATACTTGCTGGACTCCCATTATAACTGTTCCATTTTTAATATAACAGCACGGCGGGTTATGATAGAAACTAAACTTTACAGAATCAGTGTCATACTTCATGCTATCACTGTAAATTAACCAGGTATTTTTTCTCTTAATATCTCTAATTCTTTTAACTAATCTTTTCCTCCTGAGTGCTTCTAATCTTTGCCTCTCAAATTGTCTTATTAGCTCGTCTAAATTTTCATCTGCATCATCATCTTCATTTTGGTTATTAAAATCAGACTCATAAATAAATTTAAACATATCTCTGTATTTTTTATTATTAAAGAACCGCCGATCATTATAGATAGATAAGGGAATCTTTTCTTCCTCCTTTAGTTCTGGATGCTTCTTCTCAAATACATCTTTTATTACAGGAGTGTCACATCTTAAATAATCCTTGTTGCCTCTAGCTGTCTCCATGCAGGTCTTTATTCGTTTCCGGATTAAAGGAGGGCTAGGGACAGTTATAATATTCCTCCTGAGATTCTCTAAAGGTACCTCAATTTCATCTACATCAATATCAAATCTGTTTTCCTCTCTATCATTATCAAACTCCTCATTATAGATGCTTCCATCCTCATCATCATTGTTTCCAATCGTCTGATTCATTAATAGTATAAGGTCTGTAACGTTTTTGACTTCACGCTTATATCTTAAGACCTTGCTTCTGTTTATAGTATAAGTATTTTCCAGTAAGAATTCATCCCATTCTGTTAAATTTTTGTCTATTAATCCTTTATTTATTGGAAGAGTAGTAGTATTTACTTCTAGATCTTTCTTGATATTCGATTTCCCATATGTAGTGTTATATGATTTATCTTTGTCTGGAAGTTTTCTAGAGGTTGCTTTATGTGATGTTGCTGGACATGAACCATAGTTTGTAACCAGATAAATATTTAAGATCACGGAACAAGTAAGAAGGGCAGCCAACACTATTTAGCAACAAAATGAATTTTATAGATTCAAACCACTTCCTTCTAGCGATATTGGAGCGTTGCAGTTCAGATGGTTGTAACATGTTAAAGGTTTCCATTTTGTTTACAATCGTATAACTATGTACCTCTCCTTTTAATTTAAATTTAAAATTTGCTTCACTGTGACCAGGAATTTTAAATTTTCGCATAATAAAATATCAGAATAGGTATTATTAATTTTTGGTTTTACTTTTTCAGTGCAATTATTATTATTATTACTTAACCCTTGTACGACTTTATTATTATTAATTATATTATTTGTGTTTTCATTTGAAACACTTTTATTATTAATTGTGCTTTTATTTATTGCACTTACTTTACTTTTATTTTCAATTTAATCTAGGCTTTCATCAAAAATTTGTGAAAAATTGCAAATATCAGATTGTTGACTGATATCAAGGGACCCTAGCTTACTGGCAAAATCTCCTTCTAAGTGCGCTTTTGTACAATTCGAACGTAAGACGCGATCATTTATTGTTAAACAATTATTGTTATTGTTTATTAGAGGTTTGTCGTCAAGGTTTTTCCCACACGAAGATTTTGATTCGGTGTGCATTTCTATTGTGTGCTTCTCTGAGTAACACGGTATATTTTTGATAGATACTACTGCTTTATCTTTACAGTTGCACTGAATACAATAGAGTCTTTCTTTTAGAGTTAGACGTAATAATGATACGATTATATTAAAAACAAATTGACTTAATAAAATAATAAGAATAAAAAATTGTATTATTATATTTATTACAGTTGGTTTAAAATTTAATTTATAATTATTATTGGGCAGGCATTCATTATTATTATTGTTGGTTTTTGTTTGGTTATCTAATTCTATGGTCTGAATTTCAATATTATTTAATTTTGATTCTGAATTTTTAATTTGGTCTAACAATTTTTTATTTATTTCATCTTGCTCCTTACATTTCGTTCCTAAATTTTTGCTTTGTTCAGTTCGCCGTTTATTTTCTATTAAAATATGAAAATTTTGTTGTATTGATTTGTTTTGAATTGTATAAATTTTCTCTTTAATACCGTAAAATGGGGTGGCTTTGTAAAGTGTTACAAGTGTTTTTGTTCGTAACTCAATAAGTATTTGACTTCGGTAAAAGTACAAATTATGTTATAATATATGTGTATGAGACGAATGTTTTAACATAGAAGATTTATTTATTTTTCATATTTCAAGGGTAAAAAAAAAATAAATATGGTAGTGTCAACTTCACACACAAAACGCCGTCTTTGACACATCATGATTTTTTATGCGGATTTGTATGTAGCCCCAGAGAGAAGCAAAACGCGTTTTTTTAAAAAAATTTTGGTCACGTAGTTTTTTTGTTATTAACAATTATTTATTATGGGGTTACATTGACACACGTTTGTTCGAAACAAATTTTATACTCTGTACAAAAACATTACAAAAATATAAAAAAATCACATGTTCAAGGCATATTTATTTTGTGTAGTATAATTGGTACTACAGTAGATGAACATAATTTTTTTTTCAGTTTTTATGTATAAAACATAGATAAATGCCAACATAAATATATATTTGTCTAATAGACTGAAATTAACTGCCACATAGCAAAATAGATATAAAATAATAGCTCTTTTAGTAATACTAAAAGGTATTACATAACAAATTTTAAAAAATAGTACAAACCAAGTGCCTAATTACAAAACAATAAGGCACATATTTATCACAAGAATAAGTTGTGTTGAGCAAGAACCTATTTTTCATAGACATCAATCTCTTCTTCAAAGACATAAACCAGCTTTTTTCCCTTATTGTTTATATTTGGTTTTGGCAAGATCCTGATAACGTCCTTATCACAGATAAAAAAATGTCAGAATCTATTATTTTGAAAGTGGTGCGAGTCTGATTAGTGCTTTCAAATTTTTTAACTAACATGTTTTCATCACCGACTTCTTCAATGGTTGCTAGATATCTGTACGATTTTCCGGAACCAGAATTTACGTTAACTAATACGTAATCGCCTTCAGTCACTTTTAAAGGTTCTGATTCATTTTTATATTCGTCACTTACATTTGAATTTTCAGTATCTTCTGTAGCATTTAAAGTTTCTAGTCCAGAAACGCTTTTAGCACTGACAATTTTTTGTTTAAAATCTCCTTTAATTGGCACATTTTCAAGTTCAGAATCGCTGGTTGAATTCACAGAACCTCGTAAAGAATTATGATATTTATTTGCAGTTTCTGGTTCAGCTACATTTTCGCATTCTGATTCATGCATAGAATTGTCACTTGTACAGTCGCAATCTGTTGTAGATGACTCTTCAGCTGAATCTGAATTTACAGCCTCAGTTACAGATTTACCAGGTTCTATGTTAAACCTTTTTCGAGAAGCTAATCTCCGAGTGTTTTGCTTTTGGAAACGAGTTTCCTTTAAAAATTCAGTTAAACTGTTATTAACGGCTGCTTCATCTGGTTGCTCATCATTTGATAATATTTTATCCAACACTTTTCTCTCGTTGTGTAGATAAATTCCCGTGGCTTCAAATCCATTCCGTATATTACGGCTTATAGCTGACTTTTCTTGATCGCCTATTTTGTGCTGAGTTTGGGGTTTTACACTGTCCATTTTATTTAAACAGTCGGTCAATAAACTAGCAAAGTGTTCTTTCGGCAAAGTTTCCATCTTGCTGTGTTTTAATTTCCAATCCAGTAAAACTGATCACCAGGAACTCTTTAATGGTCGAAAAAAGGCGACATCTAGCGGCTGGCATATATGTGTTGAGTTGGTCGGCAAGCAGGTGAAACTAATGTTATTATCCTCACACTGTTTTATGACATCAATGTTAAAATGTGATGCTAGGTTGTCACCTATTATAACCTTTTTCTCAGGAAGTTTCTTGGCATGAGGCACAAAGATGGAGCAAAACCAGTCGTTGAAGCAACTAGAATCTATCCATCCATGTTTTGTTCTATTGTATGATGTTCCTCTATAACAACAACGATTTGTGCAACATGGCCTGTCTTTTAGACCTCCTGTTGTCCACGTATTCCATAAATGTTCTGCTTTAAATATAACATATGGTGGCAGGAGAACACCTGACGCAAAGTGCAAAACATAACAGTGGTTGCTGATTTTGAATGGTTAAGAACCTTCTCAGGATACTTTGTACCTCTTCGAAATATATTACGTGTTTTGCCTGGGTCATCAGACATATTTGTTTCGTCATAATTGAATATGTTCTGCGCAGGCACTCCATCCAGTATTGTTTTTAAATTTTGAAAATAATCTCTCATATCTTTTACACTCACCTGTGCACGTTTTCTTGCAATATTTGTTGCAAGATGTTGTGAGACCTCACTTTTATGTCTCTTTAGCAGAGACCGGCCCAATCGGTTCCCGGAAAATTATCTTTAAACTTTGGAATAAGGCGCCCTAGTCTATCTAGATAACTTTTTGTAAATTTCCGTAGATCAGTCATAGTTAACGGGTAACCCCAATCATCACAACACAGTATAGCTTTTATGAGAACTTTCTTTTCATTAAATGATAATACAGTTTGTCCTCCTGCAATCCTGGTGTGTTTACCATGATATTTATTGAATAGTGTCCCGTACGGGATCTTATATTTATATTATATTATTATATATCTAGTCCCATATAAGAGAAAGTTGCACAAACAAAATTTTCCCCAGAAAAATCAATGTAGCCCAGAGAAATAGAGGTAGGGAGAATGATCGTACACCCTGCGCGGGTATACAAGAATAGAAGGACGCCATTTTGCAGGTTCATACAGGCGGCAATTTTAAATGTAGAATTAGAAAACTATATAATTATGATATAAATTTGTACAAAACTTTATTTAAAATTTGACGCTATTAATTACATAACAATAATAATACCTAATAATTAGAGATGACAGATTTATGCATAAAAATATTATAAAATTATGCATTAACATTGGTAATCATTTTATGCAAACAAATAATCAAAATATGCATTTGTACATTTTATTGAATAACTAAGTTTTTATAAAAATATATATAAATGTTTATAAAAAAATAATAATTATTGTACTAAATGTATCTTTGTTTAGAAATTTTTGTTACGTTTGTTTACATTCAAAATAAACCTATTAAAAAATATATACATTTGCATAAAATTATCAACTTCAACTAATAACTATTGATGGTGAAATAATATTAATTTATTTAATTCTCTCCTAACCAATTTTCCTTGAATAAGTTCTGTGTATCTTTTCGACAGATTAATAAACCTTATTCTGATATAACAGTAAATAATGTCCTTTACTAAAATAATACCATAATTTTTTTCTATTATTTAATCTCTTAGAAAATGGTCATGTAAATTAGGAAAATGATTGTTAATATTATAATAAAATGGCTGTGACAAAGTAAGAAAAAAAACATGTTAAAAATTACAACTATTCCAGTAACACAAGAAAACAAAATGATGAAATAAACAATCCTGACCGCGTGCTTACAAAGCAAATTGACAGATGACCTGCAAAATGGCTACCTCCAGTTTGTACATCGAAAACTGCATGCGCAGTCGTCGAAGCGTATTCTCCCTACCTCTATATCTCTGATGTAGCCCCATGTAATCAAACCGACCCCATTTTACGGTATTGAAAAACCCTGTCTATATTTGGTGGGATACCTGGAAACATTGAATTTATTGTTCCACGATTTATAATAGAATTACTACACTCATCTAGCTGTATTACACGAATATTATTAAAATATATATATGCTTGACCTAAATTTGTATGAACTGCTCCAGTAATATTTTTAATCTCTTTTGAAATAGAATATACATCTGTAATTTGTAATATTTTCAACAAGGGCCACTTAATATTATAATATTTATTATTATTTATTAATACTATGTTACTGTTAGGTTTGCGATATACAGCTGATAAATATTTGAAACTATCATTTAATGAATGCACCCAATCTAATAAATAATATGGCGTAGTATAACCATCTTCTAAAATATTTTTTACCCATACCCAGTTACCATGAAATATTAATAATTTATCATTAATAATAAGAACATTTGTTAAATTTGTTATATCACATAATTCTGGTGCTTCTTCTTCTGCTGGAACCTGTTCTTTATTCTTGCTTCTGGTTCTTCTGTTGGTATTGGCTGAGGTCATAATTTCATAGGCGGAATTGTAGTTTTTTTCCGTATAAACTTTATATTTCCTCAATATTTGTCGGATGTAACTTAAATCTGAAATATCTTTAAATTCTGTGTTTCTTTAATAGCTATACATAATAGAATTTTTTTCTTGCACATGATCTAAGCCTAACGTGTTTCCAATTTCATGGACTAAAACTTAGAAAAAAAATACATTTTCATCTTCTTTGTTATTTGATAACTTATAATTTCATATTTCAAATAGATCCATATGAATATCAACAGAAACTAGATGGGAATTTGGAGAACTTGAATGTCCTAAAACTTTTCTACGTCCATCAAAATTATACGGACAATTTTGGAATAAATAATAAGCATAATGTCGTTTTCCACCTATTGAAATTAGAATATTTGTAAATTGCTTGTTTTTTCTATAGCTGCTACTATTATAGGGAGTATATTGAAATTTAATAATAATATATTTTTCCCATATTTTGAATGCTTCTTTTGCAACATTAATTTGATAATCATAACCGTAAATAAAATCCCACGTTATAACAGTTTTATTCCTCCAGAAATAATTTTCATATTTGTTGTTATTTTCTGATACTCTACATCATTTAGATTGGAATGAATTTAACAATTCTTCATTTAAAGCTCCTGTTACATTTAAATTATAATATTTTTGATACTTCTTTAACGCTTGTATATACAATCATTTTTAGATATTATTGGATAGTTCAGTTGTGTTAGTTTCCAAATACCCATAGATTTCTAAGAATTCTATTGATTCTAGAAAGTCATTCGTAGTTGTATTTTCACAGAAACTAAAGTAATATATATATACTTGTAGTAAAAATAAATTTAATAATTTCAGTATTTTATATTTATTTTTACACATATACATGACTATTTTACATTAATGAAATTTAAAAAATAAATTTTGTTTTATACCTATTAAAAAAAAATTTCAGATGTTTACAAGGTAATTTATTATTTTAAAAATGTTTACACCGTAATTTATTATTTTAATAATGTTTACACGTGTTGAATTCGCCAACAATTAAAAATGATAAAATTAATTTTATTTCAAATTGTGCAACAAAGTTATCAAAAAGCTTACATTTTAACATGGACATATTTTTACTTCAAAAATATTATGTTGACATTATACAAAGTTATCAACACAGATACATTTGACTATAAATTTTGTTAAGCATATAGTAGATTATTACTAGTCACGACTTGAGAAGCTGTAACGCTCTTGAAAACGTGAAGTCTTTTGAAGCAGATGCAGAACTTCAAGAAGATAATAGCTATACAGGTGCGCAGTTTTTATCACCATTACTCCGTTATCGAGGCTGATGGCGGGAAGGAAATGAAAATATAGAAAGTGAGGAAGAAGCAGAAGAAGAGGTTATAATAGAAGTAGAGGAAGAGGCAATAATAGAAATAGAGGATAGTGATAGTGAGGAAGAAGAGGTGATAGAGGTGGACTGTGACAATGAAGACGTAATAATATCAGACAGTTAGGATGATGATGTAATAATAATTTAACAAGTAGTAGGTATTAATAATGTAATTTATATCTTTAAAATAAGTAGTGTGCAATACAATTCTAACAAAAAGTATTTTGTATTATAATTTTAACAACGAACTATAATAAATATCCTCATGGATATGTATCTGTAGAAGTACATGCGTTTATCATCGTGAGGACTTTAAACTATTTTGTTTTACAGTATACAATTCATGTTTTTTAGATAATATACAATATTGCGTTGTACTTACAGAACTATTATTAAATAAACAATCATAATAATTGTCGAACGTAATATTTTTCAGAGTTGCACCCGTAACACCTTTAGCCTTTTTGTTTAACTTTGTTTTAATATCATCATTAAAAATTTTATAACAGTACATTTTTAAACGTAATCCTATAAATTCTGTCATAATTTTTCCATTATTTCTATCCTTCATGAGACCAATTACTTTCTTATTAACTTGTAGCATGTTATAAATATTATTTTTACTATAATCAGAAGTTTAAATTTTAAATATTAAGCCAAAATTGGATATTTTGAAGGGAATTAGATATTGGAGAATATGGCTTTGTTTATATTAAAATTTTTTTAATTGAAAAGACGACGTTTCGGTTCTGATCGGAACCATCTTCAGGTCTACAATTACATCAGAATTACAAATTTTTATAATAAGTGAAATTTTTTTACATAAGATTTACAATATATTTCTTACCTATGTTAATATTGAAATTATTGAAGTTAATGTAAAGTTGTAAGTTTAAAGTTAAAATTTAATCCAACATGTCGACATGTTGGAGAGTCATATGATACTGAAATTCGTGGATAAACATTACACCTAACTACATACAGGAAAGACATGAATTTGATGGCAGAGCCATCTTTGGTAAGGAATGAAAAACAAAAGAGTAAACAAATAGGAATTGAAGAACATTTAGTTCTGTGGAAGAAGTAATTTAATGTCAGAATACACTGCTCTGGACCCTTGATAATCTGATTTTATATTGACTGATTTTTCATCGCAATTGATGTAAACACTTTCAAGAAATAAACGTTTATTTAAATTAGGTTCGTAATGAAGAATAGTATAATTTGTCAAATCTAGGTTATGATTCAGGGAAATGCAATGGTCTGCCAAGGCACTGTGACTATTATTGAGTTTAGTAATGTGGTAAGAATGTTGTTTAATGCGTTTGTGAATATACTTTTTAGTTTCTCCTATGTAGGTAGAATCACAACTTTGGCAATTCAGCTTGTAAACAACATTATTACGTGAACGTTTTTCTACTGCATCTTTCAAGTTGGAAAACAAAGAACTAGTACTGCTGGGAGAAGTGTATGCTACATTTAAATAGAGTTTATTAGATAAATCTTGAATTGTATGTTGTAGATGTTTATAATATGGAATTGATATGAATTTATTATTCGTTTGATTGGCCGGTAATTTACTGTTATTAATAGTTTTATTATTATGAAATTTAAGACGATTGTTTATGACTGACTTAAGGAGAGTAATGGGGTAACCATTGTTGTAACGTCTCTCATTCCCCGCCGGTCGGGTGCTCAGGAGTTACCAGGGTTCAGGAGCGAGGATGGGAGTCAGGACGGACTGGTACTAGAGGAATAAGCAAACACTTCTGTTTCTACCCAAAAATATAAATAAATATATATTCTAAATTAATAAATGAAAATAAATACAATTTATTGCATCACAAAATATAACAAATGAGGATGGCCGTTTAGCGTCTGGCGGCTGTCGAAGCTACTTCTCCGGGCTGGGGCAACCTGTAACAAAGCAGACACGGTGATACGGCGAGGCGGCGGTTACGGTCCCGGTTACGATAGTACACGTTCGCGATAAAGCTAATGGCGCTGTACTAGGGTGTTGACGAACGCGACACGGTTCCCACGCGGTGACTCGGGGCCGACGCGGTGTCGTCGGTGGAGTAGGTAGTGAGGGAACGTTCGGCTCAGCACGCCTTCGGTAAGGATGGCTCAACACGCCCTGGGGAACGGCTCAGCACGCCGTATGCGGAGAAGCTCGGGTAAGAATGGCTCAGCACGCCATATGTTAGGAAGGCTCAACACGCCTCGGGTTAGGAAGGCTCAACACGCCCTGGGGTACGGCTCAACACGCCGTCGGTAAGGAAGGCTCAACACGCCTCGGGTACGGCTCAACACGCCTCGGTCAGGATGGCTCAACACGCCTCAGGAACGGCTCAGCACGCCGTATGCGGAGAAGCTGGGTCAGAATGGCTCAGCACGCCATATGTTAGGAAGGCTCAACACGCCCTGGGGTACGGCTCAACACGCCGTCGGTTAGGAAGGCTCAACACGCCTCGGGTACGGCTCAACACGCCTCGGTCAGGATGGCTCAACACGCCTCAGGAACGGCTCAGCACGCCGTATGCGGAGAAGCTTGGTCAGAATGGCTCAGCACGCCATATGTTAGGAAGGCTCAACACGCCTCGGGTTAGGAAGGCTCAACACGCCCTGGGGTACGGCTCAACACGCCGTCGGTAAGGAAGGCTCAACACGCCTCGGGTACGGCTCAACACGCCTCGGTCAGGATGGCTCAACACGCCTCAGGAACGGCTCAGCACGCCGTATGCGGAGAAGCTGGGTCAGAATGGCTCAGCACGCCATATGTTTGGAAGGCTCAACACGCCTCGGGTTAGGAAGGCTCAGCTCGCCTTTGGTAGTTGGGCTGGAGGCGGATGGGAAGGAAAGGTGCTCGCCGGACTAGTGTCCGTGCTTATATAGCCGCAGCTACGGAGTGGGGGACGACAGCGCTAGTAGTGAGATCGGGGCCCGACGTGGCCCGATGGTTCCCGAGACTAGCCGGACAGCTAGTTAGCAACATTAGCTTCGTGCTATGAAGATGCTGACGTTACATCCCCCCCTTTCTTTCGGAGCGTGAAACGTTCACGCGTAATGACCTAATACTCACGCTGGACGGTAACGGACTTGGTGGTTTTTGCCGTCTTCGGCAAAAGCGAGGACATATGTCCCATGGCTTCGTCGTACTCGGAAGCGTCGACTGCCTTGAATGGTGGCCAACGGGACATCCACCGTAGTGTGGTCTGGCAGGGTTAACCTCCGGGTTTCTGGCCGCGCCGGTCTATGTCGGCCTCCCCTGGGAGGGCGCGAAACCGACCTTGCTGGCGAGGTTACAGCCGCGACGGCTCTGCCTACGGGTTTCTCGCGGCCTGGGTCCGGTGTTGGTGTAGCGGTGTATTTGTTGACGGCTTGCACGGGTGGCAAAATGCGGTGAGCCGCTGGTTTCAGCATTCCCAGCTCCCTTTTGCGGGCTTCGCAAAGCCGCCGGATGGTCCGGCAGGTTGCACTCTCGTGCCGATCCGTGCGGGTCTTGCGGCTGGTCGGAGGCACTAGAGGCATCGCCTTGATGAGGATGGCTTTCTTGCCTCTGCCATCTATTGTAGTGGGCCCCGTCATTGTAGGGGTTACGATGGCCGGCTTCGTTTCTGCTGGTAGTCGGCTCCGTGTCGGTGGTTTTCGGGGGCGAGTCGGATGGCGTTCCCATGCCGGGCAGCTGTCGGTGGCTGCCTGCCTCTCGCGTGGCATCGGGACAGGTTGCCCTAGGTCGGTTTGATGGTTTCCCCGACCGGTTGCTTCATGGCCGGTGGCTGTTCCAGGGCCACGGGCTGCTCCATGGCTGGGGCTGGCTCGTCGAGCCACTGCAGCATCTCTTGGAGGGCTGCGTCGAGCGTGTCGTTGCTCACTGCCATGATGCGGGTTACTGACTGATGCAGCGTGATGCGCTGCTGGCTCATCACCCCCACCCTGGCGACTGCTCCCCTCTCCACATGGTTTCAACTCGCTCACCTGTATATGGCGTAAGTAGCGCCCTCAGGTAGTTCGCAAATCAACTATTACTGGTGAGAGGATGCGGTGCACTCTATACGGGCCAGAATAAACGGGAGCTAGCTTGGCGTTAAAGCCTTGCCTTTTGTCGGATAAATGGTGTTCTTTCTTCATCACCTGTTCTCCGATGGAGGGACGCCAATCACGGTGCCGTAGATTGTAATAGCGTTGTTGCTTTTGAAAAGCTCGGGCAAGGTTGATTCGTACTAGTTCATATGCTTCCTGTAATGTACGGAATCTGGTTTCTTGTGACGGTTGCTGGTTCTCTACCTGCATGCTACCGGGTGTCGGCGGTTTCCGACCGTAGACGAGGTAGGCTGGTGAATAGCCCGTCGATTCATGGTCCGCTGTATTGAACGCAAACGCGAGTTCTGGAAGATGTTCATCCCACGTTCGGTGTGAATTGGTAATGTACTGGGATATCATCGTTTTGATAACTTTGTTGGCCCGCTCGACTGGGTTGCACTGGGGTGTATACGGTGGGGTCAATCGGTGTGTTACGCCGGCTTTACGAAGGAGGTCCTCAAATTCTTTGCTTCGGAATTGCTTGCCGTTATCACTGATCACGGTCTTCGGTCGGCCATATCGCAGCAGGATTCGGGTTCGGAGTGCATAGCATATCGCTCCAGCGCTAGCCTTGCGTATCGGTTGCAATTCAATAAATTTTGAAAATTTATCTTGTAGCACGGCGAGCCATACATGTCCTTGTTTGGATCGCGGTAAAGGTCCAATCAGGTCATACGAGACCGTCTCCCAGGGTTGCTCGACTGGCGTTGCATACATTCGCCCCGCGGGTTGTTGTTGCGATGCTTTATGCGACAAACAGCCTTGACAGTGGCGTACATATTTAGCGGCATCCTGGAACATTCCCGGCCAGTAATAATGTGGCGCAAGGCGGGTAATAGTTTTAGCGATGCCGAGATGTCCTGCCGTCGGGTCGTCATGTGCTTCTTTCAGTATTTCGGGTCGCTGGTATGTGGGTATGCACAGTTTCCAGTCTTCATCCGGTGTCGTCTCGTAAAAATTTAATGTGTGCAGGATATGGCGGTAAAGTTTCCCGCTGCGGATACAATACTCAGGATTATCGGCTGCATTTTGTTGAACAGCGGCCATTTTTCGGTCGTACCACTTGCAACATTCGGCCGGTCGTGCGGCGCTTACGGTGGTCGGTTCGGGTTGCCGTGAAAGGGTGTCCGCAACTCGGTTTAGCGTTCCCTTGCGGTATATAATGTCGTAGTCATATTGTTGGAGTTCCAGCGCCCATCGAGCTAGTCGTCCGGAAGGGTTATCGATTCGCTGGAGCCATTTGAGCGACTGGTGGTCCGTGATTACGGTGAATTTATACCCTTCTAAATACGGTCGCATCTTTCGGATTCCCCAAACTACCGCCAGGTATTCTTTTTCGGTTACGGAATAGTTACGCTCAGCTCCGTTAAGCGTGCGGCTGGCGTATGCTATTACTTTTTCATGCCCGTCGTCTTCTTGGGTCAATACGGCGGCTAACCCTTCGTTACTCGCATCGGTCTGAAGGGTAAACTTTCTGGTGAAATCGGGGCAGGTGAGAACGGGAGCTTCGGCAAGTTTTCGGCAAAGATCTTCATACGCGGTCTGTTGCTCGTCCTCCCACTTCCATTTCGCGTTCTTTCGGAGAAGTTTTGTAAGCGGGCGGGCCTGGTCGGAGAAATTAGCTATGAATCGCCTATACCAGGAGACCATGCCTAGGAATTGCCGCAATTGTCTCAAATTGGTGGGTAGTGTCAATGTCGTGATAGCGCTCACTTTCGCTGGGTCGGTACTGATGCCGTCGCGGTTAATAACGTGGCCCAGGTATTGAAGATGCCTTCGACAGAACTGGCATTTATCGGGATTGATGCGGAGGTTTGCGGCGCGAAGACGTCGGAAGACTTCAGCGAGATGTTGAAGATGCTCTTTGAACGAGCGGCTGGCTACGACGATATCATCCAGGTATGCTAAGGCGAAAGACTCTATTTCTGGACTGATGATTCGGTCGAGTAGGCGCTGGAAGGTTGCGGGTGCGGAATGTAATCCGAAGGGCATCACTCGAAATTGCATGAGTCCACGTCCGGGCACGGTGAACGCCGTTATCGGCTTGCTATCTTGAGAGAGCGGAATTTGCCAATAGCCGCTCTTTAAGTCGATCGTAGATAAATATCGCGCTCCGCGAAGCTTGTCTAGAGTGGCGTTTATCTGTGGTAACGGGTAAGCGTCTTTCTGGGTGACAGAATTTACTTTGCGGAAGTCAATACAGAAGCGCGGTTTTCCGTCTTTCTTCCGCACAATTACAACCGGTGAGCTCCAGGGGCTTTCGGACGGTTCGATGACTCCTTGCCGTAGCATTTCATCTACCTCTTTGTCAATAATCGCTTGCATAGCGGGGTTGCGCGGTCGGTAACGTTGTTTGATCGGTTCGGGATTTACTATGCGGATTTTATGTTCGACCAGGTGCGTGGTTCCTTGGAGCTGATTAAACCGCGGTAGTTCTTGCTCTAGGAATTCTTGAAGTAGATCTTGTTGTTCCGGAGATAAGGTTTGTAGCCCTGGACTCATGCTAGCTACGTGGGGGCCGGTGACAACACGGAATTGTGCTCCAATACGGCACTCGAGAGTTATCTGGCTTAATATGTCGACTCCGAGTATGACGGCGGATTCGAGGGTCTCCATAACAAGAACTGAGTGGCTTGTCTTCTGGCCGGCGATCTTAACCCGTAGAGTCATATGTCCTGTTATTTGTACCTCAGTGCCGTCAGCTAATCGTGCGTTGGTATCCTCGTGGTTCAGAACATATCCCCTTTGCTGGCAGCGCGCGGCGGTTATGCCACTGATATATGACACCACTGAGCCAGTGTCTACCAGCGCGTTAACGGTTACGCCGCACAACATTATGGGAATATGCGGTCGCGGGTCGGTTGGTTGATTGCTCCCTTCTGGGCGATGGCGTTCGGCAGTCGGTCGGTAGCGGTACCTCTGCCCGCCAACTCGTTTCCCGGCCGGTGGCAACGGCAATCTTTGGTAAGCGTGTCTACTGTACCACAATATGAGCAAAATATTTTCCCGGGTCTGCGGCAGTCTCGGCGGGTATGTCCTCTCTGCCCGCATCTCCAACAGCAGTCATTCCGCTGATAAACCATGCTAATAGAGGTGCGTGGTGTTTGGGTTCTCGACGCCGGCTGGCTCCGATAAGCTGTCTCCGGCATAAGCGACTGGGCAGCAGAGGGTGGTGGTCGGAAAACTGATTGCTGTCGTCGGATTTCTTCGTATTCATCTGCCCTTGCAACCAGGTTGGAGATGCTTGAAATTTCGGCTCTACGGATGTAAAGTTGGTATTCGCGGCGTAGATTCCGATACAGGCGATCTAACTGGTTTTTCTCGCTCATTCCTCCGAGACGGCGCATCAGTGTACGGAGAGCTGTGACGTACGGACGGACTGGTTCATCTGCCCCTTGTGTTCGGTCTCGGACAGCGTCTTCGAGTTGAATCCGTAATCCGGTGGGGAGATAATAGAGTCGTAAATCTTGGAGAAAATCTTCCCATTCGGTCCAGCTATCGCGGCTATTACGGTACCAGAGCAGGGCTTCGCCTCGTAGCAATTCAGGTAAAGCGGTAAGCATCTGGGAGTCAGAAAAATGGTAGCCCGCTCTTAGTTCTTCCACGCGTTCGATGAATGTCAGGACATTCTTTCCGTCGAACTGGCAGTTCCATTTGCGGACCGTATCAAGAATGCATGCAGCAGCCGGAGGTGCGCTCATAAGCTCGGTCGTGGTGGGAACATAAGCCGCGGGATTTAATTTTACATCGGTTCTATTGGTATTTTTAAGTTCGCGTACTTGATCGGTTTGATTTAGCGGTACTTTATCGGTAGGTGCTAATAAAGGTGTGTCGGGATTATCTTTAATAAAGCTACAAAGACGCTTTCTTAATTCCTCCACTGTTCCCGTGGAATCCAACTGGACAGCAGTGAGTTGCTCGATCAACTCATCTTTGGATAATCGGTAAATCCACGATGTTGGGTTTTCGTTCGGCATTTTAGAAATTATAATAAGTGATCAAAAAAAAATTTAGAAAAGACTACAGAAGTGTTTACTTTAACGGTCCCTGCTCGGGCGCCATGTAACGTCTCTCATTCCCCGCCGGTCGGGTGCTCAGGAGTTACCAGGGTTCAGGAGCGAGGATGGGAGTCAGGACGGACTGGTACTAGAGGAATAAGCAAACACTTCTGTTTCTACCCAAAAATATAAATAAATATATATTCTAAATTAATAAATGAAAATAAATACAATTTATTGCATCACAAAATATAACAAATGAGGATGGCCGTTTAGCGTCTGGCGGCTGTCGAAGCTACTTCTCCGGGCTGGGGCAACCTGTAACAAAGCAGACACGGTGATACGGCGAGGCGGCGGTTACGGTCCCGGTTACGATAGTACACGTTCGCGATAAAGCTAATGGCGCTGTACTAGGGTGTTGACGATCGCGACACGGTTCCCACGCGGTGACTCGGGGCCGACGCGGTGTCGTCGGTGGAGTAGGTAGTGAGGGAACGTTCGGCTCAGCACGCCTTCGGTAAGGATGGCTCAACACGCCCTGGGGAACGGCTCAGCACGCCGTATGCGGAGAAGCTCGGGTAAGAATGGCTCAGCACGCCATATGTTAGGAAGGCTCAACACGCCTCGGGTTAGGAAGGCTCAACACGCCCTGGGGTACGGCTCAACACGCCGTCGGTAAGGAAGGCTCAACACGCCTCGGGTACGGCTCAACACGCCTCGGTCAGGATGGCTCAACACGCCTCAGGAACGGCTCAGCACGCCGTATGCGGAGAAGCTGGGTCAGAATGGCTCAGCACGCCATATGTTAGGAAGGCTCAACACGCCTCGGGTTAGGAAGGCTCAACACGCCCTGGGGTACGGCTCAACACGCCGTCGGTAAGGAAGGCTCAACACGCCTCGGGTACGGCTCAACACGCCTCGGTCAGGATGGCTCAACACGCCTCAGGAACGGCTCAGCACGCCGTATGCGGAGAAGCTGGGTCAGAATGGCTCAGCACGCCATATGTTAGGAAGGCTCAACACGCCTCGGGTTAGGAAGGCTCAACACGCCCTGGGGTACGGCTCAACACGCCGTCGGTAAGGAAGGCTCAACACGCCTCGGGTACGGCTCAACACGCCTCGGTCAGGATGGTTCAACACGCCTCAGGAACGGCTCAGCACGCCGTATGCGGAGAAGCTGGGTCAGAATGGCTCAGCACGCCATATGTTAGGAAGGCTCAACACGCCTCGGGTTAGGAAGGCTCAGCTCGCCTTTGGTAGTTGGGCTGGAGGCGGATGGGAAGGAAAGGTGCTCGCCGGACTAGTGTCCGTGCTTATATAGCCGCAGCTACGGAGTGGGGGACGACAGCGCTAGTAGTGAGATCGGGGCCCGACGTGGCCCGATGGTTCCCGAGACTAGCCGGACAGCTAGTTAGCAACGTTAGCTTCGTGCTATGAAGATGCTGACGTTACAGTGTTTATAATAAGTTTTAAGTTGTCCTCATGGAACTTTGGGTGAGATAGTAAAATGGCTCTGTCTACTAAGTTGTTAATGACTGATCTTTTGTATTTCAAGGGATAATAGGAATTATAATTGAGATACTTTCTTGACCAAGTCTGTTTTCTATACCAATTCGGTAGTAAAATGTTATTTACTTTTAAAATTAATTTCATTGTTAAGTTCTATTTCTAAAGTGAATTGAATATGCGGGTTGAAAGAGTTGAATGAATCAACAATATTGTTGATTTGGGATCCAGGTAGACAGCAAATGATATCATCTACATACCTGTAGTAAAAGAGAAGATTCAATTGTGGATTATTGTTTATGATAGTGGATTCTAAATAATACATAATTAATTCGGCTAAAATTGGACTTAAGGAACTGCCCATAGGGCAACCTAAAATTTGAAGGTAAAATTTATTGTTAAATTGTAAAAAGGAACTCTGTAAACAAAATTTGATGCAATTTAGGAATTCATTTAATTGGAGGGAGGTATGGTCACTTATCTCAGACCAACGTTCTGTGATGACAACATAGACTAATTCATGTGGAATGACGGAAAAAAGTGATTTAACATCAAGTGAGATTAATTTGTAAGAAGGAGGAATAGTTAAATTTTTAATTTTGTCAATGAATGTGAATGAATTGATAATGAAATGTTCAGATTTATATTTTAAATGGGTTAACGTGGAAGCTAAATATTGAGATAATTTACAATTTGGAGAATTTATGTTGGAAACAATAGGTCTTACTGGCCAATCCGGTTTATGTACTTTGGGTAGGCAGTAAAATTTGGGGCTAACAGAATTGTGAGTTTTAAGTTTAGTTCCTAAATTTTTTTCCAGACTATTGGTTTTTTCTAAATCATTTATCAATTTGTTATTTTTTAATTGGAAAGAGTCAGTAGGGTCCTTTTTGAGTTCTTTGTAAGTATTAGTGTCCTGCAGTAACTCATTACATTTAATTAAATATTCAGCTTTATTTAAGATGACTGTAATATTACCTTTGTCTGCTCTAGTTATTATAATATCCGGATTATTTTTTAAAAAATTTCGTGTGATTTTAATGAGATTTATTATCATGAGTTCAGAGCAATGCAATCTGACATTTCGAATGTTGTGTAAATGTAAATTAATCAATTTGTTAAGAGTACGACGGCAATTTTCCAAAAGTTCTAAATTGTTATTATTGAATGCAAAGTGATTTTCGAATGAAGCTAACAAATTTAAAATGTTTTTATTGTTTACTCTAATGTTTTGGTAATTGAAAAAGTGAAATTTGGGACCTAAAGCTAAGATACATAAAATGTTAATTGGAATATCAAAATTTGTTTTGTTAATTAACCACAATTTAAGATTGGATTTAATTTTGTCAAGAATTTTGAATCCTCCACTTTTGTAAAGTAAATTGTTAAATTTTTTGATGTTTTGTTTTTGTTTCGTTGAAAATTTTTTGGTATTTTGATTGTTGAGAATTGAAAAAAGAGTTGCAAATATCTGTACTGAAATTATCTAAGATTGATTGTTTAAGAGTACTGGTTATGTTTTCTAAGATGCAAATCTGTTTGATAGCATTATTTATTTCTAACATTAAAATTTTATGATTGATTGTAGTGTTAAATTTAATAAAGGATTTGTTATTAGCAATCTCTTGATTGGGTACCTTAATTTGACAACAGGTTGGGGTGATATTCATTTTCTTGCACCTGAGTAGAAAGATTCTTCTGTTCCTGAGTGTTGACAGCTTTATTAGGAGGTTGGAATATTTTTTAGTAAACTGTTCTGTTGGGAAGTGTAATCATCCTGCAATGACGTGTAGGTGAACATGTTGAGGGTGGTGATGAAGGTTGAACCAGAACTCCTTGGTTGTAGTAATTTAAATTTTAAATATTAAGCCAAAATTGGATATTTTGAAGGGAATTAGATATTGGAGACTATGGCTTTGTTTATATTAAAAAAATTTTATTGAAAAGACGACGTTTCGGTTCTGATCGGAACCATCTTCAGATCTACAATTACATCAGAATTACAAATTTTTACAATAAGTGAAATTTTTTTACATAAGATTTACAATATATTTCTTACCTATGTTAATATTGAAATTATTGAAGTTAATGTAAAGTTGTAAGTTTAAAGTTAAAATTTAATCCAACATGTCGACATGTTGGAGAGTCATATGATACTGAAATTCGTGGATAAACATTACACCTAACTTCATACAGGAAAGACATGAATTTGATGGCAGAGCCATCTTTGGTAAGGAATGAAAAACAAAAGAGTATACAAATAGGAATTGAAGAACATTTAGTTCTGTGGAAGAAGTAATTTAATTAAGAAGTGTTGAATTTAAAAATGTCTCGTTTCATCATTTCATAAATGTCAAAATTAAAAAATTTATAAATTAAGCTATCAGTGTCTGTATATAATAATTTTACATTCTCACTTACATTGGCGTTTATATAATTAAAATGAAAATCATAAATGTAAATTTTTGCTAAATCTAAAATTAAAAAGCCAACATAAATTAGTTTGTTAAAAATAACATACTGATTTTTAAGTTCAATAAGTACCAAGTCATCTCTTAATATAGTACAACTATGAAAATTAGGTTGTGATATTTAATTCTTCGCACCATACCGTCCGTCATATTTTGAAACTAATTTTACAATTTTATGTTTTCGAACGTTTTCCATTGTCTTACCGAAAACAGCATTATTCATTAAGTTATAAAAATTTTTTTGAAACTCAAAATTTGATTGTTTGCGCAATTTTATATTCATATCTATGTAGACTCTTAACCAAGGGCTTTGTTTAAATTTTAATATTTTATGTATACGTATAATTTTCAATCCTAAATTTATATATTGTTTTAAATTTGCATAATGTATCACAAAATTTTTTTTATTATATAAATTTGCTATTAATTTAGAATGTTTCGAAATAGGTAGCGTAAAATGTTCCACAGTAAGCTGTAAGTCTATGTTTATCATGTAAATAAACTGTGTATTCTAAATCTACTTCGAAAATAATACCTGTTTCGCTTCCATCGATTAAATTTAGGAAATCAATATCATTGAAATCTTTTTCGTCAACACATTCAAATTTTTCATATGGTAAAAATATTCTCATAGCTGCACCATACAAATTATTAATATCATAATACATTAAATATGATTCTTTTTCATTAGAATTGTTCATATCCCCATATATTTATTATTGTCTTTTCCATGTCTATTAGAATACTGAGATACACCACCACGAATACCTTTTTCAATAAAAATAATTTTATCTACATCCGTTATTAATTCTAATTACACATTTGTACATTTAAGCATAGCATCAAAGCTAATCCAGGTGCTGTATAATAATGCAACGCATCCAAATTATACGTTTTCATACAACTAATAAGAATGTTTTCAAATACATCACTTAATAATAAAACATCAGTTTCATTTAGTTTATCCCATGAATCAATATATTCGTATGGAAAAATTCCTTTACGAATTAACATCTGAAATTCATCATTAGTAATCAATCATAAATATGAAGATAATTTCTCAAAACTACTGCTCATAAAACGAAATGAATCTATGAATCTAAGTTCAATTCGTGTGTTTTCAACATATTTTGTAAAAGATATATATTTTTCTTTATTTATTGGAAGTAGCAGTGTTCTGCCAGGAATATTTTTTGCAATTATTTTAATTATAAAATGAGCGTCATATGATTTCATATTATGAAAAACTACTGGAATAACACGTGATTTTCGGTATCTCAAATTACATGATTGATGTGCTGCTCCGTTGTATTTTCCAGTCAAATGACAATGATCTCTTACTTTAATATCACCAGGGTCAATATAATTATTACATATATGACATACTGTGGCAATAGAAAATTGATATTGTTCATGCTGTGTTAAATTCATAGGTATTATATTATTCATAATATCATTAACAAATTTAGCAAAATTTTGCAATTCTTTACAAAACCATTTTAAACAATCACTACCGCTATAAAAATTAAACTTTGATAATTCATTTTTGTAGCTACATTTCATGTAATATGCTATACTAAAAAAAATGTGTTTTTGTGTGAATGTAGTATTATTTCCATGACTTTCATTATTTTTTTCCAAAATAGACTCAATATCTGCATATACAACAAACTGTACCAATTCTTTGTAAGGAAAATTTTTAAATTTTAAAATTTTACTTTTTTCTGCAGGCACTTGAATTCGGCAACACGTTGACAATAGCCAACATGTTTAAAATAGCTATTTTCTATATAAAAATGATTCAAACATGTGTCACAAAGTAATGGTTTCCGCCTGTTTTTTTCAGATAATTGACTATTTAATAATCTTGATAAATCTTTTATCCACATAAAATGATAATTTTTAGGTGACTTTATTTCATCAATATCAACAAACTTCAATAATTCATCGACATCGTCAGATTCATCAGATTCATTGCATTTATCACAATAATTTTTTATGAAGTTAGAAATCATTAATAAATGTATTTTTCTTTTGAACAGTTTCTTTGTTAGTTTAACCGGTTCAATAATATTTTTAGTGTTTTTGCTAGTTACAACTTTTTCAAAAGTATATACAACTTTTTCAATATCCTTCAGCTTCATAGAGAAATCTGACCCTTTAGGGTAAGAATGGGGATTACCGGTCACTTAAGGCGAAATAATTACAAGTCAGATAATAATAAACATTTCTTTATTTATCCTTTTAACAATCAAACTATAGGTATTCATCTAACAAAATCACATTAATTGAGATCAATAATTAAAAAAAACTCTGGTATAAACAACATTTAAAAAAAAATCTAGTTTGACTGGTATTAGACACCTTGGCGGGTAAAACCAGTCAGTAGGTTGCTAATGCCGGTCAAGCTTTGTTCAGGCATAAGTCGCAAATGTAACCCTCAGGAGTGTCATAACCAGAGCACTCAGCTTGTGCCCAGAGACCACACAGCACCCATCTATACCAGAGCTCGTTATTATGCCCATAATCATCGCAAATTATGCATTTGTTGTCGTAGTCCTCGTCAGCATCGGTGTCTTCATCTTCACGCAGGTCTGTCATTTCTACTTCCGAGTCCGATGTACTCTCATTACATTTGTTTTCATCTTGAAGTACTCTCCTTTTAGCTTTTTCTACTTCCATCGATTTTCCTTTTCTTTTAACTGTCTTTCTTTCAGTTTTTATTTTCAGAGTTGTCTTTTTCTTCTCTCTTGTAATTTTTCTGTTTTCTTTCTCGATCAAAGCTTGTTTGTTAGGAGATCCTGTCAAGACTGTTGCATGCTGTTTGCGAGATAGTATGTTTTTCTTCTTGTCTCTCGACTTATTCGGTAGTGGCAAAAGATCCTTAACAGTGACAGTTTTACCATAGCCTGAAGTAGAAGGAACGGGGTTGTCATAAATGTTAGGCAACTGTTCTAATGTGGAAATCGTTGTTGCATTATTTGCTGAGACTGGTTCTATCACATCAACTAGAGATGGCAATTTAGATGAATTGGACTGACTTTGAGTTGGTGGGTCATGTGTTATTGATTCATCTAATGTTATTTGGGCTTCTGGAGTCTTATTATCTCGGTCTCGTATGTCTTCTGCTGAAACTACCACTTCGTTGCTATTTAAAATGTCGGCAGCCACAAAATCTTCGTCTGTAAATACGTCCGGATTTAAAGGATATATTCCTGTAGCAGCAAAGCCTGCTTCAGCTTTTGGAATGGTTGCTATTTTTTGAAAAGCTTTCCTGAACAGTGACGCGAGATCATTTTGGGTTATCTTTTTTCTCAATTGGTTCTTTATAAAAAGGTTGCATTCTTGTTTATACGCTGCTTTAAACGGACCATAGACAGAAACATCTAGTGGTTGTATTCTATGTGAGCCATGAGGTGGCAATGATAACATCACTATGTTGTTGCTTTTGCAAAACTTATAAGCTCTTAAAGAGATGTGGCTAGAATGATTGTCGAGGACTAGCAATATGGGCTCGTTTTCTGAAGGTTTGGTAAAATCTGCGAAGTGCTTCAGCCAGTCTACGAAGAGATCTTCGTTGATCCATCCATTTTTCGAGCACCGATATAATGTCCCACGAGGGCCGTCTGCTTCTAAAGCACATGAATGTCGCTGTCGTGGATAAATTAGCATTGGTGGAGCGTAGACTCCGGTAGCATTCACAGCGCTCACAGCTGTCACGGTCTTGCCTCTTTCACCGCTAGTAATAGACCCTACACGTTGCTGCCCTTTCTCCGTCACAATTTTACCAGGGTCTTGTACTGCCGAAATTCCAGTCTTGTCTACGTTCCATATATTTCTAGGCAGAAACTTATATTTTTCCATCAGCTCTGAAAGAAGTTTGAAGAACATACCTACTTCGTTCTTGTTAAAAGCAGTTGCTCTATTTAAGCTCATGCCTTGAGCTTTCTTGATGGATAAATTATTTCTTTTTATGAAGTCTTTGAGCAATCCTTGCCAGCTAGTTCAAAAGTATCATTAAAGTTGTGCTTAATATTATTTTTTACAGCATATTCATATGCCATCTTTCTAATTTGAAGTGAAGTGCACCGGTAAAATATTTTACCAAGAAACATAACTTGGGAGGCCATTTCCTTTTCTTGCTCCCTTGTGAAGACTGTGTTTCTTCCTAGTAGTGGTCTATCACGGTTATTGTTCTTGATTCTTTCTTGAAGCGTTGAAAACGGCACGCCACATAATCGAGCTGCTTCTCTTATAGTTTTTCCTTCATCCACTAGTCTGAAACCCCTGTGTAGTTGCTCTTGGCTCCACGACGCCTTTCTAATTTGTTGGATTCTTCTTTTAGGCATTCTAAAATAATTAAAAAAAAAACAGTAATATTAACATAAATAATAGTCATGTATACCAATTTTACTTGCGGTTAATATCGGTCAGCATGACCGGCATTGCCCGACTAGAAACATTTCAGTAAAAAAAAATCTGGATAAGAAACCTAACCAAATAAGTTAAAAACCGATTATCACTCTGAATGCTAAGTAATTATGGTGCAACTATCCTAGATAACAATGTAAGAAACGTGAAATTATAAACACTTACCTCTTATTGTTTTACCCCGAAATTTTACATCAACTAGGCGCGAAAACAATCGTCGTGCGTTCATTCAAGATGTCGGCTGCGGAATGAAGCGGGGACCGGGGCGTTGCCGCTCGGCAACATCACGCCACTCGCTGTGCATGTAACGCACAAACGTTGTATATATTTTAGGAGATTTTGTATTGACCGGTATTACCCGGTTCTACCCTATAATTTAAAACATTTGCAAAATGGGGGTATGAAGAAGTGCGATTTGAGCTTATTTTAGCAAGATATAAAGCTGATAAAACAGCCCAAAGAAAACAAAAGTTATCATTATTTTTTACGTTGATAATAGATTTTTTAGATTTTATATCTGGTGGTAAATCGGTATAGCTATTTCCACTTATAGGTGTATATTTATTAAAATTTATCTTTAAATATAAAATTCGTTATAGTGCGTACCCTGAATCTCGTTCTTGGAATTCTTTAAGCTTATTTAATACTTTATCCTTAATATTAATATTATTGTCATACCATTCTTTGTATTTGTACAATAATCAATAACTTTGTTAGCTGTTGTAAAATGTTTTATATCTAATTTCCCTATATGTGGAAGTATAAATTCACAACAAAATATCACATTCATCGTCAAGAATGATTGTTTCAATGCATTTTTTATTTTCTTTAAAAAAAATTTACTTACAGATTGTAAAAAAAAATTTTGTTTTTTAAATTCAGTTTTACTTATTGTATTGCCTGTATGTATCCTGCTATTAAATACAGATTGAATATTTTGCCATACTAATTTTTTATCCAAATTGTTCTTGTCCTTCTTCTGGTCTTCATAACCTGATCCTGTTGATATCATTTTATTTCTTCTCCATTTTTTTATTTCCTCTCGGTAAGTTTTTAATATTATTAAGTTACCTTCTAACTTAAATAAGTTTTCCAATGTATTATAGTTTTCTTTTTGTTGTTTAATACATTTATTAATTATTCTTATTATTCTATTGATATATTTTCGCCAGGTTTTATATTCTTTTTCAGTTTTAATAAGATTTAAACTCAACCATATGCTAAACCGTGCAAATATTTCAAATTATAACTACATATTAATATATATATATATATATATATATATATATATATATATATATATATATATATATATATATATATAGATCTTAATAATCAAACATTAGTCTTTCTTCAAAATTTTCAGGAGGATGATGATGGCGGTGGTAATAAGAAATGGGAGACTCTTCATGTACGTCGTCCCAGTTCTCATCATCCTCTGTAGGCTCTGGAAACTGTTCCGGAGAAAAGATCCATTAATAACAATAATTGTAATATTAATAATACATACCGCTATCCATTCAAATTTTGTCGGTTCTTTTTCCTCTTCAAACTCCAGTTCTTCTCCTTCATAATCCTCAAACTCTTGTGCCATCTCCAATTCTTCTTCTTCTTCTTCTATCTGAACAACTGTATTCTGTTTGAATAACAAAAATAAATTTTTCAATAATACTAATAAAATAATAACAATAATACTACATACCAGATCCATATCCTCCATTCTTTCAATATCAGTTGTTGGTTGTATATAGCACATCGTTATAGTTTTCATAGAATGTATTTCGTTTAGAAATAATTTGCGCTATATATATATATATATATATATATATATATATATATATATATATATATATTGTAACAGCGGCACAACTATATTTTTCATAAAAAAAAACTAACCTACATGTTACAAATAGATTACTACGGCTGCTAGGTTAAATTACGGCGGCTGGGTCGGAGATTTTTTGGTAGTTTCGCTGATTTAAAACTAGGGTAGTGACAAAATTTTAAAGTAAGGTAACGTAACCAAAATAATGATATCTAAGGGGCGCCACCTAGTTTTGAATTCAGTTTCACACCAACTAGGAAGTGTGGACACATTAATAACAAGAAATTAAGTGAGGCAAACAGGTATATTTTCTTTTTATTTGCCTCAAGGAAGACATAAATAAACTGTTGGACCTTACATAATGATTTCTAGCTAAATCTTCTTCCGTGAATGGCACTCCTCGGACTTAAGATTCCTCCTCGGTACTCGAGCGGCTCGTTGGACGGCGTAGAAGCAGTAAGACAATAATCCAGCTTCTGTAGCAATCAATGTCGAGTAGTAGATTTGGTAATGATCCGATTGGTCTCGGAGTCTATCCACTGCAGTTGAATTATATCCCAAAATTTTGCGAAGCAGGAAGCAGTCAAAATTTAGAGTGCGTGTCCTCTTAGGGTCTTCGTCCTTCTTAAGTTTTCCGAGGAAGAGTACCAAACCCTGCTAATTCCCTGAAAAAATCTTGGGCCAACAATTTTGTTCCAAAATAAATTTAACCAAAACAGAATCTACAACTGTAGCAATTTTCTAACAATAAATTTGTTTTTTTTTTTTAAACTATGATTCTAATGACGTCAAAAAAAAAAGGAAAAGGATGAACGATTAACCCCCAAGGCAGAACAACAGGAAAAGAAGACTATTAGAATCCCATCTATTAAGTTGTAAATTTAAATGCTTATATTTTTATATCTTTTTATGAAAATAAGGTTTTAGAGAATCGAAAGAATCGAAAATTCCTTTTAAAAAACTATTAAAAATTTTAATAACGGAACCCAACATAAGAACATGTCGGAACCATTCGATTGCTGAGTCACTTGAAAATATATTTCAAAAGGAGTGGGAGAAAATTTAAAGGAGATGACTTTCTCTATATTCTGAATAATAATTTCAAAAAAATAAATTTCAGTCGGACAATTAATTTAAAAAATTTTAGTTTCAGCCTGATAAACAGTTTCAGAAATTTTTAAAAGTTTCAATCTGATAAATAATTTGCAAAGTAAAAAATTTTAACTCTGCTCTGGCTTGAGTTTGCGTTGGATACGGTGGAACCGCGATCCACACAAAAATGGACAAAAATAAACAGACACAAGTAGGTTCCAAAACGTAGGATAGATTTGGTCTTTTTACTAACAAAACAAATATCTCTAATAAGAGATAAACTCAAAACTAAATCAGACCAACAATCTACGAAACAAAATCAAAAGTTTGGAACATACCTGTGTCGTGCAAAATCGCGTCCACACAAATCACCACGTTCTCAAAATTTACAGTAGAAAAAGTATGAATTTAATGCTACTCAAACTAAACGACCAGCCGCAGCCACACAAGAACAAACCAGAGAGAGCCTCGCTCCTGCGCTTCACCGGTTTTATTCCCCGCAGTCAAGAATGACAACTTATTTGAACTAAAGTTCCCAAAATCGGAGCAAAATATAATAATAAAAAAGTAGTAAAACGTAAAAATATAAAAGCTATTTTATAAAAATGATCCCACTAACTAAACCAATATTTAAAGAATAATAACAGAAATTAATATTATTTATATGATCAGCTGTTTTGTCAAAAGCAGTGGATTTCAATCTTTTTTGAACATTTAAAATTACTAAATTTAATTTATTGAATCGTGAGATCATAAAAGAATTGCTACAATATATTTATTTATATATATATATATATATATATATATATATATATATATATATATATATATATATGTTTCGAAATCCGTGGACAAAGCAATCGTCATCGTCGTCATCGTCGATAACCCTTAACCTCCACCGAATGCTAGTCAGCCACATGCGTGCAAATAGTTCAAAATGTGATCACCATTATCAAAATGATGGCGATGCGAGTAACGAGCGCTATCAAGTATATTAAGCGTTGTGTTCTTCTTAAATATAGCGAATTACCCTCGCACAAGAACTACCCCATTGACGAAATCTATCCCCCAATAACAAACATAAGCATCCGAAGCGAAATACATACAAGGCCATCGTCCAAACCTGATGTATTGGGTACAAAGATGAAAAGTGCTCTACAAGTGACATAGCTAAACTACTAGCACACTTTATCGTTAACAAACATTTTTACGCTGCGCGCAATCTTGATTTCAAAATAATGTTTTTTCTTAAAATAAACAGCAAATATAAATTTAATTTATAACAAAGTCGATGTTCTTTACATAGAGGATCTTGATACCAATTTGGATACTTAATATCGATTTCATCTTTAATTTTATTAAATAAGAATTTTGAAATACCTATACGTATATGTCTATTTTGAATGTAATTACTTGAAAAAACATTTAATTGTAGTTCCGTAACTGAATTAAATAAATTACTGGGAACGCATGAATTTCCACAATCATTACCTATTATAGTATATGCCCTATAGTAAATTAATAAATCACATGGTCTTATACTATCGTTATTGCTTACGTTTTAAATCGCATTTTTACATTTATATTTTTTAAAACATTTATGCGCAATATATCTATCATAATATGTTATTGAGCATTTTTCAAATTTAGAAATGTTTTCATTTCCAAAATCTGTTTCATTTAATATTTCATCAAAATTACTACACTCATGTTGCGTGTAAATTGAATCTTCACTGTTTCTTAACAACTCATCGACACTAAGGAAAGCACTATCATCTTGTTGACAATTTTCTTCTACACTGTAAAAAATAATTATGTAAAATTACATAAAAAGTATAGGCAACTTTTGTTGCCTATACTTTAGATGTAAATTTAATTCACCATAGTAAAAGTACTTACCTCCAATAAATTTACAACATTAAAAGTGATTTTACATCAGTATTAGTATACATACCCTTATAGTTTAGTAAAATTTTACTATATGATTATGTAATATATTTCTATACTTAAATAGTAAAAATACAAGAAAGATGTAAGTTTACTTACCTATGGTAATGTCAAATAGTAAAATTACATTTAATATTGTAAATTTTCAAATTCAAAGTAACCTTTCATCACCAATAATAAATATACCTAAATATAAATGTAATAGTTCTACTTTATAATAAAGTATGTGTAATTCATTACTATTGTTTATATAGTAAAGTTACTTTACGTGTTGAAAGTTTACATATAAAAAGTAATTTTACCTTTATGTGTAGTAAGTTTATATATCAGGAATTATTTTACAAATTTGCAGACTGGACACGAAAAATGTAAACAGCATTTTCCTTTATTATTATTGATACAAGAAAATTAATGAATGAATATGCAGTGTGTGTTATTTATGAAAAGTACAAAAATAGTAATAAACTAGCGAATTCTCGGCTACGCCGAGCATTCCCTAGAGCTCCGCTGTCAGTGCAAACAACAAATGCCGATCGACATGAAACAATTATTTAATATTTCCACGTCAGCCCGCACCGAGACCTTTCATTTGATACCAAACACGACATACTTCTTACAACTTTCTACATAAAACAAAAGTCGATCGACATGAAACATTTTTATCATATCTGTACGCTAGCCCACATCAAGACTTTTCATTTGATACCAAACACTATATACTTGTGAGAACCTTTTGCAAAAAACAAAAGCCGATCAACATTGACAATTTTTGTTAATTCTGCCCACCAGCCCTCATTGAAACCTATCATTTGATACCAAACACCATACACTTCTGACAACTTTTTGCAAAAAACAAAAACCAATCGACATAGCACATTTTTGTCTATTCTACACGCTAGTTCTCAACAAGACGTTTCATTTGAGACCAAACTCGACATACTTTTGAGAACTTTTTGCAGAAAACAAAAGCCGATCGGAATGGAACATTTCTGCCAATTCTGCACGCTAGCCCTCAATGAGATCTTTTATTCGATACCAAACACGACATATTTCTGACAACTTGTTGCATAAAACAAAAGCCGATCGACATAGACCATTTTTGTCAATTCTCTACTCGAGCCCTTATCGAGCCCTTTCATTTGATACCAAACACAACATACTTCTGATATCTTTTTGCATAAAACAAAAGTCAATCGACAAGGAATATTTTTGAAATTTCTACAGGCTAGCCCACACCGAGAACTTTCATTTGATACCAAACATTATAAACTTTTGAAAACTTTTTGTAAAAAGAAAAGCAGACCGTAATGGATCATTTTTGTCAATTCTGCATGCTAGCCCTCAACGAGACCTTTCTTTTGAGACTATACTCGTCATATTTCTGAGAACTTTTCGCAAAAAACAAAAGCCGATCAAGATTGAGCAATTTTGTTAATTTTTCACGCTAACCCTCATCGAGACCTTTATTTTGATACTAACCACCACGTACTTCTGACAACTATTTGTGAAAAACAAAAGCCGATTGGCATGGAACATTTTTGTCAATTCTGCACGCTCGCCCTCAACGAAACCTTTCATTTGACATCAAACACCACACACTTCTGACAACTTTTTGCAAAAAACAAAAGGCGATTGACATGGCACATTTTTGTCAACTCTGCACGTTAGCCCTCAACGAGATCTTTCATTTGAGACCAAACTCGACATACCTTTGAGAACTTTTTGCAGAAAACAAAAGCCGATCGGAATGGAACATTTCTGTCAATTCTGCATGCTAGCCCTCAACGAGACCTTTTATTCGATACCAAACAAGACATATTTCTGACAACTTGTTGCATAAAACAAAAGCCGATCGACATAGCACATTTTTGTCAATTCTGCATGCTAGGCCTCAACGAGACCTTTCTTTTGACACTATACTCGACATATTTCTGAGATCTTTTCGCAAAAAACAAAAGCCGATCAAGATTGAGCAATTTTGTTAATTTTTCACGCAAACCCTCATCGAGACCTTTATTTTGATACTAACCACCACATACTTCTGACAACTATTGGCGAAAAACAAAAGCCGATTGGCATGGAACATTTTTGTCAATTCTGCACGCTAGCCCTCAACGAAACCTTTCATTTGAGATCAAACACCACACACTTCTGACAACTTTTTGCAAAAAACAAAAGACAATTGACATGGCACATTTTTGTCAACTCTGCACGCTAGCCCTCAACGAGACCTTTCTTTTGAGACCAAACTCGACATACCTTTGAGAACTTTTTGCAGAAAACAAAAGCCGATCGGAATGGAACATTTTTGTCAATTCTGCTCGCTAGCCCTTAACGAGACCTTTCATTTGAAATCAAACTCGACGTACCTTTGAGAAAATTTTGCAAAAAACAAAAGCCGATCAACATTGATCATTTTTGTTAATTCTAAACGCCACCCCTTGTCGAGCCCTTTCATTTGATACTATACATCACATACTTCTCACAACTTTTTCCAAACAACATTTTTCTGACAACATTTTGCAAAAACAAATTCTAATTTACGTAGAACATTTTTGTCATTCGTTTCCTTAAAACCCAAAGACAACCTACATCTAACAACTTTTTCCGAAAAACAAATGCAGATCGACATGACACATTTTTTTGTCATTTCAAAACCGGCCATTATGGTTTTCTTTCTTTTGATATCAAACACAGCAAAGTGTTCCATTTAATTAGGTATATTTGATTTTTATTTAGTTACTTCATAATTTGGCAACACTGTTTCTATTAAAAAATAGAAGTTAATTTTTAAATATATAAATTAATATTGTCAACCCTAATACAACTGCCACCGTTGTCAGTAAAGTTAGGTTAGGAATATATGGTTTTCATTTAGTTACTTCATCACACATTTGGCAACATTGACTTTTGACAATGGAAACGTCAAAATTATTATTATTTAAATACGTTATGTTTTAAACTTAAATTAGTTGTAACACCTTTGCTCAAGACTATTATACATGATACTGTATTTACTTCTTTAATATCAATGTTCTATAAAAAGTTATAATCGTTTAAAGTTCATAGACAGATTGTCAAAAGCGACAGATGACCTCGTGACTCTTCTTAAATTTAGACATGGCTACTAGGATCCATTGTTTCAAGTTATTAATTTTGCACAGTTTTTATTTTTTTACACAAGAACCACTTACAGTAAAAATATGAGACCCCCAAAAGGCACAACTACACATTATTCCCTGCAATCTAAAAAAATTTTTACAACAATCCCTTTCATGGTTCAGGCAGTTAGGCTTGTGACAAAATTTGGCGATCGTCATAAAGAAAATAAGTAAACATTACGACACATGCCTTTTTAGTATATAGGAAATACGTTATGTTTTAAACTTAAATTAATTGTAACACCTTTGCTCGAGACTATTATACATGATACTGTATTTACTTCTTTAATATTAATGTTCTATAAAAAGTTATAATCGTTTAAAGTTCATAGACAGATTGTCAAAAGTGACAGATGACCTCGTGACTCTTTTTAAATTTAGACATGGCTACTAGGATCCATTGTTTCAAGTTATTAATTTTGCACAGTTTTTATTTTTTTACACAAGAACCACTCACAGTAAAAATATGAGACCCCCAAAAGGCACAATTACACATTATTCCCTGCAATCTAAAAAAAATTTTACAACAATCCCTTTCATGGTTCAGGCAGTTAGGCTTGTGACAAAATTTGGCGATCGTCATGATGAAAATAAATAAACATCACGACACATGCCTTTTTAGTATATAGGAAATACGTTATGTTTTAAACTTAAATTAATTGTAACACCTTTGCTCGAGACTATTATACATGATACTGTATTTACTTCTTTAATATTAATGTTCTATAAAAAGTTATAATCGTTTAAAGTTCATAGACAGATTGTCAAAAGTGACAGATGACCTCGTGACTCTTTTTAAATTTAGACATGACTACTAGGATCCATTGTTTCAAGTTATTAATTTTGCACAGTTTTTATTTTTTTACACAAAAACCACTCACAGTAAAAATATGAGACCCCCAAAAGGCACAACTACACATTATTCCCTGCAATCTAAAAAAATTTTTACAACAATCCCTTTCATGGTTCAGGCAGTTAGGCTTGTGACAAAATTTGGCGATCGTCATGATGAAAATAAATAAACATCACGACACATGCCTTTTTAGTATATAGGACTAGCGAATTCTCGGCTACGCCGAGCATTCCCTAGAGCTCCGCTGTCAGTACAAAAAAAATAAATGCCAATCGACATAAAACGGTTTTTTCATATCTGCATGTCAGCCCTCACCAATACCTTTCATTAGATTCCAAACATGATATGCATGTAATAACTTTTTGAAAAAACAAAAGCCGGTCGACCTGAAACATTTTTCTCAATTATGCACGCCAGCCATCACCGAGACCTTTCATTTGATACTAAACACAACATAATTCTGACATTTTTTTTGCATAAAACAAAAGTCAATCGACATGGAACATATTTGCAATTTCTACAGGCTAGCCCACACCACCGAGAACTTTCATTTGATACCAAACACAATAAACTTCTGACAACTTTTTGTAAAAAGAAAAGCAGATCGAAATGGAACACTTTTATCTATTCTGCATGCTAGCCCTCAACGAGACCTTTCATTTGAGACCAAACTCTACATATTTCTGAAAACTTTTCACAAAAAACAAAAGCCGGTCAACAATAAGCAATTTCGTTAATTTTTCACGAAACCCTTATCAAGTCCTTTATTTTGATACCAAACACCACATACTTCTGACAACTATTTGCGAAAAACAAAAGCCGATCGGCATGGAAAATTTTTGTCAATTCTGCACGCTAGCCCTCAATGAAACCTTTCATTTGAGACCAAATACAGCATAGTTCTGACAACTATTTGCGAAAAACAAAAGCCGATCGGCATGGAATATTTTTGTCAATTCTGCAAGCTAGCTCTCAATGAAACCTTTCATTTGAGACCAAACTCGACATATTTATGAAAACTTTTCACAAAAAACAAAAGCCGGTCAACAATAAGCAATTTTGTTAATTTTTCACGAAACCTTTATCAAGTCCTTTATTTTGATACCAAACACCACATACTTCTGACAACTATTTGCGAAAAACAAAAGCCGATCGGCATGGAATATTTTTGTCAATTCTGTAAGCTAGCCCTCAATGAAACCTTTTATTTGAGATCAAACACCACACACTTCTGACAACTTTTTGCAAAAAAACAAAAGGCGATTGACATGGCGCATTTTTGTCAATTCTGCAGGCTAGCCCTCAGCTAGACGTTTTGTTTGATACCAAACTCGACATACTTATGAGAAATTTTTGCAGAAAAAAGCCGATCTAAATGGATCATTTTTGTCAATTCTGCACGCTAGCCCTCAACGCGACGTTTCATTTGAGACCAAACTCGACATACCTTTGAGAACGTTTTGCACAAAACAAAAGCCGATCGGAATGGAACAGTTTTGTCAATTCTCCTCGCTAGCTCTCAATGAGACCTTTCATTTGAGACCAAACTCGACGTACATTTGAGAAAGTTTTGCAAAAAGCAAAAGCCCTTATCGAGCCTTTTCATTTGATACTAAACACTACATACTTCTCACAACTTTTTCCAAACACAAAATATTTCTGACAACATTTTGTAAAAAACAAATTCTAATCGACGTAGAATATTTTCATTCGTGCACACCAGTCCACATTATGTCGTTTCATTAAAACCCAAGGACAATATACTTCTAACAACTTTTTGCGCAAAACAAATGCAGATCGACATGGCACATTTTTTTGTTATTTTAAAACCGGCCCTTATGATTTTCTTTCTTTTGATATCACAGCAAAATGTTCAATTTATTTTATTTAGAAATATTTGATTTTTATTTTGTTACCTACTTCATAATTTGGCAACACTGTTTGTATTAAAAAATAGTAGTTAATTATTAAATTTATAAATTAATATTGTCAATCCTAATAAAACTGTCACCGTCTTCAGAGAAGTTACTTTAGGAATATTTGGTTTTAATTTAGTTACTTCATCACACATTTGGCAACATTGACTTTTGATATTGGAAACGTCAAAATTTATATTAATTAAATACGTTATGTTTTAAACTTAAATTAGTTGTAACACCTTTTGCTCAAGACTATTATATATGATACTGTATTTACTTCTTTAATATCAATGTTCTATAAGAAGTTACTATCGCTTAAAGTTCATAGACAGATTGTCAAAAGTGACAGATAACAGCGTGACTCTTTTTAAATTTAGACATGGCTACTAGGATCCATTGTTTCAAGTTATTAATTTTGCACAGTTTTTATTTTTTTACACAAGAACCACTCACAGTAAAAATATGAGACCCCCAAAAGGCACAACTACACATTATTCCCTGCAACTTAAAAAAAAAATTACAACAATTTTTTTAATGGTTCAGGCAGTTAGGCTGTCCACAAAATTTGGCGATCGTCGTGATGAAAATAAATGAACATCACGGACACATGCCTTTTAGTATATAGGACTAGCGAATTCTCGGCTACGCCGAGCATTCCCTAGAGCTCCGCTGTCAGTGCAAAAAACAAATGCCGATCGACATGAAACAATTATTTCATATTTCCACGTCAGACCTCATCGAGACCTTTCATTAGATTGCAAACACGATATACTTCTATTATTTTTTTTGCAAAAAACAAGAGCCGGTCGACATGAAACATTTTTGTCATTTATGTACCCCAATTCTCACCGAGACCTTTCATTTGATACCATACACGACATACTTCTATCAACTTTCTGCATAAAACAAAAGTCGATCGACATGAAACATTTTTATCATATTTACACGCTAACCCACGCCGAGACTTTTCATTTGATACCAAACACTATATACTTGTGACAACCTTTTGCAAAAAACAAAAGCCTATCGACATGGAACATTTTTGTCAATTCTGCACGCTATCCCTCTACAAGACGTTTCATTTGAGACCAAACTCGACATACTTTTAAGAACTTTTTGCAGAAAACAAAAGTCGATCGAAAAAGAACATTTCTGTCAATTCTGCACGCTAGCCCTAAATGAGACCTTTCATTTGAGACCAAACTCGACATACTTTTAAGAATTTTTTGCATAAAACAAAAGCAGATCGACCTAGATCATTTTTGTCAATTCTCTACGCGAGCCCTCGCCAAGACCTTTCATTCGATACCACACACGACATATTTCTGACAACTTTTTGCAAAAAAAAAAAGTCGATCGACATGGAATATTTTTGTCAATTCTGCACGCTATCCCTCAACAAGACGTTTCATTTGAGACCAAACTCGACATAATTTTAAGAACTTTTTGCATAAAACAAAAGCCGATCGAAATGGAACATTTCTGTCAATTCTGCACGCTAGCCCTCAACGAGACCTTTCATTTGAGACCAAACTGGACATACTTTTGAGAATTTTTTACATAAAACAAAAGCAGATCGACATAGATCATTTTTGTCAATTCTCTACGCGAGCCCTCGCCAAGACCTTTCATTCGATACCAAACACGACATATTTCTGACAACTTTTTGCAAAAAACAAAGCCGATCGACATCGATAACATTTTTGTCAATTTTGCATTTCAGCCCTCAACAAGACCTTTCATTAGATACCAAACACGACATACTTCGATTAACTTTTTGCATAAAGCAAAAGCCGATCAACATAGACCGTTTTTGTCAGTTCTGCACGCGAGCCCTCAACAAGACCTTGTATTTGAGACCAAACATGATATACTTTATACAACTTTTTGCAAAAAACAAAAGCCGATCGACATAGATCATTTTTGTCAAATTTGTACGCGAGCCCTCGCCGAGACCTTTCATTAGATACCAAACACGACATATGTCTATTAACTTTTTGCATAAAACAAAAGCCGATCAAGAAGGAAAATTTTCTTTTTTGTACACCAGCCCTCACCGAGACTTTTCATTCGATACAAAACACATATTTCTGATAACATTTTGCAAAAAACAAATTCTAATCGACGTAGAATATTTTTGTCATTCGTGCACTCCAATCCACATTGTGTCGTTTCATTAAAATCCAAGGACGACCTACTTGTAACAACTTTTTGCGCAAAACAAATGCAGATCGACGTGACATATTTTTTTTTGTCATTTCAAAACCGGCACTTATGATTTTTTTCTTTTGATATCAAATACAGCAAAGTGTTCAATTTATTTTATTTACGAATATTTTATTTTTATTTAATTACCTACTCCATAATTTGGCAACACTGTTTGTGTTAAAAAGTAGTAGTTAATTCTTAAATTTATTAATTAATATTGTCAATCCTAATACAACTGCCACCGTCTTCAGTGAAGTTAGTTTAGGAATATTCGGTTTTAATTTAGTTACTTCATCACACATTTGCCAACATTGGAAACGTCAAAATTTATATTAATTAAATACGTTATGTTTTAAACTTAAATTAATTGTAACACCTTTGCTCAAGACTATTATACATGATACTGTATTTACTTCTTTAATATCAATGTTCTATAAAAAGTTATAATCGTTCAAAGTTCATAGACAGATTGTCAAAAGTGACAGATGACCTCGTGACTCTTTTTATATTTAGACATGGCTACTAGGATCCATTGTTTCAAGTTATTAATTTTGCACAGTTTTTATTTTTTTACACAAGAACCACTTACAGTAAAAATATGAGACCCCCAAAAGGCACAACTACACATTAATCCCTGCAATTTAAAAAAAAAATTACAATAATCCCTTTCATGGTTCAGGCAGTTTGGCTTGTGACAAAATTTGGCGATCGTCATGATGAAAATAAATAAACATCACGACACATACCTTTTTAGTATATAGGATGTTATTCTTTGCTTATAAACTTTTATTATTTTTGGTTTTATACATGTGAAAAGTTTGACCAAAGTTGAACAAAATTATAAGGACAAACATCTGAGGAACTTCTATCAAGATATTAAAAAGCAAAAACAAGGGTACCAAAGCAGGACAATATATTGCATGAATAAAGAAGGACAATTAGTATCGGATGCAGACAGAATAAATAGATGGAGAGAGTATTTTGAAGAATTACTAAACGGACCAGAACACGCGGAGACAGGAATCATGCCAGAGAATGAAAGTGGAACTGATGAGAAATACGAAGATATAGTTAGAGTGCCAGATAGAGAAGAAATAAGGAAAATAATTAAAGAGTCAAAAAATATGAAAAGCCCAGGTGAGAACGGATTGACAGCAGAACTATTTAAGTACGGTGGCGACCAACTACAAGAGGAAATTTGCGACTTGGTTAAAGAAGTTTGGGAACAAGAAAAAATGCCAGAGAGGTGGAAAACTGCGGTAATTTATCCCATACATAAAAAGGGTGATAAAACGGATTGTGCAAATTATCGAGGGATTGCCTTGCTAGACGCAGTATATAAAATCATGGCTATCTGCTTGAGGAACAGAGTGGCAAAATATGCAGAAAATGTAGTCGGAGAGTATCAAGCAGGCTTTAGATGCAATAGAGGAACAACAGACCAAATTTACACACTAAAAGAAATAATAGTTAATAGTTATGAACATAATTTAGAACTCAATATGCTTTTTATTGACTACAAACAAGCTTACGACTCAATAAACAAAACTGTAATGCAAGAAATTTTAAGAGAATTAGAACTGCCAGAAAAACTAATCAGAATCATCAAAATGACCTTCGATGGAGTTTCCTGCAAAGTGTTAGTGGACGGGAAGGTATCCAGTGGATTTACGGTGGAAAGAGGTCTACGACAAGGGGATCCGGTGTCACTGAGCCTATTTAATGTGATCCTGGAGGGTATAGTACGAAGAAGTGGTCTACATCGAACAGGAACTATATACCGTCAGAGACACCAACTATTAGCTTTTGCGGACGACATAGTTTTAATAACAAGAACTACACAAGAAATGAAAGAAGTGTTCAAGAGACTGGAAATAGAAACCTCAAAAATAGGACTAAGGATTAATGAAGAGAAAACAAAATTTATGTGTGTCGGTAAGGTAAGGAACTTGGGAAAAAAAGACTTTAAAATAAAAACGGAAAATTATAAGGAATATATATTCGATGAAATAAATAGTTTTACGTATCTAGGAGTGACTCTAAGTAATGATTGTGACGAAGACCTTGAAATTAGAGCAAGACTAATGAAGGGTGTAGGTGCGTTAAATAGCTTTCTCAGATCTAAATCAGTAACTAGAAAGGCCAAGGTAAGAGTATACAAATCTGTCATAAGACCAACGATTTTATACGGATGTGAGCTATGGGTGCTAAATAAAACGAACCAAAATAAACTAGAAGTGTGGGAGAGGAAAATTTTTCGGTTAATATATGGTGGAAAGAGTGTTGGTGATGTAGTGTTGCGGAGAACAAATGCAGAAATCGCGGAACTTTTCGGGGAAATAAACATAACGAGTGTTATAAAACTGCAAAGACTAAGGTGGTTAGGTCACTTAGCACGCATGCTTGAGGACAAAGTGCCGAAAATGGTGTTTAAGGGTGGCATAACAACAAAGAAAAGAAGAGGGCGTCCAAAAGTAAAGTGGTTTAGTGCGGTACAAAAAGACATACAGGAAATGGGTATAAGAAGATGGGAAGAGAAAGCCGCAGATAGATACCAGTGGAGAAGACTGATATTCCAAGCCATAAGCCTCCAAGGCTTGTAGAGCTGTCTACATATATATACATGTGAAAAATACGAAAGTAATAGTATCTTCGGTGAACATAATATACGAGTTCAGTCAGATAATTCAAAATCAGCAAAATAACAAAAAAATACAATTCGTAAATTTAGGTGTACAGTCAGATAACTCAAAATCGGCAAAATGACAAAAAATTACAATTCGTAAATTGGGATGTAGTCAGATAACTCAAAATCAATAAAAAAACAAAAAATTACAACTCGTACATAAGAGCACAAAACTAGTTAAAAAAACCGATCTAAAAATGCGCGTACCCTATATTTTAAATCGATAACTCAAGCTATTGTAGATATGGTTGCCAGTCTTTGCTATATTTTACCCAAATTAAATACTTTTGTTGTGACAAATATGATTTTTTGTAGTTATAAGAAAAAAAACTTTATTTTGCCTAATGTGATATTTATTCTTTTGTAATGTTCTCGAGGATCAGAGAGACGGATTTGATTTGATCGGTTGTAGTAAAAATAATAACAATTGATATATGAATAATTTACCGTTTATTATTATCGGAGTCGCAGCATCGTAACGTCGTACAGATGAATGGGAGAGAATTCTTGATGGTTGTAAGATGTACAATATATATACAAGAATTGAGTTTACATATATGATAAAGTGACAATAACAAGATGACATAGTTCGGTCAATTCGTGACCATGAGAAACAAACAATTCATAGGCGAAAACATTTCTAAGAAGATAGATAAGATATTTGAACTAGTGAATAATCTGATCAGAATTTTACTGGCACATTTCACTTTTATAAGATTGACAAAAAAAACTTTTTGTTTTGTCTGAATATATTTTATATTTTTCTTATGTTCTATATCTATATAAATAATAAAAATGTGTAAACTAAATTTAACTTTTGCATTTGCTATATTTATACCGATAAATTAACCAATATTGTTTTGTTTTAATGCCCATAATTACGAATCGTAATCATGTTTTTCGTCAGTGTATTTAAAATCTCGTAATCTGTTCATAAGTTTTAAAACTTTATGAAAAATATTGTTTGTTTTCAGAGATTTCTTACTTGATTTGGAGCCTTCTCCAGGATGTATTTTTAAAATGTATCGCTGGAAAAACTCTAATGTCATGGAGACTCCAGTTGGGTACTTCATGTTAATATATAATAGTAGGGGAACACTTGTAAAAATCCCTGAACTATATTCTCAATTTCTTCGGAAATAATAGCTTTTTCTATGACTACGAACAAAATATTTTCTAAAAAGGGAAGAAAAAATATTAAAAGCTAAATTTTTAAAACGTTTAAAGAGCGATATTTATAGTTTAATTTTTTAATAACTCGTATTACAATAAAAACAGACCTTCTAGAAACAAATGACCGTAGGCATAGGAATTTTAGAATTTATGATGGAAATTCTTTGAATTTATATTTTTTTAACACTTTTCACAAATATTTTAACAAATACCTTGTCATCGTAATCATGCTAATTAGACATTAGTTATAAAATCAACTCATCCTATCGAAAAAATGAATATCGGTTAAGTTAAATATTCTAGTCGTAGACGATAGTACAACGTAAAATAATATTAAACATTTACCTGTTTCATTAGGTATAATTATTGAAAATGGCGTCACAATTTCACAATCAGCTAAAATTTCATCTTTTGTTTTGGGTTCCTAAAAATATAATTGTACAGATAGATTAAGCATTATCAACAAATTTATTCCACATATAAATTTACTTCTATGGTAAAAATCATATAAAAATCACAATCTAATTTTTGTCAGCAATGTTAAATAAATTATAAGATAATAAGTAATGTATATTTGTTAAAAATAAATAAATGGGGTCCTTAACCCTGGCAGCTTTAAAAACAAAAATTGTACAACTATCATTATGTTAAGAAAATAATATAAATATAAAAAACGTATTTTTTAAATTATTATTTGCTCAAAAATTAAAATAAAATATTTCTGTGACGTCATATTTATGAAGCCACAATTGCACATCATGTTCCAAGTCACATCACCAGAGCACGAGCGCCTGTCACTGTGACAGTATATTTGATTTTGGGCGCATTCAGCCGACTACCGGTCACTGAACATGTTCATCAATTTTCTGCTAAATGCAGCGTTCACTCTGAACTGTTCAGGGACCGCGTGAACGGAAAAAATAGCTGGTCACTAGTTGAGCGTTCACGGTCACTGTTTTGTTTTGCCGTTTGAGTGAGCTGAGTTTAAGGGTTAAGTATACGTATACTATTATATATTATATTATAATTTATATTATTTCGTCTAATTTTTATCTTTGTATTTGTATTATATATATATATATATATATATATATATATATATATATATATATATATATTATGGCATACAAACAAAATTATATTATTAATGATGATATGTACACAATTATTGGAGCAGAAGAGGAACATAATAGAATTCAAAATGGTAATGTTTTAAAGACATTTTTATATATTTATATATCTATTATATTTTATTTTACGCAATATCAGTTGTTAATGAAGGTAAAGAAAACCCAACAAATAATAATTTACCTCTACAGCCTGTTCCATCAGAAAACAGTTAGGTTTGCTATAAATTTTGTTTGTGTATAATGCTAACAACAACATGCAATCTGTTTCAGATATGCAAGATATTACATTATATTTATTAGAGCAATATAATTTGCGGAAGGAGCAATTTCGTGATCCAAAAAAGTAAAAGAAAGATTTATGGGCTAAAATTTCACAACAATTTCACACTATTGGAATACAAATTTCAATAGATAATTTGTGTCAAAAGTTCCGGAACTTAATGAGAACTTTTAGAAAAATAAAAGACAATAATTATTCTTCCGGAAGGAGTAATATTATGACGTAATATATAATATAACGTCTGAAGACAAAACGGTGAATTTTGGACCGACCATATCATCTGTAGAAATGCCACCGTCCAAGTGTAAAGAAAATACTACTCCGGTTGTAACGGAAAGTACAAGTACGAATGTTGAATTTAATACAAACCGCAAAAGAAAATTATTTGAAGGGAATGAGATAAATGAAATGTTATCCCCAGCAAAAGAAAAAAAGGCAAGAGGAAAAAAATTGTTTGAATATAGGAAGAAGCAGCAAGAAATTGAGGAGAAAAGACTTAAGGTCTTAAGGTATAAGGTCTTGAATTCCTCATTATTTTGCAGTATTAGTAAATTGTTTTTTAACAACAAAACTTCATCAAATAATTTAGTATCGTTAATTTCTACACCCCTTTGCATTAAAAATTCTACAGCTGGTAATATACCATCAAATTTTATTTCCGCATTGCCTAATAGCATCCATTGGAAAGCTTTTAATTGGACGGACTCAGGGTAAAAGGGTATAAGTCAAAAAACTAGATTTTTCAGAAATCAAGAAAAACTTTATGAAATCTATCTTTTCATTTTTTTCGTTTTGATTGAGTTATTCATCAGCTTCATTCAGAAAATGCCAAATGAGTAATAACACAAATTATAAAAATCCCACATACTTTAGATTATGAATAACTTGTTCCTTATTACACATCCCCGATGTTGACTTATTTCATTTTGGTACTTCACATTTTAAAGCAGAAAACATTAATAACCATTATATATGCAAAATTTTATTTATTAAATCAAAAATAAAATAGTACAAAATTCTTAAATAAAAACAAAAAATTCAAAAACATATTTTGTATGTGAAATTATTCATGTATAATATTTTTTAATCGTCTTCGGTATCCGATTCTAAAATGGGGTCGCTTGTAACCAAATTTGAAGTGGATAGATTCCTATAAAATTCATGGAATACTGGTGGAATAAGACCAAGTAAACTTAGCAGATCCCTTTTCTTTTCTTCGGAAATAGGCACTAGTCTTGTGTAGCAATTAGGGGGTTGAAGTTTGGAAACAACTTTATTTCGCCTCGAAATACCGATAACAAAAAATGGTTCCCCGTCCTTAAGGGATTTCTTATAAAATACCTTGAATAACTGGTCCTTTGTAAATTTCAGCCATTTCACCTTCTTCCATACAAATTTCTCCCCATTTTCATTAGATCTGTTATTCAAATTAATATCAGGTTTCAATAAACTTGCATAATCTAGAAAATCTTTTTGATTCATCTCTACGACCGAAAATGGATTTTTCTTTCCGACAAGTCTTATCATTTGGTCCCAGTCGTGTGGATGGCCAATAGGTGTGCTGTGTCTTTTTTTTAATTTTTCTATTTGAGCGTGGTCCGAGTCACATTCCATTCTAGTGTGTCCTGGAGTCATAAATTTATGCTCTAATGTCTCAATATACGTGGTTTTCACAAGCGAACAACACATTGCTAAAAACGGTGAATTTTTATTTTGACCAGGACAAGTATCACTGTAAAGTATTACGTGCTTGATATCAAGTGACAGATTTGATACGGCTCTAAAGACGCAGGATCCAATTTCATTTGCGCCTCTCTTTGCTACAGATTCATACCATATGAAACAAGTTCAGTTTTCGCTCTCTGCTTATCAGCTTTTTTCGCTTCGTAAGCTTCTTCAGCCTCAGTGTGATGAAGTTCTTGGTGTTTACAAATTTAATTTCTTTCTTCACCAGCTACAAAGGTAAGCTGCATTTTGTATTTGTCACAAGTTTGACAAGTGTCTGTTTTTGGTTGCTTAATAGCTATATTAGACTTATGGAACAGTTCTAAATATTTTGTATAGCTTACTGCATTGTCGACTGTTTCACAATATAGCTGATAGATTTTAACCACAGTAAAATGTGGAGGCAAATACATTTTCGAAGTCTCTTTTCTGCAATAGTGACTCTCATAAGCTGGCAATGAAGCGAGATGTTGTTGCACAGCATTATGCTGATCTTCTGTTATTGTATTTGGTGGAGATAGTAGACCCCTCTTGTCTGGTGAAGAAGAATTAGCCGTAAAAAACATTTTTTGCAAACAGTTATTTGCTCACCATCAACTGGTATATGATATGTGAATGTCACTTGACGATTTTTTTGCTTTTCAGGAGTACTTCTTCTCTTCCTTGATACTTTGTTGAACTAAATGTTATTAATCCCGAAAGAAAATACGCTCTTTTGTTACGATCAGCCATACTCCAGTATTTCTCAAACAGAGCTCTATGAACTCTCTCATTTATTTTTGTAGAACATTTATTACGACACTTCTCCAACATCTTACATGTTCTCTCAGGTATCTTTTTCCCAGTTTCTGACTCGTAAGACTTTCCGGTATTTCGATTAATTTTTCTCTGTCTACGAATTTCTCTTGACCTTCCATTTTTACCTCGTGTTTCAGTTTTCTCTTTTACATTTGATTGTCCTGGTTTATGAATATTGTCCCCATTCTGTGAAAATTCTGCTTGTAATTCTTCATCATTGCTTATTTCATAGTTGGGATCTGCTATGCTATTGTCACTATCGAAGTCAACAAAACTGTTTTGTCCAGGATTTTCTATTTCAACATCTGAAGTTACATATTCAGTCACTAATTTCGAATTTTCAGGTTTAAGAATTAATGAGCTGGTAGAGATATTTTCATACGTCTTAGATGTATAATGACTTTCAAAATCTACTACCTCATCGTCGCATGTAGAGATGAATAGTTTTCGTTTTACACCTTTTTCTCTTTTAGGCTCCGGTCCTACAAAATAATATATTAATAAATAAAAAAAATTAAAGTTTATATTTTAGGTTAGATAGATCAAAATTTGCAGTTACTTACTATTGTCAGTTTTAATTGCTTCATCCTCTTTGATTTCCGCCAATTTCATTATTTTTTTAGTTCTGGTAGAAACACTCATCATTATTTTAAAGATATCAGCTGAAAGATGTAGGCACAAATACAGTACTAAATTTCAATTTGATTCTATTTACTGAACATAGCCCGCCATCTACCGGAGATATATTGTACAGAGTAAAAGGAAATAAGTCAACATATTCCCTTTCCCCAATCTAAAATTTGACCTTGTGACTTATTTTATTTTGTAAAACAGTATTTTATAGTACCCCAATCATGCTTCGACATATTTCTTTTTTCCCAGTGAAAGATGTTTCAACAATGTACTTGTTTCATAGTGAACAAAAAAATCCGGTAAAATTGACTTATACCCTTTTACCCTGAGTCCGTCCAATTCTTTCATGGGTCTGATCCATTTTTCTAAGTATTCAATACATTTAGAATAAAAAAGTAAAGTTTGTTTCTTAAATGCATCCACCTCCCATTGGTATCCATTCTCTATTAAAGAATTTAACTCAACTCGTACTTTTATAGGAACAAAGTGTTCCTTTAACCTCTCTTTTAAAGTATCTAATACGGAGCAGAGGATTTCTTGTACCTCTAAAACAGATATGTTTTCTTTCTCAATGAAAGCAACATTTGTATCAAAGATATGCATAGTCGAGTGCAAAAACCATAAATATAGTTCAGAAAATTCATTCTCAAACATTTTTTTAAATAAATTTGGACAGTCTGGCTGAGAAAGAAAATAGGACTTTAGGGCTGGAAAAGGTTTGATTATTCGCTTAATTGCGGGAAACATTGAAAGCCACCTCGATTTGCTGTGATATAATAACTGTTGATATGTTATTTCAACGAATTCGCAGAATTCTTTTAAGGTTTCAGTGCGGACAGTATAGATGAAAAAAAAATTAAAATTTTTGAATATAATGTAATCAATATCATATTGCAATGAATCAGCTCCATGTTGTACGCAGTTGTGTAAAATATGTGCTGGACTACCTACACCAACTATATTTGAATTTATATTAGTCTTCATTTTGCTGTACACATTTTCGCCTCCTCTTCGGGACAGTCCCCCAAAATTAATATTTGCATTATCTCCAGCAAATGCAATGCATTTAGAAGTAATATCTGTTTTTTTAATTGTCTCTATAAGATATCTCGACACTGATTCCGCAGTTTCACTTGAAAGAGAGAATAGTTCCAATAATTGCGTCTGATTTCCTTCAGACCACAAAAAATATTGAGCAACCACAGGAAACATTTTTGTAGACCCATGGTTACTAGCGTCCGTGCTTATACCATAAAATTCCACACTATTTAAATTAGACACTAATAGACATAAAGAGTGAGGTGCCAGAACATTATTAACAATTCTCTGTTTTAGTTCTGCGACAACTGAATTTCGAAGTCATGTCAGAGTTTGGAAATATCTGCAAATATAAAAAAATAATAAAATATTACTTAAATCAGCAATGTATTCGTAAATGTTATACTTTTTTAAATAAAGACGCCGTACAGTCCATAGATCTATAAGATTGATGGTGTGCAACTATGTGGTAGGCCATAGTACCTTCGGCAGCCCTAGTTTTTAGTCAATGGAGCTATTTTTTGGCACAAAAAATTATCAATTGTCATAGAGGAAGATGATGCTTGAAGATTCTTCTTGTTTCTGTCCGTCAATATGGGTTTGTCTAAGTCTGCTACTCCTTTATTAGCTACAGATACATAGCAGTCACAAGGCACACATTTTGCTTCCTCCTCATTGCGACCCTTAATAAATAATTTATATTTTGATGCCAATTTTTCTGTAAATTTACACTTTCTTTTTGACATTATTATAATTTGTGTTCTCGGTATTCAAAATATATCAAATCAGCGCGCACTTCTCAGACACTTGTTCGTGGTTGGTGTAGTAGTACTAAACCCTGTGCAAAGATAACAAACAGGTCGACAGCAAATCGACGCGACGAATGAATTTGATGAAGGGGAAAGCGGAAAGTAATTCTGTTTCAGTTCTCAATACTTATTTTCTTTCTTTAATTTATGAAAAAGCCTGACGCAAATAAAAACCGGCCTGACATTTACATTTTTGTTAAAAAGCCTGACTTGTCCGGCTTTATCCTGACGTCTGGTCACCCTATGTTAGATTCAAATAAATTTCTCAAAAAAATTATAGTTTTTAAATCGAATAAGGTAGTTTCTTCAGACAACAAATAATATTCTTAAACTAAATAAAATACTGTTGAATGAAACAAAAAATTATAACATTGAAAATATTTTCAATTTTACCATGTCATTTTTCTCAGTGTATGGATATTAAAGGTGGCGATGGTGATAATTCTTCTTGTTGTTGTTCCAGTTGTTCCAATAGCCAATTCAACAAATCATCCCCACACCCATTGTCAAGTATTTCGCTTATATATAAATTATGTACATTGCAAATATTGCTTGAAACGAGAATATGTTTCAAAGAAGCCATATTTGCTACTTTACTAGAATTATATGTTTTACAAACATTCATATATAGTAAAACATTACATGTATAGTGGAGTGGAAGGCTTTTTTATAATTTAAACACTGTTAGTTATAACTATGAGATTTAATGACACACACACAATGTACAGTTGATGGTCTGGCTATCGTGCTACGACTCTCTCAGGTAAATGCTTAATAATAAGCATTTAATTAACATTTGCTAAACAGTATAGCCAACTGTATAAATAATAACTGATACACTACATATCCTCCCTACCTATATTTACCATAATATTCATAACTTACTTATATACTAACCATTTTGTCTCTGAGCTCTTTTATTTTCGGTTAGCACCTTTTCCTCCGAATTCTCATTTTTCTGAGCTACACCAGAAGCAGGTGCATCAGTAGACGATTTTATTGAGAATTTTCTTACTGATTACTATGTCGGTTCCACATTTTACCTAGTTCTAGTATATTTAGATAATATACATTTTTTACAATTTTCTTAACTAATGTACCTTTGATTCATTCTGTTTTATTTATTTTTCTATAATTTTTAACTAGTATCATCTCCCCCGGTTCAAAATTTACATTCTGGGTTCCCTTCCCGTTTTCAATTTGTTTTTCTTGTTGATTATTTACTCTATTTTTTATTTCGTCACTAATACAATCATCGTGGCAATCTAAAAATTGAAATCTTGAACGTAATTCTCCACCTAACAATAAATAAGAAGGTGAGACACCAGTGGTACAGTGTTTGGTAGAACGGTAATCAAACAAAAAATTTGAAATTAACAAATTAATTGATATATTTTGATTGCTATTATTTATAGCATTTTTTAGCGCCGTTTTAATCGTTTTAACAGAGTTCTCGGCAGGGGGTGGTGATGTTATGGGGTTTATACTATTCATTTTTGTAAATTTTTGGAAAAGTTCACTTGTGAACTGGGTTCCATTATAAGATACTATGGTTTTTGGTAGACCAAAAAGGGCAAAATAACTCCTAAGTATCTCAATCGTATGTAATATCGGACATTATAGAAGTAACAGAAAATACTTCAATCCATTTTGAATGGGCATCTAATATGATTAGGAAGTATTTATTTAAAAATGGACCCATATAGTCGATGTGCAATCGACTCCATGGTTCTGTTGGCCATGGCCACGGAGTTAACTCTACTTTTGGTGGCGAGCATTTATTTAATGTGCATGAATTACAATGCTTGGACAAATTTTCAATATCTAACCCCGGCCACTAAAAGTACGAACGAGCTACACTCTTCATTTCTACGACTCCCATGTGAGAAATATGTAAATCGGTCAGTAGTTTATTTCTTAAATTTATTGGAATTATTAAGCGATTATTTCATAACAAACATTCATCGTGAGCGCTAATTTCATTGCGTATGCGATGAAATACTTTAATTTCTTTCGGTATTTCTGCTTTTGGACAGCTCTTCATGACAAAATTTAAAAACCTTATTAAAATTTCATCATTTTGCATAGATTCTTTGACCCTTTTAAAGTTATATTTTTATTATTATTATTATTATTATTATTATTATTATTATATATATAATATTGTTTATTTTCTTATTCAGGCGCGAGTGAAATGAGAGGCGAACACTTAGTTAATAATCTGGTTTTTATTTATATATATTGTACACTCTGACACTTTTTAGGTGGTAACTAAACAATTGAATAAATCATAATAATGTACGAATAGGATCTAGTCGCAGTGACAGATTTGACAGCTGTCATGTTCATTATGTCAATGAAATCCTTCAATCCCTCTCTCGGAAGGATCTCTGCTGCCTCGTGAAGATCATTCTGCCTACCTGCCATCTTCTTCATTCGGTTACTGCAACATCCGGGCACAATGATCGTCGTGTAGATTTCGGTTCAGTGGCTTCGTCAATAAATCCGCTGGATTCTGGTTCGTAGGTACATCCTTCAATTGAATGGTACCATCCATGACCCTCTCGCGGATGAAGTGATGTTTTATTGCGATGTGCTTGGTACTAGACCTGTCGATGTGGTTCCTCACGTGTGTGATGGCCGCTTGACTGTCGCACCAAATCAGGGTGGATTCCCCAACCAGTTCACCTAGGTCCAACAGTTTGAGAAGCTCCTTCATCCAGGTGACCTCCCTTGCGCAGGCGGCCAACGAGATGTACTCAGCTTCCATGGTACTCAGCGCGACTGCCGTCTGTTACGCACTCTTCCAGTAGACTGGGGCGTCTGCTAGTATGATCAGGTACCCACTGGTGCTCTTCCCGTCGCTCGTACAAGTAATGAAAAATCTGTTTGACTTTCCTTTTTTAAAAATATTTATTTACATATTAACAAAGAATTGTACAGTTTGATTACAAGAATGAGAATGGATGTTTATTATTTTATTACCGTATATATACAGTTCTGCAGGGATTACTCATAAGGTCTAGGATTTCTGGCTAGACATGTTTATAAAGCGTAGTTTGACATATTTTGTTGTTACATAACTCCTCCCTTCTAAAACGGAGCTTTATCTCTTTTTTTCGGAATTTCCGTTAATTCTAATGTTGAATGATTTACAGGTTCTCTTTTCCTAATTTTATATTTTACAATTATAATTATTGCTATAATTATAACAATAATGGTTAATATTATAGAATTTACAATAGAGTGATAATTTTCTGTTTTCAACTTCAGTTTCTGAATTTTAGGGATTTCATTTACAATTATGTTTTGAGTATCAATTTGTTTTAATTTTATAGTTCTATTAGTTAAATGTTCATTTTTGATATTAAAATTATAGTTCTCGAAAATTATTTCTTTACTATTTGTTGCATAATTTTCCAAATTATAATAATTTTTTATACAATTATTGTTAGTTTTAAATTTGAATATACCAACAATTTGTTTCTGTTTTTCAAAATCTTTACATTTTATCTTTAAATTTTCGTTAACCGTACTGGCTATTATTATAATGTTTGAATTTTCTATTTTAGTTATAACAAAAGTTTCGTCAATTTGGTGGTATCTACAATTATTATTATTTTGTAGTTTAATAATATTACTTAAACATATATCTACTTCTAAATAATCTGTCTTACAATAATAATTATTTTTTATTGGAATACAATTATTCAATAAAACTATGTTATTGTTTTTTTCTTTTATAATTGATTCTTTGCTTAAATCTAACATATACATTGTTCTATTTTTATATATTGATATAGGTGTTATTTGAAAAAGTTTAATGGAATTGTTTACATATATATATATATATATATATATATATATATATATATATATATATATATATATATATATATATATATATATTTCCAACAAATATTCTATTATGTTGTTTTCCAATTTACAATGGCTTGTTATAAGTGCTGATATTTCCCAAAAGTTTATGTCATTTATTTCTGCAATAATTTTTTGCAACTCGTCTAAATTTATAATGGAGGAATGTACTTTATTTATATTACAAAAAGTAAGGCTTGTTTCTATTTCTGATATAATTTCGATTAAATTTATTGTTAGAATAATTAGTTGCGTAAATATATCTTTTACTAATAATATATTGTTCCAATCGATAGTTTTATTAAGAATTTCTTCACTTTGGATTATTCTGGATTTCAATACTTCTTGATTATGTTGTAAATTTCTAATTTGCAAATTAAATTTATTGATCATTTCTTTATTCATTTTAATATTTTCTAAATTTTGAGTTTGAAGTATGTCTTGATTTTTCTCAATTTTAGAATTTTAATTATATTTCCGAGACCATTAATTAATCTTCGTTTGACACGTTTCTTGTTGGAAGTGTTTTTGGTTTTATTATCTAAACGGTTTAAGTTAAACTGTAAAATGTTAGTATATGTTTCAAATTCACGTTTAAAACGATAAATTTTTATGTTAGTAGTGTGGTTATATATTTTAATATCAAATTCATTTTTATAGTAAATAATTTTAAAATATCGTTCATAATACTACTAAGATTATATTTATAATAATTATAACGTGTGTTAATATGGGTATATACATGTCCTAATTCTAACATGTTTATGCCGGGATTTTCGTTTATCTCTTCGAGATCTTCTTGTCCGGTAGTTATTATGCATCTGTAACATACAAACGCGGTTTCTTTATTTTACCGATTTTAAATCTCTTATTATTATTGGTTTTTATTACACCAAGTTTAGATTTATAATTTTTAATTTCGTGTATTTTAAATAATGGTTTCTTGATCATTTGAATTCTTCGTTTGCCTTCTTTGATAAGAATTTGTTGTGGTAACTTATCAGGTTTGTTATTTTTGTTTTTAGTTTGTAATGAGAATCGCTTATTTTTCTCTGTTTGTAGGTTATGTCTAACTTATTTTTCCTTACTTGTATTTTGTTTTTGTACTCAGCTATACAATCTTCTGATGCAATATTAGTTTTAAATATATTTTTATTATCGTTATCTTTACCAAACAATATTTCGGAAGGGGATATTTTAGTTATTGAATTTATTGAATTATTATAACCGATTAATGCAAATTTAATTTTTTCTTGATTAATAATGTTTCTAAATTCGTTTCTTTGATTAATTATTCTTAAATGTTCGATAAGTGTTGAATGGAATCTTTCTATGGGTCCATTACTTTTCGGATTAGCTATACAAGTTATATGAATCTTACTATTGTACATTTTTAATAAGTCTCTTACTAACTTATTGTTATAGTCAGTACCATTGTCGTGAATAATTTCATCTGGTATTTTATATGAATTAAAGAAATTTAGTAATTATGTTACTATGGTAATAGCATTAAGATTTTTCAAATAATAAACTTGTGCAAATGGAAAATTGGTCAATTATTGTCAAGTACTTTTCCTGTTCTAGTGTAAGGATGTCTATATTAATTATTTGAAAGGGGTTCTTTCATATTTGTTATTTTAACATATATCGCAATTAGTAATATATTTTTGAATACTCAAATATAAATTTGGCCAGTAATATTTTTGTTTTAATTTATGGTAAGATTCCAGAATACCTCTATGATTTGTTTTTCCTTGATGATAATTTAATAAAATTTCTAATTGTTCATCATCTTTTTCTATATCTTGTAGCAGAGATTCGCATTTAATTAATTTATAAGAGTTATGAGTGAAATTATTTTTTAGTATATCGTTTATTTTGAAATGTAATTCGTCTTCTATTAAACAATAATATTTAACTTTCGGAACGAGATATTCTTTTATAATTGTTATTATTTCTTTATCTAAATTTTTATTTTTTTAATATTATTATTAATCTTTGTTTAAAATGTTTAAATAATTTTTACAATTTAACTTGAGTAGGTAAATTATGTGTCGAGATAATTAATTGGTTTTTTCCTATGTTTATGGCGGTGTCTTTGTATGTTATACCGTTTACGATATTTTCGTCATCGGAGTGGCATGTCTCTGAATCAGTTTCACTAATTTGGGGGGTAGTACTGTCATTGTCATTAACATTTACTTCGTCTATTAATTTGTGAATTATAATTTGAATATGTGTTTCTTTAAAAATTTGGATTAATAAATATTTTATTATTTCAAAATTTATTCTATCATGTCCACTGCAAATTTTCGGCACATGAAGTTCGTATATCTCATTTTGAATACAATATTCTTTTAATTTGATTAAACAATTTTTAATCGTATCTATTGTCGGTTTACCGTAAAAATGTTCTTTAGCTATTAAATGAAATAATTTATGCCTATTATAAATGGGTTGTATTAATATATTGCCTTTTGTTTTATTTTGATTTTTAAAATATTTTTTACATTTAAATTTTGATTTTACTTGTTTTGCAAATCCTATACTAAATTTTTTATATGCAGATATGCAATGTACTAGCACAGATCTAACTAAGATCTGTTAGATCTGTGGTACTAGATTGTGATAATTATCGAAAATGTCTTTAGTTGTCTCTTTAATTACAAATTTTTGACTAATTCGGGATAGGGCATCTGCTTTACTGTTAAGAGTTCCTTTTTTGAATCCTATTTCGTAGTTATATTCGTCGAATTTTATTTTATAACACATGAGTTTGGAATTCGGGTCTTTTACATTCATAAGCCATTCTAATGATTGATGGTCTGTGAAAATTTTGAAATTGTTTTGCGTAAATATAAGGTCTGAAATATTTAGTAGCCCATACTATAGCTAAAAATTATTTTTCTGTGGTACTATAATGAATTTCGTGATCGTTACGGGTTCTGGAAGCATATGCAATAGGCAAATCTTTACCAGTTAAATTTTGACTCATTACGGCTCCTATAGCATAATCGCTAGCGTCCGTAGTTAAAATAAATTTCTCATTAAAATTTGTATATTGTAGTATTGGTGCATTTATTAATAAATTTTTACTTTCTTCAAAACAATTTTTATACTCTAAATTTTCAATATCAATTTTACTACCTTTCTTTAAACATTTTTTCATGGGTTTAGTAATCTTTGCAAAATTTGGAATAAATTTTCTATAGTACCCTAATAATCCGAGATATGATTTAATTTCTTTGGGGGTCTTTGGAATTGGATATTCTTTTACGGTTTGAATTTTTGATTGGTTAGGTTTTACACCTTCACTCGACACAATATGTCCGAGGTAAGCAACTTCTTTCTGTAAGAAATCAGATTTATCGAGCTGAATCTTTAAATTGTGATCTCGTAGTCTTACAAAGACTTTTTTGATGTTTTCGATATGCTCTTGTAAACTAATACCTAGTACAATAATATCGTCTAGGTATACGAGACATTTTATTTATGTAGTCTTTTAGAACAAAGTTCATAAGACGTTGGATTGTTGCGGGGGCGTTCGTTAAACCAAAGGGCATGCGACTAAACTCGTAATGTCCATGTTCCGTATTAAAAGCTGTTTTCTGTATTGAATTTTCGTGCATTTGGATCTGATGAAAACCGGAAGTAAGGTCTAATGTCGTATAGTACATATTGCGTCCTAGTTTGTCTAAAACGTCTGTAATATTTGGTATGAGAAATTTGTCATCTATTGTTTTTGAATTTAGTTTTCTGTAATCAATAACCATTCGAAATTTGCGTTTTCCAGAGGTGTCTAATTTCTTTGGAAATCCAAATGGGTAAGCTCCATGGTGAATAACTTTCGCGGATAATTTTGTCTTCTAATAATTTATCAATTTGGGAGTCAATTTCTTTTTTATAACATTCAGGATATCTGTAAGATTTTGAATGAACTGGGACTTCGTCTGTTGTTCGTATTTCGTGTTTTATTGCACTTGTATGTGTTAGAACTTGATTTTCACGCAGACATAATTCGTTATAGTATATTACATAACGAGCGTGGAAAGTGGTAAATAACTTGCGAGTGTAGACATTGAAGAACGAAGCGCATAGCGCCGAGTGACTTAATACACGAGCTTGTTAGACACTTTCGGGCGAGTTATGTACACTATTTTTCAGACGACCACAAAAAAATTCATAAAAAAAGTGTTAACACCAATATAATATTCAGCATAGAATATATTGTCCAAAGAGAGTTTGGAGACAGTTTTTTAGATTATTCACTTACATAAACTAATAAAACATGTTCCGAGAATGATTTATCTATTTTATTTTCTTTACGCCAAGCCATAAACTGGTTGTAAGTCAATTCATTTGCGTTCTTTAGATTTAGGCGACAAAAGATTTAATGTAGTTTCTCTTGCAGCCTGTAAAATTGTACTCGGTGTACAATCAATGATATCTTCGTCACTTGCGTCTATGTTTGACGTTGAAAAAATGATTAAATGTAATATTCGAACACAAAATTTCTTTTTTCACTGTTAAACACAAAACGGCTGCCGGCTGACATTTGAGGTTAGGTTCAACCAGTGGCGTTCAGCGTTCAGCGCAACTCAATTCGTTAAACGCGCGTAATCTAAAACTGCGTTAAATAAATAATACTAAATAATACAAAAATATTAACAAATATAATAATTATTAATATTCAACTTGACGGTTATAGTAAATTAACAAATATTTTATTTATTTTTTTGTCGAAATGCCATCTGAAGTCATTTAACGGAACTAAAAGTCATAACAGCACTAGTGTGTTAAGTTGCACTTTCCGTTGTTATTTACAGTGTTGTTATTGCTACTTTCCTAGGTGGTCGTCTGAAAAATTAATTTATTACTTAAAAAGTTTCTCTTTTTTCTTCTTTGTTTAGGTGTTCTGCGCGAATTTTTATTTCTTCAATTTCGGTGTGATTAATATTATTTTCGATTTTAACGTATTGTAATTTAAATTTTTTATTATTGATTTTGACGCTGTTATTTTTAAAATTTAGGTTTATTTTAATTGTAACAATGCTGGTAATCCTAATAATACATTAAAGTTTTTGTGAAAGTTAAATAGAAAACATTTAATTTTTTGATTTTCTATATTTCAAATGAAGGGTATGGGGAAAAAATAAGGTATGTCCCGCAGACAAGAATTCGAGTAAATTGAATTTTAAGATTTACTACTCGAATACCTTATTAATTTGTTGAAGGAATAGGCTCAAATAAATTATAGATAAATTATAATATGTTTATTTTCTAAACTAAACTTTACAAATAAAAAATATTTTGTCTTCTATTGATAATAAAATAAAATGTCACTCTTGTACATATAAGATGCGAAAAAAAGAGAGAATGTCCATTTAATCGTGCGGTAGGTTGGAAAAGAACTCGGCAGCAACTGGCCCACAGAATTGTTTCAAAACCATTAAGTCCTTAAATTTTTCATTTTTAATTGGTATTAAATCTGTAAAAGCAAATTTATATCTGCAAATAAATTTTTGTAACTAATTAAATTTTAACAAATTTTCACTTACACTATTCTCACTACTTACACTACTGATAGAATTAAAAATTTTAAGCGGTGGCATGTTTATTTCAATCTAAATTATTACTAAATTTCTTATGACAGTACAGAAAATAATATAACCTTAAATAAGTAGAACGACATCTAATGAAACACATAATTTTCATTATCGTGTGAATGGACATTCCTTGTTCTTTACACTTTGCGCGCGGACAATCCTTGTTTTTCCCCCATGCAGTGATTTTAATTTTTAAAATAAAGTGAAACCTATCTACTTATATCCCCCTATAATTTTACCAAAGATAGAGACCGGCATTTTCAATAGATGGCACTAACAATTCAAATTTTGTTAAAAATGTGACATACCTTGTTCTTTCCCCATACCCTTCAAATAATGAATTCGTTTCCAGATGTTTTTCCTGAAGGTTGTGAAACTAAATTGTTCGTTATAAAATTTAAAGCGTCTGGGATTATTTTTAACAATGTCTTTATTAATTAAATTTATTGATGAACCGGTGTTTAGTAACATAATATAATCTTTAACATTTTAAAATAGTAATTTAGAGTTGCAATTGATGTTTAAGAGTTCTCCATCATATTGAGGCTGGTTAAGTTAAAAAAAGAGTTATTGTGTTCGGTAGATTCGTAAGTTGGTATTCAAAATCAGAGGATTCGTCATTATTCATATTTTGAATATTGATTTCATCATGATTTATTTCCTCAGTGTTGAATAATTCTTCAACATTATATTTTGGTGAGGAATAAGTCCGTGGATGTAAATAATTTTGTTAATTTCGGGGTTGAAATGTATGTCGAGTTTGCACCGATATAGGTGTAGGTTGAAAGGCATTGGTTGTTTAAGCATTTTTAATTTGTTGCCTCGGTGCAAAAGGTTTATTGGTTCTATTATTATTAAAATTAATAGGACCAGTTGGGAATTAAGATTGTTTTGTAATATAGGGTTGTGACATATGTTGGGGAGGTTTATTTGGAAATTAAAAAATAGATTGAGTATTTGTTGCTTTATTTGGAAATTTATTGTTAGAATTTCCTAGGTATTCAAAATCGTTAAATAAAAGTTGTCTTACTTCTAAGAATGTATTAGGGTTCCTTGTCGCGAGATTATTGCGATAGGGATCATTTAAATTTGTGCTGAATTTTCTAATTACTAATTTTTCTAAGTAGTTAACCAAATATTGTTTTTCTTCTGTAGTTCCGTTTTGTAACAGAATTTTCGATTTACATTTATTAAAATTTGATACAATATATTTAAATTGATCAAGAGTATTTTTACTTCTATGTTTATCTAAGATTTTACATAATAATCTTAATGATGTTTCTCTATCTTCAAAATTTGATGCTAACTGAACCTTAAGTTCATTCCAAGTATCAATAATATTATATTTAATTGTATTCTGAGCTTCATTTATTAATCGGCTCTTAATTATTTAAAACGCACAAGCCATTTCGAAATCACTTAGGGGTGGTTGCAATAAACCGATAGCATCTTGGACGGCATCTACTGCTGCTATTAAACATGACAGATATTCGATGTTTCCATCGTAATTTGGAACTGCACTTTATGCAAAATTAATTTGACTTATTCTGTCAGCCATTGTATTTTAGATTTTTAATAGAGTATTTATTGAAATTTTACTTAAAATAAAATTATGCACACACTGAACACTGCACTTTTCATGGGCATGTTGGGGGTTGTACTATGTGGAACAGACAGGCATTTGGTATACGGGCACTGGGTCTGGAAGGGGTTGGCTGCTGGCACTACGCTTGGTGGCTCTCTGCAACTGGGGTTGGACAGGGGTTGGCTGCTGGCACTACGCTTTGTGGCTCTCTGCAAATGGGGTTGACGATGCTGGCTCTACACTTGGTGGCACTCTGCACCGGATTCTCACTCTACTGCACTTCTTGATGAATGGAAGATACGGGCACTCGCGTTGCGGGCTGTGGGTAACTTCTTTGATTCGAATAAGCGAATTAACGTTTAAAAACGAACAAACTATTACTTAAACGGATTAATACTTTTGCACAGTATTCTGATAATAATTTTGTTTCGCTATCCTATCATATCGACGGCGCCAGTAATGAAAAATCAGTTTGACTTTCCTTTTTTAAAAATATATACTTTGAAACGATTTCGATATCGTTTCTCATTTTTTAAACACTGCAAGGTGTGTCTCGCCCAAAAAGTCCCTCAATTACCTCCATCTGGTTTGATGGGTAAGGAAAAGATTATACGATTTCCTTGGCAGGCTATCTCTGTTGACATCATGGGTCCCTTACCTCCATCTTCAGCCGGAAATCGATACATTTTCGTTGTAACCGACTGGTTCTCCAAATTCGTTCTTGTTCATCCCATGCGTGAAGCTACTGGTCCTAAAATTTGTAAGTTTTTGGAAGAAGGAGTATTCCTTTTATTTGGTGTGCCTCAGATAGTAATGTGTGACAATGGAACTCAATTTATTTCTAAACTCTTCACCGATCTTATAAAGAAATACGAAATTCCTAAACTTTGGTATAAATGCGAAATTCCATCCTCAGGTAAATTTTGTTGAACGAACGAATCGTATTATAAAAACAGCCATACGATCTTATCTCAATGATAATCATCGTGTTTGGGGTAAAAACCTTCAAGCAATTGCTCAGGCAATTCGTACTAGTGTTCATGAAGTTACTCGATTCAGCCCAGCCTTTTTAACCTTTGGCCGACAAGTACCATTATCTGGCAATTTTTACAAAACGTTACCTAATAACATCTGCTCAAATGATCACGCGGATTACGCACATAAACTGAAAGAATTGTCGGAATTCTTTTCCATTGTTCAAAATCGTATTCATGGTGCCTACGAAAGAAACGCTAAATATTATAATCAACACCGTCGCCACCTTGAATTTAAAGAAGGTGATTTAGTATATCGTCGAAATCGTGTTCTTTCTGTCGGTTCTAGGTATTATTCTTCTGCTCTTGCACCCCGATTCGTTCCAAGTAGAGTTATTGAAAAGCTTTCACCATTAGCATACCATCTTCATGACAACAATGGAAATGATGCCGGTATATATCACATTAAGGATCTTAAACCAGCTCCTATCGACTCTGATTCCTCCTCCGACTCCTCCCAATAGGCTCTCCAGGTAAACTTTTCTGAGGGGGGGCAGTGAAACGATTTCGATATCGTTTCTCATTTTTACATTTAAATTCTATTCTTTAGCGCCACCTTTCTTTTTATTTATTAAAACTTATCTTGAGTTTGCGACCGTGAGCGGCGAACGAGAGGGAGACGCGTTCGGAGAGGATTCCGGTGTGTGCGGTCTGAGGCGACAGACACGAAATTTACAAGGTTAACGTTTTCGGGCGATTTAAAAATTTTTTATCGATTAATATCTATGCCATCTAAATTTAATTGTGGTCTATTTTATTTTACTAGTGATTCTTGTAAATTTATTTGGTAAGTTAAATTGTTATTTTGTAATTATTTCATTTTTGCGGTGCGAGCCGTACCTCGTGTCGACTCAGGTTGCACCCTGGAATTATTCCTTTCCTTATCTTATATCTTTTACTATCCCTGACCTTCTATTATTGCCCGGAATATTTTAAATTCCTTTCTAGTGTTTTTTGTCTTTGTTCAAAAATTTTCCAAGTCTCGACCTAGGTTCATTTTCTTGCGGTGGAAAACAAACTGAGCTCATAGCTGATTTAGCAGTCGTAAGTAGAATTTGTATCGTTCTAATTTTGGTATACCGGCGCGTAATTTTATTTTTATCTTATCTTGTCGGAAACCAAATTTCCAAATTTTGCTGATTCCACAGCGGAACAATTGAGTAATTTTTTATTATCTATCGCATATTTTGGTTTCTCAATTGTTGAGTTCACCTATCGAGCCTTTTCTTTTTTTTTTACTATTTTTTTTCTTTCACTGTCTAATTCTTGCCAGCCTGATCAGCTGGATGGTGTATTTTATGTATGATATTATTTTTCATTAATATTAAAATTCATTATCTTGTTATTACAGTTTATTACCAAATTTAATGTATTGTATTTAAATTTTGAATTCTTGTTAAATTAAAATTTTTATGAATTTCATTGTGAGAATATTTTGTGCTCAAATTTTTTTTTGTATGATTTATGTTCCCTCCTGGTACCGGCGTGGTCGAGGTTCGTTGGTCTTGGAGTACACCCGTCAACCAAAAACATGGCTTAACCCACAGCAGGACGCTTGTGCCTAATTGCAACACCAGCATCACTGATAGTTTTTGCTACTGTGCACAAAAATTAGGCATCATACACACTTTCACCGCTGCCACACCAAGCTGCACTACACTACACCGAACACAGAACACACCATACACCGTTCACATTCGGAGCCACATCCGCTGGTTGTTCCTGTTGCTACGTCACTGCTGTGCTACTGCCAATTATCTAAGTACGACTCCTGCCGACGGCCCGTCCAGTCCGGACCCATCAAAAATTGTAACCCCAAGTTAAGTACAATATTTTTTGTAATTTTGAGTACTTTGTATTCCCATAATTTTTTGTTCAAAATAAACTTTAGACTCGTTCTTTATCAGTGTTGTTGTGCCCAGTGTTTCCTTTCGGCACAACTGGCGCCCTGTTTCTTGTCGCAACCCAATTTTCTCTGGAACCCACGACCTAGCGCAACCACAAACACATCTGAGCACCGCGGTATAGTGTGGACGGTGTGGTTCACGGTGATTTCCCTTCAGGAGATCACTATAGTTGTCCATTACGTCACAACTTATTATCAAAGAAGTGTACAGTTTGATTACAAAAATGAGAATGGATATTTATTGTTTTATTACCGTATATACAGGGTGTTCATTTTAAATGGACCACCATTGCTATCTCGAGAACTATAAGAGCTACGAGGTCGGTTAAATTAGCAAACAATTTCTATTTTACAACTCTATTAATATGAGATAAACAAATTTTTTATTAAACCAGTGGTTCTCAAAATACGGGTCCCAACTTTTTAATTTTAAAAGTGAACTTATTTTTTTTATTTGCTTATTCAATAGAGAATTTTATTCTGAATTCAATGATATAATATTATTATACCCTAACATCACGATTTTTTTGAGAAAAATGCATATGAAGTTTTATATTAATTTGATTAAAATATGACAATAATAAGAGTGCGATGACGGAAAAAACCGAATACAAATATTTTTTAACTTTGAATTAGAGTGTCTTGACAGAAAGAAGTGAATAATTATATTCTTTCTATCAAGGCACTCTAATTCTAGGTTAATAAATGACTTGTATTCGGTTTTTTTCGTCATAGCACTCTTATTATTGTCATATTTTAATCAAATTAATTTAAAACTTCAGATGTATTTTTCTCAAAAAAAAATCGTTATGCTTGGGTATGATAATATTATATCATTGAATTCAGAATAAAATTTCTATTGAATAAGTTAATAAAAAAATATGTTCACATTGAAAATAAAAAAGTTGAGAACAAAATTTTGAGAACCACTGGTTTTAAAATTTTTTTGTTTGTCTCATGTTAATAGTGTTGTAAAATAGAAATTATTTGCTAATTTAACCGACCTCGTAGCTCTTATAGTTCTCGAGATAGCAATGGTGGCCAATTTAAAAGGAACATCCTGTATATAGTTCTGCAGGGATTACTCATAAGGTCTAAGATTTCTGGCTAGATATGTTTATATAGCGTAGTATGACATATTTTGTAGTTACATAACTTACACATAAGCCCAATCTGCATCGGAATACGTTGACAATGGCTGGCCTGTGGGACGATAAGTGATCTTGTACTGCTTTGTCTCCTTTACATACCTCAATATTCTCTTCACAGCATTCCAACGTTGTCTATTGAAACACGAGTAATATTGGGCTAATTTGGCTACGGAGAATGCGATATCCGGTCGAGTCCTTTGAGAAAGATAGAGCAGTCCACCGATTAGTTCCCTTTATGGAACATCTGGACAATCTTCGTCGCTGTTCACCTCTAAGAATTTTGGCTTAGACTCCATCGGCGTTGAGGCTCCTTTTGCGCCCTGTAGTCCAAATCGGTTAATCAAATTTGACTCCTAGCATGTGTGAAATTTCTCCAATATGTTTAACCTCAAAACATTTGCCAAGCAGGGATATCACCTTCTGTCTTGTAACTTCGTTTTCCGTTACGGCCAGCATGTCATCGAGGTATACAGTCAATATGACTCGGCCTTGTTCAACGGTGACCTCGTAAACACAAGGATCGATTTGATTACGTACAAACCCTATTTTTGTCAACGAGTTGTTCAAATGGTCGTTCCAGCATCTGCCGCTTTGCTTGAGCCCGTAGATTGACTTCTTCAGCTCACAGACAAACCTTTCTTGACCAGCCTGTACAAAACCCTCGGGTTGCTCCATGTACACGTTTTCTTTGAGGTCGCTGTGTAGGTAGGCGCTCTTTACGTCATATTGATCGATGATGCAATTCTTCTCGACACAAGCAGCCACTAATAAGCGAGTGGTTTCGAAACTGGAAACAGGAGCATAGATCTCATTATAATCTATACCTTTTTGTTGCGTGAATCCCTTTGCTACGAGACGGGCTTTGAATCGATGAGTGTCACCCGTTGTCTTCTTCTTGAAAACCCATCTACATTTTACGGGTGTAATTCCCGCCGGTGGTGGAACAAGTTTCCATGAATCGTGTTTTCTCAACGAGATCAATTCTACAGTCATCGCCTTTAACCATTGTGACGACTCTGTAGAATTGATGGCGTCCTGGTAGCACGAGGGATCTTCACCAGCACCCGTCATGACGTTCGATCGAGATTGGCGAAGTGTCATTTCGTGTTCTTTCTCGGAAACCTGCTCGGTCTCGACGGTGACGGTCTCCAGATCGTCGTTACTCGCAGTAACAGTTGATTCGGCAACTTCTGTCGAATGCTTCTGACTAGAAGCCTTTCAGGAGACGTTTCAATGAACACGCAGTCACGTGACTCGTCAACTCGCCCCGTTCCAAGAGCTCTTCGGCAGATCAGTTTCTCGAATTTGCGATCAAGTAGCGTGCGGTTGAGGCGTTTCGCTACGCAGTTTTGTTGCGGAGTGTATAACATCGTCGTTTTATGACGGATACCTTCGCTTTCGCAAAATTCTCTCCAATTCTTAATACAGAACTCAAGTCCATTATCGGTTCTGACTCGTTTCAGCTTTTTGTCGGTTTGCTTTTCGACTTCGATTTTCCACTTCTTAAACTCACCTAATGCATCACCTTCCTTCTCCAGGAAACGGACAAAAATGTATCGGCTGGCGTCATCTATTACGGTAAAAAGATACCGGTTTCCTCCCCAGCTTAGCGTGTCGACTGGCCCCATCAAGTCGGAATGTACAAGTTCGAGTACCTCTGTCTTTAGGTTGCCGCTGTCGAAGTACTTTGGAAAAGGCTAACGCGTAGACTTATCTGCCAAACAGCTGCTGCATGGGGTCAGGGAGCCCTTCTCGACCTGCAATCCTACAACGGGATCTGCATTTGCCACTTCGAGTATATTCTTCTTACTGATGTGCATCATCCGACGATGCCACAGGTCGATTGACTTCGGTTTCTCACTTCCACAGCACAGTTTATTCGGCCTGATCTTAATGCATGGCTTCGCGTTGTTGACGATCTCACGCTGTTTCTTTGCTCGAATCAGCAATCTTCCATCCACATCTTCAATATAGTCTCCTTTATGGTCAAAAATCACCTTTATTTTGTTCTTGGTGAGTTCCCGTACGGAGATGATACCGTGACCGATGTTTGGAACCAACAACGTGTCTTTCGCAGTGAATTCCTGGAAATCAGGAAGACTGTTAAGTAGCTTTGCTCTCATGGTGCCTTTTCCAGTAGAAGGTGTTGTGCTACCATCTGCCATGGTTACAACGACGTCGGTAGCTGTCTTCTTATTGATGTCGGAAAAATAATCTTCAATTGGTGTCATATGATAGGTAGCTCCAGAGTCGATGTTCCAACTGTCGCTACTGATCATCACGTTACCTCAATATGCGCTCATTGCCACTACCCGAGCCTTTTCGTCGGATTTATGGGCTGTCTTCCTCATTGTTTAAGAGGGCTCCGACACTCCTCTGAACAATGTTAATCTTCGCTTCTGTTATAGCGAGGCCAACTATATAGAACTGATAAATCGTTTCGCGCTCAGGAACATGCTCAAACTCAAATAGTGCTTCGAAAATTGAAGCGACGCCAAAGCCAATACTTCTAGTTGTAATACACAGTGTTATTATTGCTTTTAGGGTGTTCACAGAGTCAACACGGTCTGCGGCGCTTTGCGTATCTTTGACAACAGGGAATAGTTTCTTCCTTAGGTCTTCAGGCAGACTCGCATCGGTAAGAGCTTCTTGCCGGGTTTTATTTCCTATCACTCGACTTTTTTAATAGGCTTTACGGGACGGTCCACCTCTTAGGCGACTTTTTATAGTTTTTTCTTATACACGTAATAATTTAGTTTATTAAAAACAGTTTTTATCATTTCTAGATTTTTTCAAATTTATTTATTACCTTTTTTGGACTGTATGATATATCATACGATGAGAATATAAGACTATAAATTGTTGAATTTAAATTTTATTATTTATTAATAAACTATTAAAAAAACATAAATAAATTGAACAAATTATTGTTTAGTATGATATAATTTAAAACAAGTATCAGGGCGAAGCCCAACTTTACATTTTATACAATAAAATTTGGCACATTTTGCACAAGAAGCGCATCGTCTTTGGGTATTTTGTCTGTCTATTATGTGATCTGTTCGATCATATCGTATTTCTTTGAGCACAGTTTTGCTACATTTTGGGTTTGGTCCTACTATATAATCTGGATTTGTTAAAATACTTAGTACTGTCCGTCGTAAGAAGTCTAGATAACTTGTTTTTGGATGTGCGTATCTGTAAGATATCCACATATTTACTATAGCTCCATTGATACAGAAACGAATAAATGGCCTCTACCATTTTTTGTCCCAATTCTTATACGGTACAGTCCACGTAATTTATCAAATAAATCAATTCCCCCCATTCCCTAGTTGTACATACAAATGAGAGTTGATTGTTCAACTGACATAGCAGACTGTTCCTTTCTTTATATTTATGGACTTTCTTCCTCATTGTTTAAGAGACCTCCGACACTCCTCTGAACAATGTTAATCTTCGCTTCTGTTATAGCGAGGCCAGCTATATAGAACTGCTAAATCGTTTCACGCTCAGAAACATGCTCAAACTCAAATAGTGCTTCGAAAATTAAAGCGACACCAAAGCCAATATTTCACAGAGTCAACACGGTCTGCGGCGCTTTGCGCATCTTTGACACCAGGGAATAGTTTCTTCCTTAGGTATTCAGACAGATTCGCATCGGTAAGAGCTCCTTGCCGGATTCTATTTCCTATCAATCGTCTTTTTTAATAGGCTTTACGAGACGGTCCACTTCTTGGGCGACTCGTTCCGGCTTTTGGCCTGCCACTGGATGGCACCTCTTCATCTGGGTCATCAGCATATATGAACCCAGTATCATACCTAGGTGTAGGCATTCGTTAATTTTTCTGTCTATACGACATATCTGCTCAATTTTTTGGCTGAATCCTATACCTCACATATCACGCAACTGGGCCCATAACCATTGTTGATTTTCTTATTCAGGGGCGAGTGAAATGATCTGGTTTATATATATATATATATATATATATATATATATATATATATATATATATATATATATATATACAGGGTGAGTCTGGGAAGACGCCCCCCCCCCCTTAACTTTTTTATTATAAGTAATAGAAAAAAATGACTCATATAAAAGTTTTATTATTTTACATATACTATTTGATAGCAGATGTAGATATTTTTTATAAAGTCAGGTTTACAAGATACGACTATCAACTTTTATTTTTCAAATGACAACCTATAATTATTTTAATAAAATAGAAACCGCTATTTTTTTCTCTTTTCAACGATGGAAACAACAATGGAAAAGGGTGTCAAATATGACACAGTTCGAAAGGCCTTTCAATTCTCTTTTCAACAGTTTTTTTATTTTTCAAATCCGATCATTAGTTCCAGAGAAATATCGTTTAAAACAGGTGTGAAAAACTGCAATCAAGTAGGCTTAAACAAATGAACAATTAAAATTGATTGGAAAATTTTCATTATCCGAAAAATAATTAATATAATCAACATCAAAGTTTTTCCATTCACACCTGTTTACAGGTAACCTTGTCAAACTGTCAGCCTGTTGCCTCAGATTTAACATATTCAATGTCATATCTATAATTAGATAATATTACTGCCCATCTGCGTAGGCGATTTGCTGAAAATTGCGGAATACCTTTTTCTGGGTGAAAAATTTTAAGTAACGGTTTGTGATCCGTACGTAATATACATTTTGTATTATATAAATACTGATTAAATTTATCGACTGTAAAAATGATAGCAAACGTTTTCTTTTCTATATGCGCGTATTTTCGCTGAGATTCGTTTAACGTACGGGAAGCGTACGCAATAGGTTTCTTCGTATTATCGGGCATACGATGCGCATGTAATCACTGGCATCAACCGTCAAAATTATTGGCAGTTTAGGGTTAAAGTGAACTAGAACTAGCCTTTGTATTAAAATTGATTTTATTTTATTGAATGAAATATCGCAATTATTAGATCAACACCATTTGCCAGAACATTTTAAAAATTCATACTTAATATTGTTGAAATGTTGGGTACAAATTTAGCATAGTAATTTACTAAGCCTAAAAATTACTTTAATTGTGTTACAGAATTCGGAATTGGAGTATTTTTATAGCACTGATTTTATCTTCTGAAGTATGTAATCCACTTTTATCTATTACATGGCCTAAATACGTAAGTTTAGATTGAAAAAATGAACATTTTTGTAGAGAAATTTTTAATCCTGTGTAACAGGTACGGCCGCCTATGACGAAATCTAGTACCTGACATAAAAGGGTTTTAATTTATGTAGTTTTACTTGCTTCAAAAGTAATCCACGAATTATATTAATGAACAACTTTTACACGAAACAAGGGTAACGACAGTCGCTGCCACCACTATCACTTTATTTATTTATTTAAAAGTCTGCCGTGACAGAAGCAGACAAGGGAATGATAATAATGATAACAGACGCGGTTCACTACAATTATGGTCAAATTGGTGCAGGGTTGTAATTTTAGAATAATAGAATTTTTCCTACGCGTTGTGCCAGCACGTCACAAAGACAGGGGTTGGAATAGGATGGGCTGAATCAAACACGATATTCCAACAATAACAAAATTATATAAATTTTAATAATCAACCGCGATCAAAAACATTTATATAATTCAAATAAACTACAACGCATAACAAGATTCTATATAAACTCTAAATTCTTACATTTCTAATTAACAAACAGTTTTGAAAACCTTTTTACATCGATCTACAAATCAATATTAATTCACACAGAATATAATAAAAACTACTTACAAATTTACACCACGATGAGAGAGCCTTTACACACAGTAAAACAACTAATTGGTTATTTCACTCAGAAATACCAAGGTATGTCTGACAATTTAGTCAAGACATCCACAACAATCGACGATTACAACAAGAGAGAGAGATTTCGAACTGTGAACCACCATTTAATGGTAAAAATCCAGAAGTTCTCAACCTATGTTTATCCGGCTCTTCTCATCCCCTAAGTACAAACTATGCTGAAAATAACCCAACTATTGATGTCCACCGAGGGCATCACGTATCGGAAACGGACAGTTATGTCTTTGACAATAAGCTTCAGGGCGCAAAAATGTGCGTCCTTCACCATAAATCTGTCCACTTCGTAACATCTGGAGTACTGCACTAGCTAAAATTTACAAAAATACACAGCCGCCAAGCGACCGTGTTACAACTTTCCCTTTCCCCTTAAAATAAATTACATTTCTGAAGGAAATATAATTTATTAACTTCCGTGCTGGACGATGAATCCACTTCTTTGAGTTGGACTGTCCAATGTCCAATGGGAATCTTGTTGGAACTCCACCTCGACTCCTAGCCCGTCGTGAGTCGACCTGGAGGTGACGCCAGCCTTCCCGCGTCCACGCATCCGCCATCCAGCAGCATAGGAGTGTTCACAAAGAACAACTATAAAAAATGTCTCCGGCAGATATGTGTCCCAAAAAGTAACGCTACTCAAGAGTACACTCAGACTCAGTACTTTCATTCCAGCACAATTTTGATTTATCGAAACACTAAGTAATCGATTTCAACCATTCTTACAACCTGCTCTTAATTTTGAAATCACAAAGAACTCAACTTTATTACTCTAATTTTCCTCAATTTAATTTCTTAATTTTACTCATCCACACGTATATCTTTAAAGAGCTACCTGGAATTTTATTCCTCGACGCTTTTCGTTGCACGAAGTTCGCGCCTAAACCTTGCTGTTTCTCGTCCACTCGACTAGCTCTGCTCTCTTGCCTTGTGAATTATTTGATGATCCTGGGATCAAGCTTTTTTGCTTTTCCCGATCTTCTTGTAAGATCTTATTATTGAGATTCTTAAATCGTTCGTACTGTAACAATATAGTTTTCCACATCTTCATATATCTTTTATGGGTAGGATCTCGTTTGACATCATCTATATATTTTTTAATTGTGGAACTATCTACCCGTATTGTTCCCAGCCATGATAAGAAATAATCTGATCTCTCATTATAGAGAGCATTGTTAATTGTGCAATAGTCTTTAGTTTCAAGTTTTGAACTACATGAAATGGGAACAACACCTTTTAGATACTCTATAAATTTCTGATCACTCGGTGTCAGTTGAGAATTGATAGTTAATACATCTGATACAGGTTGTAAATCCTTTTCAGGAATTGTTCCTTTTCCTTGTGCTGAAGTACTCAACCCAGTATATAAATCTTTAACTTGTTCAATGAGTGTTATCATCTTTTTATTAGTCTCCTGTATGTCAGATTTTACTTCCTTTGTTTCTCTCTCATTATCTGATATTTTTTCGTATATGTCTGTTAACACTGTTACCAAACTAGTGATTTGTGATGTGAATTCTGCTTGGAATACTTCTATTTTATTCTCCATCATAATCATTTGAGCACTTAAGTACGCAATAGTTGGGTAATCCACTGCTGATGTGGGTTGTGACTCTAATAACCCAACTATCTCTCCAGTTGATAACTTATCTAGAATACTAGAAATTTGTTGATTACCAACAGTTTCTTGATCTGGAATTATATTGTCATCTATTGATAATGTTTTGAAAGATTCAGATCTTCTGTTATTCAGTGACTCTACTGTGTCATCAAATGTGACTATGGTCTTGTTTTTTTGTTTTGTATCGATAATATCATTGTCATCGTTTTTCAATGTATCATCAATATTGTCCTCGTCTTCAGGAATCTCCAATACAACATTATCCTCTGTCTCATCAAACTCCACTTCACTTTCATCAGATAACATTCCTTCTTCTTCCACATGCACAGATACCTCAAGGTCATCTTCTGGAGATATAACCTCCTCCTGTGTGGACGTATTCATAGTGTCAAGAGTACTATGAATGCTTTTGTAACTATCCATACAAGAGCAACCTGTTTTATCTTTTTTACAATATTCACATACAATTTCTCGAGTACCTGCAGCCATTATTTTGGGGATCGAGAGATCTGCAACTTGGCTATTATTAAGCTGATGAATATTTTTAATATCAGAATATCTCCTAAAGAAAGTATAACTATCTTTTGATATTATGTCATCTGCATCCAACATTAACTTGTTAGATAAGCGTTTTGCAATGTGTCTATGTGCCATTGACGTGCATTAAGACTTTACTGGTTTGAGTGGGTTTAGTTTTAGAAAATATTTAGATCCCAGCGCTTTGCCACCAATTAAATGTAACAGGTACGGCCGCCTATGACGAAATCTAGTACCTGACATAAAAGGGTTTTAATTTATGTAGTTTTACTTGCTTCAAAAGTAATCCACGAATTATATTAATGAACAACTTTTACACGAAACAAGGGTAACGACAGTCGCTGCCACCACTATCACTTTATTTATTTATTTAAAAGTCTGCCGTGACAGAAGCAGACAAGGGAATGATAATAATGATAACAGACGCGGTTCACTACAATTATGGTCAAATTGGTGCAGGGTTGTAATTTTAGAATAATAGAATTTTTCCTACGCGTTGTGCCAGCACGTCACAAAGACAGGGGTTGGAATAGGATGGGCTGAATCAAACACGATATTCCAACAATAACAAAATTATATAAATTTTAATAATCAACCGCGATCAAAAACATTTATATAATTCAAATAAACTACAACGCATAACAAGATTCTATATAAACTCTAAATTCTTACATTTCTAATTAACAAACAGTTTTGAAAACCTTTTTACATCGATCTACAAATCAATATTAATTCACACAGAATATAATAAAAACTACTTACAAATTTACACCACGATGAGAGAGCCTTTACACACAGTAAAACAACTAATTGGTTATTTCACTCAGAAATACCAAGGTATGTCTGACAATTTAGTCAAGACATCCACAACAATCGACGATTACAACAAGAGAGAGAGATTTCGAACTGTGAACCACCATTTAATGGTAAAAATCCAGAAGTTCTCAACCTATGTTTATCCGGCTCTTCTCATCCCCTAAGTACAAACTATGCTGAAAATAACCCAACTATTGATGTCCACCGAGGGCATCACGTATCGGAAACGGACAGTTATGTCTTTGACAATAAGCTTCAGGGCGCAAAAATGTGCGTCCTTCACCATAAATCTGTCCACTTCGTAACATCTGGAGTACTGCACTAGCTAAAATTTACAAAAATACACAGCCGCCAAGCGACCGTGTTACACCTGCATTATTTAAACGACTTAATACATTTTATAAGTTATGGATATGTTCCTGTTTATTTTTTCCCGTAATTAATACATCGTCAATAAAACAAACAATAAACAAATTTGGAGATAGGCTTGTGACAAGTCTATTTTTGAAAAATATTCGCCGCCTTCCAAACTTGCAAAGACGTCTTCGATACGTGGGAGTGGATGTTGATCTATTTCTAAATTAAAATTTATCGTGACCTTAAAATCACCACAGACCCTAACCGTACCATCTTTTTTCAATACAGGAACAATTGGCGTACCCCACGGATTAAAGTCCACAGGAGAAATTACTCCCACTTCCAATAACCTATTTAGTTCCTGTTCAACTTTAGACTTTAAAGCGTACGGTAGTGTCCATGGTCGACAATATTTTGGTGATAAATTTTTATCTTTTAATTTTAATGCAACCAAACCTTTATTAAAGGTTTCTTGGCAGGGGGAGAATAGATTGCTAAATCCTTTAAGAGATAATTTAATTCTTGGTATTATTTTTATTAAAAAGAACTTACAGTATTGGGTATGGTTACATTATTTAATTCTATTTCATGTGTTTGTGTTTCATTATTCCTTTCACAATTTATTTTTATTTTTACTTTGTAACAAATATATAATACAATAATAATAGTTATTATAAGTATAAAATTAATATAATAGTTTACTATTACAGGTGATTCATCAATTCTTGGGATTTCTGTAATTACAATATATTCTTTATTTATTTGTTTCAAATTTAATGTTTTGTCTGTATGTTGACTCGTGTTAATATCAAATTTTAAATTCTCAAATGTTATCTCTTTAGCTTGGGTTATTTTACTTGCTAGATTAAAATTATTTATTTTACAATGTTTATTCGTTCGAAATTTATAGACCCCTTTTATTTGTTGATATTTAGTTACATCTTCGCATTTAATTTCTAATTTTTACCTTCAGTACTAGTAATTATTGCCAAATTTATATTTTCTATTTCCATAATTAAAAATGCGTCATTAATTTTATGATATTCACAGTTTTGGTTATTTTGACTCAAAACAATATTTTTTAAACATTTATTAGTTTCTACATAATATGTTTTACAATAATATTTTTCATTTATTCTGCAACAATTATGGGTACTATACAATTTTTTATCATTTTTTATAACTAAATCCTTTTTTTCATTAATTATAAACATTTTTTCATTATAAACATTTGGTATTGGGGTTATTTGTAATACTCTAAAATTTTTGTTATTATCATATACACACTGAGAAAAATATATATTTGCGATAAACATAATTATATTTATGTCTAATATATTTTATGTCAGAAAAAGTGACACGAATATGACTGTATTACGGATAAAAATATGAAAATATTAAACATTAGATTTTAGGAATAAGAAACAATATATTACATGTAAGTAAACTTGTATATGAAGCATAAATAAATATAGTCGTTATCACTAATATTCAAGATATTAAAGAATAATATTTAGAGAACATAATACGTACAATATTAATTTTGCGCTCTAATATATTAGATATTTAACCGTGAAACAAAGATTGTAAATTGAAATAAAATTATATATTAATAATTGCAGTACATTTCTTTTACCATTAATATAACAGGATATTAAAATTAAAAATGCAGATATATTAAATAATATTGATATATATTTTTTTACTTAGGTACATAAAACTGAAAATTATTATTACAATGTATAAAAAAAACTAAATTATATACATATAATGTAGGTTCTTACGTAATACTTCTAAATTTTCTTCCGTTTTACTTTCTTCGTTGAATGATTTATATATCGCGACCAAAGTCGACCCTTTGCTAATATTCTAGGTGATGTCTTAGTTTTTGATTTATGTGGTATAAAGTAAGTTTTTTCATTTTCTTCAGGAAATACTATTTGTATTTCTTTAGCTGCTTTTGTAAAATGTTCTGTCGTAATCCTTAAATGAGAATTAATAATGACTGTAGGCAAGGCAAAAATGTAATATAACAGAAATTACGACCAAATGTTTAGTTTCATAAATGAAAAGCAAAATCAAAGTAAATTCTTTCAATCAAGAACTTTGCATTCATTAATATTACTAAATTTATACAAAAAGAAAGTGATAATGTAAAAATCTATAAATTAAAAATAAATATCAAACAAAATATAAAAAACGGCAAATATTTCAGATACAAAAATTAATAAGGAAACAGATTCATAACCAGCAAAACCAAAGAGTTAATTGTTATAAATTGAGCTTCAGTGTATAAAAAAATGTACATAAAATAGTCTATAACATTATAACAAAAGTGTGAAACAGAAAAAGTTACTTACCGACAAACAGATTTTATATTTAATTATTTAATCGACAATAATTTTTGACAAAATTTGTTTACATCTCGAATCAAAATTATCTTTTTTGGCCAATAGTCGTCTACCGTCAACCGTTGTTTTTAGAAATTCTCGAAGACCCTAAAATAACATTTTTTTGCTTAGATTTACACTTTAAAATACAGAAATATTACAAACTCACATTTGGAAATACTGAAGTATAAGTATTTTAGAGGGTTTCTGTATCATCAACACCTGTGAATAATGAATTATTAACTTATCTGTCTGCCATTTATAATAAAACTTGATACTCACATTCGATTTATTCCTCGATTTTTTCTGTAACTAGTTAGTCAATTGGTATTTGGTTTTCGTTGAAAAATATTAACTCCTCAAAAACAGTTGGTCTTATTTCTCCGGGATGGCAGGTAACCGTGCTGCTCGAGCTCGGCGTTGAAGGTGATTGGATAGGAACTGCTAGGTTAAATTTGTCACTCTAAGGCATTTATAAGAAAAAATAAACCAAAAAGTGCTGTAACAATAATAGGAAATAGAAAATTTCTACAAAAAAAATACCTGTTCAGTATTGTATATTAATAATTTATTTTTAAATTTTAACTACACCTCAATTTTTGGAACAAGTTCCCTTGCCGATTGTTCATCTAACAAACTAAATAGCTCTTGGTCTACTCCAGCATCTACGAGCCCCGTCTCATTGAATTTGGCCCATTCTGTAAAATTTTGTTAAGGTGTTGAAATATTTGTTAAAAGAAATAGGCGAAGTATATTAATTATTATTTTTAATGAATTAATAACCATTTAGTAAAATTACAACAAAACAAAAGCAATATTTAGCAAATGAGAGAATTTTTTGGCGATTTTAAAGTACAAAATATATCATTTTAAATTAATCAATATTGCAAGGTCGCATAAATTTTGTTTCACCATTGAGTGACGTCACCTTTTCTTTTTAAAACAGCCTGTATACGTTTAGGCATTGTGCTTACTAGATTCTGGGACTCATCTGGGGTAAAACTATTCCAGATCTTTTGAAGGCGAGATCTCAATTCTTGTAACGTTCTCGCAGGATGAACCCGTAACTTTTTTTTCATTATATGCCATAATGTTTCTATTGGTGATAGGTCCGGACTATTAGATGTCCATCTTAATAATGGGATTTCATTCTCTAAGAGCCACTCTTTTACTTTTTTAGCTGTATGGCACGCAGCTTCATCCTGCTGGAAGGTAAACTGCATATCAGCATTTATACATTCCTCTATTGTAGGCTTAAGATAAGCCTGCAATATCGCAATGTACTTCTCGGCATTGACATTTCCTTCCACAAAGTGAAGCCTGCCTACTTACTCTCTTTGCCGACATGGAACCCCAAACCATTACCGACGCAGGAAACTTCACTTTCTTCTTTAATTAATCATTATGGTATGCTTCGTTTTTGGTCCTAATAATCCTGCTCCGACTATCACCTCAGACTTTAAATGTGGCTTCATCACTCCAATGTACTGAAGCCCACTGATCTTGAGTCCAGTTGCGATATTCTTTTGCCCAATACAGTCTATTTTTCTTTTGCTGTACCGTTAGCAGAGGTTTCTCTTTTGCGTACAAAATATATCGGTTTTTAATGATTTGTAGGATTTAAATAAATTGAATAAAAAGTTACCTTGTTAACTTTACAACCAAGTTCCTTCTCTGTCCTGTGGCAAGTGGCTCTTGATAAACGTTTTCCAGTAGTGTTATTCCATAAAACACTCAGTTCGCCAAAATTAGAGCGCCTATTTTGCTAAGTACCCTTCATAAAGCTCTTTTATTAAGATCAGTTACGCAAGATTTTTTACCAATGTTGGGCTTTTCCTCAATAGAACCGGTTGTCTTATAAAGACGAATGATGTTGCGTATCGTATATCGTGATAAGTTTACAATTTTACTTATTTTTGCAGCAGACTTTCCAGATTCTGATAGAGAAACTATTATTTTTCGAATATCTTTTGGTACTGACTTTCCACGGACCATTTTTGTTAAATTTAACGTGTTTAAAACAAGAATACTTGTAGGAGATATTACTTACACCATGCTTACACCTTTAGAAACGTCAAATGTCTTTCATTTATTTTTACATAGCACATATGGCACAATTAACTTGATTATACAAAAGAGATGGAATGAGAAGGACTGATCTAAATAGAAAAACCTATTGGAATTTTATCTACTTCGCAATAAAAATCAATTGTTTTGATAAAAATTGTTTAAAAAGTAATAATAGAAGATAAAATTATAAAAAGAGTTTAAAGATCTATTATCCTTTTGGCGCAAATTTCATAATTGCAACTTATAAGTGAGTGGGCCAAATTCAATGAGACGGGGCTCGTATAACAAATTTAACGTTTATAAGAGGACATTTACGAGTAATTAGTTTTTAGGAAAAAATAATTACAATTTAAAGTTTTATTTTAAAGAAATATTAATTAGATATGTACTTTTATCATCAATACTAACAGGTAATGTAAACCATTGTGCTGCATACAAATATTATAATAACTTACCTTCAAAAGTATCACACAAATCGACAAATCCCCACTCAATTAATATATTTTTTTACAAAATCGTTCATTTGATTAATATGTAGCAACAAAACAATATCCCTTTATTCAGAATTTAACTACAAAACTATCATAAGCCAGTAAGCCAGTAAACGACGCGGTTATGACCGAGATACCGAAATAAACATGGCAGGTACATCCCCTGCCTTCAATAGTCAAAATACGATATTGCCATCTTTAGAATATAATATTATAATCGTTAAAATATAAATCAGAATTAAATATATCTAGATTTTAAAATAAATATTTTTAATATACGTATAGCAAGGATTAATATATAGATATTTATGTTTAAAATATATTATTTAAGAATAAATATATATTTGTATTTAAAATACCTGCATAATTGAGATAAAAATTTGGTTATTACATTTAAATATATTTATATTTATAGTTAAAATTTTCATTTTTAATATATTTTCTTAAATATACATTTTTCTCAGTGCAGGTATATTTAGCAAATATTCAATTTGTTCTTTATTCATTTTACAATGGCTAGTGATTTGTGTTGATAATTCCCAAAATGTTAAATTTTGATTTGTTTGTTTATAACGTGTGTCTTTGTAAAATTGGGTGGCAGAGATGTGGTACTCCATACACCCAATTATCACAAGAAAGGATCAGTACACGTACGCCTCCACAGCTGTTCGGGAGTGCGGCCACCAGCCTTAATACAGTGGAGTCAGAGTGGGTTCCACAATATCGAGCAAGTATAAACGAACGGGCGCCACGTAGTTGCACTGAAAACTACCCGATTTGCAACTACGAAAATATCGGTTAGCGATCTGAAATGTGCTAACAATACTGAACACTTGGAGTGAGGAATAACTGGGAATAATTTAGTAAAGCGACTGTTACCTTTAACACACGAACTTATATTAACTATAAATAAACAGATACAGTTAATTTGAAATAAGGTAAATGACACGTATAATTGGAAATATTTAACGTAAGTTACTTTGTGTTTCATTAAAGTAACTCCAGCGAGCATGTAAAAGTAATAAAGAATTAATGTAATTTAAATAGATCGCTAACAATAGGGGATGCGATATGTGTGACAGGGTAAGGACTGCAGAAAGTATAAAAAGTACGTAAAGCGTGAACTAGCGCAATAGGACTACTCATCTCGCAATATGCTTGTGGCGCATGCGCTATTTGTTTTCTTGGCGGGAAACAAATGTCGGACAACCGTGACAAATTTTAACGTAGGCTCTTATGGGAACTTCAGGTCTATATCTATAAAAATTACAATAATATTTATTCGAAATTATTTTGATAAAAAAAAAATATTTACTGTATTAAAGTAAGTTAATATTATACATTAGAGGCTAGAAATTAATATAAATGTGAGAGAATTTTAAAATAAGGTCCTTAGAAAAGAAGAGTTTCTTGGTTAAGCTTATGACGCAGGCGTGATCTCTTTCTCGATACGACAGAATGCTAAAGATATCATAACCTTAGTATTGTCATTGGTTCTCAACATAATTTTTTTGTCTCTTCAAACATTATTTATTTCGTGTTTACATCATGGAACTAAGGAAAAGAAAAGGAACTACAAAATACTGCGTATTTGGCGATTGTAAAATCGACAGTAGAAAAGTTGATACACTATTTTTTTCTTTTCAAAAAGCATGTTGAAACGTGAGAAAGCAGTTTGTAAAATTAACAAAAGATCATATTAAACAATGCGATTCGTGCAGAAAATGCGATACTTGGATTAAAAAAATGTAAGCGAGAAGATGGAAGATTCAATAATGTGCTACAAGTAAATAAACACAAGTACATATGTGCATTACATTTTGTAAACGAAAATGGACCATGTGAAATGTACCCTAATCCATTACCGGCCTCTGTGATAACCAAAATATTGAAGGTAACAATGAAAATGAAAGTAAAGTAAAATATTTATATTTCAATTTTTTAGAATGTGAGAAATCGGAAACGAATAAGTAGCCCAGTTTTTGAGATAAATAGCAAGCAAAAAAAGCAAGAATCTTGTAACTCTGCATCAAAAGAACCGCTAGTTGGTATTTCTAATGAAACAAGTACAAACACCGAAGAAAAAATTGCAGACGATACACCCAAAGCAGATTTTTCCGTTCAGCATAATACTTCTGTACATATGTGTGAAGGAGGTGATGTTTCTTGTGCATATGAGTCAAAAATGATTCAGTGCGATATAAACTGTAGGAAGGAAAATTCATATACACAAACAACATATATTTGGCATAATCATTCAGAATTGAAGGTAAGTAAAGATTTTTACATATATATTTTACTGTCATAACATTTTATAACTTACAGAAGGAGATTACTACTTTAAAGAAAGAAAAGAAAGAATTAGAGAAGGAAATAGAAATATTGAAGAATAAATTAAAAGAGAAGAACATACTTTCAAATTTTGTCGAAAGTTTAAAGAGTAATGATAAAAAATGTACTTTCTACACCGGATTAGTTTTTCCAAAAATAATGGTTTTATTCTCATTTCTATCTCCAATGGAGAATTTAAATTATTGGGGCACAGGAGTTTCAAAAACGTCACTGAAATTGGAAAATAGAAAGAAATTAACTGCTTTTGAGGAATTAGTTCTTATTTTAATAAGATTGCGTTCAGGTGTATTAGTTACAGATTTAATGTACAGATTTAATATATCAGAAGGATTAATTTGCAAAGTTGTATTTACTATCATTCAGCACATGTATGTTAAATTTAATCTAATCAGACCGATTATGATTCCTTCACGTGAGAAAGATAATGAAAATCTTCCAGCCAACTTTGAACGTTAAAAAAACATTCGGGTAATCATTGATTGTGCAGAGTTCTTTTGTCAAACTCCTGCAAATTTCGACCAACAGGGAAATTTGTATTCATCATACAAATCTCACGTTACATTTAAGGTACTTCTGGGTTGTACTCCTAATGGTGCTGTTTCCTTTGTTAGTGAATTATTTGAAGGTTCAATATCTGACAAAGAACTTGTGATGAAATCTAAATTAATTGACCTTTTAGAGGAAGGCGATTTAGTACCAGCTGATAGAAGTTTTATCATAAAAGATCTTACAGACAAGAAAAGAGTATCTTTAAATATACCTCCCTTTTTGAAAGGCAGAGACAAAATAACGCCCGAAGAAGAAATTGAAACAAAAAATATAGCAAAAGGAAGAATTTATATAGAACATGTAGTAGGTAGAATTAAACAATTCCGTTTATTGCAAAAAAAAATTTCCCCTTAGCATGAGAGGAATTTTATCTAATATTGTTTTTGTATGTGCCTGCCTTCTTCATTTTCAAGAACACATTTAAAAAAAAAATAGTAATGAAAACGCAAATTAGGTACTAAGGTTTTTATGTAATGATTGATGTATAAAATATTTTGTCCAAAACACATCTTGTTTAATTATTAACTAAGTACATAAATACATTTATAAAATGAATAACAATTATAAACTCATTGAAAATAAAATAAATAAAATTATTTCAAAAAACATAGGAACAGATACTTAAGATGCTTCTAAGTTTAACGGTTGTAATTTTCGAGGTATTCGCATTTCAAAATACTCTGGATATAGAACATTTTCGTGGAATTTATTTAATTTAGGAAAAATATTCGTCCATAATTGTACATTAAAGTACATTCTTCCAATATGTGTACCCAGAAAGGTCCAAATCGTGAAATCACACCACTCTCTCTCAAGTATTGCCATTTGCATTTGAACCTGAAAGTAATACTTATGGCTTACTTTTAGGTGTAATTTTCCATCTGTGTCCACAGTAGCACAAAAGACATTCCTCTGAGTAGGTGTCAACTTTGAAAGATCATTTGGCATATTATCTTTCAGGATATAAAGACACTTATGGTGGTATTCTGAGCGTTTTCATAACTTCTATAAGAGTTATCTTAAGGACTTATAGATCTGAAATGTCGGAGTGGTATTCTGAGCGCATCTACAGCTTATAGGTTTATCTTACATGTCTTAAGATATCTTAAAAACTTACGGTCAGTATACAGCTAACAATAACTTGTAAGAGAAACAAATAGAAGAATAATTTGGTTTGAAAATTAATAATAATTTGCAAATTTTATATTTTGCACATTTATTATTAGAAGATGAGTATGAACAGTAAGTAAAAATTAAAATACTTATACATTTGTCAATGTTTGAGGTTATTATTGTTATATTTTTAGTAATAACATGCGCATTATAAGAAAACATATAAGGGATGCAATGAATCCGTTTGAATTGCCAGATAAACATTTTAAACAAATGTTTCGTCTCACAAGGGAATGTGAGAAATATAATTGAGAATTTGCAGCCCCATTATGTCGATTACACATTTTGAATACCATTTCATAGCAAGATACTTGCTACATTACATTTTTTTGCATCTGGTTCATACCAAAGCAGTGTTGGAAATAGCGCTTGGGTGTCAATGAGCCATCCCACAATTAGCAAGGTTATTTATCAAATGTGTGAAATGATAACTACTTATTTGTTACCTGTATGGGTTAAATTTCCCACTACGGAACAGGAAAAAAATTCAATAAAAGAAGGTTTTTACAATAAGTGGGGCGGTAGAGGTGTCATTGGAGTTATTGATGGCACACATGTAGATATAGTAGCTCCACCAGTAACGGATGAACAGCATCCTCCATTTCTATATATTAATAGAAAGGGGAAACATTCTATTAATGTTTTGCTTATTTCAGATTCCGATTCAAAAATATTAGCATGCTGTGCAAGATATCCAGGTTCTGTTCACGATTCTGCCGTATGGCAGATGTCAAATATAAAAAGATATTTAACGGTTCAATATAATAATGGAGATACATCTTCGCATCTAATTGGTGACAGCGGGTACCCTTTGGAACCTTGGCTTTTTACTCCGTTTACAAATGTTGTGCCTAATACCATCCAAGCACAATTTAATGAGCAGTTAAGCTCAATGCGCAATGTTATTGAGCGAACGAATGGTATTTTAAAAGGGCGGTTTCGATGTTTATCGAAACAGAGAATGTTAATGTACCATCCAACCAGAGTAGCAAATATTATATACACTTGCTGTGTACTCCATAATATAGCAATAACAGCAAATTTACCACTTCAGGAGAATGCCATAGAGTACAGAGAAGCGAATGGACCAGAAGAAAATCAAAATGTTGGTGATGACCTGCATCAGGAAGGAAGAATTGTAAGGAATGAATACATGAAACAAAATTTTAATTAATAAATATATTTTTAATTATGTAGAATGTAAATAACAAATAAAAAAATAAAAACAAATATAGCACTTATGCTATTTACCCAAAATATGACTAAAAAAACTTACAAATTATTATTGAAATCAGTGTGTTGATGTTTGTATTTGTTAATTTGAAAATTTAATTTCTCTCTTTCTAATTTTAATTTTTCTAATTCTATTTCTTTGTATACATTTATAAATTCTTTGAGACTTTGGCTTATATCATTATTTACATCTAATACTTTTGCAGTTTCTTGAATTATTTTCTCTGCAATTGCGGAGAGAGGCTTATTTCTAGGTCTTCGATTTTTTGTTTCTGTTGTAGCCGTTAATAATGGCGTTTTGGAAGGCTTTGCCGAAAGTGTGGAAACATTTATTGTCTCTGTGCTTGTTGTGGTAGGTCTTTCTGAAGGTGTGGAGATGTTTGTTATTATTGTTGTACTCATAGTACCTATTGCCGAAGGTGTGGATGATGTAGAGACATGTGTTGCTTCTGTTATCCCTACCGTTGTTGTTATTAGTTATGGGCATTTCAAAGTTATCTATACGCACTTCTTCAATTTGTACGCCCTGATTCTGTAACGCAAAAATAGTTATAAATAAACTATTATCCGTATTGTATAAATATTAAACCATAGTACATGTTTTATTTTTCAGCGAGTGTTTTAAGATAACTTAAGGGAAAGTTATAGAAATTCAAAGTTACAGACGCGCGCTCAGAATACGAATTTATGAAAATCTATAAGACTTCGAGTTATAGATTTGTCTTAAGCTAAAGATCTTAAAAGTTACAGATTTTTAAGATAATGCCCAGAATCCTACTATTAATTTCTAAAATTCCATATGATTGTGTGTCCGAATCATATACGAGTCCATCAGGCGAAGCCCCAAGTCCTGGATACTTCGGATTGATCCATAATCCTGTAGTTTGAACTTAATGTCCAGTTCTCTCAGCATACGCTACTCTTGCACAATTCTCATTATTATTTCCATGCTCGCAGTGTATTTATTTGTAATTAAACTGGAGTACCATAACTTGTTTTTTTTGGTCAAATTTCTCGAGTATGAGTTTTCAACATATGAGCACGAATTAGGGACCCTAGAATACGATTTTACTATTTTTAGCGTGATGTCTGTATGTATGTGTGTGTGTGTGTCTGTGACGATTTTTCGTCCACGATAACTCCAATACGATACATGTAAAAAATATAATATTTGGTATTTAAGAGTTCTATTCTAATATGATGAACTGATTAGATTTTGACTACAATTGGTTAACCGAAAGTAGTACTTTACTTGAAGCTTTAAACCGTTTTTCCTAAAAAATACCTCTAAATACCATATTTTCGCAAATTTCGTTGTTATAAATATAAAGATTTTTTAATTTTCTACCGATCTGCATAATTATGTTTATATATAACTTCTAGCTAGATAGAAAAAAAAATATAAATTATAATAATTTTACATATCGTTTAGGCTGAGAAATTTCGATAAAACAGATGAGCTATTCATATGTTCACAAAATTTGACATATGATGTAAAATTTGATGTAAGTAAGTGTAAAAGATAAAATAAGTAAAACTGAAGTAATTTTATTGTAATATTTAAAAAGATGGAAGAAATATATTAGGAATGTATTCGCATGCGTGAATCAAAGAAAGTTCGGTTCCGGTTTTAGTATCGTCAAAAATAGCTGTCATATTGGTCATACAAATTTTATGAAGAAAATTTTAGGTATGAAATAAATAAAAAATATTCTGACTGCAATAACAAATTAATTTTAAAACTATAAATTAAATGTATTGAAAAACTTATATAGAATATATTACTAAAGTGGCGGGAGGTATTGTGTTGGACACACCAGATTTTTTAAATTAGAAAAGAAATTTTTGGGTTGTATAGTAAAAAATTTCTTGCAATCTGAAGCAGTCAATAAAAACGCGCATATATTCAACCATTTTTCACTTTTATATTGTAAATTAGTATTTGATAATTCGGTGGGATTATCTCGACCGAAAGTCAAATGTTGTCTCAAATCTCGTACGCAAATAGATAGTTCATATTTTCTATTATTGCTTAAATGGTAGTCACAGTATTTGAAATCTAATAAAGTTTCCTACTTGGTAGAAAAATTATTGCACTGAATGTCATATAATAGTTTATTATTTAATGAACTTGGTCCATCAATTATTTGAACAAATACATAAATACTTTTTAATTTTGATTCGTTTTTATTACTGTATTTTCTTTCCATTATCGTGGATCGTTCTTTTTTTCGTTTTCTACCAATATTCCAAGCACAGAGTTTACTTGTACATGAGACAGGTTCATTACCAAAAGTCATGACGTAATCTTCTAGAGCAAATAATAATCCAGCTATATGACTGCACCGTCCCATAGCTGAAGCTGCGCATTCAAAAATGAGTCTAACACTTCTGCATAAGAATTATCTAGCATAATCATCACATTGTAATGTATATTTTCTGAAATGATGACATTACAGTGCTTTTTAAACAATAATATTTACTTTTAATTATACAATCTTTCATATTCTTAATATGAACACTTTTGAAAAAAATTCTTCCTTTCTTCAGAGGTTTAGCCGTATCAAATTCGGGTGTACTATTTTCTTTATCTGAATCATCAATGTTATTATTTGCATCGCTTATAACAGCAGATTCAATTATATGTTTATAAATGATTCCACAATTAAAGTTATTTGGAATTTTATTACCTGGAAATTCTTTCCAACCAGTAATTGGAAATTGTGGAATGGAATCTACATCATTATTGTTGATCTTTGATTCAGCTAGGGCAAACTCGTAGCAATAACCATTATCGATATAAGGCACTATGTGTATTATTTGATTCAATAGCCACTTGAACTCTAAAAATAATAACTGTTAAGAGTGACAAGAAATATTTAACCTAACCTTTTTATTAAATCTTCCTTTTTTCCCCCAATCGGCAGACCTCGACATTGCAACCATCTTTTTAATTGCGTATTTCTATGCCCCCCTATATCCTTAAATGTGTGCAAAACAGCTCCTGGCACTTCATTTTCACTTAATTTTACTGCAGTGTACGGCTTGGACGAAGCCATGTTTATTTCGTTTGTACGACCCGATTAAATTGCGCGCTGCTTTTCTATAACTGACGCATGCGCAAAGCATTGATTCTAGCCAAATAAGCAGTCCTATTCAAGTACGACGATTGATTGATCGATCAAACAGATGGCGATAAAGGCGCAAAAAATTTCAACTAAAATAACCAGTATGCGTCCTAACGTTCTCTAGGAATTGTTAGGTTAACAATCCCTAACTCAGCTCTCGAACTAACTGTAATATATCTAGACGTCTCGCAAGAGCTATCACAAAAACTCTAAATAAATAATAAATGATTTACATGAAAATACTATACATAATAAAAACTCTCAACAAAATTTAGTAAATAAGTTCAAATATCTGTTTTTTATCTGTGAGTAGCGATGGCGATTCCGGGCCTCTCGATGACGTCAGATCGGGTTTCTAAAATGGCGACTACCTCCACTCACAGTGTTCGACAACATGTGCTCTCGTCTATTTCCAGTGGTTTCCAAACCACACAATTCCAACTATGATTCACTCGGAACTCCAAATAGGACCAACTCCGACGATATCCAATAAAATAGTGGACGAAGATGAGCGTATAACAACTCAAAAGAAATATACCAAAAGAATAACACAAAAGAGCCTGTGATGTTAAGCGGTTCAAAAGTATTGTCACGGCATGTGTGCGATTTATTTCGGATAAATTTCGTGAGAAAATTCTACTTCCCGATGCTAGCTTCTTCGTTATTTCCCCAAACAGGGATAAAGGATTTATTCCAAACAAAATCAAATTTCAACCAACAAATAACTATAAATTCACGTAGAGCTGCTCACACTTTCAACGCCAGCGAAAGAGAGGCAAGATTCGCACAGTTTCGCAAGAAAAATGCGCGTACACATAATAAATAACTTTATTTGACCAGCAATACAATAAAGTTTTTTAGGTAGAGGCAATAAACTAATGGACAATTTGAAATGAAGAAATGGACTGTGACATGTTGTATCATTTTGTTTAGATCATCTTTAGTTATCATGGAACTATGAATTTTGTTTAAATTGCAGAATGTTAAACTTGTTTCAATTTCGTTCAAAATTTCAATTAAATTTATACTTAATAGAATTAATTGTTGTATTATACTATCCATCTGCATAATTCTTGCTCTTAAAACTATTTCGTTATGTTGAATATTTTTAATTTGTTTATTAAATTTTGAAATAATTTCTTTATTAACTCGAAAATTTTCTAAATTTTGTTCTTGAAGCACATGCTGATTTCTTTGAATTTTGTTAAATAATTTTTCATATTTTTCTTCCTCATTTGCATCTAAATTGCCAGAAATAGATTTAATTATTGTGCCTAAGCCATTTATTAAACCACGTTTTTCGCTTGTGAACTGAAATAAATTATTAATTTTGTTTTCGAGGCTCAAAATGTTGAAATTTAGAATATTTATGTAGCTTTGAATTTCTTTTTTATAAAACAAAATTATTTTATTTTATTTTATTTAAAACGTCAGTTTTATAATTAATAATCTTAGAATATTCTATTTCTAAACTACTAATATTATATTGTTGGATATAGTAGGCCTTTATATTCCTTTAGATAATTGTTTATTAAAAATAAAAGTGGACGTTTCGAGCCGGGAATTGACCCATCATCAGCTAATTTAACATTTTGAAGTTACTAGATGTAGAAGTTACATTTTAGTGAATTTCTTTTCCCAATCTAATTAACGATTGCACAAGTCGGAGAGACATGTTAACAAATAACGTCTTTACTTGACGGGAATAAGCGAAACTTATAATATTATAAATAATAATAAGAATCTTTTTATATATTGGCTTCTCCTAAATCTAAAATATTTATTCCAGGATTATCTTCTAAATTAGTCAACTCGTCTCCTTTGCAAAAGCATCTGCAACATAGAGTCGTTTTCGTTTAAGTTTATCAATTTTATGTCTTTTGTTTGGGTTAACTGTCACAGTTCCTATTCTAGGATTATAGGTTTAAATTTTATGAATTTTAAACAACGGCTTTTAAATTTTTTGAATTCTTCTTTTACCTTCTTTAATTAAGGCATTATCAAATTTTAAATCTTCTAAATTTGGATCTTTTGTCTTTTTCTAACTGAATATTTTAAGATAAATTTCTTTTAATAATTTTAATTTTCCTTGCCAATTCTGTATGTAATCTTCGTTGCTATTTGTAAATTTTAAAGTAGTATTATCTTTTTCAGAACCGAACATTATTTCATTTAGAGTAAATTTAGTGACTGAATTTATTGAGTTGTTATAAGCTATTAAAGCTAATTGTACTTTATTTATATTACTTAATTCTTTAAAATTTTGTCTTTGATTAAAAATTCTTAAATGTTCAATGATAGTTGAATGAAATCTCTCATTAATCTATTTTATTTGGGATTACCAATGCAAGTTATATGAATTTTGATATTATATATATATATATATATATATATATATATATATATATATATAAAATTAAAAAGCGTCGGAATTTTTTTGGGGAATGGGAAAACTATTATGCAAAATAAACAAATAAATTACACGTCACATTGACAATAAGATAACAACAGATAATACAAATAATATTTATTGAACAAACAAATAAAACATTTATATAGAATTTTCCAAAAATTTGTATATAATTTTATACTTTTCCGAAAATTCGAAGTCTTTCTTCATTTCTAATAACAAACTGTCTTAAAACATCACGCAGATTTAAACCAGCGGTGTGCTCGTGGTGGATGTGGAGAATCAAAATATGAGTCAAACGTTTCTGGGTCATGATTGATCTTAAATAAGTTTTCAGTCGACGAAGTGCGCTGAATGAACGCTCTGATGATGCAGCAGAAGTAGGAACAGTCATGACGAGGATCAGGAGCAATATTACTTGCTGAAGAATTGCTTTCGTGGTTGCAGATTCCTTGCCAAGTTTCTCCGCAAAAGCAGCACACGAGGTTGGAACTTCTCCCGGCGAATTCTTCAGCAGCTGAAGCTGACTGTGCAGATCAGGAACATTAAAATCTTTGGCAAAGATGCCTAATCTTTTCTCAAAAACGTCCACGTATGATACACTTCCTTGGAGCGCGTGAAGAAGGATGTCTTCTAGCATCGATAATGTGTAGAGACCCTGTTGGTCAAACCGATCTTTCAAGGCTGTCGTCAAGATATCTACTATCTCATAATATTCCTTGCGGAATTTGTCCTTCGGCTGAAAATGCACTGAAGTCGAAGGAGTGGTTGTGTGTTCCAGTCGTCGTGGTACCTTCCAGTTTCTGGGCTGTTCTAGTGATTTCAGGTCCAACCTCGTTGCCGCTCGTTCTACCTTGTCAAAATTCTTGTTCAAATATTCCTCCGTGCGCATACTCTCCAGTCCTTTAATGACCAATTCTGCTGCTTATTTAGCACCAGTGGCAGTCAGATTAGGATTCTGCAATGAGCGCGCCAACAGTTCACATGGGCTGAACACTTTAATACTAATTCTGAGGAACAGCGCAGTTTCGAACTTCTCCAACTGTTTAAGTGGCACCCTTATGGTCGGCCAACTCTTGAAGGGTTTCACGAACTCGTTGATACTCCTGCTGGTACCGTGCAAGAGACTTCACTCTCACACTCCATCTTGTAGGACATAGAGCAATAAGTTGCCCTGAAAGACCGGAACCCGAATTATCAGACCCGGGTGGCAGAACGATATTCTGGTAAACTGCCTTCCGCTTTGACGATTTTAAAATGCAGTTGGCAGAATCTTTTACCAAACACAGTAAATCACATAGCTAATCTGAATTGCGTGACACTTCTTGAACCGCCAAATCTGCAAAATGGTTAGCGCAGTGTACATATAATGACTTCGGTTGTTCTTCTGTCAACAGTGTCTTCACTCCCTTCTTGCACCCAGACATATTAGCTGCGTCGTCAAAACAGTGTCCGCGAAGCTTTTCAATCGGCAAATTCAATCTTAATAAGATGTCCTTAATAACCGTTGCAAGGGTCTGTCCCTTTGAATCAGTAGCGTTATACATTCCCAAGAAAATTTCATTTGCCTCAAAAGACTCCGGAGCAACAACTCGAACGCACAATGAAAACTGTTCCATGGCTGCTACGTCAGTTGTCCCGTCAGCGATAATTGAAAACCATGAAGACGACTGAATGTCTGTTATTCTATCTCGCAAAATCATATGAGCCATGATTTCAATAAGTTCGTTTTGAATTTGTGGGCTTAAGTAGGCATTACGTCAGTAGTAATAGGGGCGCTAGAGCGAGACATTTCAATGTATAAGACAAAGACGTGTAATCCTGGCTAAATGGACATTCTGGGTATCCGAGAGAGCTGCAAGAGTAGAATGAAAATCGACAGAGATGGGTTGCCAGAGTTTGTACGAATCGCGTTTGTAATTTTGGCATGAGCTGATTGAATTTAGCGAATTAGAGTATAGTGTTAATTGAGCATGCGCGACTTGACATAGGCGGCGCAGCGTGGATGTGTTTGTTGTTGCCGGGTTTAGGATGTATTTACGTATAGATATGTGTTTTGATATTATGGTAATGTGCAACGTGCATGTTGGTGTGCAGCATACTAGTATATTAGTAATAGAAAGACATATAGTTGTAAGAAAATATCATGTTATTTAATTAAATTTAAAAAATAATAATAATAATAATATATATATATATATATATATATATATATATATATATATATATATAGGTTTGTCGTCACTGGGATTTGAACCCCAGATTTCAGACTTTGCTTAGCGAGTCGGAGCGCGCTAACCAACTAAGCCACTACTGCCCACATTCATTGTTCCTAGATAAAATATAAATAATCATATTTATTCTTTGTCATGCCTGTAGGAGAATTTGTTGCTGTGATTTAGAATGTATTTTACGTAAATATGAGTATTCTGATATTATGTTAACGTGCATCGTGCATGTTGGTGTACCCCATACTAGCATATTAGTTAATATATAATCTTATGGTTTAAAGAAAAAATAATTTTATTCATTGTCCATATAGAAAATATAAAGATACGCTCTTGCTACCAATGAATGTCTTAAGAAAATAAATACAAACGATGAGATCAACTCATGGGTTGAGTGTAGGAATTATTAAATAAACAAATTGCAACTTTAAGGAGCTAGGAATAAAACAACCATAATTATATATTTTATAACATTTATTTATAATTTTTATTACAGTACATTACATATTATATATATATATATATATATATATATATATATATATATATATATATATATTATACAATAATTACACTAAACTATCTTTTGAAATCCATGAATTATATTTACTGTCGAATCCTAACCACTTAACAAAATATTTATTTCCTCTTCTTTGTAAAATTTTTTCAAATAAATAAGTATCAGGATATTTTGTCTTCTGTAATTCTTCTTGATAAAATCCACCTTTAATGCGATTCCCTTCCAAGTCTTCTAATATAAATGTGACAGGTATTGTATGTTTTACTTCAGCTATTCTAAACACTTCTGTCGTCCAATTTGGAGTATATCCTTTTTCAAACACATGTTTATGCTTACTAATTCTGACATGATCACCACTTGAAATAACGATGATTTCAACAAATGATGTCTTTTATTACGATAGGCTTGAATGTAGGTATCTTGTTTAACTTCTGCCGGTTTCATTTGTATTGTACGATGTTTAGAGTTATTATATTCTTCAACCAAATTATTGAGAATATTTATCCACTTATAGGAGCCCCTATAATTGAGTTCTACCCACATTTTGGTTTTAAGGGTCCGGTTCCAGCGTTCAACTATGCTAGCTTTTAAATGCGAAAACGAAGAATAGTGATTTATGTCTAATAAAATTCCGACGAGCTGGTTTATGCAGTTCATATGTTAGTAAACGCTTAATATTACTCATTATTATTTTTCCTCGGGTTGAATAAAATAACTTATTTGTTGCTTGAGAATTGCTACGTCTGTAGCCACACTCTTTACACTTTGTATATCTTTGTTTAAATCATTAACTGAGTCATCAATACGTGATATTTCTTCTTTAAGTGTAATATTTTGAGTCTGTTCAATGAGACTAATATTATGTTGTATATTTTATGTATCTTGATTTAGTTTATTAACAAGCAATGCTACACTGTCTCGTACAATTTGTAAATCGTTTTGTATACTCTTTGTAAAAGAAGTGACACTCTCGTCTACATATTTTTTTGATGCAGCGTCGTGAAGATTGCGTGGAAATCCGATATTAGTTAATCATTTATTGTTGAAATTTATATCACCCTCGCTTGTTAATGGAAATTGAAGTTGATTTTTATATGACGAAGGAGAGGAATGTTTACCACCCGAAGTAATATAAAATGGATCCAAGTATCGTCCAAATTTGTCGATTGACATGATGAAACTGACTTTATACAATGATGTCCTCTTCTCTTAACTCTTCTTCTATCGATGCTATTTCCGAATCAAGTCCACTATGGCCGATCGCACGTGACGAATGTAGTAAATAAAGTCGTTGAACTAATTCATTAGGATCGTTCCAATATTTGAAATCAATTGGTTTTTTAGAAACTTGTATTAAATTTGTACCATCCTTTCCAGTCACTGGCTGAGATTCAATATATTTTATAATATTTTTGTATTTATACGAATTATTCTTTTTAGTCGGTTCCAATGGTAAGTAATTTATCTTATGGGCGTTTGTATCGAGAAGAATAGCTTTATAGTTTTGTAAATCTTCCTCTGTATACTCTGTTTTATTAGGAGATTTAAGAAAGAGTAACTGAGCCAGACCTCGTGTTACTTTATACTGTTTATTGTTTATAATAATATTGTCATCACTTGTCATTAACAAGTGTGAATCTCCAATTTTAAAGTCATTCCCTATGCGTCTTACACCATACTGTTTATCTATAATCTTATTTTGTCCAACACGAAATAATAATTGTTTAATATATTTTCGTATTATTGGCCCTGTATGTGTTTTAAGATACTCTTCAATTACACTTCTTCCATTTTCCGTTTTAAGTAATGTATCAAAATCTATTTGATCTACAATTAATTCTTTAGATTCCTGTTTGATATTTTCGTCTTGTTTCTTATGTATATCTGTTATTAACGGAATAGATAGTTTATCAAGTGCGTTTGTGAGTGGTTTTACAATGGGATCATATTGTTTTGCATAAAAATCTTTTCTACTCCTCTCTCGGTTTACAATACTTCTATATTTACGTCGTATATTATCAGCTGTTTTGTCAATAATAATATTATTACTTGACAGTGCTTTCTTCTTCGGCTTATATTTTTTATTCATTATCTGTGAACATAACAATGACATACTTGTTCAACAGTTCAATATGTACTACTTGAAAAATTTACGTACCGACCTTTATGTATGAATCAAAACCTGAACGATACCGTCCATTATTTAATTCTTTATCTTTATCAATTACCAAGAAACCATACTTGCTTTCATTCCAGCATAGTGAACATAAATCCTTAAATTGTGCGAAATTCATATCTGTGTTAACGTGATCTTTATAAATATGATTTAAATTCATGTCATCTTGTTTAAAGAGTACTAGTAAGTTAGCATTGTCTCGAATTAAATGTTTCGGTATGTGAGTATAGGTCTGACACAAATAAAAACAGTCAACTAGATTGTGGCGACCGATACTAAAATATTCACTCATAGTTTTTTGTTTGTCACATATAACGTCATCGAATATGAAAAGAGAATTCGCTTTGGCATTGTGTAATTCTATAATATTTTCAGTACTATTGAACAGAAAACGCGTTTTAATATATTTTGAAGTAACTGATATTTAGGTTGATTCGGAGTTTTTGTATACAAGTAAATATTTTCAAATTTTAAACCATTTGGATCCATAATTAAACTTAACATTAAGTTAGTTTTGCCACAGTTGCTGGGACCACTTATAATACATGTGATTGTATTTGTTAACAAAGAACTATGTCTAGGTGACTGCGTTTTATTAAATTCGAATGTAATATTATCCAAATTTTGAATCGTTATTGACATGGGCTGCTTAATCAACTTCATTTTTTATACTGACGAATTTCACATGCATTTAAGTTTATATATTATTTACAGTTGATATAAATATGCAATAATATTATTTAAAATATTAGTACATAAAAAGTCCTTGCCATGTTCAGATCTCGTTATATACATACTGGCAGTGGTTTAGTGAACTCATTAATCAATCGTCTTTCATTCGAACTGCACGTGCCTGGTTACCAGTATTGTGGTCCCGGTACTAAACTTCAGAAACGTTTAGAACGGCGCGACCCCGGAATAAATGAGTTAGACAAAGCGTGTAAGGAACACGACATAGCATATTCTCGAAATAAAGAAAATTTGACTGCTCGTCACGAGGCAGATAAAGTATTAGAAGATAAAGCCTGGTCAAGAGTATTAGCCTCAGATTCTTCATTGGGAGAGAAAGCTACAGCGTGGAGTATAGCCAACACCATGCAAGTTAAACGGAAACTAGGAATGGGAATGAAGATGGGTGTAAAAAATAAAATTAAAAAACGGGCAAATAAAAAACCAACTTTTAATACAATAAAGAAAATAGCAAAGTTTGCGTCTCAATAAATTGGGGAAATTCTTTAAATAACTCCTTCGTCAGATTAGATGTTTTGAAAAAACTTGGCAATGCGTCTTCTTTCCTTTTTATACGATCGCCGATTTCCGAAGTACAAAGATGAATTAAATTAAAAGTGTGTACAGAGTTGCTATTACACTCAATAAGCCAATTCTTATAGAGAGGAATTAATATTCTCATTAGACTCTCGTATGTTAATTTATGGGCTCGTATTGCCTTATTATATTTTTTGCCCGCTAAAATCCCATCAACGGTGGACTGACCGTACAGACCACTTTCTATCCACACATCAGCGAGGCCCGAGTTCATCATAAACTGCCCAATAATTTTTAGGAAATTCATGATAATGTGAAATCCATCTAGACGAATAATAACATTTTTCGTTTCTTCGGGCTTATGCCATTGAAGTTCTTTCGCTTTATAATAAATTGCTTGGTCAAAGGTTATGGTTGTATTCAAATTATTCAGTTTCTCAGCAATATGATAACATTTTTTTATTACAGTCCAAACAGTATCATATTCTGAGGAAAAATGGGGCAACAATGGTAAATATCCGTATGTAGTTGAAAGAGAATTGTTTTCAAAAATTAATTTGTGAAATCCTGACCACTGCGAAATTACCATGTCTTCTTTTTCGGAATCTGTCATCCTACACATGCTCCAAGCAATATTTTGATATTTTATGTCGTAGCTGAGATTCTCACCTTTTTCAATTATAATAGCCCGATTGTCTTCATGTTGAACCTTTTTTTTTTGTTTTGTTAAAGCATATTTTTTCTACTAAATGAAAATCCTTAGGAATTGTGAGTTTAATTTTATATGGCAAAAATTCAAAATTTGTATGTGCTTTGTCTAATGTTTCTTCTAATATGTCTATATTGTCGGCAGCAAACTGAATGAACCTATTGGGAACCAATTGTCTGGGAATTGTGACTTCATCGTTCTCCAAATAGAGTCTTATTTCTTCTTGGGCAATGCTATTACGCACCCTTAGGGTATCAATGTAAGATATCGAGTGACCGCAAGCGAGTAATGCTTCAACTAGTTTCTTACATCTTGTTTCCTGATGAACTAATATTCCCAAACCAATATGTTTTGGAGTATATTTTTTTCCTTTCGAACATGCAAAAATTATGTCTTGACAAATATTAAGTATTTTAGTTTCTGTTACATCACTGCTTGTTTCGTCGCAGACAAGAAGACTAATGAGAAAATATAAATGGTTTGGAATATTCTTCTTATAGTCAATAATGTTTAACTTCTTGAATTCAGCTTGATCAGGTAGTTGTTTTATTTCAGTTCTTATACTTTGACAAATTTTGGTCAAAATTTGTACCTCTGACGCACCGAACGAGAAGTTTGAAACTTCGGTTTCAGTATGCTGAAGTATTGTTTCAACAGCTTGTTCCTTAGAATTTTTTTTTAAGAAGTTGCTCGGTTCGTTACGCCTAACAGATTTCACTAATTCAATATCGTTACAAAAATGTTCTTTTATTTTTTTAAGTAAACTTCTATCACTCAACTCTAAACTTCCACCATATTCACGATATCTTTTGCTGACCGATGTTGTAGAATATTTTTTTCCCGTTTCGAAAACTTTTTTCATTTCAACATATAATTGTTGTAATGCTTCATTTTCTATTTCCATTTTTCTATTTCCACTTGCGCTAGGTTTTTCCATTATCTTACGAAATTCTGTGGAAACGCATGACGCATGATATTTTATTTCGGATGCAATTAAATCATCTTCACCTAATCTAGAAGAAAATAATGAGTTGTTTCGCGAGATAGTTTTAATTTTGTCTTTGGTCATGACCTGGCATAATTTTTGATTTCTTAAACGTTTTTGGCACAATACGCACTTATGCACATCAAATGAAATTGTCGTTAAGGAACGTCTTTGAAATATTTCAGCTTGAAAAGGGTCAGGATTTATATTCGTGTATTTTAATTTGTATGAGGCAATATTTTTTGAACTGGTGTATGATTTGTAGCAGTTTTTGTGCCATTGTAAATAATCTCGTTCTTTTAAATCGTTAAAATTTGTAAATATGTTCAACGCATTTGTATCTTTTCCTTGAGAGATATTCATACGAATTTTGGTGCATTCAATGCTTGACGATTTTTTTCCTGTTTATTAACAGATTGTTTTTGAAGGGGTCGCAGTTTAATTTTTGACTCAAGTTCACTATCTGAACTCGTACTGTTTTCAATCTCCATTATTAAAGAGATCTGTAATAAATCATGCAGCTGTAGTAGATAAATATATATATATATATATATATATATATATATATATATATATATATATATATATATAATAAATCATCTTACCAAAGGCGTAATAATAATAAACAAAAAAAATATGAAAATTCTTAAAATCTGCTTCAACTAACAGTAAAAAATATTATAATCCTGTAGTATGTTAAAAACTACACATACATACTTAACACTATAACTATCACCTTTTGTTATTAATTTTTACTTTATTCTCAGCTAAGAAAATTATTTAAACTTCGTAGTTGATTGCTTATAAAAGACTGATTGAATTATCGTAGACAATAAGAGACTATGAAGAAATGCATTATAAGCAGTCACATATCATAAGCACAACAAATCTAAATCAGGGGAATATAAACCTTACATTGTCTCATATTTAATATTGTTCTATAAATTTTACTAATTATTCCAGCATTATTATATATTTTTAGTACATATTGTTATTGAATATGTAGGTATTGTAAGCTATTATTATTATTAGTATTAAATTCGTTTTCTGTTTATGCACAAAATACAGTAGAAAGTAAATATAAATAATATCATCATACACTGGTATATTCTTTAGAGAAAAAAAAATTTGCAATAAACAAGAATTTAAAACTGAAATGTTGCTTCTTTATAATTTTGAATTCTTTCTAATCTATTAATATACTTTTTAATATTATTATTATTATTATTTTGTATTAAGTTATACTTGTTCAATAAACATTTTACACTTCTGATTATTTACGTATCTATAATTTTATGTGTATACAGTTCTTATAAAAATTTAAAATATCAAAAGAACTCATGCAGCAAGTTTCAATAGACAGAAAACAAGCGAGTATCGACCTTCCGTACGCGCTGAAACATAAGGTTGTTTTTCGGTTGCCATAGTCACGGCAAATTGAACCTTCCTAACGTATCCGCGGCCGACTGTATCATTACAAGTGCGGTGTTACTATTTTCAATTTTTAAACAAATCTATTCATCGGATTGAAAATATAAAAAAGCAATGTAATCCTTGAGCTTAGATCTACAACGTATGTAGAAATAATTTTTTCGATAAACTAAAAGGTTCTTGACTTACGACAAGTTTAAATATATCACATTTATGGGTTTTCAGGGCGAGCGTTTATTCATTAACGCGCTCCATAAGAAAGCATAGTACGCGTTCATTTTAATATTTAAAAATAAATGTTTCTGATGCAATTATTTACACAAGACTTCAGCAGACTAATGCTCAGATAATGTAGATGTAAAATATGCAAAAAAAAATTTTGTCACTTTTTTGAGAATTCCATTATTGCTGTCTTTTTATTGTTTATTGTTGTCAATTTTGATTTAAAAAATGAATATTTATCTTTTGTGATTTCTAATAATTTATAATGATTTTCAGTATTTTGAAGTTTCAGAATTTCAAGCATTATTGTTTGCGAGTTTGTTTTATCTTTAAAGCATTTAATCAAATGATCTCACAAATCATTCCAAGTTCCAAAATCTTCGTCTTTAATACGATTTTACTTTTTATATTTAATACTTTTATCAAATTCGTCTAGTAGTGGTTCAAATGTACCGAAAAGAGTTTGTACCGTATTGACGGCATGAATAAAGGAACTAAGTTTATTTACATTTTCATTGTAAATAGGGATGGAGTTCAGAGCGAAATTAATTTTTTGGATTCTGTCTGCCATTGTGATTTGATTCAAATTGAATATTTTTACAAACAATAAACAATATTTATTATAAGTTACTTAATTATTTACTTAAAATTCTACTCACAATGTAATAAACGTTAACAACACAATCTTCATTTGCGGTGTTCACTGGCACTCGGTATACGGGCTCTGTGTGATGTCACTGGCTCTCGATGTACGGGCACTGCATGATGACTGGGGAGTTAACGAATCGGGCACTCGCTCTGCGGGCTCTGTGATCCGGAGTTCTGGTGCGTAGCTGATACAGGAACCTGGGCACTTTGTCTAGCGGCTCTGTAGGTTCTTCTTCAAAGACCCGTAACAAATCGTAAAAACGAATCCAGCCAAAAATTTAAACGAATTGAACTCAGATGAGTTTTTGATTTTCAGCTGTCTACGGATCCTACTGACTGCGCCAATTAAATAATAATTATAAAGATATTTGTTTAAAAACATTTTATTTACAAATATACAAGTATACAAGCTTACGAACAAACAAGAACTGAACTTTATAAACTGAGTTGCAAATTTATATTGACTTCTATGTTTATGTTTACAAAGTATTCTTATTATAAAAATCAGGATTGAGATGATTTAAATCAGTTGATTAAAATCATGATTTTAATCGTTGACTTTAATCAAGTGATTTTTATTAAAAAAAATCATGATTAAAAATAAAAAAATATACTTATTCATCATTCTAAAAAAAACAGAACCTAATCTAAAAGAAAATCAAAATATGGCACTTTTATAATATTTAAATGTTATAGTGCTTAAAAAGGAACACTAATTTTGCTGCTTTGTCATTGCCTAGTCTGTTTCTGATATCCGAATGAACGAGTCCATAGGAAGAAAACATTCTCTCTATATCTGCAGAATACGCACAAGCACACAAAACACAAATCACTATAGGTAGCACTTGCATAATTTCTGCAAAATGTTTGGAAACAATATGTAAAGCTTCCCTCTTTTCTTCAGGCAGTAATGAATATTCTTCTTTGTCTATTGTGGGATCCAATATATATGCCAAAAAGTGAAAAGGGTTTGAAGCTTGGTCATATCTTTTTTTAAATATTTGATATTGACGCAAAGTTCTTTCCTCTTCAAAGCTGTCAAAAATAGCCATTAATTTTTTCCATGTTTGAACTGCTTGAGATAAACATGCACCTTTCTGTTGTATTGCGTCAAGGGTTATAGAAATTGGTTTCAGTAACTGTAAAAAATCTTCAGCCATTCTTTTAATATAGATATCTGATACTTTTTTAAAAAAGTAGCACTTGCATAATTTCTGCAAAATGTTTGGAAACAATATCTAAAGCTTCCCTCTTTTCTTCAGGCAGTAATGAATATTCTTCTTTGTTTATTGTGGGATCCAATATATATGCCAAAAAGTGAAAAGGGGTTAAAGCTTGGTCATATCTTTTTTTAAATATTTGATATTGACGCAAAGTTCTTTCCTCTTCAAAGCTGTCAAAAATAGCCATTAATTTTTTCCATGTTTGAACTGCTTGAGATAAACATGCACCTTTCTGTTGTATTGCGTCAAGGGCTATAGAAATTGGTTTCAGTAACTGTAAAAAATCTTCAGCCATTCTTTTAATATAGATATCTGATACTTTTTTAAAAATCACTGGATCAATTTCTTCTCTATGCTCTTCACATATTAATAACAAGTTTGGCCACTCATTGACATAAATCTCAAGACAATCCGAAAGTGTATTCCATCGAATGTCTTGAGGTAACACCAATTTCTTGCCCCCTTTTTCTTTGTACCAAGAATTTGGCAAATGGGTATTTCTAAAGTATTTTACTATTTGTACTATATGTTCTTTTACCTTGGATAGTTCAAAATCTTTGGAGAGCAAACTAAGTAAGTGCGCCGAACAACCATATGTAATTATAGGATAATTTAACGACTCTGCAACTTTTTTCTTCATACTGACCATGTAAGCCGCGTTATCTGTCACAACACTAGTAACTTTACAGTCATATTCATTTTTGCACTTATTTATTGAGTCAATAGCCAATTTTGCAAGATAATCAGCCGTATGGGGATGACCGGATGTATCTATGCTTTCTAAAAGAACACTGTTTCCATTTTCTACTGTTAGAACGACACAGATTATTGGCTCGTTATGTACATTAGACCATTCATCCAAGGACATGCACATAATCTGTCCAGATAAGTTGTTAAAACATTAAGATTTTTCTTCTTCAAATATTTCATCTAGGAGCGTTGATGATAGCTGAAATCTAGACGGCGGAACATAACCTGGTCTTAACATTTCTATGACCTTTCGAACTTCCTTATTTTCTATCGATCTAAAACTGCAGTTTGTTGCATAAATGGCTTTGGCTATTTGCATGTCCAATTCTTTCTTCTTATCTTGACAAGTTCGCACAACAAAAGAACTCAAATCCAAATGGCCGCTACTTCCGCTATTTCCACTTCTATTTCCCATGTCCTTTTATTGTTTCTTTGCCAACAGGATAACTTCATTTTGGCTATTTCCAGGCTCAGGCTGGGACTGACAATCACTTTCAAGATCACTAGTTTTACTTTTGCAGGTTTCCCAGTGACTTTTCAGTCTATCCACTAGACCTTGCATCTCTTTACTACACTTTTTACACACTGCTCTGCAACTTAGTTTGCCAACTACTTTATTTTTTTATAAAATGTTGCCAAATACTAAATTCCTCTCTGCCCCGACTTGTCATGATTCAAAATTTCGTTCTTCATCATGATTTTTTTTAAAAATCGTCGATTTTTGATTTTTTTTAAAAAATCATGATTTTTATCAACCCTGATAAGAATTGAATCATCATAGTCATAATTAGATATACAAGTTGGCGCAAAAGTTATCACCCTATTGAAAGATGCTATAATTTTTGCAAGTAGCGGTAAAATCTGGTTTGTCATTTGTGAAGTAAACAAATGCAAAATACATGTCAACAAAACATGAATCGCTATACTCCTCAAGAACGCGGTTTAATTGTTTCGATTTTTTGCGAAATAATTCGTCGGTGGTGTAGGTGCAGATTTCCCGGTCGCCCGACACCAACTGGGCAAACACTACGGCGTTCAGTCGCTCTCCTAGAAGAATATGGCACAACATGAGATGCTGCCAGGTCTGGCCGGCCCTGCAGCAGCCGTTCTGCTCAAAATATCGTGGCTGTGGCTGAAGACGACTACTGTGGACGGCGAGCGCTACAGAGCCATGCTCAACGACTTTCTCCTTCCTCAATTGAATGAATTGGAACTGGAGAACATGTGGTTCCAAAGGATGGAGCAACGGCGCATACTGAACGAGCCACAACGGAAATTTTGAGGACTGCATTTCCGGGTCGCCTAATCTCTCGTTTTGGTGATTTGCGCTGAAGATCGTCCGATTTAACCGTTCCAGACTTCTTTTTGTCGGGTTTCTTCAAGTCACGAGTCTATGTCAACAAGCCTTAGACTTTTCAAGCCCTCAAAGAGAATATCCGTCAAATAAATTTAACATATGTGCGGAACAACCGTACGTTATTATATCAGGCATACCTAAGTCGTCACATTCTGCAAGTTGGCCTCGCATTTTGGCCATATTACTTGCATTGTCGATTACAAATCTTCTTACTGAGCAACAAAATTGTTCACACGACTTGATGGATTCTACAGCTAAATTTAATAAATATTCTGCAGTATGTTTACTGTCAACTGAATCAATTGTGCCAGTTAAATGTATATGTCCTTCTATCGAGTCTGTAACTGAGACGCAAACAATAAGTTTCAAGTGAAGGTTACTCCAGCCGTCCATTGCCATACAAACTATCTTCTCTTTTAAATTGTTTTCCATTATTGTTTTTCCCAATTATCCAATTATGTACATATTCTAACAATTAATTTTCAATTTGTCGTCAATTTGATGGTTTAAATCCTGGTCGTAACATATATATATATATATATATATATATATATATATATATATATATATATATATAATTTTTTTAAATTGTTCATGTTCTACAACGCGAAATGGTGAAATTGTACTGTATATAAATTTTGCTATTTGTAAGTCAATATTCTGATTTTCAGTTTTATTTGCTCTTGTATCAAAATATGATAAAGATGAGAATGAATAATTTTGTTTCTTCCTTATACAATGACTTTGGCTTTCAGACTGAAAAATAGATGAGCCGGCACTCACATCAGTAATGTTAATATCAAAAACGCTTGTTACAGTTGGTGAAGAATCTGTAATTATTAAGTAATAAAAGTAAAAAATGGATTATAAAATAAAAACTATTAATTAAAACTTACTAATTTGTTTGTCGATACCTATGTATCGGATTCATTATCTTCAGTATCAGTTATGATTTGTTCGTTTACAGATTTTGAATTAAATTTATTAGTTCTAGAAAACTTTATGTGGTTTTTCATATGTGCAACTAAAGCACACATGTCTTAGTTGCAGTATTTGCATTTTGCCCTTAATGGCTTTTCACTCTCTTTTTTTCGTGCGGGCGCCTGTCTGTCATTTTTAATAACGTACAAGTCTCCACTGATCTTGGTACTCGTCAAGTTCAGATAACACTAATAACAGCAACAGTAAAGCAAATTGGTTTGAAAAACAACCAGGAGAGAGTGGGATTCTCCGAATTTCGGTGCGTGAATATCATACAGGAGCGCAAGTTTGAGCCGTACCGTTTATACCAGACAGCTACCGAAATAAAAAATAATAATTTCTGAGTTTAAAACATATTTAATTTTATTTTAAACACGTTTTTTTCACTATTGTTTAAAACATTGACAATATGTTTAAAATAAAATAAAAACATGGTTTTATATTTTTTTAAAAAACATGATTTTTGCCAAGCCTGACCGCGACATCTGATTAGATTGAAGACATGCCAACTCAAGGTGTTACGATTCAACAATACATATCTCGTAGTTCAATGATCACTAGTCGACTAATTAAGAATATATTAATTATGAGTCTAAAGCAGTGTACGCAGGAAGTGTTTATATCAGCCAATAAGGCTTTATCGCGGAATTTAAAGAGTACCTGTTACTTATAATTTGTATATAAGAGAGAACAGATGTCTTTAGATAAAAAAGAATGAGTTAAAAAATAGATTTCCGTCACGGCGTGACATTATCTCTGATCTTTTCCCCTTAATTTATAAAACCTGGCTTTTCCCGCTGAGCGTTTTTGTATTGACTTCAGACAGCTAAATGAGGTCTCGGAAAAAGGACGCATATCCGTTACCTTTTATTAACGCAATACTAGACAAACTCCGTTCTGCGAAATATTTCTCCACAATTGATCTGTAGAACGGATATTGGCATGTGGCACTGGCAGAAGAGAGTAAATTGTTAACCGCCTTCACGGTTCCCGGAAGAGGGTTAATTCAGTTCAGAGTTATGCCAGTCAGGCTATATGCAGCTCCCGGTACCTTCCAACGGTTGCTCGATACAGTCATAGGACCAAAGATGAAGGGTGCGCGTTTGCATATCTTGACGACATAGTTGTCTTCAGCGACATCCATTTTCCGGCGGTTACTGCAGGCAAACTTGAAAATTAATCCATAGAAATGTCAGTTTGTATTGTCGTCAATTAAATATCTAGGGCATGTAATTACGGAGAAAAGTATCCAGACGGACCCCGGCAAAGTTGAAGCGATTCGCCAGATGACAGCCCTGACCAATAAAAAAGGAGTTACGCCAATTCCTAGGAGCTGCATCTTGGTATGGACATTTTATTCCGCAGTTCTCCAGTAAAGTGGCACCACTCTCCAAACTCCTGGGAAAAACCCAACAATGGCAATAGACCTCACAACAAGGTGAAGCATTTCAACACTGAAAAAGATTCTTAAATTCAGCTCCGATTCTTGCATGCTCCGACTTTAGTCAGCCCTTCTATCTATACATCGATGCGTCCGACTATGGGATAGGCACCGCTTTTACTACAAGGTCCGGTAGAAGAACCTCGAGTGATTGCGTACGTCAGTTGCACACTATCCGCAGCTAAAAAAAACTATTTAGTTATAATGAAAGAAGAAAAAATGAGATCTTACTTAAAAGGCTAGCGATTCCCAGTAGTAACCGATCACCAAGCTTTTAGATACATAAACAATCTTAAGAACCCTACAGGGCGCCTCGCAGGTTGGTCAGTCATCCTCCAACAATGCGATTTCGACGTGCAATACAGAAAAGGAAGTCAAAACTATCTAGCGGATACCTTATCTTGGAAACCACTTCCCCAGTCAGATATACCACTAGCTGTTGCTACGATGTTTTTGGTACAACCGCATGGCAAAGGAGGTAGAATCACGACCAAAGGATTACCCGGATTATAAAAAAGAGGATGGCATACTCTATCGGAAATTCTGGGACCCAACTGACTGGTCAGAAACGGAACCCGATCGCGAATGGAAGCGCTGCTTTCCGACGGCACAAAGACCGCTCGTCTTGCACGAGAACCATGACCGACCAGGGGCCGGACACATGGGAGTCGCTGAGACCCTCAGCCGCTTAGCACTTTGTTACTATTGGCCCGGAATGTTCCGGGAAGCCACCCATAAATCCGTCAATGCAAAAGCTGCCAGAAATTTAAAGTGAGTCAGCAAGGCACCAGCGGGACCTTTGCGGTGCACCCAGAGAGACTTCGAGTATATCATCGTGTTTCAGGATCGCATGACAAAATAGATAGAATGCCGATCCCTTCGACGGGCTACTGACGCTACGGTGATTCAGGCCCTAGGAGAACTAATAATATGTAAATTCGGATGTCCCAAGACATTAATCTCGGAAAATGGCACCGAATTCAATAATCACGTTCTACGCAAAACATTACAGGCGTACGATATCACTCACCGTCTAACGCCGCCGTATACCCCTCAGGTAAACCACGTAGAAAGGGTCAACAGAGTTCTAAAATCTATGCTCGCACAATTCGGCAAGGACAACTACAAAAAGTAGGAGACCTGCCTCCCGGAATTTGTGTTAGCAGTAAACGCTGCGCGTCATAGCTCGACGGGATATTCTCCGGCTTATATGAATTTTGAAAGGGAACCGGTCTTGTCCACCGAGCTACAAGCGCGAGCTCCCACTGACAAACTTGCCGGGGAAATTAGAATCCCTATGCATTTATACCATCTACGCAAACTCAAGGATGCCCAGGAACTTGCAAAGGTAAATATTGCCAGGGCCGCTTCTAAGCAAAGGCACCATTATAACCTGCGCCGTAAAGACACCTAGTACCACGTAGGGGAAAATTAAGGAGTATTAAGGAAGGAACACCCGCTATCCTCTGCAACCCGAGGAGTGGCTGCTAAACTCTCGCCCAAATATTATGGCCTTTGGGTGATCTCTAGAAGAGTTTCCCCATTGGTGTAAGAGTTAAAAGATGGAGGAAAAAACGTCTATGTCAAGGATCTAAAGCCCCACTACGACACAGAGTAGGATGATCCTGCCTCCTATCCAGAGGAGGAATAGGGGAGAAACAATATCTACGACTCTGATCCCTACCTGTAATCCTACTAGTTTTAACAAAATCGCCCCCTGGTGCCCGAGGCCGTTGATGAAGGTGACCTTATACTCACCCTAACCCACGACCGGAACAAGACCAGCATCTTTACCTAACCCAGCCTTAACATCTGCTCTCTCTATATTAGCTACGAAGGTAGCCTCGTCCAAACGACGCCGCAACCGTCCAATCCGGCCCGTTATATCCCCACTGAAATACGCCTGCAAAGCAAGAGACGAATTTTTGCTCTTACAAAGAACACCGTCAAGAAAGGCCACGATGAGGTCCATGCCTTGCCTGGGGAATACTGCAGACAAGTTCACGATTTCTCCCCAAAAGGCCAGCTCCGTGGATCAGCCAACCACACCTCGGCGAGTGTATTGGTGTCACCACTGCCAGCGACATCACCAACCCCATCAGCTCGAGCCCGCATTCTCTAGGAGGCTTTCCTTGTGCGATACGGTTCAGAACCAGTAGAGGCGAGTCCCGACTATTACATTTGCCTGGATACCTCACTTCTACCAAAAATCCTGGAGCGACCCGTGACGCCTCGAACACCAGTCATCTCGGTGACATGTGTTTAGTCCCTGCGCGCACTAATCAAGACGCCAAAACATCAACGAGGGGCAAAGAAAATCATGCTGTCGTTGTTCAGTGAGTTTTCATCACCGCCTCCGACGCACCGTGCCGTAGTAGCGAGGCCAGACATCAACTACCACACCCACAGCCACTTCTTTCCCCCGTGACGCGTACCCCTGTGCTTGCGCCTTCCAATGCCTCAGCCCCAAACCCCGAACAAGTTGTTAGGATTGTTAGGTTATTAAGTTTTGCTAAAGGTTCCTTAAAATCCTAAGTAGTACTTAAATATAAAAATTTCGTTGCGCCAGACAAAATTCCACACTTAAAGAGATGTAAGTGAACCTTAAATTAAAGATCCGATATTGGCCACTTAAACGTCTACTTAAGGAGAAGTTTGTCAAATTGTTGGTCAAAAAGAAGCTGTGTACATTTATTTCATATTATAATATTAAATTATTATAATTTTAATTACGACGATGACAATGTGGCTTATTTGGAAGACATTGAACTTATATATGATGTTCCAAGGATAATATATGAACGTGCAGATCATTTTCATAATTTAACAGATATTCAGTTTTTGGAAAAGTTTCGATTAACTAATAATACTGTTCTTTACGTTTTGGACCGAATTATATGTAAGCTGGAATATGCATACGATAAGTAAGTATTATTTACTATTACAATCACAATCTACTAGTATATAAAAATAAACTTTCTTCTAAGGCCAATTAGTTTATAATACATGTATGTATTTGCTTTTAGAAATAATTGTGAGTCTCCAATGAAACAATTATTATTTGCATTACGTGTATACGCCGCAGGTAAAAATCTTCTAACTTTGGTTGATTTTGGTGGGATGAATAAATCAACAATTAGTAGAATTGTTCGTCGTGTATCTGAGGCTTTTGCTGATTTAAAACCGGATTATATAACATTTCCAAACACAAATGAAGAAATATTTAAGGCACAACATGATTTTTACGATCTGAACTCATTTTCAAGAGTAATCGGCGCCCTGGATGGAACACATACAAAAATTCAATCTTCTGGTAATTATAAAAACGATATTTTGTTTAATTTTTAAATAAAATCTTTGTATTTATGAAGGTAATAATGATACTGAAGTATTCCAAAATAGGAAGGGGTATTTTTCAATAAATACACAGGTTATTTGTAATGCTCAAAAGAAAATTATTAGTATTCTTACGCGTTCGCCATTATTAACACTATTTCTCAATCTCGACAATCAAACTCAACAATTATATAATAAGTCACCTTTTCGTACTCGTACTATCGTAGAAAATTGTTTTGGGATTTGAAAACGTCATTTTCCAATAATAGCCTATGGGTCCAGATTAAAAGTTCAAACGTCACAAACTTCTATTGTTGGAACAACTGTTCTTCATAACATTGCAAGAGATAGGAATGAACCAGAACCTATACTCAAATTGAACATAACGAACACAATTTGCAACAATTAATTAATGGTCGATAGATTCCAGAAATACCAGGCTTACGAGTTTCGAATTGGGTTCTTTTACGACCAAATAGATAAGGCCTGAAATGTTTCACTGCCCATACTATGGCTAGTAGCTCCTTTTCAATTGTGGAGTATGTAGTCTCTGAATCATTTAACGTATGGCTGGCATAAGATATAGGCAGATCTAATCCTACTTTTCCTTGTGACAGTACGGCACCAATCGCGAAATTGCTCGCGTCTGTCGTTAAAATGAAAGGTTTCTCGAAATCAGGGTGTGGCAAAATAGGTTCATTAGCTAACAAATTTTTACAGGTATTGAAACAATTTACGTAATTTGGATTTTGTGTATCGATTTTGGCGTCTTTTTTCAAGCATGAAGTTAAAGGTTTTGTTAGATTTGCGAAATTTTTTATGAATTTGCGATAATATCCGAGTAATCCCAAAAATGCTTTTATTTCTCGCGTAGTTTTTGGTAAGGGGTAATTTATAATTGCTTTGATCTTCTCGGGGTTAGGTTTTATGCCATCTGATGTAATTAAGTGACCTAAAAATGTGACTTCTGTTTTTAGAAATTCGGACTTATCGAGTTGTACCTTAAGGTTACTTTCGCGTAATTTTTGGAAAATACTTTTTAAATTTGAAACATGCTCTTGAAGAGATGCAGAAAATACTATTATATCGTCCATAAAAACAAAGCAAATTTTGTTTAAATATTCTCGTAATATGTTATCCATAATTCGCTGAAAAGTGGCTGGTGCGTTCTTTAAACCAAAAGGTGTTCGTAAAAATTCATAGTGTCCGTGTTCTACGTTAAAAGAGGTTTTCTGTATGTCGTCCGGGTGCATTTCAATCTGATGAAATCAACTTGCCAAGTCTAATGTTGAAAAGTATTTTGATCGTCCAAGTCGGTCTAGAATGTCGGATGTATTCGGGATAGGGTAACGGTCATCTACAGTCTTCTCGTTTATCTTGCGATAATCGACGACTATACGCCATTTTTGTTTGCCAGAAGCATCAATCTTTTTTTGGAACGATCCAAATAGGTGATGACCAAGGCGAATCACTGGGTCGTATGATTCCCTGTTGTAACATGTTGTTAATTTGTTTCTCGACTTCGGGTTTGTGAATGAATAGGATTTTGAGTGTACTGGAATTTCATCTTTTGTGATTATTCGATGTTTGATCTTGTTTGTAAAAGTTAGTGGAGTTCCTTCTCGATAAAATATATCAGAGAATGATTTGACTAATTTTGAAATTTGATGTGTTTCTTCCGTATTCATGTGGTCGGTTCTAATTAATTTAGTTAAGTCTGATTTGTCTTGATATTGGATATTATTTACATCGTCATTGACTGTGACATTAAATAATTCGAATTCATAATTATTAAATGGGTTGGCATTAATTGGTTCGTACAAATAAATTTCTTGTGGTTCATATGTATTATTATAAATATCTACAGGTGCATAACCGTTTTGACAATTTGATAAACAATTTCTAATTAAACAATTCGAAATGTTTGTGGGTGGTATTAATACATCGCCGTCGGGTGCATGTACTGGAATTTTTACAGTTTCGAGAGTGTTTGGTTCTATTCGAGCAAAGAACAATAATTTTTGTTTCGATTCGTAGTGTGATAGTTTTAAACTCGTGTTTGGGGTTTTCAAGATAGAATGTTTTATATTTAGTTCGACGTTTAAGTCTTTTAACGTGTCATATCCAATTAATCCATCGAAAAAGTGATGAAATTTAAACAAATAGAATTTTATATTTTTGTTGGTATTGAATTCGGGGAATGCTGGAATTTCAATACAAGAATCGCGTTTAGTAGTTTGAAATATTGAACTAATTGTAAAATTTTCCTTTTTAATAAATGGTTTAAAATATTTTTTAATCCATCGAAAAAGTGATGAAATTTAAACAAATAGAATTTTATATTTTTGTCGGTATTGAATTCAGGGAATGCTGGAATTTCAATACAAGAATCGCGTTTAGTAGTTTGAAATATTGAACTAATTGTAAAATTTTCCTTTTTAATAAATGGTTTAAAATATTTTTCTGCAAGATCTGGATTTAAAAATGATTTTGTCGCTCCGGTGTCTATTAACAATTTTAAGGGTGGATTCGAAATTTTTATAAAGGGTAAATCTTTTTTATCATAGATGGAATGAATTTCTATGTTTGGTTCTGAGACTGGCTGGTTTCGCAAAAATTTTGATTATCTTCATAAGAGTCGGGTTCGTACACGTCGTATTCGGTTTCATTTGTGTCGACCGAAGTGTTTTGTCCGTATTGTTAGTAATTTTCCACTTCATTATAATTATCGTAATAATAATATTCTATTGATTCGTAAAATTCGGTCGGCTCTACATTGAATAGTTCCTCGGATACAAATTTTTGTTGTCCGTTATTTTGGAATTTTGATACAGTACCATGTGATATTCCACTCATGGGGGTTGGTTTGGGAAATTGTTGACGGGTGGCAAAACCTTGTGGTTTCCACACGTTTGTAGGATTGGGTCTAGGTTGAGGTCTTCCAAATACTTGTTGGTTTGTAAAGGTTCTTTGAGGTTGAATTGGTCTAGGCTGTAAAGCTATTGGAGCACTGGGAAATGGTCGAGGTTGATTATAAAATTGTTGTTGCGGAGAATTGTAGGTTGTTGGAGGTTGATATCTCGGAAATTGCATTGGGATTTGTCTTTGAATGTGCATATTAGGCTGAGGTTTTTGAGTAATTTTATTATTGAAAGCGGGTCTTTTATTTTCCGCTACTATATATTGTCTACTTCATTGCGCGAATTGTTGAACCAAGTGGTTCTTTTAATCCAGCTAAAAATATTTTCAACGCATGTGTATTATAAAAATTTTTCTTCACTGTTTTTATTGTCTCTTCTGATTCATGAATTTCAACATAATTATGAAGAAAGCTTAAATTTTGCATTACTTTTGTGTAAAATTGAAGTGCTGATTCATCTTTTTGTCTCAGTTGATCTAAATCAAATAATAAGCCATTTTCATCTCGCTGGTCGCCGAAATGGGCAACTAACGTTTCTTTTACTATTTTCCAGTCTTTGGTTATACAAGTAGTGTATACTTCGCGGGCTGTTCCGGATAATTTTGCATATATTCCGTATACTACTGTAATACTTTGAACGCAATGTAAATTTTGAGGTTTCGGGTCCCAATAAGATTATATTAGGGCATTTGTAATTTCTAGGAATCCCGCTAATTCTGCTGGATTTCCATTGAAGTTTGGAACGATTTCAAGTAATTTAGTTTCAAATTTGGGAATTTGTGACATATTTTCGCTTATAGATAAATTAGAAAGAACTGAATTAATTATTGTTAAATCTACTTTTTGATTTCTGTAAGAATTCTTAAAATCTAAGTCTAAATCTAACTCGTTCTCACTGTTTTCCGCGGTGAAAGGGTAAGATGAAAGCGAGGAGTTGGACATAAAAATGAAAACAACTCACACAACCAATTTGATGAAGAGTCGCATTCCTGGCTGATTTCCTCGATGGAGATCTGCTGGTCGGAGGGTGATTCCTTGGATTCTCGATGGATCTTGTAGAATTTCGGTCCGTCGCGAGTTAACAGTTGATACTGCAGGTTTTTTCACGATGAATTACCTCTCAGTATCCTACCGACTGCGCCAATTATTTTCGTGGTTCTGGTTTATGAGTTTTTAAAAATAATTATTTTATTCACAAATATTAAATTTAATGTTTTCAAAGCAAGATACAAGTCCAGACTAAATATAATATTTCTTTACAATCTTTTACATGTGTTTTTGATACAGAGTAATATAATATGATAACATGATAAGAGGATGTCGGGAACTGCTGATGATTGCAACTCCTGGGCAGGTAACATATATATATATATATATATATATATATATATATATATATATATATATATATATATATATTATATATACAGGGTGAATACTGAAAACCTTGACATAGGGAAATAACATGGGAAAACAGTTTTTTGCTGTTTCCATCTGTCCCGCTAAATAAAATCGGGTGTATATGGTATCGTTAGTTAGATTACTTAATTTTGCATCTAATAAAACCAAATGTTGTGTAATATGGCCTTTTCTAACAGAAATATTTGATAAAATAAATTGTATTTTGAAGGTTATCCTTCATATTTTCGAATAAGAAACGTCAAAAACAAAATGCTCCATAGCCGAGTGGATACGAGGGCTGATTCATAACATAAATAATCTACAAGACCTGGTTCGAGACCACTTATATATATATGTATATATATATATATATATATATATATATATATATATATATATATATATATATAAATATATAAGTATATGGAATAGCATGGGACCTTTCACACGTGCCGGACCCGATTTTATTACACCCGGCTGCCGGATCGTCGCCGGACGCCACCACTGTACCGGACCGGCACCGGGCAAGCAGTGGTTGCTTGCATGCTATTGTAGCTTTCACACGAGCCGGTCGCAGTCGTCCGGTTGCTTCGAACAGGGAAGGACAGATTCAATTTTTGATTATGTAATTCATCAAATGATGCAATTCTCATTCTAAATCCACATTGCAATAATACGTTCACGCTCCATTGTCGTAAGACAAAAAGTAAATGAAGTTTCTTGACCGGGGTAAATATAGGCAATCGCAGTGCTACTTGGAATAGCAGGCCGGCTGCCGGCTGCCGGATCCGGCGTGTGTGAAAGCGCGATGCCGAACCGACCGGCCGGCTTCCGGCTGCCGGATCCGGCGTGTGTGAAAAAGCTCTTATTATAACCCAATAAACGGCATAATAATATACAATCGTTAAAATTGGAAAATCTAACTTCCATCTCATTTGGTCCATTCAAATATCGATATGGATTTAAAATCCATTTTTATATGATGATGTATTTAGCTAAGGATCTGTATACCATGGAGTTGGTAAAATTTTAAGATATTGTTTTAAATCTTCACAGTGACTAATTTTATATTCATAATACGATAGATCAAGCCTCCAACGTATAAAATTTAATTTGAATGAATGTATTTGACCTTTGTATCAATATAAAATTGTAAAAAATCACATAACACATTTTTGTCTTCATCTCGTAAATCAATTATCCCATTAATTAATGGATTTATCTCGGGATTTATATATGTTATTTTCAGAATAATTGTGCAATTTGTAGTTGCACATATTAACTTATCATTATTTTCATTAACAAAAATAATACAAGTGTATTATATATATATATACATTCCCCCACAAAACTTAGATATATTTTATTACCAAGTTCTCTTTACAAAACAATGTTAAAAACATAACATAGCAATAAAAAATTACAAATCAGTCCATATTAAGCTGATAGTTCAAAATTATTCAGAACAGCCTGTAATGAGTTGATAGTTCACGGTCTAAGGTTATCAGCTCGACTTGTTTTCTCAAAAACATCATTTTAACTTCAATTTCGCTCTGGACACATCAACAACTAGTCGTCGTCGTTGTTGCATCTAAATGCTTGAACCAACACGTCTCTATGTATACCTATTAATTACCTATCTCATGAAAACAATACACTGATATCTCTACATTTACTTCGAAGCTAGGTACCAGGGTTACCAAAGTTAGGTAGATGTCTATCTTTTAATTAAACAATACACCTATATGTCTACCTGTGTATTATATTTACCTGGCGAAGGTGAACACCTACATTTACCTGTTAACTAACAATACACCTGTATGTCTACCTGTGATTTACCTGACGAGTCACCTCCCTTCACCTGAGCAAACTAGGTACAAAGGGTTGCCTCCCCTAAGGGGTTGCTGAAGAACTACGCTAAAGAGTAGGATGAACACGGTCATCCAAGAAATTCTCCTCTAAGGGGTTGCTGAAGAACTTCCCCTAAGAAGTTGCTGAAGAACTCCCCCCTAGGGGTTGCTGAAGAACTGCCGAAGAGGGGGTGAACACGACCATAAAATTCTAAGGGGTTGCTGAAGAACTGCCGAAGAGTGGTAGATGTGGATGAGCATGGTCGTCAGCAGTAGATGTGGATGAGCATGCTCATCAGCATGGTCTAGAATCCTCACAGCCTCTCTACTGCAGTGCCGATGTTGTTGATATTAGTTGTTTCATCTACGTAACTAACAACACGCAAATGAATGTATTCCTCAGAACGAAGCTTCGCTTGATTAAATTTAATGTACTGTAATCGCTCACTTTCAATTTTCACATACATATTGTCACGATTTGTAACGACTGAGATACTTACTGGCGTGACGTCGGTAGTGTCTGTTTATTCGGGCGCCAATCTGTTCACACTACAAGCTACGAACGGACAAGTAAAGCGGAAAAACACGGGTGAAATGACTGTTGTCTCGCAACAGACCAAAAGCAAAACCTACTGTGGAAACACCAGTAGGTTCGCAATTCAACTAATTACGAAACAAGAACACGGAACAAATACAAAACAGGTTAACTCACCGACTCGAGGAATTTAGAAGATCCTTCGAACTTGATGGATTCGGACACAAATTCATTTGGTTCTGCTTTTGATTAATTTTGATCAGGGTTTTGATTAATTGAAACAGTGAACCGTTCTACCGAGATAGGGAATAGCTATTCGAGCCATCTATTGAATTAAGGGTGAAGATGAAATAGGTAAATGTCCCGTAGAAGTAAGGATAGCTATCCGAGCCATCTATTGAGTAAAAAATAAATTAATCGGAATTGCAAAAAAGAAATAAACCGTTTTTAGGAGATTTAAACCCGTGTGAAAGTCCTTTTCTAATCATAAATGGTCAGAAGAGTATTTATCTTAATCCTAATGCAGTATAAAAATATATAAAACATTATTACATTTGACAGCTGTTTCTGATTTTGACATGAGCTAACAATGCACGGTCGGTGCAGTGATGACATTAACAGAGCAGAATAATTACAGTAAAGACGTGTTTCTTATGTCAAAAACAGTAATTAAGATAATAAATACTAATACAAAGTACTGACAAACATGAATTAAACAAAGGTAAGGGAAGTAAAAACAAATATTCATGAAATGACTTTACGGAGGTTTTCTAGGTTGCAAGATAGATTTACAGTAATCCGAAATTACAAATACTTGGAGAAAAATGACTGAAATGTGTTAGAATACTGTCAGGACAGAACAGACAGTAACAGTTCAGTATTCAACACACTTCCAGACGGTTAAAACTGGCAAAAGAATATCATGAATACTTGATTGTGACACCTGAGTCGTCACAATATCAACAACGTATTGAAGAATAAATAAAGCCTGGATTTTTAGGCACTAAAAATGCCGAAATAAGCTGGCATGTAGGTAGTTAATTCATTTAAAATAGGTAGCATCTTAGGCAGCTTAAATAAAAATAGGTGGTAATAAATTTAATATTTTCTTTTAAATATCAATTTATTCTCGTATACATACTATTTATTATGAAAGTAAAACTTTACAAAATAATCAATACAAACAGAAAAACAAACGTAAAATATAATATATGGGTGCTTAGTAAGTATTAATTTTATTTAATTACATAGGATACTTTGATTCGCAAAATGTAACAAGCAATTGCTCAATAGAGATTTCTAAAAGGCAATGTCTTCGGTCAGTCAAAACTTGTAAGTAGAAAAACTTCGTTTAACATGACAAGATGGGATAGGGGCGAACTTATACTTAGCTTTATGTTCTGGTATTACTGTAGCCCCATTAATTAATGACAACGACGCAGTTGAATTGCCAGATATTATTTTATTTATATCTTCAAGGACATATAAGACCGGATTTTTCTTAAGTACCATTTTAATTCTGTCAAATGCAACTTTTCCTGCAGTTCCTGGTACATTTGACAGGGACTCTATAACATTATTTAAAACATTCAAACTTTTAGCCTATGGCAAGCCTTGAGTCTCTAATTCCTTTATAGCACGCGTAAGTATTGTGAAGTGAGCTTTATTATATGTTAGGTTGTTGTTGTTGTTGTAATCGGGGGGCCTCTGAGAAGCCGCATGCACTTAGGCCTGAAGGCCCATTGTGCTACCCGAGTGTACACAGAGTCCTAACAGAGTCCCGCTGCTTCAATGAAGCTAGCTAGCCTACTGCCAGGGATGCCCTGGATGTCGCAAGGCTCTAGGAATAGAGCCTCTAGGTGTCTGTATCTGGTGCAAAACAGAGCACATGTTCCGTCGTTTCTGCAACTAAGCTACATCTTCCGCACGACTCGTCGTCTACTACTCCGATTGTTTTCAGATGATTTCTGAGGAGATGTCCTGTAAACAAACCCACGCAAATACTAAGTTTTCTTCTATTAAGGCTAAGAAGATACTTAGCTTTCTCAGGAGATGGTCCTGGAATAAAGAGCTTTGACTGTCTCAAGCCCTGACGAGTTGACCAGTACATTTGGTGTTCACGTGTCACCCAATCTCTGATCGCTCGCTTTGCTGTGCTTCTGGGGAGTCCGAATGCTGGTTCTGGTCCAATGAGTGCCCTGTCTGAGCCCTCACGAGCCAGAGAGTCAGCTTCTTCATTCCCCTCAATGCCTTGGTGACCTGATACCCACATAAGCTTAACGAAGTTACCCTTAACGAGCTCGTCCAGTGTTTTTCTACACTCAAAGACTAACTTTGAGTCTACTCTAACGTTGTCGAGAGCCTTGAGAGCCGCTTGACTGTCCGAGCAGATATATATGTACCTTCCACGGTAAGCCCTTTTGATATTTTCTTGGCAACAAATCAGAATTGCAAAGATCTCCGCCTGAAAAACAGTAGAATTTAGACCTAGTGAGAAGGACATCCTTGCTCTAGGTGATTCTCCGTAGACACCTGCACCAGCTCCTCTTTCGGTTAGAGACCCGTCGGTAAACCATACTAGTCCCTGTGGTTGAAATAGAGCTTGGGCGTTATTTCCCCAAGATTCCCTAGAAGAAGGTAATATGGAGTAATGTTTGTCAAAGATGTACACTGGGGGCATGTAATCACTCTCAGATTTGAGAATGAGAGAAGATTCTGTGAAAGTGGACAGAATCTTGCTATGTCCCTCTGTGTTGTTCCTGGTGATCCACTGGTTAGTGTGTTTTAATCTCAATGCAGCAGCCATAGCTTCTCTTTGCACACTGAGAAGAAGTAGTGGAAGATTTAGCAAGGCCTCCATTGCTGCCGTTGGTGTTGTTCTCATTGCCCCGGTAATACCTAGACAAGCTATTCTTTGGATGTGATTAAGTGAAGCCCTAACTGTAGAAACGGACGTTCTGGGCCACCAAACCACAGCCGAGTAAGTAACTACAGGTCTAACCAACGCACAGTACAGCCAGAAAGCTATGTATGGTTTTATTCCCCATGTCTTACCTAAGGTTCGTCTGCACGACCACCAAATTGCGCATGACTTCCTCACAACTGCTTCTACATGCTCTTTCCATGTCAGTTTAGAGTTTAGGGTGACACCTGGATACTTCACTGACTGTGAGAGTTGTAGCGGTTGACCGAAGAGGATGAGGTTTGGAATACCAATATTCCTCTTGTTTGTGAACAGAACTAGCTCTGTCTTCGTGGGATTAACTGATAACCCATTCTCTCGGCACCAGTTCTCTACAATATTTAGAGCCCGCTGGGTGAGCTCATATATAGTGTTTGAAAACTTACCAACAACCAGAATAGCTAAATCATCAGCGTATCCTTGTGTATAAAATCCTAGCTCATTAAGAGCTGTTATAAGACTGTCAATTACTAAGCACCATAGCAGAGGAGATAATACTCCTCCTTGTCGGCAGTCTCTATTGACGTCAATGTCGACTCTGATGTCTCTCAGGGTGGTTGTTGCTTTGCGTCGCGTGAGCATGGAGCGTATCCATTCCACTATTGTGGGTGCAATACCTCTAGCCGCAAGCTGCTGCGCAAATGGATTCAGAAGAGGTGTTATCAAAAGCACCCTCGATGTCCAGAAACGTGCCCAGAGCCAGTTCTCTATCCGTGAGCACCGTCTCCACTCTTTTTACCAAGTGGTGAAGGGCCGTTTCGGTAAATTTACCGGTCTGGTATGCGTGCTGGTTGCTGTGAAATGGTACTCGTTGTAGGACCCGGTCACGTAAGTGCCTGTCAATCAGTCTTTCCAAGGTCTTCAATAGAAACGAGGTTAGGCTCATTGGACGAAAAGATTTCGCTTGGTCGTACTTGGTACGCCCTGGTTTTGGTATAAAAACGACTTTGACGTCCCTCCAAGACATAGGAATATATCTGTGAGCCAGACAAAATCTAAATATCTTACATAACGGTCCAGCAATTGATGCTAGCCCATTCTGCAGTAGAGCTGGAAAATTATTATCTTTTCCTGGTGATTTATAAGGGGCGAAAATATTAATAGCCCAACGCACCTTATTATAGCTTACCACTTCAAATGCGATCCTCCAGTCCTGTCGCGAAACTCTGTGTCTCACCTCTGTATTTGTGGTAGAAGTATCGCTGACGGTTGAACCGGGGAAATGCGTTTCAAGTAAAACTTTCAACGTTTCTTTATCAGACGTAGTGTAGTCGCCGTTTGGAAGCTGCACATACTCTAATTTTCCTCTGGGGTCCTTTGAAAGAGACTTTTGAAGCCTCGCCGCCCGTGGCATGGATTCCATGTTCGAGCAGAAAGATCTCCATGAGTCCCTTTTGGAGTCCCTGATGAGCTTCTTGTATCTGCATTGAGCCTGTCTGAAACCTTCCCAATCTGCAGGTAAGTTAGATCTTGTCGCCTTATTGAAAAGACGACGTATTTCCCTACGGAGTTGCGCAAGTTGGTTGTTCCACCATGGTACTCCGCTTGTCAATTTCCTCGTTTTAAGGGGGCAGTTGTCTTCATAAGAAGTTAAAATGGCCCTTTGGAAGTGCTCTAGAGCCATTTCAAGGTCTTCTATGGTTTTCAGGCTAACTGGGACTCCACGCATTCTCCCCGACAGATCCTCTCTAAAAGAGTCCCAATCAGTGAGTCGCGGGTTCCTGTTAGTCGATGGTTCTGGCTCGGCTGCCTGCAATCTGAAACAGATATGTCTGTGATCAGATAGGGACGGCTCTGTTGACACATGCCAGTCTACTATATCACGTGATATTCTCGGAGAGCCGCGATTTAGAATTTCTAAATCCGTTGTTGATAGGTACTCGAGAAGGGCCTGTCCTCTCGGGTTTATGTCCGTACTCCCCCACGTTGTTGGTGCGAGTTACGTTCACA